>OW119934.1:5942420-6634920 GCA_933210815.1 Meta bourneti | reverse complement strand
CTACCTCATCCACCAAAACTTCATTTTTTCGAAGTTTTCTTGGTGTTCTTGTGTTTAAATTCCTGGATATCTTTTTGTTTTGTGATATTGAATTATATATATATTGTGAGGATTCATTGATGGACCCCTCAATTAACCCTCCCAAAGGCAAACTCGCCGACAAGTCGTAAAAGAGCCGGACAATACGTTTCCATCTCTCTGGCGCCAGACGGTCGGGACTTGATCAAAGACCAACAAAAGAGAATTCGTTCTGGAAAGCGCCCAGGTGCTTAGGAGTGCACCTGCCATGTGATTAAGTCCACCTGCTAGGTAATCAAGCCACCGGCGCTAAGTAGCTGATCCCATTTTACGTCAGACAGTCACCATCGAATCAGCAACCTCAAAAACAAACAAATTAAAAACGAACCAATTAAAAGTAAGAACCAATCAAGAACGAACCAATCGAAAGAACCACCAGCGAACAAAGGCTGCGAGGTTTCAAAAGGAAAAGCGGGGAGTCAAATCGACAGTTCTTGCCTGGGAGCTCGTGCGAGCAGCTTCACTCAGCGACCCTTTGAGCGGTCACTCCTTAGGGAGAAAAGCATTGTTAAGAGACGGTTCTCTCACCCCGAGAGTACGCGTTCTTGTAGCCTGGCGTAGGCTGCCCATCTCGAGTCTTGTTTGTGTTCCCGAGCTAGCGGCTTAGCTCAGCGACCCTTTGAGCAGTCAACCCCATTAAGGAGCTCTTAATAATTTGGAAGACGGTTCTCTCACCCTGAGAGTACGCGTTCTTTTAGCCCGGCGTAGGCTGCCTATCTCGAGTTCCTGCTTTGTTCTCGTTCTAGACTCGAACCAGCAACCCTGCGAGTGGTCTAACTCCTTAGCCTTCAAATAGCTTGGAGTTGTTTTCTCAACCTGAGAAAAAAAAGAGCGTACTGGAGTTCCGGAAAGATACCGTTCCTGTCTTGTGCTGATCCGACGACCCCAGCGGAGCCGTGCGTGTCTTCTGCTGATCCGACGACCCCAGCGGAGCCGTGCCTGTCTTGTGGTGACCCGACGACCCCAGTGGAGCCGATACCTGATTGTGCCGAACCGACGACCTGCGAAAAGTCCGGTGCCGACTTCTCGTCCGGCAGGGAACTGAATTGACCCGTCGTCCCGTGAGGATCCGGTGCTGATCTTGTGTAATCATCACCCGACGAGTAGAGTCTCATCCCGAGACCATTGAAAGACTTATTCTCCCACTCAGACACTTTCGTGCATACCTGAGATTACGACAACCTGTCGCATCTCGTTAGCAGAGGCATCGAATTCGTGAAAGTGCCTTGTATATAAACCCTCATCTAATCAAGACATTGTTGTGAATAAAATTAATGTTTATTATTTAAGCTAGACTCTTCTCTGTAGATTTGAATCTACCACGCTACCAAGAGAATCATTACAGTCTACTTAAATTATTGGTGGCAGCAGGTGCGATTGTTAGCCATTGAATAAAAAATTGGCAACCACACCTTTTGCGTAGTAAGCCCACCCTGGAGTTATTACGTGAAGACATCCAGTCCAGAGACAAACTCAAGAAGAGTTG
This sequence comes from Meta bourneti, assembly GCA_933210815.1. Taxonomy (NCBI): domain Eukaryota; kingdom Metazoa; phylum Arthropoda; class Arachnida; order Araneae; family Tetragnathidae; genus Meta; species Meta bourneti. The sequence goes on along the minus strand of OW119934.1, from coordinate 6,633,356 downwards.
TGAAGTGAAAAAAGCAGAACCATCCAGAACTGCTACAAAGTGAAGGACATCCTGTCCAGTGTTGAAAAAAAGTGCTAGTGTGCCAGTGAAAAAAAACAACCCCCGTCTGACATCCCAACAGAGGCAGAACAGAGACCTGTCGAAAAAGCAGAGCCAGTCATCAGACAAGGTAAGCTTGGCATTTCTTTGGAGGCAATTTAATAGATTAGTGTTTTAAATTGTTGAAAAAAAAAACTGTTGTGAAAAGTGTTTAAATTTTTAAATTGATTTAATTGTGGAATCCATTCTAAAGAGAAATTCTGATTACTAGTGTATGCAAATTCGCGGAAACTTTAGGAATTAATAATTGCAGTAAATTTGTAGTGAAGATTTGGAAATTGTCAGTTTAGCAATTGCTCGAATAAATTTCAAGGGCTGTGGATGATCTTGTTACCTTTAGCACATAGTTAAATTAACTAGATTGTGAAGTATCTATTCAATTGTGAACTACCTAGTCAAGTTGAATGAAATTTAGTAAAGTTGTAGTAGAGATTATTATTGTGTATTATTTTAAGTAAAAATATTTTAATATTGCATGAGTTTGGAAAATAGTTAAGGCTTAGGAATTTGACTGCATTGTGTATTATTATTTTATTTGTGTATTGTTATTTGAAAATTGAAGTTCAGAATATTTGGTGATTGAATATTGTAATTGTGTCACTGGGAAAATTTAGTGTAGTACCATGGCGTTTTTAACTAAGAAGAAAAAGATAGGGTACAGCTGTAGTCTCTGCCGCGCGCGGTGGCAACGCGTTTTGGCGTAGTTATAAGCGACTCATGCAGGCTGATGGTAACCCATTTTTTTCTCGAATTTTCTCCTGGTTAGGGTTAACCTATTTTTATGGCAACCTTGCCGGCGTCCAGTTCTCATTTACAGTGAAATCTGTTAAAATATTAGAATAACTTATATTCTACTAATGTACATTTTTTTATTCATTTCATTCATATGTGGAGAATGATATCGATTCACTGTTGGAAATCCGAGAACAAATGGGTTACCCTCACCGGCATGAGTCGCTTATAACTACGCCAAAATTCCATACATTTCATCCATATTTGCAGTGTTTTTTTATTCAAATGTTGTTTCATTCAGATTTACATATTTCATCCATACGTATGCAGTATATATTCGATGTTGGATTTCCGTGGCGACATAAAAAGTGCGCCAAACACGGCGCCAAAAAAAACGCGTTGCCACCGCGCGCGGCAGAGACTACAGCTGTACCAAAGATAGACTTGCAGAAATTAGCTTACGAGTTTAATGTTGAGTTTGGTTCCGACGATCGAATCATCGATCTAGCAAGGAAAATACAGGAATGCAATCATTTTAGCGAGGAAAACGCTAAGGATATGATAGTTAATATCATAGAAGAGAGGAAATTGGCTGAGACGGAGGCTAGAGAAGGGAGAGGGAATTAGCTGCGGAAAGGGCTTTCGAACTAGAGAAGCTAAGAATACAGCAATCGGGAGAAGTAAATAGTTTAAGTTCGTCTAGCCATGATAGCGGGAAACAGTCTAAAAACATTAAATCAGTCATGCAAAAGTTTGATGCTGACAAAATAGATATGGCCTTAACGCTTTTTGAACGCCAGAGTAGAAAATTAAAAATCGAGTATGACGAATTGGTCTCACAGCTGCTTAGTCTGTTGCCGATTGAAATCGCGGAGATTATTCGTGAACCCGAGGAATTGAGTGATGATTATGATCATGTAAAATCTGTACTTCTCGCTAGATTCAAGCTTAGCGCAGAATCCTTTAGATGCAAATTTCAAACGCATCAGAGACAAAATGGCTCTTTATGGAAGGACATGATCTTCGAACTAAGAAGCTATCTAGAAGGGTGGCTTAGCGGAATCCAAATTGAGGATTTTGATTCTCTTAAGAATCTGATGATCGCTGATCAAATCGAAAGGGTACCGTCCGACATAAAGGACCACTTTATTGATCAATGGGACGAGTTGACCGAACCGAGCGCATTGGCTGAGAAGCTAGACGCGTATGAGTCAACTCGACGAGTCAAGAAACAGGTGTTCTCCAAACCACCGGAGAAAAGGGCTTTCGACCGCCTAAAACCTATTGAAAAGCCGGGTCAGGGAAAGAAATTCGGGGGTGAGAAAAATCACGGTAAGGATTGGAGATCAGGAAATAAGGGAACCAACACAGAATGGCGGACAAGGGAATTTGAGAAACGTAGTGGCCCCGTTTGTTTTAATTGTGACTTACCTGGTCATATACGCCCTCAATGCCCCGAGTTAAAGAAAGTAGCGGAACCCTTAAATAATCTTGCTACGAGCGCAAATTTTGCTCCCTCATTTGAGCCTTATTTAAGCAAGGCCAAAATAAATGATGTCGACATGGTATTGTTACGTGATTCAGGAACAAACATTGACCTGGGACCCCTAGACTTAGTGAAACCTGAGGATTTTACAGGCGAGCACATTTGGGTTAAACAACCTCTGGACAACAACCTCAAGTGCCTACCTTTGGCAAGAATTAAAATCGAAAGTCCAGAACTCGGCGTAATTAGGACTAAGGCAGCAATAGTAGGTAAATCTGTCGAAATGCGACATTACCTCGTAGGAAATTCCACCCAGGAATTAATTGAATCGCGGAGAGTAAAGCCAGAACTGGTAAACGCGATTATGACTAGGAGTCAAACCAAACGTCTGAGCCCTGAACAGACTGTAGTTGAGGAATACCAAACAGAAATATATCCGCTTGAGGTAACGGAACCCGAAAATGAACTAGAGGACGAAAATTTGATAGAGTTACCGCCCTTACAGGAAAATTCGGAAATCGAATTAGTAGGCATTAACGCCGAAACTTTTGCGAAGGAACAGCAGAATTGTCCCGAACTCAAATCTATTTGGGATAAAGTTGGGCAGAACAAAACGAATGAGTTCGTAATTGAAAAAGAGCTACTCTTTAGGCAGTCTAAGGATCATAGAGGTGAAGAGCGGAGGCAGCTTTTAATACCCGCTATATAAAAATCAAATTTTAAGCCTTTGTCATGATGGGTTCGGGTCCCACATGGGCAATACGAAGACTAAAGATAAGCTGTTGCGCTATTATTTCTGGCCCCAGTGTATTAAGGAGATCGAGGAATATGTGAAATCGTACGATGCTTGCCAGAAAGTCGGGAAATCCTCGGAACAAAAGAGAGCGCCCCTTAAGTTAGTGCCCGTGATCACGGAAGTGTTCGCGAAGATGAATATAGACATTGTGGGTCCCTTGCCAATATCACCGAAAGGGAACAAATATCTCCTGACGGCTATTTGCCTTGCTTCCAAATACCCGGAAGCTATTCCTTTATCAGCAGTGAACTCAGAAACCGTCACTGATGCCTTGCTTGCTATCTTTAGTAGAATAGGTTTCCCCAAAGAACTACAACTGGACAATGCTACGTATTTCACTAGCAACCTCACAACTACCTTCTTTGTGAAGTTTGGGATTAAGGTAGTGCGCAGTTCGATCTATCATCCACAAACGAACCCGGTGGAGCGGTTCCACCGAACCCTAAAGAGACTTTTGAAAGCGATGTGCCTGGAGCTAAAAGAAAATTGGGAGGACGTACTTCCATCGGCTCTCTTGGCTTTGCGGAACGTAACCCATGCGTCAACCGGTTTTAGCCCCGCAGAGCTAATTTACCGGAAGAATTTGAGAATGCCCGAGTCCATTTTATTTGACAAATGGTGCCAAAGTCCCCCATGTGAAGACATTGTCACGGAGTACGTATTCCAGTTGATAAATCGATTGCGACGGTGTCAACAGTAGCCACCGCAACCGAAACGGACGCAAAAGTTAAAAGGAAGTCGTACTACGACAAAGGATCGGTGAAGCGCGAGTTTAAAGTAGGCGATCGCGTCTTAGTATTGTCATCTTGCCAACAAACAAAATTCGCCGTAAAATGGGTTGGTCCGGGAACTATAGAGAAACAGCTTTCGGAGACCAATTACGTTGTTAAGATGCCAGGGAAGGTAGAGAAGGTACGAGTGTACCACATTAACTTATTAAAGCCATACTACCAGCGGATGGAAAGCGTAAATGTTTTGATGAGCGAAGTATTCTCTCACGACACCGTGGAATCTGAATTGGATATTCAGTATCCTACAGCAGATCCGAATATTTTTGATTTCGGAGAGGTAGTGAAAAACAGTAAATTGGAAGAGCGATGCACGCAGGATCAAATCAATGAACTTGGGAAATTGTTAAAATCCCATAAGCAATTCTTTTCAAATGATCCCGGTAGGACGAATCTTATCGAACATGATATAGATTTAATTAGAGTGACAAACCCATTAGATCGAAACCCTACCGCACCTCTCCTAGACAAACGGAAATCCTCAAGTCAGAAATTAAGAGGATGTTGGATTTAAAAATCATTGAGATCGGGGAGTCCGATTACACTTCCCCCATGATTTTAGTAGAGAGTCCAGGACGTGACCCTCGCCCTTGTGTCGATTATCGTCGATTAAATTCCATCATTAGGACGGAATATTATCCACTGCCTAATATGGACGAGCGAATCGAACAAGTGGCAGCCGCAAAATATATAACGGTCATAGATCTGACCAAGGGATATTGGCAGATACCCTTGAGTCTTAGGGCACAAAGATTGGCCGCTTTCGTGACTCCATTCGGGTCATATCGACCACTAGTTCTTCCGTTCGGACTAGTAAACGCCCCATATTGCTTCTCAAAATTCATGGCTCAACTCTTACAAGGTTTAGATGAATTTTGTGTACCCTACTTAGACGATGTAGCTATATTTTCGCAAACTTGGGAGGAACACACCAAACACTTCGATGTGGTTCTAAAGAAAATCGCGTCCGCGAAATTAACAATTAAACCTGCCAAATGCAAGTTCGCACAGAGCAGTGTCAAATATTTGGGACATATGGTAGGGAGTGGATGTAGAACTCCGACTGAGGCGAAAATCCAAGCGGTAGTTGATTTCCCCACACCCAGGAATAAAACACAGATCAGACAATTTTTAGGTTTGAGTGGATATTACGCCCGGTATATCCAAAATTATGCCATTATAGCCGAATAATTAACGAGGGCATTAAAAGGAAAGAATAGAAGGGAGGAGGTAGAGTGGTCCGCGGAATGCGACTCAACTTTCCGAGAGCTGAAAACGAAACTCGCTGAGAAGCCGGTGTTATACGCCCCAGACTTCTCAAAGGAATTTATCCTCCAAACTGACGCTTCCAACCAAGGAATCGGGGTAATCATGGCACAAAAAGGGCCAGATAAAGTTGATCACCCAATATTATATTTAAGCCGGAAGTTTACCGGCACAGAAAAGAAATTCTGCACTACCGAAAAAGAATGCGCAGGCATTATTTACGCAATTAAAAAGCTGCGGCATTACTTGGACGGACAACGCTTCACTATTGAAACGGACCACAATCCGTTAGTATTTTTAAAGGATAACTCCGGGAATAACCCGAGATAGATGAGGTGGGCGTTGGCTTTACAGCCCTTCAATTACCAGATCATCCATAGGGCTGGGAAGGACAACCAACATGCAGATTGTCTGAGCAAAATGCTGTCGCAGAATTAAATCGTACCAAAAGTACCGATTTAAATTGTACATAAACCCCAGTATTTGATTGAACTTATGTAATAAAATATAATTGTATCACAAGAGTAGGATGTAAGAGTATTCTAAATAGTGGATGTCACTTAAAATTTTGTATATAATTTCTTAAAATTGTTGCCTCTAATGATGTGTCGAGTTGCCATGTCTAACCCTTGCCTTATAGATTTTGCCATACCACAAAATCCTTCTTAGGGGGAGGGGTTGTGAGGATTCATTGATGGACCCCTCAATTAACCCTCCCAAAGGCAAACTCGCCGACAAGTCGTAAAAGAGCCGGACAATACGTTTCCATCTCTCTGGCGCCAGACGGTCGGGACTTGATCAAAGACCAACAAAAGAGAATTCGTTCTGGAAAGCGCCCAGGTGCTTAGGAGTGCACCTGCCATGTGATTAAGTCCACCTGCTAGGTAATCAAGCCACCTGCGCTAAGTAGCTGATCCCATTTTACGTCAGACAGTCATCGAATCAGCAACCTCAAACGAACAAATTAAAAACGAATCAATTAAAAGTAAGAACCAATCGAAAGAACCACCAGCGAACAAAGGCTGCGAGGTTTCAAAAGGAAAAGCAGGGAGTCGAATCGACAGTTCTTGCCTGGGAGCTCGTGCGAGCAGCTTCACTCAGCGACCCTTTGAGCGGTCACTCATTAGGGAGAAAAGCATTGTTAAGAGACGGTTCTCTCACCCCGAGAGTACGCGTTCTTGTAGCCTGGCGTAGGCTGCCCATCTCGAGTCTTGTTTGTGTTCCCGAGCTAGCGGCTTAGCTCAGCGACCCTTTGAGCGGTCAACCCCATTAAGGAGCTCTTAATAATTTGGAAGACGGTTCTCTCACCCTGAGAGTACGCGTTCTTGTAGCCTGGCGTAGGCTGCCTATCTCGAGTTCCTGCTTTGTTCTCGTTCTAGACTAGAACCAGCGACCCTGCGAGTGGTCTAACTCCTTAGCCTGCAAATCATCACCCGACGAGTAGAGTCTCATCCCGAGACCATTGAGAGACTTATTTTCCCACTCAGAAACTTTCGTGCATACCTGAGATTACGACAACCTGTCGCATCCCGTTAGCAGAGGCATCGAATTCGTGAAGGTGCCTTGTATATAAACCCTCATCTTATCAAGACATTGTTGTGAATAAAATTAATGTTTATTATTTAAGCTAGACTGTTCTCTGTAGATTTGAATCTACCACGCTACCAAGAGAATCATTACAATGTGTGTGTGTTTTAAAAACTCTTTTTTAGCAGCAATGTTTACTGCGTGTTCGTAGATCATGTCTATTGGTGACTGGGTACATATTCACGTGATAGTTAATGTAATTTCCCACACGTTTTATTTCTAATACAGTAATTCAAAACATGTTAATACTCAAGGCAATTGTTCTGAAACATAATCTTTACCATGCGCAGGAATGATCTTGATATTTTGCATGTATTCCTAGATCCCTTCACTTGGTAATATATTACTATATCAGAGTCTAATGATAAATTGAATGCTTAACAAGAGATAATTTATTTCCTTTAACCCTCCAAGTGGTTCTGACGAGATATCTCATCCATCAAGATATGACCCATTCTAATAACGATAAGGTATCTCGTCATGAAGATATTGCCGATTTTTTTTATGGTTACGAGATCGAGATATGATGTTTTCTTCTAATGACGAGATATTTTGTCCATAAAGATCTGGCAACTTTTGCAAATGACGACATGCATTGTCGAAGCAACCCTCTAGGAGGGTTAACAACTCTCCTAGAGGTTGATAGAGGTGACAACAACATTGACTCATTAATACTTTCTATTAAGAACCATTAGAATGAATTGATCAACAATAAACATGCACATTACCCCCAGGAAGACACCCCCAGAACTTACTAAAATACCCCCAGGAAGACATCGTCGGCACCAGGCTGAGGGCACGGTTATGTAAAATTGTTTATAGAAAAACTGTTAAAGGTACAAGAAAAAGTTTTAGGATGAAAGTTTAGATATCAAGTTAGGTTCTTTATGATACGAACTCGTGCCTTTAACATAGTATAAGACATTGAATGACAATCTAAAAATGCTACAATGTTTCACAAAATGGACCAAGACTCGGAAAAATTCCAAAAGTATTGGAACTCATAACAGCCTACAATGAAAAAAAAAGCTTTACATTTTCTTTACGCATGTTTTGAGAGCATCTATTTCATAATTATGTTATTGTCTAGGCGTAAAAGTCTGGAATTAAAACCGAATTCTCAATAAATTATATATATACAACATACATTGACTTCGAAATAAATCAAACATAGCAATTTAACCAAACTACTTATTTCTCGCTTGCGTGATGCCCGTAGTGTATGAATTCACTCGGAACAAATCAATGCGTCGCATTTATGCTATTGAGATTATTTACGTATTCGCAGAGGAATCTACTATCTAGTATTTAAATTGATACATGTATTGAAGACAAAGATATTCTTACACTAAAATATCCTTCAAGCTTATGTAGTAACGTTAAAACTATTTAAAACTAGTGACTATCTATTAGCGTTAATGAATACTTCATACAACTAAAAGTATTTCAATTTCAGTTTAATCAAAAACAATATAGCTGCCGCATAACATAAAACAGTTTTTAGCTAAAAAAATAAAATTTAATGCTTCTTGACATGATGGTCGATGATAGGTTTATCATGGCAATAAAAGTGAATCATTCCTCAGCATATTGTGCTTCATAATTGGAATTATAATTTATTATGAATTATAATTGGAATCTAATTTCACAGAATGGTGAAGAACACATTTAGAAACATTTGACAAAAACCAATTCCATAGTTGGTATAATATTTTTAAAGATAGGTTTCAAATGTCAAATAATCAAAATTATATAGGTCACCAAATTGAATAAACACCCAACCTATTTCGTAGAGAAAGGCGAAATAAATTCTTGTTACATAAATCTTTGTATGCAGAACTGCTTCAAAATCATCGAGGCGCACAGTATTTTGAATAATGTTAACTCTCTTGTTAGTGTGGCAAGACCTGGGGTACAGAGTAACACATGACTAAAAGTGTTCTGAAGTAACATTTTAGTATACCCACTGAATCCTAGTGTGAGATTCAACAAAGGAGACTTAGTATTGAAACTAAAGGAAGGATAAATGTCGCCTTTCACTTTAAAAGTTAGAAAACTTATTTTCCAAACCCTCCACTTAAACAGGCCTGATGAGTGGGAGGCATATTGTTCCTACTCTCACTTGAAATATATTGCATATTCAAACCCAAATGAAAGTATACAGTTATTAAATAATAACATACATTTATGTAGACTTTTACAGAAAGTATTACGGGTCGCACTGCCGATGTTTCTAGAATTCATGTAATATTTGAGGGTATAATCATAAATTATTTGAATATCATTTTTAAGCAATGTATTTCGATAAATTATTATATTACCTGCCTAAAAAATTTCCAGAAAAGTAAAACTGCTACCGAACTTCTTCAAATAGATTGGTTAACCAATTAACCCAATGAAAATAGATTTAACAAGACGCTAAACAAGTTGTATAGTTAGCTGGGTAAAATTAAGATAGACAAGAAAATAACGAATGAATCTGTTCAACTAGAATAAGTAGCCAGAAATATCAACTACTCATTTGCAGATATTTAAGGAAATGACTTGGCATTGAAGAGATCGATACCTAACATTTTATTATTAGTGGTCACACGTATGGGCGAAGTTGGTCCGAATGACTGCTTTTCCTTTAAAATGCAGGTTAAAAATATGATTTTGATAAGGAAAATATGTCGAACTTTATAATGATTGATAAACGCTAGCAATTAAAGGGGCATCACTTTAGAACGTTTTACTTTTAGAAAGAATATTTTAGAAACATAGAGGTAGGTAGGTATTTAATTAACGTCGCACTAGAGCAACACAACGGACTATTGGCGACGGTCCGGGATCAACCCCTGAAGGGAAAGATCCGAGGACAACACCACGTAAATTTGAACCACGATCAGATGACGACGTCACACCTGAGCTGGCACCCCACTCTCGAAACTTCCACATCAGGCCAACAACATAAAGGAAACGTAAAAAATATTTAAAAAATAAAAATGCACAAAAAATAATAATTATAAAAGGAAACACACGAATGAATTTGAATAACATTTTGAAAACAATGAAAGAACATGGAATAAAAATTGTGAAAGAAATTCTTCTTTCATTTATTGCCCAGGCCATGACAATTAATTCAAAATGCGTCAGATCTTTTTTTATCAAAGGAAAACAAAAAAAGTGCGTTGAAAACGCGACTTAGCTTACTACTTAGTCACAAGACACTGGTGATGGAATAGCTTTTTGCTGATTCAATTCTTGCTGCCAACGTTTCGTTAGTTTCTTAAGATTTTCACGATACAAAAATGTGATCATTTTCCTCTAAAATTCCTCCACGCCAAAAGTACGAATATGCAAAATCGTTGTTTTGAGGAAAACTCACTTAAAGGTCAGAGGTATGAAAATAGTGTTATGGTTAAAGTTTAGATCTCAGAATGGTTTTTCGGGATTCGAATAGCATAATTTTAACTTAGCACAAAACATTGAATTATTCAGAAAAATCATTTTTTGGTGAAAACATCCAAAACGACATGCGTCCCACGAATTATAACAAATAATACTGATACAATGATTCATAAAATGATACAAAAGGCACGTAAAATCAAGACAATTAAGAACTCATTCTAGTATATGGTGAAATAAATATAGATAGGCAATTTTTTCAGCACACATTTTATAAGAGTATTTTTCCATATTATGTTTAATCATTGTCTACACCTTAACCAGAAATTAAAACTGAATTCTTAATAATGTGAATGATATTTACAGTTGTAAGCATTGACTTTGAAATTAATCAACCGTAGCATTTTAAGCAATAATGATATCGTATGAGAAGAATTTTCAGTGTTAACAAACCACCGGAAGAAAAGAGTTTTACTTCCGGTGGTTTGTTAACACTGAAAATTCTTCTCATACGATATTATTGCTTAAAATGCTACGTTTGATTTTGACCGGAAGAGAAGAGTTTTACTTCCGGTTTCCCAATAAGGACATTCTACCACAAAAAAGGCGCCCCCATCTACCATTTGGCTTCACAGAAAAATCCTCTTATAAGACAAACCACTTGTATGCGTGATGTACGTAGCGTATGCATTCGCTGGGATCAAATCTATGAGTCATACGGATGCTATTGAGATTATTTACAACCTGTAGGGTATTCTGTATTATCCACTTGAGTTGAAACATAATAATAAAGACAGGTGATCATACAGTAAAATAAGCTTCAAGTGTTGAGTTGTTCTTTGAAAATGAAACGTCAATAGGAAGAGTTCTCCAAAACAATCCCCTTTACATGAGAGTTAGGGAACTGATCTTACAAAAAACCTACGTCTACGCCCACTTCCCTGTTATTACAAAATGGTCACTTTAAACACGAGAACGTGTCTGATTAAATGGGAAAATATGCTCCTTCAGTGATAGGTCCAGATTCAATTTGCAGAATTGATACCCATCTTGCCCTCCCACTCCTGTCAGATAATGAGGCCAATTTAGATGTGGTGCCTCGCGTGAAGATTGCTTTTAATAAGGATAAGTCTATGCGAAGCTCCTAAGAGAAAAACTCTTTTGATTTAGGGTCACCTCCGTTTAATGTACGCAAAATGAAAATAAAACACTTGCCTATTTATTTAACTCTGCACAGTTATTGAAATAGTTTTTTATCATTGCTTTTCCTTTCGTACGTGCACTGTTGAAATCTAGTTATACCAAGTTTTGCACATTCTCATTTTAGATATTGAATAGCATTATATTGGTTCATATACGCATACTTATTTATTACCAGTACATTAGTTCTGCACTATTTATTTACACTTAGTGTATATACTTCTAAGTGTAAATAAATATGTAAGAGCATTCAATTCGTAAATAAATTGTATATATTTATTTTTACAGATTGTGTTACTACTTTCTTCTTTGACTATTCTGCACCTGTGAAGATGTAAGTGATTCTTTTAAATCTGATATTATATTTAATTCTGTAAAATAAAATATTGTGCCAATAAACGCTTAATTGAGATAACTATTCATATGCGTCGTATTACAATTTACTTGGATGCACCAAAGATACACAAGAAAATTTCTTTTCAACTGAAGCAAATATTAATGTTAGTGAATTCTCCATAGATCCTGTCAAAAAATATTTCTAATGGAGTTTAGTTACAAACATACAGAAGTAATTAGCAGTATTCAAAAAAATCTTTTTCACATATTGCAAGTTTTAGAATATGAATAGTATGTACTCTACTTGAGCATCAAATCTTAAAACACACATATTTTAAAAGAAATCGTAGAGAAAATTTGAGAAGCGAAACAATTAATAGACTTTTTACAATATCAAAGCATTGTAAATTACTCGTAATAGCTATATAAGCCACTACCCACTTTACATCAGCTCGCGCTTCATACTTTATCCAGGAAATTTATTTTCTCAAACACTTCGCCCTAGTTTTTCCTTACCCAATAACATGTGAATTTAAATTGATTGATAAGAATATCGATACAAAATCATCTAAACGGATCCATGCGAAAGGTATTACCTTTAAGGCACATTACTATTAATTCAATAGAAATAACTTATAGAATACTTGAAAGTATATTTCCGCCTTGTAAGCCAAACACATGACAATGGTTACTCAATGACTAGTTTCATATAATCAGTTATAATTAAACAAGTTATGTAACCAGTTAGAATTACAAATTACTAGTTACAAATTATGTTATCTTTATGATACAAAGCAAACTTTCACAAGCAATTAACTTGTGAAACAACGTTACAAAAAATATTTTAAAAAATTGATATAGAAACCAGACATTTCAAATTAAAAAAATGCGTGGTCAGAGACCTTTTCCTATACAACGTTTTGATTGAATTATTTAGCTAAATATTTTATTAATGACAATAACAGTAAAGCGGAATTTACGTTGTTAAGTTATTGTGTGCAAGGTAAACATAATATGCTCTCCTAAATCAACTTGAATTTAAAACATATTTTATTATTAAATGGTAAAACTAAGCCTTTTACTGGAACAAAAGAACCCACACTCTGCAATATGGTAGACTTACTGTTTTCTATAAAACAAATTATTTTAAGAAGCAATAACTAAAACTTCATGTTAAAGTGACGAATGTTTTAACCTTGTCACTTCAGAGATGAAACTCAATACCAAAGGTTTTTCTGTAGAGGTATTTTCCATCGTTTATAGAGAAGTAATGATGTGCTTGTGCTTTTCGATATCCTTCCTTAAATAGACAAAACAAACGGGACCATTTCAGTCGAAGGTGAAAAGGAAGTGGAGTTATTTAACAAATTGGAAAAAAGAGCCCTGATTTCACTTACCATCCTGAGTAAAATTTATATTGCCAGTGTGTAGATAGAAGTGTTCCTTCAAGACTGATTTCCATATAAAACAAATAACCAAAATACGCACATTAATTTTTAAATTTAGCAAAACAATTATTCCACTAAATAATTATACAATTACTTCACACACAATTAAATGAAACATTCATTTCAAGCCATCGAGTGTGATTTTTAGTCATTAAGTACTGAATATAAATGTAAGGAGGGTTATTAATACAATATCGAAGAGTTTCTTATTTACAATACAATCCAGAGGAAGCTTTAAGAATTTTTCTAGAAATTAAATTTGTTTTTCTTTGAATATTAATGATATCAGATGATTATTGCTTGTATATTTTAAATTGATACAGTTTAAATTGTTACACACATAAGATATATTTAAAAATTTTACTGCTTATTGGTATGATAAAACATTTTATTCACCATGAATGTTAATTTATACAGTTTTATAGGTAACATATCCCTAAGCATCAGTTTCAGATAATGTATTGCAATTTACGAGACTGCAAATCGAAAGGAACAATACAATTTAAAAAGCTTTATACGATTTCCAGTAAAATTTCCAAGTGAGAAAAGTCAGTTTTCTAATTTAATTCTTTAACATGAATTTCAAATTTTGATATTTTTTTGAATGAAATATTAAAGCACCCGTTTTAAAATCGACACAAAAGAAAGCATACGAAAGAAATGAAAGATCTAACAGAAGAAAACTTTATCGAGTATAAACAATTAGTATGTCAACAACAAATCGCTTTCATTCTGCTTTATTCATTTCATTTCAACGAATTGTAACGTTTTCTAAACTTCTGCAATTGCCTCTGAGAGTAGTGCGACACCTGATTCAATGACGACGAAATAGTAAATAGTACATAAAACATCTCATCGAAAATGTCCCGACTATCCGCGAAATGTAGAGGGGGAAAATCGCTAGTTTCTTTTCAGGAGAAATCCAGGTGAGTGGTTGGAGTCCGGTCCGGAATGGTCTCTCTGGAGCCAACACGGTCGGAATCTTCCTGACAGACTAAAGGGTGTCCTCCAAACAGGTGAACTTTTACCTTTTGCAAATTTTCAATTCTACAGCTGCAAGTAAAAATATTAGAACAGAAGAAATCAACTTTGATAAAAATGGTTTTTATTTATTGGCCCGTAAAACAACTTTCCATAAGGTAAAACAACTTTGTTTAAATCTATAGTTTGCAGAACGTTTTAACAGGAAAGTTAAAATGTTCTGCGAAACTAGACAAATTTTGCTCGATTCAAAATATTAGAATGTTCCGTGATTTTTGTCCAGAATTCAGAAACCGATAATTCTTTATTATGTCGTAGCATCATCTTTAGCTCTAATAACAACACGGAATCAATTTTACATGTAAGTGACAAGCGACTCAGTCTTTTAAGCAAGTTTGCTGTCCAGGGAAGTGTGTTGATTTGGCGCTGGTTGCGCCAACTCTTTGAAGATAATGCTGTTAAGTGTTGTTAAAGGAAATAATTATCCTCTCTTAAATATTCGGATGCTTTCCCCCTAAAAGATTTAAGAATTTCTTAATTTATGTTTTCGTACAACTAGGCCTCTATAATTTTACCTATCAGAGATGCATTATATAGAAGCCGGGATTTCTTTAAAGAACATTACCTTTGCCTTGGCCATAGCTCTTAAATGAAGCTGCCTTCAAATTCAACTGGAATGAAATTGCTTTCTTAATTAAAAACACAGGGTGTTACGTTTAGGATTTGTAATGAAAGAAAGTATCATATTTCCTTTGCTTTTTTACTATGATTTATTCCCGAAATTTCTTACATTTTGCAGACTCAGAAAATGTTTTTTGCAAGTCTAGCACACTTCAAAATGCTCTTTATTTAATTCCATGGTTTCCACTAGTTTTATTTTTAAGTTACTTTTATTAGTACTGAGCGGAACACCCTATAGATGTTTCGTTGCATTTCTGAAAGGTGTATTATAAACTCCATAAAGACTATCTACGTTTATAATTTCCTTAAAATAAATGTGTCGAATTTGTTAATGACTAAGCTTTGACACACGGACAAAAACGTACACGACTCGGAGAAACTCAACGCTTTCTCTGCGTGAAATTCCCTCATATCGCAATAGGCGGCTCTGCTTGTGTGAAAAGTCGAGAAGAATAGCTGAAGATTTTCGCGATGGGCTTCGAGCTGTGACAATATCAAGTATCATCAGGTATTTTCAGCATCTTGATAAAACGTATCAACTCCTTTGCTTTCATGGATTCAATTACTAAGTTTTTAAGAATTATCATTTAATGTTTCGATTAGTTTCATGAACATTTGCCATCCAAGGAAAAGAATCATGGTGTTTAGTAATATTTAGAACTTTATATCTGAAGCTCTTTCTCCCAGCGTTGAAGTCGGACAATTTAATACGAGTTCGTTTTAGGTTTTCTGTTATATTGTATAAAATATCAAATCGAAAACTGGGTTGGTTATTTGTGCGTGCAATTGTCATCAAGTATTTCGAGAGGAAAGAACGTAAAATCCGGATAAATAGTTTTAAAGTTTAATTCACGCTAAAGTCACCATTTTTGTATCGTTACAGGTTCCGTTTCTTGACGAAGTGTTTCCCAACGAGCGAAGTAAGTATACAATTAAGTAAGCTTTAGTAAGTATTAGTAAGAGTATATGTGTGATAAATAAGAGTAGGTTATACTATTAAACGTCAAATTTAAGTACTAGCTTCAATTCTAAAAAGGTGTGAATATTATTCTTTGTTGGTAATAATATGTTTTACATGTTTTTCGTCCCAAATGGTAAAATCTTCCAAATAGCGACCCACCTTAGGTCTCACAGTCGATATTACATAGCAATGTTTTTAACTACTCCGTAAATGCAAAGACCGTTGGTTGCGAACAATTAAAGTAAATTAAATATATATATATATATATATATATATATATATACAAACCAATGAGGCATGTAAGTAAAATACTACTCGTATTTTTCTCATTAATTTACTCGTAAATAAGAGAAAATGTGATATACCATAATATATGAAACAACGTTCTATTAATAGAACATAAACCATTAAGTTAAACCCACCAGAGGATTTTTTGTTCAGATCACAGAAGCAAGAAGATGTGAAATTAGTAGCATAGCAAAGAGGAAATATAAATATTTTTTACTATAAAAAGAAGAAAGCACCGAGTATCGCAAAACCTGGTTCAGTTATGGAAAATACCTTCTTCACATTCACTTATGTTTCAGGATAAGATAAAAAAAATGCTTCCTTCAGGCAAAATCCTTGAGTTTTATAGTTGTAAAAAATTCAGATTTAGTATTAAATATATTTGAAAATCGCTTCCGAAAACATTCACAAAAGCAAGACAGTTTTGAATCCTTTTGAAAATTATCTACAAACCTTGCTTTGTAAAGAACAAATATGCAGTTCTCTTTGAGTGAATACTTTAATTTTAGGATCTTGGGTTGCATAAAAGGCATATTTTAACGTATTTCTGTGAAGTATTCTAACCAGCAAAAATGATCAGATAAAACGAAAGGACACTTAAATATTTGAGAAAAATCAATCGCAATTTTGGAAATATTGATACTTTATTTAACGCGTATTGCGCAGATAGAGACTGTTTCCAAGAGGTTTTAGAAGTTTACATACTTATTTCTAAGCGTTAAGACTGCAGGCAAATATTTTTCACTCAAATGAGACTCCCTTACTTATTCTCGATATAAGTAGTCTTTGGGTAGCTAAAAAGAGCACATAATAACAAACCAAACCTTTGCTTTTTTTTAACAAATGGGTGTTTGTTCTTTCAGGTGGAGGCTGTCGACATCCAGATCTACAAAGACGAGATCTGCGAAGTATGTATCACTTTCTTTGCTTGATCTTTTATATGGATTAGATAAATTGTGATTCCACTTTAACTGAAAATGATATTGAACATTGTGTAAAATAGTAGATTTTCAGGAACTTGATTTTGGATCATAAATTCAAATACACTTAAAATACACACAAATTGCAGTTTTTGAGCATCTGCCATCAGGAGGCATTTCTTATGGGTAACTGAACTTTTAGCTTTTATGAAAATGAAACTTAGACCGAGCCCCTCCGAGTTACGAAGGCTAAATCGAGCTTATAATGACAGCACTTCACAAAGCAATAACATAGATATCAATCAAGTAAAGCGAAAAACAAATTCCGATTTGTGGGCATCATGAATAACACATTTGGAAGTGAACCTGTCAAACGGAGAAGCTGCAATCTCATCGTTCTGAGAGTGTTGTCCGGTGTGTAATGAATCAGCTTTGTTGGAACTCTCTAGAACAATTAAGTACACATTATGGTGGAAGTATATAAAAATGAGGTAATTTACTTGAACAGGCAGTAATTCACAAGTAGATGCTAATGTAGTGTACTCTACATAATCAACAATCAACACATATTTTAGTTACTATGCGCCTACCATAACTACATATTCCGAAGTATGTTCTTCTATAGGTTCAAATTCAGCGTGAACTAATGCCTTTAGATTAAAAAAGAATATATACTTCACAAGTGGATTCTTTCTTCACATTCGAGGCCTGCCTTCTCCACGCTTGTTTTTAACATTCATCAGTTATACTATATACGATTATGTTCCTGTATTTGTATTATTTGCTGCGAACACCTGATTAACATAGATCACTTAACGAATTTCTCTCTGCAGTATGTTGGACCGATGCCGCCTACGCACAAATTCGAGATGCTGTGGCAACGCTTCTACGGGAAAAAGGCGAATATCTCTCTTGTGTTTCTACCCACAAACCACATTTCTCACTCACCAAGACTCAAACCTACGATGTCTCATAAGTAAAATACTAGGAACTCTAACACCAAAAGAATGTGTGTGTGTGTGTGTGTGAGTGAGTGAGTGAGTGAGTGACAATAATAGTTCTCTTTCTAAAATCTACTTATATCATTTTGTTGAAGCATAGAGGACTTAATTCCCAGAAATACCATTTTTACAAATGATATTGATAGTATCTCTTGTTAAAATGCATCACATTGGGTAACAAAAGCCCTTTCGCTTTTTGTATGGAATCTCCATTTCTAGTTTTTTAATACAGTGAATCAATTCGACCATAAATGAACTTTCGTGATCTTTGGAGTAATTCATGAAATCAAACTTTAAAATAGCTGGGTGGAGGTGCGTTTAAACATTTCTCCAGAGTTCTTTGAATATGCTCGTTGCTCTGGATGGTTGGAAGGGTTTTCTACCTCAAGGGCCAAACTGAGCCGAACACAAGACAGGAAATGTCAAGCAATGGGCATATACACAATAAAGAAGGTTTTATTGACACAGAAGAGGAAAATACACTCAGGGTATTTTGCAGGACTCGAACTTTCGAGGACGCCAACAACTCGTAGGTTGCTAAACCAGTGTTAAAAGCCAATATGCCACGTCTTTTTGTGGAAGTTTTTCCATTCAAAGACGTTTTGGAGTCTATAAGAGTTGGAAGTTCAAGGGTACCAGGTCCGCAGAAGGGTTGAACATGTAACCCAACGAATTGCTTAATCCCCTCCACACGGCCCCCTCATGTCCCGAACTAAATCAGGTTGCGAGTGGTTTGAATTGGCCGCCGACGATATGTCAGGTGCGAACACCCGCCTACAGGGGACGCAGCCCTCGCCGTCTTGGCCCGGTCTCAACCCGATGTTCTGGGCAACTCTCGCTGCCAAGATAGACCGTTTGTAATTCGAATACTACAAAGCAAACGAATAGCAAACAACGTGACTAAGATGAGAGGAAGAGTGGGACATTATTGTACCCTCCACGTCATGCGTAGGCACACACAAGTGAGCTGCGGCAACAAGATCCGGTCGGTCCCACACATCGGAACGCCTTCCGCCCGAAGTTCCCCGAAGTGTTGACCACGAGTAGGGAGACCACTAGTACGGTATACCTACCGGACCCTGATATGACGGGGAGGTACACCATTAGTCGCCTCTTACGACACGCAGGGCTGCGGTGGGGTTATTCTACTGCCCGCCCCCTCACGGGGACCAACGAATTGCTTCGAGAAGTGTCGAGAAATATGTAATAAATTACAGAATATAATCTATACTGCGTCGTCTATATTTTATATAAAGAATAATAGATACGCCAAATTGAATTAAAGTGCAGAATTAATCCAGGAAGGGTAGAGCTTGTGAAGAGCGCATCGTTGCATTGATAAAGAGTTGTACTCCTCCTTGTCAACTAGAATGCAGATTTTTCAAATGTTAATAACTTCGAATTGCATTTTTGTTATAGGCAGATCCTAAAAAGAATTGGCAGCTTCGGATTATATTAGCTTTGATAAACATATTTTACACTCATTTTAGCTAATTTCTTTCTATAAGACTACGCTTGTAAAAAAGCAAGTGTTTTATTCTCACATATCCTAGACGCCTTTTCTCATTTGTATGTTTGTCTAAATGACACAAAAACAAGAATTTATGCATCAGGTTTCGATCAGAGAATTCTTGAGTTTTTGAATAATTTGTGCTTTTGTTTAATATTATCATGAATGGTGAAATCAGTGTTCTTGTAGAAAAATATCTGTATTAAGTATTCAAACTCTATTGCACTAAGTCTTATGAACTAAAAGAATTTAAGTGCGTAGCATGAATGCCCAATTCACTACAAGGAAACTTGATTAACATAGATCACTAAACATCAAATTTCTCTCCCGTCTCTTTGTAGAATCCCTGACCGATGCCAGACACCCGTAAGTTCGAGATGTTGGTGGAACGGTTTTACGGCATAAAGGTGAATAGCTCTTTTGTGTTTCCACACATTCTTCATGAACCAAAATTCTCACCGATTAAAAATTAAAAAAATAATGTTTGATGAGAAAAAAATAGAAGTTTTATAGCTAAAAGAATTTAAATTTTTTTTATATTATATAAAATAACTTTTTCTTTCTAAACACTCCTTACGTATATCATTTTATTGAAGCATCGAGGACTTAATACCTACAGAAATACCTTTTTCAACAACTTGTATCGTGCTTTCATTTCTAAACTTCAGCAAAAAGTATCACTTCAGCCAATAATGGCTTTTTTTGTCGTCTTCCGGGCAATTTATAAGTGTGGATTGAAATATTTCTCCTAATCTCTTTGGAACTGTCCATTACTCTGGGAGTTTTTGAAATAAGGGATATTTCGCGGATGCCGAAATCGCTAATTTTATACTTGACAAACCAAAGACGATCCATCACGTCGCTAAGAGCATCTTGTTCATTGACATCACGCACTTGCAATTGGTTTTTAAAAAACCATAAACAAAAAAATATATAAACTTTGTCCATTGTGGGCCCTCCGATATTTCAATTTTCTTCAATCTCACAGCGATGTAATTTAAAATAAACAGATTCCTGACTCAAAATGTGATCTGGAGGTTTTCCGCATTTCCTGTTCTTCAATCAAGTAAAATGGTGTCTTAAACGTCCCCATTCACGACGATGACCTCGAATGGTCACTCACATCACCCATGACGGTTACGTCACGAACACAGCGAAAAACAAATATGCTTCGTTCTCTGGTAGAACACTCGAGTGTTAAAAAGACGATATCAATTGATAAGGCTGCGTGAGATTTCAGCAAAAAGAGGAATATAATAATTTGAGTCCACATGAAGTTTTTGACTTTCAAAATACCTTGCATTCTCAAACGCAGCCTTTAATCGAAAGGAGTAAGGAGAGGCCAAAGTTTTAGCAACTTCATCTAGCTTGATTCAGAAGTGATTGTGTTTATATATTTCAACAGTGGATGGTAAAATAATATGTTGTCTTTGCTTCTTTTTCAGGTTTGAGCGCCATCCGATGGAGACGTTGAAGGGCTGGAGTCACGGAGCACTTAAGTGAGTCTCGTGACTGCCAGTTGTTGAGTACTGTCCTCCTTGACTATTCGAGCACATATCTAAATTCTTAATCATGAGGAGGATAAAGAATTAATTCGGCTAAATGATTCGAAATTCTGATTAGGTCTAGGATATAAGATAGGAAATAAATTAGGATATAAGATAGAATATAAGTTAGGATGTAAGATTTCATGAATTTTATTTTTTGGCATATCTCTCAAAATTCTTCTGTTTATATTTTTCTAATAGCTGCCTTTGTTTTTCAGATGCATCAGCAATAGCCCACAATAGCCTTTCAGCAGCTTTTCCATAGCCCTGCACCACCCAAGCATTACAAGAGTACACAGACACACGCAGACATCGAGGTTGGGGAAGCAGGAGGATCATAATAGGGGGTTGTATAAGGGGGGTCCTAATAGGGGGAGGGAAGGGGCGGGACTCGAAGTGCAGCCACCTTCTCGTGGTGAGTCCTGAATTGTTGCCTTCGGAAACAAGCCGAGAGCTGCACACTTCACGACGAATCAAGTGTTGCAAACAATCGTTCGTCAATGTGACATTTTAGAAATTCTGGTTGAAAATGTAAGAAGTTAGTTACCACATTCTTGAAAGCAAAAATCTCAGCGGAGCTCTAATCTATGATTGAAAATCATTTGAAACCCATTAATTATTAACATTTCCTCGCACTTGGACTACTGGAGGACCTTCCGGCAGGTAGATACCAATAGATAGGAGTAAACAGAGAGGATAAAATAATTTTATTTTCATTTCAAACAACCCTTTGGTATCGAATGTGCAAGTAGTGTTGGGAAGAAAATAATCACATTTTTCAATGTTCTGCAACATTTCCTGTTTGTTTTAGTTATTAAACTGAATATGTTTCATTGAACAGAATCTGAGCATTTCAGTCTGAAAGCTGTCAAAAACTGCGTTTGTTTTTCTTCTAAGATAATGCTTATGGTAAGGAATCAGAAAGCAGAGTATTCGAGCAAATCCTGACGTCTTGATATCTCTTTGAAAAGTGTCTGTCGCAAGGTCCGTTAGAAATGCAAAAGTTTATTACTTTCAGAATTGAACAAAAATGGAAGTACACGTCATTGTTCAGTGGGTCAAAACCACGAAAAGTTGACCCAAAATCAAATTTATTCATGTTACATTGGAAATTATGACTAATTTATTGAACATTATGACTGCTAGCATATTTTGCTAGCAATAAATGCGCTGTTTCCATCCAAAGTTAATCAATTATCGTTGTCTCATAATCACTACTTCGCTGGAGCTGTCTGATGTCGCGCTTTTCTCTTTATCAAAATTGACATCTGACAATACAGCTTTTTGCTCTTCCATGACTAGCTTCATATCAACGGACATTTGAAACTTTTGTCAGGAGCAAGCATAAGCAGCTAATAAAAGGATCTGAAGATACTAAAAGAAGTGCATCAAATCTGTTGCTTTCCTCGACATTTTTCTGATAAAACTTCTAAAAATGCTTGTTCCTTGTTTTTGCTTGTTGAGATTCTTTGGATAATTGTGTAATCGGTAGTAAGGAGTGGGATGGAATAGAGGCTCCTTGCAGCGGTATCATGGGTCGATGCTAGCGTAAGAATTGTCACTGTAAATTTTGTCACGGGCGTTTGACAAAAATGAAGCTATGTTATTATATGCTATTAACCAGTTGCTTTTGCAATTTTCAGAAGCTTTGAACAGATGTATAAAAATAGTCTATAAAAGAATCCCCTTTAAAAATTGTGAAAAATTCAATATGTTTAAGGCCATCAATTTTAACTCTTGGGATATAAAATCACATGGCACTATTATAAAATATAGCTTCAAATGATTTACTACCTCCTATATATGAGAGTGCTGTTTGGAAGAAAGTTATCATTAGTGTCAAAACTAGAGAAAATAAAGGTAGGTTCGAATGAAATAAATATTTAAGAAAGGCGCTTCATAGTAATTTGTAAATTTGATTTTTAAAAAATATATGAAAGTCTCTGAAGTGATCACTTTTAAATAAAAACATATCATCGACGACCACACTTCTTTAAATGAAGAGTGATCGTTAGGAAAGGCAATGGGGAAATATAAATACGTAAAGATCGAAAGTTACACAAACAAGATACTCTTTCCGTCATGGTACAGTTGAAGAAACGTACGTTCCTTGTTAAGTTAGCTATTTTTTGTACATCATTAGATTTCTCGTAAACATCCAAGTGACACCATTGCATTTGTACTGAAATTGTGCAATTGCTTCTACTTCAAACTAAATTGCAACCACTTTTCAAAACACTGCAGCAAAAATGCTGTTGCAGTAGTAAAGGCTGAATTGGTTCGCCTAACAACTATCCTCTTTTGATTCCAAGAATAGAAACAGCAGTTTCTGTGACATCTGCATTTACGCTCATATTTGTTTCTATCGTGTGTGAGCTTTCCCTTGTGTGGGAAAGATATGAATTACTCGAACAACATTTGGCCAATATTTATATTATTATTACCAATATTTATATTAATTATTTATATCTGGCTTAATAAGTAGCTATATATAATTTTCTATTTTCCTTACTCCGCAAAAATGACATAGATGGTTGCCGCCTTTCCCGCTCCCATTCAGACATTTCATTCAGAGTTGGAGTTCAAATGAAGATGAATCATGTTAGAAGATTGCAAAGTAACAAATATAACTTTATAAAATGTATCAAATATAGTTACACCATAAATGAGAGAAATTATAGTTTGTAGCATGATCGCATCTGCGCATGTATCCCGTTTATAACGGAAGCGTCTGGTTTTTTTTATCAAAAGCATGAGAGCAATCGTTCTGTTGATCGCTTTGCGATGTGTACCATTTCGTTTCTTGTCTGTCAATAAATGTTACGTCTCGTCCTGAGATTTCATTTATTCATATCTGGCTTAATAAGTAGCTATATAATTTTCTATTTTCCTTACTCCGCAAAAAGGACATCGATGGTTGTCGCCTTTCTTGCTCCCATCCAGACATTTCTTTCACAGTTGGAATGAAGATAAATCATGTTAGAAGATTGCAAAGTAACAAATAGACGCTGACTCACCACAGATAAGAGAGTTCAAAACTTTCTTTGTTAAGAGCCTGTTAACTACGCGGAAGCATAAGCACATCGAATCGTGGTTTATTATAAAATTCATTTAAAAAGCCCTCTACCCCATCGCTCGGAAATGGAACAGAGTTCGGTACAAATTATTTTCATTAAAATATAATATTTAAACAAAATATTTCGATAAGAGCTTCCTGTCGGCAATGAAATATTCAACGGATGGTTTAACTCACCCGCCTATTCCCACTCAGTCGCACCACTTGGCTTCGTATTGTTCTAAGCTGAATGACATGAAAGGCCACAAAGTTATTTTCAAATATTTGGTTTCATTGAGTTTTAACTTGATAAAAACAAAATTCCTCGATGGTGTCAGGATCAGTAAAGGAACGAATTTCATGCGAAGAGAACTCCCACTGTTACTTATTTTACATAAGATTTTGGACCAACCATCGTTTTCACAGCAAGCCCTAATAGGAATGTTACAAAGTTCCTCAATCATTCACATCAAAGCAGCTATAGATTTAAAATAGTATCAAGAACCACATTTATATTCACATTTTCATCTTCAAAAATAAATGTTTCCTACCTCCATTCTGTTTGACTTTCAGTTCATAAACTAAGCTGTTTTTACTTATACAATCAAATTATATGCATTTAAAAAGAGTTGATGAAGAGAGAAAGTTGCTTCCCTGGAGGCGAGAGGCCTCTCCCCTACTGGCACTCGTCCGTTGGGGATGGGTTCGAGGTTCAATCTTGGAGCAGCTCTCCCGTTTCCAACGGCAGCTCCTTACGCCAGATGTATAGCAGACGTCTCGGTATTGCCGAAGACAAAGTTCTTTTTTAAGAACGATTTCCAAACGCGTCCCCTAGTACAAAAGAGCAGCAGTTGTGGACATACATTCTTTAGAAGAAAATGTTTATTTCCGTGCACCTTACCCCTCCCTTAAAAGTCAGGTGAGGGGATTTAGAGACAACTTGTATGCTTCACATAAATTGCACTGAACATAAAAACAAATATGACTATTAAATTAATGAAGACAAATATATCACAAATGTACTTATATACAACCATAAATTTTTTTATTAACATAAGTGAAAAAACAATTTAAAACAAATGATTCAGTACACACTATCGTTTCTTTTAGAAACAAATTCAGAGAGCAAAAGTTTTTTTATGTTTATCTTAAAACTATACCAAGGTTGCCATACGTATCAACAGCCTTCGTGATTAAGAGTGACAGTCATGTCCGAGCTCATTTGCCATACTGCATTGACTGCAGGTGTTGCTCTCGACCCTAAAGCTAAAAACACTTTGAATGGTATTTCTTATGTTGCTCAATCAACTCCATCCTTATGTAGCTCAATCAACGGTGTTATCATCTCAGCATCGATGCTATCAATATCTGAATCTGTGATGGAACAAACTTTCTAATTTCATAAACTCTCAAAATACCATTCCAAATATAACCTAATTAATGCTGATTTTCTTTCAAAAGTTTTAAGTTCAGTCCATTTACTTTCGTAGAGTAACGAGATATCAAAATTCCAACAAAGTTATTACGTTCATAGTACTGTTAAATAGTTATGACTGGTCGTCACTGAAGTCCTTAGAAATCAACCCTCTGATCATCCAAAGATTTCCGAGTGTAGCGTAGTATTGCTTTTATTACACCTAATGACTAAATAACCACATCTATTGGGATCCATGGATTCTTTCAAACTTTACAAAGACTCGTCCTCTTTCCTTGAAAGCGAATCCTTTGGAAAGATTCTTTTCGCCCTTTCCTTAGAATCGAATCCTTTAGTAAGATTTTGTTGGTCATTTCCTTAGAATAGAATCCTTTGAAAACGGGCCGTGGTAGCCCAGTTGGAAGAGCAACGAATTAGCAACCGGAGGATTGCGTGTTCGAAACTCGATCCAGCCAAATATCGTCGTGTACACGGGGACTGGTGCACGTTAAATCTGTCGTGGCGTCAAATGTCCTCACGTTGGCGTGGTGTGGAGATTTGGAGAGTGGGGTACCAGACCAGGGGTTGACCTCGTCTTCTGACCTTGGTTCAAAATAACGAGACGTTGTCCTCGTATCTTTCCCTTCGGGATGGTCGCCATTAGCTCGTTGTGTTGCTCCAGTGCGACGTTAAACCTACCATCCTGAGAATAGAACTCTTTTGAATCATATTCCTTGAAAAGTCCCAGGAAAGATTCTATTGGTGGAAATGTGAACCCCTCAGAGGGTTAAACCCTCGTCCGTTGGCTTTTATGGCGATTCGTGAAGAAAATGGACACACATGGTAGGATAAGATAGGATCACACACAATACCAATACCGGGCTTTTGGCGACTATCTGGGATCAAACCAGAAGGGAAAGATCCGAGGACGTAATTTTGAATCACGGTCACGTGACGAGGTCACACCTGAGCTGGCACCCCACTCTCCAAACTTCCTTACCACGCCAACGTGAGGACATTTGAAGCCACGACAGATTTTACGTGCACTAGTCCCCTTTAGGACACACATGGAAAGTTTTACTGACACAGAAGAAGCAGCCAGGGCAGTTATAATAACTAAACATGCGCTCCCCATGATTTGAATTTTGATGTATATTTTGTTTAGATTGCGTCTGTATTAGTTTAGTTTGTGACGCCTTAACGTCCTACACAAGGGCTACCTAGATCGGGACTAGGGATTGTGTCAAACCGAGGGCCAGACAGATTGGAAGGAAAGGCCTTTCTGAGATACGAGATTGAAGACAATGGGTATAAAATATTTTTGGATATAGGGCAACTACTTGTGAAGCAAGAAATGGAGAAAAGGGATTTTATTGAAAGATAAAACGATTGTTTGAATTGTGTTTCTTTCCTTTAACAAAATATCCAAATGTTGTTTCCCGGTCAGTACGATATTTCAAAACTAAATACTCTAACTTATATCGTAATATTTTTTCTCTTTGGTATAAAATAGAATTCAAAACACACTTCCATATTTTTATTCAGTAAGTATAAAAGAGTAGGATTGGAAGCAAGAGCACGGTCGAGTTCACTTCCATATTTTTATTCAGTAAGTATAAAAGAGTAGGATTGGAAGCAAGAGCACGGTCGAGTTCACTTCCATATTTTTATTCAGTAAGTATAAAAGAGTAGGATTGGAAGCAAGAGCACGGT
Organism: Meta bourneti; assembly: GCA_933210815.1. NCBI lineage: Eukaryota > Metazoa > Arthropoda > Arachnida > Araneae > Tetragnathidae > Meta > Meta bourneti. The sequence goes on along the minus strand of OW119934.1, from coordinate 6,606,160 downwards.
CGAGTTCCGGCGGCGCAGTTGGTAGCGCCTCAGCCTGGCGTTCGGAAGGTACTCGGTTCGACACCCACTCGATATACTAACCCGACACAGGCACATATTTAATTTAATTTCACAATTTCTTCAGTCACTCATGCTGTCACACTTTCCGTCAACTGGCACTATTCGGAATTTCCGCTCGAAAAAGAAATAGTCGGGGCTCAAAACTGTCTTCTCCGGTTGTCCGGCAACCCACTCCCGGGAAAACGGCAGCGTCGGGGGGTCTTCGTACGCTTGCCCCCGCCGTTGTCGTCGGTACCGGGGTCAGTGGAGGTTCGATCGGCTTCCGCACGAGGAGGCAGTTTTGCTATTTTTTCTCTCTCGACTACGGCATTCACGTGACAGTGAGCGAGAGTGCCCTCTGGTGAAACTTCGTCGAACCATTGGTTGTATGTTCGTCTTTCCCGAAGAAGTTGGCTTTTGAACGAAGTAGGCCTGAGTGCAATAGGTTTTTATTTCTTCAACCTTTGTTTTGTTCAGTTAACCTCTTGTGTTTAAAGTCACCTTTCCGTTTAGTTTCTGGTGGAACGACATAAACCAGGTATGCGTATCATTGGATGTAGCTGTAGTAACAGACGCCGTGAACAGTCTTTATTACGTTCTGTATGTGTCTTTGTGTTCGGTATTTGTTTATATTTAAACCTTTCTCTTTACCCTTGTGAGACTGCACCAAACCATTTATACGATCACGCACATACTTGTTGGGCGTTTACTTAGATTGATGTAGTCCTACAGAAAGTAGATCTGAACAGACTTGCTTCACTAAGCAAGCATATCTTTGTTGCCTTCTCGTTATTTTCTGTTGGTCTTTTTCATCCTAACTTTTAAATTTAGCTAGTATTATAGCGGTTACGAATCTATCATGTTGGATGTGTAATAAGTTCATGTAGCGTGCTTCATTTCTAAACGACAACTAATCCCCACGTTATGCGAGATCACGGTGGATAATCACTTTAACCAATCAATAATTTAGGATTCGTGATTTTACCCACAACCACGTGACAGATCTTCGAACCGAGCAACTGGAAGGAGTAATATGAAGCTGCGGGCACATGCTCCGTCTATTTTATTTGAAGGCCAATGGATAGAGGAATTGAGATTTCCTATAAAGTGTTGCATGGGCTATTATTGTAAACAATGTTAAGTATTTTTTCAGCGAAGTAGATAAATACGCAAACTATTTCAAGATTTCTTAAGCTTTCGTCACTTGCTAAGGTTTGGTGAGCGTACCCACTAATGATAAAATTTTATACTATTATGCCTCTATATATATGTCTGTCACTCACTCAAGAACTTTTTAATTGAACGTATTGAAATGTTTCGTGTAACGTCAAATGTTTTGATTCAGATGTGATGTTTCTGACTTTGTTTCTTAATAAAAAGATGTGCAGAAAAATCTTGTTTGTTTATATTTATTCACTGTCAGACCAAGTTTCCATAGAGGACGTTCGAAATTTCAAAAAATAAAATTATCTCCCTATGGATTAACTTATGAATCGGCAAAACAAATATTAGCTTCTTTAACCATATTAAAATGCTTTGAAAGTATTAAATCCACTTAGTAAATTTGCTTATCCAGAAAGGTTCTGTTAATAATTTAAGCGACAACACGAAATCATGAAAATTTTTCAAGATAGTCATGCATGTTCAGAATAAAATATACATTCAAAATAAAATTTAGCGCCTATTCACTTAAAGAAAAAAGTAAATTTAACTAATTCAATTAATAAAAAGTATGAGAAGTGTTATATCAATTCAGTAAAAGTCAATTTAAAAAATATTTCTATTCCATCTTAATCGTAAGAAGCGAATAAAAAGGGGATGCTTCTTAATAGAATGCCCAGAACGATTTAACAAGTATCGAGTAATCGATATAGGGATGAAAATATTTTTATTTTAAATCAGCACTTCCACTAAAATTTCTGGAATTGTTGAAAGTTTTGTAACACTAAATGATCGATTAATAGATAATTTATATTGATAAGAGAATCGATATCCGGAAGTCGAATTGACATCGCATTGTCCGGGAAGTAAAATGAAATGTAAGAAAATTGGCATTTTCCCGCTTCTTCCCCCTGAGATTCTTACAGATTCCGCACCATTTAAGATCGATGAAAAAGTAAATATCGATGTCAATAATAATCGATGAGCTAGTAAAAGTGTTGATTTCCCAACTGGGTATCTTAATCGACTCACAATTTTTGAATTTCAATCGACATTAAATTGTGAAGGTTGTGCCATATCCAAAAATACCCCTTCTAACACTTTGGCCCATCGGTAGAAATCGGTTATCTATATCCTTTGATCTCTCGAGTCTGCAAAAATTAAGGGGACTCCCCAGAAGGTGGAAAAGTGCCAAATTTTTGCAACATTTTGAAGAGCCCACATCGATTAAATCAGGGTAGGTAGTTAGCGTCGCACTGGCGCTATTGGCGACGGTCCGGGATCAATCCCGAAGGGAAAGATGAAATACACACACCTAATTTTGAACCAAGGTCAGATGACGAGATCAACACATGAGCTGACACCAATCTCCAAACTTCCACGCCAACGTGAGAACGATTAAATCAACTGCCGTTTAAATCGATTATATATTGATAAATGATCGACATCCCAAATGACTACAAATTTATAATTCAAAGAATTTTAGTAGGTAGGTGGAAAAGGGTCAAATTTGTAACTTTTACGAACTAGTCGGTACTTTTATCGATTGAAATTATCTATCGATTAATCGATAATTGTTCTACTGTCTAGACGTACCAGTTTCATTCGATTCGGAGGACCAATTTAGGGGAAAATTTAATTTCGTACCACCTTAATTCATAATTCCCATTCATTAAATTTTACTTTTCTTTAATTATTTCTAATGGCCCGTTATGTTGCTCCAGTGTAACCTTAATTAAAATGCCTGCCTTTAATTTAACAAAACCATTTTATTTAATAACTTACTGAGGTTCTCTAGATAGAACTATTCCTCACTCCTATCCTAGAGACTATTAAAGGTTGTATTCCCACTTTCTCGCATCACAAAAATTTTATTCAACTCAAACGATGTTTGGGGTCAGTTTCCGGGGAGGAACAATTTCGCTTAAATGATTGATAGAATATTTTAGACAAGCAAATTCTAAATGGATTTAATACTTGAAAAATATATTAAAAGAATGTTTATTTGGTCATCACCCCCTCCCAAGTCAATCAATAACTATAGAAGGAAATTCAAATTTTAATGAACTCGTGACAAGAGCTTGGTGTAACAATGAATAATGAACAAATTAGGATTTTTCGTAATTTGTTATTTAGAAACAGCACAAAATCCAAATCAGTATACAATATTTAACGTAACAATAAACATTTCGCCACATTACACATGAGAAAAGTTACAATTCAACAAAGTGTGAAGATTTTTCCAATTTATCTTTTCCTTAAAACATAAAAATATGATGGTAGGTATTTTAATCAAAGTACACTGGGGCAACACAACGGGCTATTGGCGACGGTCCAGGATGAATCCCTAGAAATCTTATCAAAAAATATTCTACGAAACTTAATCAAAATAAGTTTACACATTTTAATTTTAAAAGTAAAATAGGGTGAAAGAATTTCAATGTTCAGCGAAATTTACTTTTTTTTTAGAAATTTACTTTGCCACTTTTCTCGGGAAGGTGCTACATTTCCTTCATTTCAAAAGTCCCGCTGTTTTATTTAAAACTCGTGAAAGTGAGGCAGCACGAAGTTGAACACTGTTCGTACCCAAAATTCAAATTGCAACCTGCATCACTTTTAACCCGCTGACTCTTCTTGACCAATATATTCTTTCTTGCGATTCTTTCAATCAATAGGTATGGCTGTTTAGTCGTGTGTTGTGGGATGAAATCACTACCTGAAAACCTCATGAAGCTCAGAGGGTTGGTTACATAATTTGAGGCAAAAATGAGTTGGTGTTCGTTTTAAATGAAACCAATAACCTATCGAATTGCTGATGATAATCCTAACTTATTTTTCTCTTATGACTGCCGCAAAGAATCGCGAAGACTTATTTAATCAAAAGAAACTATGATTGGTTTCCAACCGTTTTCCGTAGACTTGGTTTGAATTCTGTTTTACCTCTTTCAAAAAACATGCGAAAACAAATTGGACATTGAACGACTTAGAGACAAAAATGAACTTTTTTTCGCATCCAACGCGAAAAGTACTTTGATCCCTGTGGTTAGTTTCTTTCTCATGTATAGAATTCATATATGAGATAATTTTCTTCTCACGTATATTAATTTCATATTGCAAATAAACTTTTTCAAACTAGTTTTTCTATTAAGTCGTAAATGGAGATCACGAAAGGAAAATATCTTTTAAAGGTAAATAAACAAGACTTAATCTTAGAAAGGATCGCAAATATTTCCGCATTATGAAAATTTGGGGATATATAGAGTTATAAGAATTATTAGCTTCCATTCTGAATCACCAAGTGTATTTGGAACGGCATTTCTTGTGTCTCGTAAGTGGCTCCAACGAACTTTTCTTCAGATAAAGGTGCTGCAGCTGGTAGTCGAGAAACAAAAGTTTCGAGATCATCCAAAGCACTTCGTCATCTGTATGACATCTGTTAGACAGTGGTTCAAAATTACGTGGCGTTGTCCTCTGATCTTTCCCTTCGGGGTTGATCTCGGATGCAAATACCAAGACAGTTGAATCCTCCTTTCAAATAAATGCTTCACACCTGTAAAATAAAAGGATCAGTATGGGAAATATCGATGAAGACTTGTAGCCATTCACAAGACTCAAACTTATCCTGTCATTAGGATAAATTAGAGAAAAAGATGAAGTTGCTCACAAAAATAATTTCATCTACCGTTTTCTTCCTGCTGTTAAGCAGGAAGAAAACGGTTATAAGGATAACACGAGTATCAAAAATGAGAATACTTTTGGTTTAGGGATTGAAAATCTTTCGATGGTTGGTTGATTTGGGTTTTGTGTGGCGCAAGGTACATATTCTTTCGATCAAAAGTTTCAATTCAGTCCAATCTTAGAAAAGCGTAGAACATTTTCTGATTTTCCTTAAATGTTTTATCCGAGTTTCATAGAACACATTCAACAAAGGTGCCCGAGATACAATGCAATGCAATCCGTATCGTAAGCTGAAGGAATCTTTTTATAATCAACTGTTTAAGATTTCAACCGTTTTTTTTGTTTGTATCCGTTGGCAACACTCCCCAAAGTAGATATGCAAAATGGTTGTTTCGAGAAAACACGCTTAAAGAGACGACGATCGTCGATAGTCGATATTAAAGGTGTTGAAAGTTTAGGAATCAATGTAAGTTGATCAAGGTAGGATTTGAATACTTAGTTCATTCACAATAAGGATACAACGATTGGGTTTTATGGCGCAAAGGCCATATTTGGCCAAGCTGCGCCAAACTCAAGACAGCCAACGTTAAGTAATGAACATACACACAAGGCCTAACGATATGGATGCAAGGATATTTTTGCTTTGAAATGATACGCATGCATTTATACCCAACATGGTAGACTTATATTGAAATCCGCGAGATTATTCCTTAAATTCAAGATGTACAATTCAGACAAACCATTAGTACAGTTACAACAAAAGATATTGCCAAGATAAAGTACTAAGTTTTGTTAAGATTGATTTAATTTGTCGCTCTACTGTCATGTTTTGCTACATGAGGGCGAACCTTACAATTGATTTGTATATTAGTATGTTTGTAGCTTAGTCGATATAAAAATGCCTTTACGGAACGATAGCTATTAATGTTTAACAGTACCGCATCAAAATCAAAACAAAACCACACAAGCACTGTATGTTATATTATACAATCACATGTACAGCGACGTGTTAACAGTTTGGATACTTGGAGAAAATCGAAGTTTGGAATAAATAGTAGATACAGAAAGGAAATATGTAAAAGAAAAAATGCAGTTGTAAACTATAAATGGTTGATGGTCCAACAAATTCAAAACACGAACAGACCAGATTCAAACAGAAAGTAGCAAAACACACTTGCTTCAACTAAAGTTTCACCCCATACTGCTCTCAAATCCACTTGCTTCAGTTTCCAATCCCAATATTGATGCAGAAAAATACAGTATATATGCGTTGAAGTAAAAGATAACTTGGTCACACAAAATATCACGGAATAAACACTAAAACATATAATAAGGAAGGTAACGAACATATATACCTGCACGATGTCTACTTCCTTTAAAACGCCAATAGCCCGTTGTGTTGCTCTAGTAAGAGCGTTAATTGCCATCTACTTCCTTTAAAACGCCAACTTCGCGAAGGCGAACGTCCAACACAACAATGCACATAATCCAACCACTGGTTCAACGAAATTCCACCAGATGGCCCTTTCGCCTACTGTCACGTGAATGGAGAATCAAAAAATAGCAAAACTGCTTCCTCGTGCGGAAGCCGATCGAACCTCCACTGACCCCGGTACCGACCTTAGAGGAGAGATAAGGATCTTTATCTCTGCTCTAGGGTACCGACAACGTCGGGGGAATCGTACGAAGACCCCCCGACGCTGCCGTTTTCCCGGGAGCGGGTTGCCGGACGTGACAGTTTTGAGTCTCGACTATTTCTTTTTTGAGCGGAAATTCCGAATAGTGCCACCTGGCGGAAAGTGTGAGTAACTGATGAAATTAATGATAATGTGAAATTAAATTAAATGTGTGCGATGATGAATGTATTGAGTTGGTCTCGAACCGGGCACCTTCCGAACGCGAGGCAGAGGCGCTACCAACTGCGACTGTACAGAAATGATTAGTATCTACAAAATATACTTTTAAATTATACTTTACTTTTTAAAGCGATTTCGTTCGGGGTTTGTTAAATTTGAATGATCAAGTTACTGTAGTGTTTCCAAAAAATTGGATTCAAAAACATTTTTTTCTGAAATGAGATACATTTGTCATAGTTTTATAAATCATACCAACATTTACTAATCGATTCCATTTGAATTGGTGTTTCATTTGTCGCTCTATGGTCATTTTGTTCAAAATGTCCTTTTCAATTGAGAACATTGCTTTCGGTCTCACAGATACAGCCAATATTTTGGAATGCCTAATTCTTTTACTCTCCTGACCACTCTAATTTCTGAGTATTTTGGCAGTGCTGAGCGTGTGACCTTCATTTTGACTCAAAATGTAGAAAAATCCAAATCCCATCCATGCTTTCCCAAAAGAGACCCATCAGAAAATCATTATCATTTACAAAGAAATTCGTAAATGACATGGCAATAAAAGCTTCGGTGTTATCTGCTAAACGTCTGGAAACACAAGACTTAGGGGCTTCTCTTACTTCCGTCGGATAGACTCATTAAAAGGCACTCCTCTGGGAAGAAATAGATTATACGTATTTAGGGGATGTAATGTAATGGTATTTTGTTAAAATCCTGACCGAAACTCGCCGGTTGACGATGTCAGGGTCAGCGGACCCTGGCGCCAATGTCTAGAGCATTTGTTCCCAACCTGTGCTTCCCTAAGTGCCCGCTTCAGGAGAAATAAAAATTAAATGAAATAAGAAGTAGAATCAAAATTAGGAAAATAGAAATTACATTTGGAACGGAAATGTGGCAAGTTCAATTTTGCGCCCCCTCTATCAGGTCATTCTGCTGCCACTAGCTGTAAAATTATTGTTCAAAGTTTTAAAATATAATTTCATGGCATTGATATTGCGCAATTGTTTAAATATCTCTATACTATTTATATCCTCTTCTCCACCCTGTAACACTACTCCTAAACACCATTTACTTGTAAAACATAGGCCATAGAAATGAATTCAAAATGCGAGTCAAAAAGGTTGGGAACCACTGGTCTAGAGGAACAGCATTCCAAAAATATCTTTCATGCATGTTTTCTGACTTCACAGAAAAGCTAAATTAGTTATTGTTATTTAAAAGGGATTGTGAGAAGACCCTTTTCATTACAACTGTTTTAGGTTTTTATAGGTTTCAGCAAAAATATCACATTAGATCATAAGATTAACGCACTTTTTTCGTTGATATGACAATTTTTAAACCACGTACTCGGTTTTTTGTAAATAACATGGCAAAATTTCCGATTCGTCAGAGATCTAGTGGAATGACAACCAATTGTACGATTTTAATTTGATAATCAATTAATTAACTAAGAATAATTAAATACTTAAAAACAGGTTAACATTTAGGATTGGGCTAGTTTTCGAAATGGAGCAAGACTGATCAAATTATAATACTTAGTTAGCCAAATAAAAATTTCGATTCAACATCTGAAACAGAAGACAGAATTCTCTAGACTGTGTGTCAACAAGTTCATCTTTATGTCCAGCCTTGTGATTGGCGAAAACTTTACCTTTCAATCCTATCCTTTAATATTAAGGTTAAACTACACAGATCTAATTTAGCCCTTGTGTAGCAAAAAATTATCATAGAAAGACAAATCAAATTTACTTTATTAAAACGAAAATAACTTTTTACTTATTTCGTGAGGTTGCACTACAATCAAATATACTGATAAATTTTCAATGTCAAGCCCTTGCGATCTAAAGGTAGAATTCATTTCAGCTCTGAAATATCACGTTCAACCGAACAGGATGTCAAGGGGCAAATTTCATCCAACATATTTCGATGGTTACCCACCGAGATCGTTTTCCACGAAGAACTCGGGAGACATTCTCACTTATTTTGAAGTCAGGGCTTCTTTCTAGGACAGACTCTACCACCCTGGATACAGCTATGTTAACCAGTCTAGGCACAAGGCATTCCCTTTGCTTATAAGCTAAATTGCTGCAACACTATCGGTCGCAATTAGCCTAAGCGTGTATCATTTCTCTGTTCCACTGTTCCGACAATGTGTGAAAAAATTCCCTCATCTAAAACCCCTCACTGTCAGAGGAATTCAAGAAAAGACCAATACATTTTTGACCTTGATCCTTTTTGCTCAGTTGCAGTATTACATTTTTATAGATGTTTTCATTGTTTTTTTTAATAAACGATGGCATTAGTTTTAATAACGGTGATTTTACAATGATATTACATTGATTTAAACTGTTCACACAGAAATTTTATTACATTAACTATGGACATAGTACATAAGAAACTTTAGTTCACATTCCTGATTTTTGAGTTTCGGTTTTCTAACTCGGCTGTTTCAATGGCTAGATTGAAATTATGAAACTCATTTTTATACTAACGAAGATTACTTGCATACAGTTGAGTATTTTATTCCTTTTACATTAGTTTAGTACATGTAATATTTTCGGGAAAAGAGGACACCTATTCACACAACAAAACTGAATCACCATAGCAATATGCTCTTGCACATGAAACTGTACAATTGAATTTTAAATTTTCGTTAGCCCAATTTTATTGATTTTTAAATTTTAAGATTTTATGTTGTGGAGTTTAATTTAGGGCAGTTCCAACGACTTAGGATCTTAGTAATAAAAACTGCTCAAAATCAAAACACATTGCTTCTTTGCTCTGTGTTCAAGGTACGCACTATCCATGATTAACTGGACCAATTCTTACGATGTGTTCTTTACTTTCGGTTTCTTCATTCAGTGAACAGACTGTCAGATTTGGTGATAGTGCTTGTTTGCCACACAGTAGGTCGCGGGTTCGAATCCCTAATGTTCAGTTTACTTAAGACTATTGCTCTGAGATAAGAAGGTAATAAGGTTCACCCTTGACTCCACTGAATGATATAAACTCACATTCGTTTCAAGTTGCGGTGGTTCGGTGGCTATGCTCACTGCGCTAGCACCCTTCGATTCCTGGTGTATTCAGCTGGGCGGGGCTCCCTGGGAGTATTTCTCTGTTCTGTGACAGTATAAGCTTTTATTGTGTGTATGTTTATTACTTGATTGCGTCTGGAACAGCATGGCCAAATATGGCCCTTGCGCCATAAAACCCCAAAGCCAATCATCAATCACATAACATGTATTATGATTGTGCCCTACCATTGGAAATGAAAAAAGAATCTAAGCAGTAACAAGTGGTGATAAATTTTGCTAAAACGAGGTACGCACTTGTAATGTCCGTTTATATACACTTCTGGAAGGTCAGACTTTTTTAAGCTAATATATTGTGTTTTTTATTTATTTTTAAGGTAGAGAACTGTTTCATAGTTTTCATAAGATCTGTAAGAAAAGAGGATTTGTTCTTTCCGTTTCTGATATCTAGCAGTTTGAAGAATTCCTAGGGATCAATGCATAAAATTTCCAAATTAAATTTAAATAAAATAAACATATTACATAAAACAAAATGAAAATAGTAAAATTCCCAATTATAAAGATTTATGTGCAAATTTGAAATGCATTTGTTATGCTGCAGAAAACATTTTCATTGTGACTTAAGTCTTTTTTTCATAAACATATGACCTAACTCATTTGATATAGTTTTTAACTTATTTGAATGAAATAACATGGATCTTGTTCAAAGTTATTTCATTTTCAATTTTTATAAACTTAATACGGAAAGGAAAATGAAATTTTGATTTAAATCAAATTATTGTAATAAAAATCACTTGATTTAAATCGCGGCATACCCTGCACAAAACTGAATAGTATTTAATGTATTATACTAATTTGTTTGCGACGACGAGGCTTGTTTTCCAGCACAATCGGTAGTGGGGTTGAAGATATCTTGCTATTCTTTTTCAATCACAAACTCATCACGATACTATGTATTACACGCTTTTCGTTATCGGAACGTCAAATGTCTTTGGTTTCATACTCAAGTACTTCGGTACTCTAGACCAGTGGTACGCAAACTATTTTCATTTCAGGCCCCCAATTTTGTGTACTATTTTGTCGCGACCCCTGGATAGACAATAGACGTTTTTCTAATCATCAACGTAGTTAAAGTTGAATTCTTTTTGGGATTTGGGCTTATGTTTGTGCCTTATTAGAGGTCTGAATAAAACACATAATTTTATGAAGCAATGGTTTTATTTATGCATATGGGTATAAATATTTTTTAAATGGAAAATACTTAAAAAAAACTTATTACATAAGAATTCAATGTGAGGTATGTGCTTGCAAAGAGCTCATGATTGCTTCTATGTTCGGATCTGTATTGGAAATTGCAAGCCGTAAATCATCCTATGGATACAATCGATATTTTGTTTTAATGGCAACCAAGTTTGAAAAGCCGGTTTCACATAAGTCGGTCGATGCAAACTGAATCAAAATATTAATTGACTTTTTCTTCAAATCGGCATATTCTTTTCCAATCGATAACCAAAATTTTTGGCAAGTCAGAGACTTAAATTGATTGCGCAGTGTTTCGTCGTTTGAAACATCAATTAACTTTTCTTTCTCATTTAAAGAGATATTGGATTTAAAAATATCAAACGAAAATGGATCATGTATCCAACCTAATTCATTATCCGGAAATTTTTCGAACCTTTTCGAAAAGTTTTCCAATTTTATCATCTGACGGGAAATGGTGTTTCTAAATATCAAGAAATCTATATTATTTTCTTTAGTAAATTCTGAAAAGCACGGGAACATGTCTGTTGTTTTTGTTCAATTCTCCTGGCCAATGTCTCAGTTTATTCTTAAAAGCTTCAATTTTACTGCTCGATGTTAAAATGTTTGTATTCTCTCTCTCTGTGGAAGTTCAAATCGTTAAGTTTTTCGAAAATGTCAACCATGTATCTCCGAGCCAATCCTCATTAATGAATGAACTTGCCAATATATGTTTATTTTCTACCAAAAAAATGCAAACTTCGTTTCTCAAATCGAAAATACGTCGCAGTATTAAGCCGCATCATAATGTCTCATACACAGAACCCATCTCATTCATTACAGAGTATTGAAAAGAGACGACTGTTGCTTTTAATGTAATTAATTACAATAACATCCTGAAAAATCTTGTGCAATTCTTCATCAATGTCTTTTGCAACAAGAGCTTGTCTATGTATCATGCAAGGGTTGAATACTATACATGGGGAGCAATTTTCTTAATTAACCCTCTTATCCTTTATTACTACTTGTTAAAGCTGCAGCACCATCAGTGCAAACCGCGACACAATGTGTCCAGGTAAGGTCATTTGTTTAAAAATATCTATTAATAATTTCGAATATTTTCTCTCCATTTGTTTTTCCTTCCAATTTTTTACAACATAAAAAAAATATTCTGATATGTCTTCTTCATAAACGTATCTCACATAAACAATTAATTGAGACAGTTTAGAAATATCAGTAGTTTCGTCAAGTTGTAGAGCAAATACAGGAGAGTTTTGTAATCGATTTAACAGAACTGATTCTATATTACGTAATATGGCGTAAAATTCGGCTAGAAACGGTATCTCTTGATAATGGTATCGTTTTTAAATCGTTACCATATTTTTCTCCAAGCATAATTGATGTCATTTTAATTGCTGAAGGAAGAATGAGTGATTCTCCAATTGCATGTGGTTTCAAATTTTTCGCTATTAAATATAAAACTTCTAAGGATGCCTTCTCAGGAATTGTGTATTTTTTTCAAAAGTACATTTTGATTTTTCATACTTTCAGCTCGTTTTTTTAAAAAATGTTTCAGATTTATTTGCTAATTCTTTATGTTTGGTTCCAAATGTCTTTTAATTTAGCTGGTTTCATACTTTCATTTGCTAATTTATCCCTGCAATTAACACACAACGAATGTTATTTTCCATTAACAACGCAATATGTAAATCCATATTTAATAAACTCTTCTAGACATTTTCTCAATTTTTCATTAGATAGTACATTTCGTTCGATATTTTTTGATGTAGAAACAGTGCCATTGGATTCATTCACAATTTTTCTAAGTTCATTGGGTGTTGGTTCATCATTCTCATTTGTATTGTCATTCTTTTCATTTTCTGGACGTTGGGTACCTATTTTTATCCATTTATCCATCATGAGGGTATTAAAAATAAAACTAAAACAAAATTATAAATATACAATATTTCATTTTTTTGCGTTTGTTCAATCACGTGCGGCTACCACGTGGGAAGAAAATAAAGTCCGGGATTACTCTGCATAAATCATGTTTATTTGTAGCTTATTCAGAGGAGAATTAAAGAAAAGATAACTTAATTATAAGGGAAACATCTCTTAATACCAATTGCACATGCTCGCTACTTAAAATAAAAAATACAACGCTCAAGTAAAAATTTACACATGGTAATCGAGGCAAGTAAATATCTCAAGTGGTATTGCCAGTCGAGCGCACATCTATATTGTACACAGAGGTTACAGTGAATCATAACATACAAATATTGGATCTTACTTTAGAAAAATACAAAACATGTGCAAATTAATTATAGTGATTTAATGTAATTATGCTTAAAATTACTTACTCCAAAAAAGGGAAAATATATATTTAAAAATTACAATTAGCGTCTATTTTTCAAAATTCATCTTACTATGATCTTAAATTTGTACTCGCACTTAAACTGCAAAAGCAGGCTTTGTTTAGTGTGCGCCATCCAAAAACAAGCAAACAAATCCAAAAACAGAACTAACTATTCCCTTACACGTTTTAAAATAGTAACTATCCTGGTAGCGTTTCCAACGAAATATCAGTTGAGGATAAGTGATTTTCGAAAAAAATCAAAAACGAAAAAAATAATACAAAATTAAAAAAAAAAACCAGTTTTTCTGTATAAACATTTTAATATCTATATTGATTTTTTAATTAATTGTTTATTATTGTCCTCTGAGCACGCTAATGAACTGTTCTATATTTAAAAAATACGTTATGTACATACCCGATTGCAAATTTTACTTAAAATTAGCAAAAGCAGTATATAAACAGAATTACAGAATGCACTTGAATGAACGTAAGACGCAGCAAAACCGAACTACTGAGGCACAGACGGAAAGAACTGCACGGTCCTAGCTGTGATCACAGTATAAAGACTAAATAGCAGGGGCGCACATCCACTTTGAAAAAGCTGTCGTAAAGGTGGCCACTGCTAAACATCAGACCGACCCAAGTTGCATATGAATCCCACCGGAGAGCAGGCATCTCAAATTGACAATTATCTTTTATCACTATCTGTTTGCCTGGTTGCCGAAGTATAGGTATTACATACTAATACAGACAATCGTTTTGGTACAAAAATATAGTTCTTTTTTATAAATAATACACTGCTGGCCACCCAAATTGCAACACCAAGAAAGACAAGAGATATCACAACAAAATTTATTTTGTAGATAACATGTTGACCAAGTATCAAATGATTAAATTTATAGACTTCTGTGAAGTGTGGTTCCTGCCAAAATCAGTAGCCAGAGTAGCCGCCATTGTTGGAGATCACCGCTGCCAGACGCCTCGGCATTGATTCAAAGAGACTTTGGATGTGTTCTTGGGGTACAGCAGACCAAGCAGCTTCCACACGTTGCCAAAGTTGATCTGGTGTGGCAGCTGGGGATGTATTCTGGGTCAATCGTTGAGCAACCATGGACCACATGTTTTCTATCGGCGAAAGATCCGGAGAGCGAGCTGGCCAGGGAAGCAATTCAATCTGACGATTGACGAAGAAACCTTGGACAATGCGTGCCACGTGTGGTCGCGCATTATCCTGTTGAAATATGGCTGTGGGCAAGCCCTGAAGGTAAGGAAGGACAACTGGCTCCAACACCTCGGAGATGTAGCGCTGGCTGTTTAAAGTACCGCAATGCGTACTAGAGGAGTGAGAGAGTGATATCCAATACCGCCCCATACCATAATACCCGGTGCAGGATCAGTGTGGCGGTGCATAACGCAGCTGTTCAGCATCCTCTCTCCACGGTGTCTCCAGACTCGAATCCGACCATCGTGGTGTTGCAGACAGAAGCGTGACTCGTCAGTAAAGACAATTTCATTCCATTCTGCCGTCCACATCCTTCTTTCATCGCACCATTGGCGGCGGAAACGTCTGTGGTTCTGCGTCAAGGGTAGACGAAGCAATGGACGTCTTGCGGACAGACCACTCTGCTGTAAACGGCGTCGAATGGTACGCGCAGACACTGGATGATGCGGTACAGACTGAATGTGCTGTGCTATGGTTCGTGATGTGGCTGAGCGATTCGTCACTGCCATACGCACAATATGCCTGTCATCACGTGAAGTGGTGCACTGAGGTGGATGCGATCGAACACGTCGGTCCGTCGTACCCTCCTGCATCCAACGATCACATATCCGCATTACAGTTGTTTGGTTTCGTCCAACACGACTACCGATTTCCCTGAAAGATAATCCACAATCTCGGTAGGCCACTATCCTTCCTCTGTCGAACTCGGATACTTGATCAAAAGATGATCGCTGTTTTCTACGAGGCATAATTGATCGTTTTTTTGAAAAAACCACAAGAAAAACATAATTGCCGTACTTGAAATCGTCGAAATCTCCAAGCCTTAAATAGCGCTTTGAAGTGGCGCCACAGGCGCGCGTGATGTGCGTCTGCGCTGAAATTCTAATCATTTGCATATCTCACCTCCGCTAATGCATGTTGTAAATTTCATATTATTTGCATGCTTCCTTCAGGGTGTTGCATTTACGGTGGCCAGCAGTGTATTATCTCATTTCACTATTTTACTGGTACCTGATACTTGAGGTAGAAAAGCCTTATATTTTTTATTGTCAAATAAATTTCTTTGAATTTGGCGACCCACAAAAATTTTCAAGCGACCCCCAGAGGGGTCGCGACCCACGGTTTGCGCACCACTGCTCTAGACCAGTGGTGCGCAAACTATTTTCATTTCAGACCCCCAATTTTGTGTACTATTTTGTCGCGACCCCTGGGTAGACAATAGACGTTTTTTTAATCATCAACGTAATTAAAGTTGAATTCTTTTTGGGATTTGCGCTTATGTTTGTGCCTTATTAGAGGTCTGAATAATATACATAATTTTATGAAGCAATGGTTTTATTTATGCATATGGGTATAAATATTTTTAAATGGAAAATACTTTAAAAAAATTACAACATAAGAATTCAACGTGAGGTATGCGCTTGCAAAGAGCTCATGATTACTTCTATGTTCGGATCTGTATTGGAAATCGCAAGCCGTAAGTCATCCTCTGGATCCAATCGAGATCGATATTTTGTTTTAATGGCAACTAATTTTGAAAAGCCGATTTCACATAAGTAGGTCGATGCAAACCGAATCAAAATATTAATTGCCTTTTTCTTCAAATCGGCATATTCGTTTTCAATCGATAACCAAAATTTTTGGCAAGTCAGACTTAAATGGAATGCGCAGTGTTTCGTCGCTTGACACATCAATTAACTGTTATTTTTCATTTAAAGAGATATTGAATTTAAAAATATCAAACGAAAATGGATCACGTATCCAACCTAATTCATTATCTGGAAATTTTTCGAACCTTTTCGAAAAGTTTTCTCCCAATTTTATCATATGACGGGAAATGGTGTTTTGAAATATCAAGAAATCTACATTATTTTCTTTAGTAAATTCTGAAAAGCACGGGAACATGTCTGTGTTGTTTTTGTTCAATTCTCCTTGCCAAAGTATCAGCTTATTCTTAAAAGCTTCAATTTTACTGCTCGATGTTAAAAAGTTTGTATTCTCTCCCTGTAGACTTAAATTCAAATCGTTAAGTTTTTCGAAAATGTCAACCATGTAACTGAGTTTTCCGAGCCAATCTTCATTAATGAATGAACCTGCCAATATATGTTTCTTTTCTACCAAAAAAATATAAACTTCGTTTCTCAAATCGAAAATACGTCGCAGTATTTTGCCGCGTGAGAGCCATCTGACTTGGGTATGTAGTAATAATGTTTCATGCACAAAACCCATCTCATTACAGAGTATTGAAAAGAGGCGACTGTTTAGGGCGCTGTTGCTTTTAATGTAATTAATTACTATAACAACATCCTGTAATATCTTGTATAATTCTTCATCAATGTCCTTTGCAACAAGAGCTTGTCTATGTATCATGCAATGGTTGAATACTATATGGGGAGCAATTTTCTTTATTAATCCTCTTAGTCCTTTATTACTACCTGTTAATGCTGCAGCACCATCAATGCAAACCGCGACACAGTGTGTCCAGGTAAGGTCATTTGTTTCAAAATATCTATTAATAATTTCAAATATTTTCTCTCCATTTGTTTCTCCTTCCAATTTTTTACAACATAAAAAATCTTCTGATATGTCTTCTTCATAAACGTATCTCACATAAACAATTAGTGGAGACAGTTTAGAAATGTCAGTAGTTTCGTCAAGTTGTAGAGCAAATACAGGAGAGTTTTGTAATCGATTTAACAGAACTGATTCTATATTACGTGATATGGCGGAAATTCGGAGAGAAACGGTATCTCTTGATAATGGTATCGTTTTTAAATCGTTACCATATTTTTCTCCATGCATAATTGATGCCATTTTAATTGCTGAAGGAAGAATGAGTGATTCTCCAATTGTATGTGGTTTCAAAAATTTTTCCCTATTAAATATGAAACTTCTAAAGATGCCCGTAAAGCCTTCTCAGGAATTGTTGTGTATTTTTTCAAAACTACATTTTGATTTTTCATACTTTCAGCTCGTTTTTTAAAAAATGTTTCAGACTTATTTGCTAATTCTTTATGTTTGATTTCCAAATGTCTTTTTAATTTAGCAGGTTTCATACTTTCATTTGCTAATTTATCCCTGCAATTAACACACAACGGATGTTCTTTCCCATTAACAACGCAATATGTAAATCCATATTTAATAAACTCGTCTTGATATTTTCTCAATTTTTTATAGATAGCACATTTCGTTCGATATTTTTTGATGTAGAAACAGAGAGTGCTATTGCATTCATTCACAGTTTTTGTAAGTTCATTGGATGTTGGTCCATCATTCTCATTTATAATGTCATGCTTTTCATTTTCTGGACGTTGGGTACCTATTTTTAGCCATTTATACATCATGAGGGTATTAAAACTAAAACCAAATTATAAATATACAATATTTCATTTCTTTGCGTTTGTTCAATCACGTGCGGCTACCACGTGGGAAGAAAATAAAGTCGGGTATAACTCTGTATAAATCATGTTTATTTGTAGCTTATTCAGACGAGAATTAAAGAAAATAAAACTTAATTATAAGAGAAACATCTCATACCAATTGCATATGCTCGCTACTTAAAATAAAAAAATATAACATTCAAGTAAAAATTTACACATGGTAATCGAGGCAAGTAAATATCTCAACTGGTGTTGCCAGTCGAGCGCACATCTACATATATTGTACACAGTGGTTACAGTTAATCATAAAACAAGTACAAAATTAATATATTATAGTGATTTAATATAATTATGTCAAACATTACTTACTCCAAAGATGGGAAAACATATATTTAGAAATTACAATTAGCATTTATTTTTCAAAATTCATCTTACTATGATCTTAAATTTGTACTCGCACTTAAACTGCAAAAGCAGGCTTTGTTTAGTGTGCCGCCATCTGTAATCCAAAAACAACAGAACTAACTGTTCCCTTAACACGTTTTAAAATAGTAACTACCCTGGTAGCGTTTCCATCGAAATATCAGTTGAGGATAATTGATTTTCGAAAAAAATCAAAAACGAAAAAAATCAAAAACGAAAAAAATAATACAAAATATTTAAAAATAACAGTTTTATAAACATTATTGCCCTCCGAGCACGCTACTGAAATGTCCTATACTTAAAAAATATGTTATGTACATACCCGATTGCAAATTTTACTTAAAATTAGCAAAAGCAGTATATAAACAGAATTACAGAATGCACTTGAATGAACGTAAGACGCAGCAAAACCGAACTACTGAGGCAAAGACGGAAAGAACTGCACGGTCCTAGCTGTGATCACAGTATAAAGACTAAATAGCAGGGGCGCACATCCACTTTGAAAAAGCTGTCGTAAAGGTGGCCACTGCTAAACGTCAGACCGATCCAAGTTGCATATGAATCCCACCGGAGAGCAGGTAAAGGGCATCTCAAATTAACAATTATCTTTTATCACTATGTCTGTTCTCCTGCCGGTTGCCGAAGTATAGGTACTATATACTAATACAGACAATTGTTTTCGTAAAATAGTTCTTTTTTATAAATAATATTATCTCATTTCACTATTTTACTGGTACCAGATACTTGTTGAAGAAAAACATTATATTTTTTTATTGTCAAATAAATTTCTTTGAATTTGGCGACCCATAAAAATTTTCAAACGACCCCCAGAGGGGTCGCGACCCACGGTTTGCGCACCACTGCTCTAGACGAATTATTGAATCTCATTGTAATATAACGAAGTGAAACAGCGTAGTCTTTTTGATATTGTAAAAACAAAATTTTAAATTTGTTTCATAGAAAAATGTATCTACGGAAAGTTATTTTCTAAAAAATTTCTTTGCTAGAAGCTTCGCGCAGCCATGCCCTACAGATTGGTAAACATTAATGTATGGCATTTCTACAGCATTTGAAGTTTCGGATTCTACAAATTACATAAAATTCGACAAAATTTCTATTTGTATCAGTGATCCCCCATCCGAAACAGTGGCTGATCACTGATCAGCCACTAGATACGTACCGAGGGTACTTTTTGCACAGGGGCCTCAAAAGGGAAAAATATTATTTGTGAAATATTTTCCACCAAAAGGAAAATTCTTCAGTTCTAAAATTTTCTTTTCCTGAAAATTTGTCCAATGAATCAAATCTGTTCAAGTAAATCCACTTATTTCTAGCCCACAAATCATTAGCGCAAGGCAAGGATTTGACGCCGTGGAAGATATTTCCCCTGAAAAAATCAGAAGTAAAAATATCCTTATTTTAATTAATTGATCTCTTCAAAAATCGTGTATGAAGATATTTTTGACATTTTATCATCGCTTAAATCCGGTCTAATTAGCCCTTGTAACATCCATTTCAATGGCTCGAGGTCAACACTTTCATCACTGACCGCCGGTCGTAAATCACGAACTATCCAACGGTGTGGTCTCCTTCCCGTCCATATGGTCTTTAAGGGATGCATGACGGCCCCCTGGGATTCAACTGCCCTCCAGGGGCCAGAAACCAGAATTCGAACTGAACAGATTTTTTCTTTTTTGTGCTCGGTCGACGGCCCTTTTTTCCCTTTTAAAGCGCCCACAACCAAGGGACAAAAATCCCTGATTAATGCTGTAAATTCTTGTTTTAAAATAGATATCTAATTTAATTGTATTTTGCTTGTGTCGTCGGAATTTTTGGCACACCACTACGTTACAGTGGCCATTGTATGCAGTAGGATAAGTTTCTGAGAATTCTTTACTCCTCATCCCAATAGAGGGTAGAAAAAGGTTTAAATGATAAAAAGATTCCTGTATTCATGCTCTCAGCTGAAAGTTGCTTTTGGGAGCGAAAAGCAGCACCTATAGATTTTTGGAGGTTGCTATAGATTTCGCAGTCTTGGCTCGAAAACTTTTCTGGCGTAGAAGTCAATTCGATTTCAGCCAATTTTGATTTAGGAATGCGTTTTAGTGCTCAATCACGCCAGTAGTATCGACCTTAAAATGAAAGGTCGATGGCCAATAGCTCAGTACAACCTTGCTTGATATCAGTGCAGTCAGTGGTTTTGATTACGCTCCTTGGTATTGCGAAGCTTGTTCGGAATCGCTTATCCTTTTTCTTCATATTTCTTTATTTTGTTTTTGATATACATTTTTATGTTTGTGTTTGTCAGTTCTCAAATATTTTTACTGTTTGTTTAGCGCTTTATTGTATCTCCATTGTTTTTCGTTTTCGTGATTTTTACTATTTGTTGAATATTGATCTCATTTTGCATTTTAAAAATTGAATGATTGCATTTGCGCTGTAGTCTTATTTGTTTGATTGTTTTTCTGTGACCAGTTTCTGCTTTTTTAATTACTTTCCCTTTCTGTAAATTGTCTAATAATTGTAAAGTTTAACTATGAAGGTTTTAATTATCGGTGATTCGATGGTCAAATATTTAGACCAGTATTTACCATCGCAATTACATGGTAATGCAATACATGTTTAGCTTTTCCAGGAATCACCATTGAATGTCTAACAGAAAAGATTTCATCTTTAAAGAATCATTATGACTTGATTCTGTAATATGTAGGTACCAATAACACCTGATAGCCTTGATGGATGCTTCTCAAAATTTGAGGATCTGTTGCAAATCATTTTAAACCAAAATCAAGAGACGTGTATTGTGATTTCAGCTTTATTGTCTCTGGATCAGGATAAATACCGCTCCCTTAAAGAACAAGCTGTAATGAGACCTTTTCTTCAGAAAGTGAATAGAAAAAATTATCTTCTAGACCAACGGCTCTTTTCCTACTGATAAAAGAAGCAAAATGATCCTTTGTAAATCCCAAGTTACTTGGAAAGGTGACTAGGGATCAGGCTGTGGTGAAAACCCGAGATAAGGTGATTGGAACAGGTTGGAGGAGTGGTATAAAGAGGTAAGATAGAGAGAGAAGTGAGGCATGCTATGAGAGTCAGTTAAGGGGTAGACCAAAATGGGCACCGGAGTTCATGGAGGGAGTAGGGATGGCGCGAAAGACCCTGGAATACCCTCAATCTAATATGTGGGGGTTGAATTTTGAATGGATGACAAACGCGGGCTATACCATTTGATTAGTACCCAAGAAAAGGGGTGGGTTAGACGGTGGTCATTTTTGTGGTGGTACTATCGCAAAGTTAATTTAAAATACCAATGTTGGCTGATAACATGGAAAATTGATCGGTTTGCTAAAGGTGGTCTTTAGGAGTCTGGAGAATCAAGGATAACTGGATAAATGAATGTTTAATAATAGTATTTATAATTGAGATTTCTTTATAGTGTCTTGTAGGAGACAATATTGTATGGCAATAATTACTCTAGGAAATTATTAGTGTTGCAGTATGTGAAATATTTACCACTAATGAAATCATTATTGCCGTGAAGTGTGCACATGAAATTATATTGTGATGTGCAGTATTCTTACCTTTCGTGAAATTATTATTGTGATGTGCAGTACTTACTTATTCTAATTTTATTTTGAGGTGCAGTATTCTTAATTGTAGTGACGTTATTGTGATGTGCAGTACTTATTTTAATTTTGTTGTGATGTGCAGTATTTTTACTCTTAGTTGGGTTATGGTTATTGTGTACTGCATTAAGATTTTTTTAAAGGAGATAACCAGTAATTTTTGGTAAAAGAATTTGCTTATTTATATTTAATTTTTATGTATATTCCTTTCCCTTGGTTCTCTGATCTGTTATGTTGATTGGTGTCGATAATTTTATCAAAACCTGGTTTGTGAACTCATGCATGAGAGACAGGGAAGCATGTTTGCCAACTGGAGACACAATCACACACTCTTGTTTAGCTCGATGGTGACGTCTGGGATTGGAAGGGCACTAGTATACATGCTACTATTTTAAGGTTTTTAATTAAGCAAATGGTCTTTAAATCGGTGGGGAGGTTCTTCGGCCAACACATGGAGGAACCATTGGATCCCCGAGGGATGTTGGCGGGGGGTATCCTTGAAAGGTCACACGGGCTAGGAGAACTGTAAGGGGGGAATGGTCCAGCGGATGCAGAAGCGGACGGACGTGCGAGGGTTCTTCCGCTGTCAATGTGCAGATATTGCTGTAAATATCACATAATGTTAATATGTAAATAAAGTATTTAGTCAAGAATCCATGCAGAAGCGTCACTCTGGTAATCTACACATGTATATGGAAATCCATTGAAGTTTCTCTACGCGACTGAAAGCGGGCGTTTCACATACATTGCTCGAGAGTCGAATTAATCTAGACAGTGCGTCCACATGTGGAATTTGGACACGATGTTGTACTAGTAGATCGTAGTTCTGCAGAGCCCATAGTTGTAGTTTCGAGTTCTGTAGAAAAGAGGGAAGAATCAAGTTAGAGGAAGGATAAAGGAGGATTGTGAGATCCGAAATAAGTTATTTTCGTCCCATTCCTAGAACTTTTTCAGTCCAAACACGATTGCATACGCTTCTCGATGAATAAATGGCCATTTTCTCTGCGAGTCTGTCAGTTTTTGGCTTGCATACCCGACAAGTCGTTCAATTCCACCATCATCCAACTGACTCAAGCAAACCCCTACACTGTTCTGACTAGCATCACATGCAAGGTAAAACTGTCTACCCGAAATAGGAGACATTAAAATTGGAGAACTGCACAATTTTTCCTTTAAAATATTGAAAGAAATCTCTTTTCTCTTTCCCCAAGGTATTTTATCAAGCATTTTCTTTTTAGTTAACTGTTAACGGACGCGCAATTTCTGCCAAAATTAGGCACAAAATTCCGGTAATTCCCAAACAATCCCATTAAACTTCGAACTTGGTGGAGGGTCTGTCTAATTCCTTAATTGCGTTCAACTTATCAGGATCTGGTGATTGTGTTTGAGATCCTACTACATGGCCTAGGTTTTTGACTTTACGTTGAGCAAATTTTTTGTAACTCATTTAATATTGCACCTACATGAATAAGATGTTTCTCCCATGTTTGTGGAAATATGGCAATGTCATCTAGATAAGCGTCCGAATAATTCTTTTTTAGCTAACATTCTATTCATAGTTCTTTGAAAACTAGCTCCTGCACCTGATAATCCAAATGGCATTACTTTCCACTGATATTGCCCACTATGTGAGGTCAAATATCGGCTATCTTTAGGTAAGGGTAATTGTCAATATCCTCGTTGACAGTCAATTGTATATATTGATCAGAAGAGGCCGACCTATTGAGTTTCTGATCAGTAGACTGACATTGAATTTCTGATTAGTAGATGCAGACGTATTGAATTTCTGAAAAAGCTTCCAGAGGATAGCGCTCCGAGTTCGGGACTCAAGGTTTTAAGGGGTTATACATTTTCTGCCCCACTCAATTAAACGAAAACGAGTTTTTGCTATTTTAGTCAATTTTTCTGCTTTTTTCAAATTGAACCATAAATGCGGAGTTTTATCAATTTGTTAATGTCAGGTTCCAATTTTGTCAACATCAGTCGTAAATAGCTACGCTCAGTGATCTGCAGTCTGTTCTTAGAAAGTAAATTTGCTACTGCACTAAACCCACGCTCAGCCAAATACGATGAAGGAAATGCAATTAAAAATTTCTGTACTATTTCCCACAATCCAGGGTAGAGTGCTGGTATTGATTTTTGAAGCCAGAACTCTTGGTATCCATTTCTGAATTTTACTTTTAGTTCTTCGTTAGTTGGGGGAGTTCTACGAATTCCTCTTCTAAATTTGATGATTCTGCATTTGCGAACGGATCTAAAATCCAACTTGGTATATTTATTCATCGAGTTCAATGGAAAATTTCAAGTCTTCAAGTAATCGCATAATATTTCAACGTCTTTAGCCATCTCATCTATTCTTTGAGCTGAATTATTTCTGAGGTATTTTCCTGATATCTGATGGTGTCTTATGAACAGTTTTTACTTTTGACTGCCGGCAAGATTAATTCCTCGCCAATTGTGTGGTTTTCCCGCTTTTGCGATTAACAATGAAATATATGAAGCTCGTAGTCCATCATCTTGTTTAGAAGACGACGCAAAAAGGTTTAATATAGTTGGCTGTTTTAAATATTTCTTTTCCAGTCCTTGAAAATATAATTCTTTATCCTTTTTATCAGCATGCATTTTATTCAAATGCTCTTGTAGCCTAGAAGGCTTCGTGGCTTCATTTGAAAAACTTTTTGGCAAATTAAACGCATAGGTAATGATTGGTTCGTAGGAGAGTGCGTAAATCCATATTTCAAATCTATACTGCCGGCATTTCTTAGTAGATTCAGACATGTTGAAAGAGAAAATTTGCCACGGTTTCAATAAATTAACTTTTCAACAGATTTATATAATATAATAGCTAATGACTTCTATCACTTATTACTCACAAATAAGGATTATTGGCGAAGCACACAAAAATAATAAGACATTCCTAGCTATCCATGTCTTTTATAGATTTGATGTGCACGCATCAACTCATTCGCTTGTTTGCGATGCCTGTGCTATAATATGGGGGCTCTGTAAACAGGCTCCCATATTTTTGTCGAAACATGCTTGATTGCGTCGCGTCGTTGCTTACCAACTTGCAGACTTGTCACCGACAATACTAAAACCAAATTAGGTATACGTATACCTAATGCTAATTTAATTTTTTAATACTTATTTACGCGATAACAATAAGATGAAAATTTTAGATAGGTAAAATATTTTTTCATGAAAACAGTATTTTCAAAGTATTTTATCCACGGCCGCCCCCTTGAATGCCTTAACGCCACCCATTTGCCTCTGGGCCTGCTACCGCCCCATGGAAGACTCCAGCGCCCACTGGTGGCGGTACCGTCACCGCTGGGAACCTCTGATCTAAACTCTAGAGGCTATTTTTGCATTCGACAACACTCAATATTAAGTTAACAATTTTTAAATAGCACCAAAAATCTTCACTAAAAAGAATGTTATTCACACAAGGCTAGGGGATACTAAAATGGTTCCAGGGAATCATTGATTGAGAAATTCCTGTTCGAACATGATTGCCGCCGCCGACAGGTTGGAACTCATAGTTGCACTTTGATACCGCTAATAAACTGCATACATATTCATCTATTATTTGCATTATCTGAATTGTATAAATTTAGTATTATGCAAACCGTCAAATATTATCTTCATAAACTATTCCAAAAATGTATTTGTACAATGAGGCTATTAATGTAAAGTGCATGATTTCATATATTTCCCCTTTTGTGAAAAATTCTAACGTAGTGGAGAAAATGGATTACATTTTCGAATTCTGCATTCAAAACTACATTAAAATCATAAAGAAATAAAAACAAAATTTTTCATTGAAGACCTGTTATTCTTATAAGCTCCCATCAACTACAAAAATTGATTTCCAGAATTCGTTCCGACTTCCCTCATAATTCAAGTATACTCCCTGTGAATTAAAATTTTATTTCTATAACTGGATTTATACAAGCTTATTTCAGTAAAATACAAAATTGTTTTTTTTTTTAGAATTTGTGTAGCCACCCTTCCGTTTTTAAGTACTTTCGAGACCCGTTTTAAAAATGAAAATTCAGATGCTCTTGGACTCTGATCATCACAGGATACGTTGCCTGTCTCCCAACTAACTCTAATTGAACCATTCTGTGAAATCAGAGATTGGGAAAACATTTTTCCGAAAAAACCCGGAAGAAATTTTTTTGAAATACTGTCGTTGACCCTATTGCCTTAAAATGATTTGATCCTGCACTGTGTTCTCACAAAAGCGCTGACTGAGAGGATCTAGCCGAACGAAGAACACATGTCACATGAAAATATCTTTTTCAATTAAAGAAAAGGCTGTTACTTTTGATATTTGACTTGTAAAATATCAAAGGAACAATTCACTGCAATTATGAGAAAATAAAAATGCACTTAAGTAAATTATCTACACAAACTGTGGTATATTTTATAAAACTGAACAAACTGAGATGAAATGTTTTATTTGTCATGTATTAAAATTGCTGTAACAGTAGGAAGTACAGCATTTGGAGTAAAAAATGTGTACATTGAGCAAAATTTGCATTACACTTCCCATTGTAAATGATTCAATAATAAC
Organism: Meta bourneti; assembly: GCA_933210815.1. Taxonomy (NCBI): domain Eukaryota; kingdom Metazoa; phylum Arthropoda; class Arachnida; order Araneae; family Tetragnathidae; genus Meta; species Meta bourneti. Next base: position 6,579,569 of record OW119934.1, on the reverse strand, counting down.
ACCTTTTTGCATAGCAACAGACAAACCAATACATTTCATGCATGAATCTGTCCTTACTTTTGCTACAAGAAATTTAATCATGACAGTTCTACAAATGTATTTTAAAGGATATTAAAATTATTAGTCACTGGTGTGACTACATACTTTCCATGAAAAACTTTTGCATAGAGCATTTTCAACTGATATACAATTCTAATACTTTTGCAGAATTCAACATATACTCTATACTTGTTTAGTCTGCTTTTTTCATAAGGGAAATAAAGGATGGCACAAAAATAAAACAATTTTTAATCTAGTAATTTGTTAGCCTTAAAATATGCAACCCAAATTCAATAGAAATAGTTCAGAAATAATTACTGTGGAATGTTTAAGATATAGAAATATGATGATGTAAACTATCCCTTAAGAAATTCATTTTTAAACATTTCCATATATATAGACTTCAGATCACAGAAACATGCTACTATCAGTAATCAGATTTCATTATGTTGCAAACATGAAACAGATCCATATGACATATTCATTATCAATTCATTCATCATAATTAACATTTTTTAATCAAGATGTACATGTAACTTAACTTTAAACTGAAATCTAACTTTACTCAGATACAATTAAGATACACGTTTAGAGATAAAGAATTTTATCACTAGTATGCTTTAGTACTTTGAATACAAAATTACAATATAACATTTCTCAGAAAAAAATATACAAATTCATATCATCTACAGGTAAGATGTAAAGTACCTGATCATATAAAATACCGAGATTCATTGGCACATTCAACACTTCTTTTATTGGTTTCTAAGCTCTCGTATGAGCATAAGGCTTATGGTGGTGAAAAATGTAAGGTTTGCTATCTCATGGGATGCCAATATTGAATTTCAATAACCAATTTACAAAGAAACCAATTAAAAAGGGAGATATACGATAAGGGTATCACACAACATCATGTATTTTGTTTACAGGCCAATTTCTGTTTAAAACTTGAACATAAATGTTTATAGCATATGAAAAGATTTCAATATGGACAGGACAAGTTCTGTTACTGACTGCATCTAGTTATTTATACATAACATATGATTAAATTGATTTATGGATCAATAACTGCTTTAGTCAAATATAGAAACAAGTATTAGTTTTTAAAACACTTTTCATACACTATTGCAAAGAACGTACAAAATATTGCACCCTTGAAATTCATTTTTACACTAACCCCAAATATTTTAATTGATAGAATATGTGGGAATGGAACATAAGAGAAGTATTTAAGCATAAGAGGGAGTGTTAATAGAGAAGCATGTAAAATACACTAAGTCAGTTGAAGCATAAATAAATATGTTTATGGCTAGACGGCCTAAAGCATTTCCGTATATGAAAGAAAATAAACTAGTGATTCTAAATGAGGGTATATAATATTCCAATTTAACCTTTTTTAGAGATCAAAAGCTTTGTGTCTAGGGGTTCAAAATCCAGCTTCTTCAAGGTTTTTTAGTGTCGGTTGGTTTTTATGGCTGCAAGGGATTTGGCCAAGTTGCACCAAACACAAGAAATTCAATTTTAGAAAGCTTGGTCATTCATAAAAGAATGGGTTTAAAATGGTGTTGAAAATTATTAGTATTTTTGGAAGTTATTCCAAATAAAATGTTTTAAAAATTTCTAGCCGATTGAAAAACGAGGAAATAATCAGGAACAGCTTTTATAAAATTTAAATTGGCTTTCATAAATAAAAACTCCATTTTCTTTATTTCTTTGAAGTTAAATATATCAACATTTAAAAGCAAAGTCCATATATTTTTATAACATATCCAGTTTTTTTTTATGAAACCTTTGTCTATAAAATATTTAATTAGCAAATCTTGTTTGTCGGTTCTTCAATGTAGGAATTATTTTATGCATTCACCCTTAACCACTAATACACAAGTTAGACCTTATCAAATTTTAAAATATCGTAAGAAATATGAAGTATGCAAAGTATTATTTAACAATTTGGATTACATTAATTAAATGTTTTTTAGTTTCATTATTTACCTAATCCATCATGTTAAAAAAATTACTCAGTATTTATCTAAAAATGGAGGGAAAGAACATTTTTATCATTCAAATTGATTTGATGTTGGATTCCACTCAGTCAACTCCTTCAAACTCAAGAGGGAAAGGTTGTATATGAAATGGTTTTGTTTGAAAGAATTTACATTCAGAAATCTTGTTCTCCATGTAAGCATTGCTTTTTCGAAGGAACTCAATTTATTACTAATCAAATGGACAGTTATAAAACAGGCAAGGAGAGAGTAGGTAAATTTAAAGAAAACAAAAATAACTTGAATTATAATTTTTATAAAACAGGGTGTGCTAACACATGATTTTGTATGTATAAATTATATATATTATATAAATCTGATGATACAAATTTTTAAATTGTGATTTCAAAACAAATATTTTGATGCTTTTAGAATTTTATTTTTTTGCTTGAGTATTAAAATTGTTTTGAAAATCCTGTTAAAACTTTGATTAAACATATTCTTTTTAATTAAATTTCACAGGAACTCAAGACTAAAATTCCTCAGGAAACATTATTTAAATATTTAAGCTAGAAACACTGGATACACACAACACATTCTGTACTAGGTTTTACTAGGTTAAAATAAAAATAAGATTACGTATTCTAAAAAAAAATGTACAATTTAAAATTGTATTTTACAGTATGAGAAACCAATTAGAAAAACGACTAAAAACAGATACCCAATTTTAATCGAAACAGTGACTTATTTATGGTTGAAATGCAGAAGGGAAAATCATGTTTATTTTCAGTATCTTTTAATGAAAATTTATAAAAAGAAAAGTTGCTGCAGTTTACTCTCAGCAAAGTTTATAACGCCAAAACATCAGTAGAGTAGTGTAATATTGATAAGTGGAGTGGACGAGATTGGATCAAATGCAAAAAATCTGCTTAGTTTTAGATAACCTTATAAGGTCAACTAGATTCGCTGTTCTTTCTACCGACTTTCAATTTTTATTTGGGGTTGAAAAGTTTTGTAACTTCGTAAAAATTTGAATTGGAATCCTTTCTATCTCATGTGAAAAGTAATGTTTCATAATTGTTTAGTTTCTTCAGCTTCCAAAACAGAACTATTTAAGTAACTACTAATTAAGAGTATTGAAAAAATAGCTATGAAAGTACTTTCAGCCATTTCAATGAAAATTAATTCAGAGTTAGAACCTTAATGCAATCTCAATATATCTATGTATAAAATATATTAGAAAAAATCGAAAGGTTGCAGTCATTCTTTTAAGTACTTCCATCGATATATAACTACAATTAAAAAAGTTTAAATATGGGAATTACTAAAATAACTTATATTATGACAATTGCATTTTTTAGGGGGGGATTCATGCTTCAAAAAGTTTTCTAAATATTATTTTTCCTACATATTTTTCATTACAAGAGTTAAAAGGGTCTCTCATTAAACTTTCAGCAATTAATTCAGCATTATGCGAGTATTAATAGGCTTTGAATTTAGCAGTTTTTCAATTTGATGGATTTCTCTTAGACCAATGCATTTATTAAAACAGTATCTTAATAAACTTTGCATTTCAATTTATAATTTTTATTTACTTGCTCTTTTGTGCATAGACTGCGATTTTGAATATTGAGTATAAAGTTTATGGTTCAGAAATCATCTTAAATCAATGACTTCTGTATAAACATAAGCAGTTCACTAGTTGAAGTGATATAACCTTTTGAAAATTATCTGGGAAAATGGATGATTGGTTGGGTTTAATGGCCCAAGGGCCATTTTGGCCAAGCAGTGCCAAACATCAAGTAAATAGACACATACGTAAAGTTTTACTAACACAAAAAAATAAGAGAGAATTACATCCAAGGAGGAATCAAACCTGCACCGTCAACTCGCAGGTTGCTAGTGAAGTGGGCAAATCCACTGAGTCACAGAGACTTCTAGAAAAAGGAATAATTTTCCTCAGGAATTGGATAAAAAACGAACAAAATTAGTCGACACAAATTTGTATATTTAACTTGATTTAAAAAATTACAGCTGCATATAACTGCTTATGTAGAATAATCTAATTTCCATATGATGGAATAATGCATAATTCATTTTCAACCACCAGGAACATTCAGCAGAATAGCATTGCCAGTGCTAGAAATGTGTATTCCATTTTAATTTTTTAAATTGAGGAAAAGTCTATTTTCCCAAGAGGGTTTTAATAATTTCTTCACTTTCGGCTGCTAATCCGGGTTACCATTTTATTGCTATTCAGATTTCAAGCTTTAATACATCACTTTGGAGTCACTCCAGAGCATGAAAAATCCTGTTTTTTTAAATCGGAGTTATTATATTTATATCAGATTTTAAAAAATTTCAATCGGATTTTTATGATTTTAGATAATTTATTGTGCTACAAGTTTAAATTTGTTTGACATTAGACACGCAAATCACTATGTAGTTTCTAGATGGTTTTGATTTATGTTAAACATTAATATATATGATGGTTTAGGAAATATAGCATGGTAAATTTTTGAAAAACACGGCATAGGAATTAGCAAAGTTAATCACATGATAGAGTAAATAGAACAGCACAACCAATGCTATGCATAGGCTATGCTTTCCCATCTAGTTCTGGAGCTGTTTAGATTACTTTGATCTTAATTATAACTGGTAACAGTTTTTGTATAAAAGTATTCAAAAATTATAAAATTTTTAGAATGCTTTACATTATATATTGATGATATACTGACAAACTATTATAATTTTTTAAGGTATTTTCATATAAAATAATTCAAGACGTTGTTTTGGAAAAAAATTATGTCACTAATAGAAAACAAAATAAAGGGAACTTGTATCAAGTTTCATGAAGTTTCTACTATTAGTATGGGGTAAGTAACCATTAACATTTAACAAAAAGTACTTTTTTTGTGAAAAAAAATGTTAATTGTAAGTAAACAGTAAAAATTGAGACCAAGGCATGCCTGTTTTTCAAATTTTCTGAGCATAAACAAGTATTTCAAAGGTACATTTCAATCACACAAACGGACAAGAAAATGAAGGAAATTCTGTGAAATTTCCAACTTTCAATAAGAAATTAATCATTGCAATCATAATCATTAAAAGCTATCCATTTTCAATCCATAATTCTATTCTGTCAACATACTCATTCCAATCATCAGTTAGATAAATTAACTCTTTCACATTACAAATTTTAATTCCATATATAGTTATACTAGTAGTGTTAAGAAGTTCAAGGATCAGTGCATAAAATTAAAATTAACTAACATATTATGCAAAACAAAATGAAAATATTAAAATTGCCAATTAGGATTAATGTGCAAAATTAGAATGCTTTTATGATACTACAGAAAACGTTCTCATTGTGACTAGGTGTCTATTCTTTTCATGGCTACAATACTAAATAAACAACTAGTACATCTTAAGAATACAAGTTGCCACATTTCTAATAACTTGAATGAATCTAGTTTGAGCATCTTCACCCATCACATCTAGTAGGATGTGAACTGGCCACATGCGATTTATAATTACAAGGAATGTTTAAAATAAAACCTATGCTGATGAACAGGCTTGATTGACACCTATTAGTCAATAGACTAAGAGGGTAAATTATCCCACTTAATGAATAGTTATTCAGTGTTTTCAAAGGAAGGATGATTTTTAGTATAATTTTTGGGGTGAACTGAACCAGCAAAGTTCATAAGTTATATGGACAAAATAACATGCATCTTCTTCATAATCATTTCAGTTCTAATATTAAACTTAATACAGAAAGTCTTTAAAATTATGATTTAAATCAGCATACCCTGGTATTTTCTAAGTAAAAACTGTCTGTTCTCTCTTCACAGTAAATGAAGAAATGTCCTTTAGCATTTTACTTGTGATTTAGGATGCTACTTAATAGAATGTTTCCAAACATCAGAACTCCTCAAAACATCCAATTTTTTCATTTATATATATTTCTTTTCTCTGCCATTCCTTAATCTCTTCCCTATGCCCTCCCATTTCGCGATTCCTCAAAAATATTTTCATCTCACTTAGTTAAATGAGATGTGTTGTAATCAATATATATGTAGAACATTACAGAAGTAAAATTCGAACTTCTTTGTAAATATTTGCATGTTAAAAAAAAATTATTTTATTACTTTTACACATCAATTGATGTAACTACTGAAACCAGTATAGCAAAATTGCTACCTTTGGCTTGGGAACTAAAATTTAAAGATAAAATACGAGGAAATTTTAAGACAAGGCAAATTAGTTTGCTGCTTTAGACTTCTATATCAGGGATGACAATGTGATTGCTGACAAATGAAATAATGTTAAAAAAAGGTAATACGAAATTACTTCAAATAATTTAAGCTTTACATATTTTGACAGAACTAGAATGTTATCAGAGTATATATATATATATATATATGACATAACTTCGTTCCTTCTATTGAAATGTTTTCAAAAGCTATCTGAGAAACTAATGGATATATTGAAAGTACCATTACTAAACAATCAATGAACCCAAAATAGATACCTGTCCAAACACATCAAATGAAAATAAATTCTGGCTGTCTCGATAAAATTATTGAGTTTAAAGATTGAAACTAAAAAAATGGTTTAAAAAAATCCACTACTTTAGTTTTATCAATGCTTTTGGTCATCAGTAATAAAACCTTGTACAAGGCCACAAAGGTTTTTAACTACAAACATTTTGTACTTAGCAATCAAGCATTACATCAGGGATAGTGAATTTATGATATGCATATCATTGGGTGGCATGCTAAGAAAATATATTAACATTAAATAAGAAAATGTTTTTAAATAATCATGTCGACACCATGCCTTGTTCGAAATATCTGAGCTCTGAACAAAGGAAATTGAGTGTGCTGTTGATGCTGCCCAAAAGCTAGTAAAATTCATACTTGAGCAGTGGAACAGAACTACTACAGAAAATTTCAGTCATGAAAACTTGCTACAGCTAATTAGGGCTCTACTTCATGGGCTTGTTATTGCCACCAAATGCCTGTGAGTAGCTATTCTCTAAAATCAACTTTGTAAAGTCAATGGTTTTGGTTGACTTAAGTATATATTTTGCATGATGTTGATGACAATAGGTTATGAACCAAACATAAATACCATAGATAATATTTAGCAACAAGTTTCACATGAATGTGATTACGTAAGCATGATTTTCAATGTTAAATTGAAACTGTCTTAGTCAAAAAACTTATGTATCTTTCTTGATATCCGAAAGCATTGTGGCACACTAGTCCACCAGAAAAGGTTTGCCATCCCTGCATTATACACATAAACTCTCTGTATAATCAGTCTTACAAAATCAACATATAATTATAGAACTACTCTCACAAGAGAACCATACCTAAATACACACCTCAAATTCAATGGTATAAAAATAACAAAGTAAATAACAGCAAAATTACTTAATAGCAAGAACTAATAAAAACATTCAGTACTTTTAAACACTTATGTATATGTAAAAGGAAAAAATGTTACAAAAACAGTTATGAAAAGAAACAGCCGTCATTCATATATTAATAGTAAATAATTGAACAACGAGAATATTCATTTCAGCTCTTTGGTTTCATGAGTAACTAAAACTGTCTTAAAATATAACATTGAACAATAAAAAAATATTTAGAGTCACTAAAATTATGGCTAAATTGACTAAAGTGATACATGTATCCAAAAACGTTTTGATAAACATGCAGAAAATATTTCTTTAAATTGTTCAAATACAAAAAATTAACTATAGAAAAATTCTTAATTTTACAGCAGAACAGAAATCTTTACACAGAAGGTTAATAGAATAAAAAACAAGAATTAAAGGGAAAACACGAGCATAAATAAAGTTATTGGGTGATATTGTATAACTAAAATTTCCAAATAAACTTGATTAATTTTTTCAAATGATCATTTATACAAAGATAAACATGCAAAAATCTTAAGTTAATTTTAAGGGTAAAAACAAAAATTAGTTGCAAGAAATTACCTCTTAAACACAAACTTGGCACTAATAATTTAGCATTGATCAATGAGAAGAGATGCTTCTTTGGAGTTATCTGAGCTAACCTTTTATCAGGAAAACACAATAAAAAATTTAGTGTTTCAGTGTTCTCAGTATAGCTAATTGCAGGAAAGTTAATTCAACAATTTTTACAAGACAAACAAGAACTACTAAACAAATACACTAAGATGATAAGTATTAGGGTTTACTATTCTAAAGTGATCAACTTTCCTGTATTAGAGCTAATATTTTGTATTCTCCCAGCTTTCATATTGACCCTCTATTTCTCCCACATTTTTATTTAACAATCAAGATACCAAATTTAAATATATTATTCCAATCAAATACATTTCGATATAAACTGACATTATTGAATAATTGCCTATAATAATCAATAGAAAGTTTAGCATATACTAATCAGTAGTGGAATATCAGTTTCAAGATTGTTCACAGGAATTATAGGTCACACAAAGTTGGTTCAGTATTTTCAGTGATTTGAGAAATAAATTGATGCACCAAACCTTAATAAGATCCTGTTTTATTTTAAACATCCCAGGCTCCAATGCCTATACTGAAAGTTTTTTCATTGATGAGTAATAAATGAACTGCTGATCAGAGAAATCATAGCAGTTCAGAATTAAGTCAGAGCTAATTGTACCACTTGACTGTACCTGTAGTTTTTGAAATTTGTAACAATACACGAAAAATGCTTAGTTCCGCAGCATTAATGAACAAATATATTTAGATTGAGACTAAGAAACATAAATTCGTTAATTTTTATTCTATATTGTGACCTGTATATTATATATAACGTATATTTATTGTTTCATTTGATATTGTACATTTCATGCATAGTGAGTGATGCTGTGGAGCTAATGCACAAAATTTGTCGACTAAATCTCCCTAAAATTCATGTCCAAAAGTTGGTCATCTTATATATACAAGGTGACCACTATTCTTATATTAGTTTACACCATCTTGATCTTTACATGTCGGATATAGGATTATAAAAATCTGATACAGGATATACTGTTACATTAATTTTAGCCCATTGAAAAGATAATTCTGAAGAAATTGGTTCTAAGTGTCTAAACTAACTACTTTTTTGCCCAGTACCATAGTAATACCTCAAACTTTCTACACTCACTGGGTCGATTAGATTCATTTTCAAAGTGAGATAGCATGCTAAGCAATTGAGCTTTGAAACTTAGGGTATTCCTCAAATAGACTGAAAACTCCAGTTCCAAAACGATTTTTAACCTATTGCATATTCATCTTCACTCAACCAAAAAAATGGTAAAGTTTCACCTCTTAACACAATCAACCTACTGCTAAAACTGCAACATAACAATTACAATTTTGAAAGGTTTATGCATGGCACTACTGTGCTTGTAAGGATATATCTGTAGCATATACAGGTATTGTTCCTTGTTTGGATTCAAAGATAAATGAAAATCTTTATCAGAAAAAGTTTCATGTGAAAATAGTAATCCCAATTGAAAAATAAGAATCGAATGAAGATATTTCATATACTTGTCATGATCAAACAAATAACAGAAATCTTACAGCATGGTGAATTGAACGTACAGGAACTTTAGAATGTTAGTGCAGGCAGGAAAATAATGACTCACAATGTTTTACAGATCTTACTTTAGCAAAGGAACTTAAAATAAATTATAATCCTTTTTCATCCATGCTCAATGAAACATTTTCATCTGGACATTAAAATTCAGAAATAGTCCAACATTACAACAGAAATTCAATCAAATAAAAGGCAATCGTGCTCTGACCTATACATGTAAAAGGGAACAAGTTATTTGGTGTCTATCACATTGACAATAATGCATTGGTCATATTTATGCACACAAATTCTGAGTATAAAGAGTATTTCTGGCAAATAATTATACACATCACTGTTGACAAAAAGCAGTATTCATTCTGAAAGATTTTTATTATGCCAAACTAAACCATTTCAATGAGCTTATTGCATCTATTACATTTTATAATTAGTTTTTCTTTCCCCATTTCGGATATGTTCAAAATTGTTTCTTCTTTTTATTCTTCGAATAAAATTACTTTGAGAATTTGAAGCAACCTGATTTGTTATATAGAGCAGCAATATGGAAAATTTGGAACAAGTATGAAAATCAGATTTAAATTAAACTTTTGTTGAAAACCAAAATGAAATATTTTGGACATTTACCATATATTTAATCAGATAAACTTATCAGTCTTCAAAGAGTAAATACCATATTTAAATAACCACTTAGATAATAGACAATTACTCATTCCAGAAATTCAGAGGGACCCCATAGAATGGAATAATTTATATTTGATAGGTCTATCTTTTGCTCTTTTACTACCTCTTCGAAGTCTAATATTTTATAACTTCATGGAAAATGAAAAACTGGATGTGTTAAACCATGCCACCAAAAATGTCAGTTTCATTAAGGTCTTGCTATTTTCAAAGATCTGAAAGACTTCACTGACAATTTCTATTTCAGAGTTTATGTAAAATTAAAAGAGAAATCTTCAAAGACCGTGAAATAAATGTTTGGACTTTAAAGAATTTTTAGTATTTATGAGTGTCAAGGGATAGAATTTTAAAAAATCCAAGGTAGTTCTTAAAAATGTACTATTTCAAAATACTTTGAATAAAAAGTGAACAAAACACTGAAAGTAATTTATTTTTATTACCACATTCCAATTCTGAGTTTTAGAAATGTTACTTCTAAAACAGAAACAAGTTATTCAAGAATAAATTCCTTCACAAAGAAAAAGGTACTACAATAAATTTAACAAGTCTATTCATGTAACTCTGCTTGCTCTCAATTGGTATATTATTGGTTACTGTACCCAGTTGGCACAAATGATTTCACAATATTTTAATGGTGAAATGGTGCCAAATGTATACAAATTATCATAAAATTTCTTTGCTTGATCTTGATATAAATTTGGGATATCCTAGAAGGAATTTTTCATACACAAATTTTCGTTTAATAAAGGGATGAAAGCTGATGATTGAGACTTTAAGGGTTTTCATATTTAGAAACTTCTATCAATAGATAGCTAGTCTTAAATTTCTTTTTCAAATTAATAAAACGTTTTTTGTTTCAGAAAAGATATTCTTTCATTTTGATTTGAATATGGGATAATAGAATTTTGTTTTGAAAATTCAAATATTGCTAACCAATCTATTAATTATGCAATGAGTTAGTAATTTTATCCTCTTTAGTCGAGATGCACTTTGAATTAATGTCAAATTTTCTAAAAAAGCTGTTTGAAACAGAAGGATATATGTATGTAATTAGTTTTCGAAATATTAGAATTAAATGTGTACTTGAATGTGAATTCTGTTATAATACAAATCTATAATACTTGAAATTTAATTAAAAAATCAGATATTTAGGTTCTTTGTACAGAAAAACTGATTATCCTGCTCTTATTGTTACCCACCTTAATTTGAAGGTGAACAAAACTAATTTAAAAATATTTTTCCAGTTGCTGGAGGAGTAGTGGTGAAAAGCAGAACAGCTGCAATATGGTTTAATGATGACATTGTTGTCTACTTACTAAAATATAAAATTAGTTCTCCATCATTCCTTTATTTTTCTAAGTGAATCAAAATGCCCGAGCTTGAAATTTCAAAATAACAAGAATCATTCTAGATGAATATATTTTATGGTAAAAATTTTCTTTTCAAGATGTTCAAGAGCTTTCTTTTCAAGATGTTGAATTGCTTCTAGTAAAGGGTCTATTAAATAAGTTAGCTGAGCAGTCAAGAGCTTGTTTGTAACAAAATTTCATGATTTATTTGGATATAATAACATGTATCCTGTTCCAGATTGTTTCAATTGTATCAAACTTCGAGAATAAAATTAAAATTATTAAACAAAAAAATGCTTTTTAATGGTTGACCACTGACCTCATAGGCTACAAGGGATGAACTGATGGCTATTTGTGAGGGAGTACCTAGTGGGTAAGTTGCCATTGTACTAGCAGAAACAATCCTAACTTCTAGGTTTAAAAGCTTTAAATCTAGCTGATTTAATTGGCATACCCTGATGTCGAGTTAACATTCTTTCACTTTAAATAGAAAAATGATTTTTTACGCTGTTAGTACTTACCTCATTAAAGTGATATGAAAATTCCGAAACTACCCCTGGACACAAAGGTTGAAAAATAAATTGAATACATTACTTGCTTTTGTTTAAAAAGAAATTAATGTATTCAAAAACTAAAATATCCGAACTAATGCAGCTACATGTTATAAAAAGCTTCAAGGTATAATTAATTAAATAATCCTTTCACTGCCATAGTTTTGAGAGGGCAGAAAGGTTTAAATGATACTGAAAACAAAATGTTGAAAATTTACTAAACATAATTGCAATTTGAGACTAAAAAGATATTTTTTTTAAGAATAAAGCATATAATCAGATATGAATAAAAGAAATTGTTGAAATTCTGAAAAAGATTAAATGCTTTTCAAGTGAGATATCAAAATAAATTAAGATGCTTAGGAAACACAACTAAGGTAGATTTGATGAATCAGTACCAGAAGTAAATTTAAGAGAAGATTAAATTTTAAAATACACAGATTGTCAATGAGATTACAAAAGCTGTAGCATTCTAAAACATTCAAAATAATTCCCAAGAAAGTTATTAAAAAAGAAACTAATAAAACCAACTTTATACATTGGGAATCAATCTTTTAGTCTGCATAGATATCACAATATGAAAATACAGCTAGCATATATTCAAAATATTACAAAATGAAAAGATGAATGAAGTGAGCAAGTTAGGAGACAAAAAAATTCCCAAAACAAGGATTTAAAGTGAAAAATGCATAAAAATTTAGTGAATAACAAAACAACACCTGCTAACATTTAACATGTCTGCTTTTATCACATATATTGCATAATATCCCATCCCTATACAGTCCAAACGTTAAATTCATAAAAAATAGTAACACAATTCACATTAGGGTAAAACTTAAAAGGTGTATAATTAATTTTTACTGTTAAGCCCGACACAATGTATAATTTGACTGTTTATTCTGTACAAGTTGAAACATCTTTCTGAAGTCAAGGAAGCATAAAAGAGAAGCATCAAGATAAACATCATGAATGTATTACTTAATATCTACTATGCCAAAGTTTGTCTCAAACTGCAAACCAAATATCTTTAATGAGTCATGAAGGATTATTTCTAGTAATTTTAGTCTGTGCAACAAAATCTTGTGAAGTACCATTTGATAATTGTTATAACAATTTTGAGAGCCAGTCACTGTAATGCCAGTACTTTAGAATATATAAACATACCTGCCTATACTAATATTCACAAAAGTGCAGTTTCTGCATATCATCTGCATTGCAAAAGCACCAATTGAAGTGCTTCTCTTTTGAAGACACTTTTTCACAAAATACATTAAAAATCATTTAATCGCAAATAAAACTTGATACAAATTCTAAAATTCCTCTTCAGACTTGATATCCAATAAACAGAAAATTTCAGATGGTTGAAATTGGAAAAATGGTAGTAAGTGTAAAATTTTAATAGCAATAAATAATCCATTAAAAAGTTTGATTAAAAACAAATATTGTTTTATTTTGAATTAGTGTTAAAAGAAAACATCACCCTGAATAGGTATTCATAGTAACATCACTTAAAAAGAAAGAGATTATCCATATGCTAACTATACAGAATAATGTACGTTTTACATAACTTGTCATGAAGATGAAGCAGATTTAGCACTATTGTAGCTTCTTTGACCAGCATTGCAAGCTCTTTCAGCCTTTTCCCTCATGGCCATTTGATAGGCAACCTCGAAAGCTTGTCCAAGAGTTAATATTATTTCTGAGGCTAGTTCCTGGAATCATTTTCAAATCACAATATACAAAATAAGAATTAAATATAAAAAGTTAGTAAGAGTGGGTCATGTTTAAAAATTATCTTATTAAGTTGATAATTGCTCATGTTTCTAGTTACAAGATATTTTTCAGCTAAATGAATCTAAGACAAAAAAAACGAGTTGAGCTAGCATTAAAGTATAAAAAGCAACACAAGTTGTGTAGTTCTCATAATCATCTACCATGAAAATATTCACATGTTTATCATCAGCCCCATAATTCGTCTGTAATACAGGTAATCATGGTCACCCCTGACAAGTTCAAGTTACAAAATTATTCATACCCTAATATAGGTCAATATAATTGATATAATATAAATCACTTATTGTATATCCCATGAACCTTATTTTAATTACTTCATCAAGCTAACAGGGTTAAGGCAGAAAATGAGTAACCATAACGTTCCTAAAAATAGCCAAGCATGCTGAAAGTGAGAACATTCAGCACATTTCAGTTGCCTTGAAGAAAACCCCTATATATGTCCAGAGCTATTTTAAAAGGATCTGAGTAAAATAAAGATAAGAGCATTGGAAATTTGCCGTACAATTGGGATTTCACTATTAAGTCACTATCTTGCAATTTAAACTTATAAGTTATACTTATAATTTTAAACTTTAGTTAAAAAAGTCAAGATAGGATAAGAGGTACACACCACCTTTGGAAGTAATTAATAAACAGTTTATTGTACTTTTAACTTCAATTTTTTTCTGATTGTCTTCAGCAAAATAAAATGATCATAACTCAACCTTATGAAAAAATACAATTAAAATCCTGACTAAATTTCATCTCACCCCAAGATGAATGGGGTCTTATTTATAGGGATACTTTATTAGCCCTTTATGTTCATAAAACATAATAATAAAATGACTTAATATTGCATTTTGTGATATATTTCATCTAAAGTTACATTTGTTTTAGTATAGATAGCAATAGTTTAAGCATAATCTTAGAACCAAATATCTATTGCAGACAAACAAAAGTACAAGCACATCAACAATCAGCTTATAGTGATTTACAATCGATTGGTATAGAATAATACGTACCACATTGTGAGAAGAAAACACATGGCAATAATGATTGTGAGTTTGATGTTCTTTGGTAATGTATGCAAAATGACGCAAGTCATCAGCATCTTGACAAGCACAGTGAATATTACGGATTTCATGTTCACAAACAAGTTGCTGCAGAGTTAAAAACTCAAGTTAAATACATATCAAGTCATTTATATCTCATAAACTTTTATCTTATTTCAGCTATTTCCTAATGTATGAAACAATGAAGACAAAACAATTAGTCTTATAACTACGATGAAACTATTTTGCTGTTTAGTCAAAAAAATTATAAAACAGTTGTCGAGTGAATGTAAAACTAAATGTTACTGCGAGTCCAATTATAACTACAGATAAATGCAAAATTTATACTGTATGGTGAAAACAACCAACTACCCCTCTCTATTCAGGAATCATTCAAAGCAAAGTTTTACTGACACAAGAGAAATACACCCAGGGAGGAATTAAATCACAAATCTTAGGAAACTGTACAATAACATCCATAAACTCAAATGAATGAACTTTACTTTCATATTAAATTATGCAAATAACTTCCAGCAGCAACATCCAATTTTGATACCAAATTCAGATTTTAACATGGATATCAAGTTTCACATAAGTAGTACTTAACATACACATTATATAAAATTTTCAGCTTCTGATGATAAATTAATTTCCGATTTATATAATTTATTAAAAAAATTGTGTGGAATGATTATGAAATTCATATTCAAGAAATATATAATATACTATATTATGATGAAAACCAATTTAAGACTTTTGTAAGGGTTTTTTCAGTTAAGTTTAATACAGAGGGCACTAGTATTTTGGTAACATGGTATGTTACTCATAATGCAACTTAAGCATTTTAATTAATACCAAATATTGTCAAAACTGTGTTAAATCAAATTATCTACAAGTATTTTTTGAGTATTGTTTATGTTTACACTGCAAAATCCTCATGACTGCAAATTTAAGCACTTTCCTTCGAATATTTATATACATTGAATTTTAGCTGTTTTATTTGAATCCTTGTCAGAAAAAACTTTCATTGGATGGAAGAGCTAAAATTTTGTAGTTATGGAAATAGGTGTGGCTATTGTACTTTTGACACATTTCAGTTTGGCAGCTCTTAATACTAAATGGTGACACGAGCCATAACTACTTCGTGAAATCAGTTGTGAGTAGTACTGTTATTGTACTAAAGTGATGTTTAGAAGAGTTAAGGATGCCTGGACAGTGTTTGTAATTTTAAGCTACAAAATCCAATGTTTCCTTGGAAAAGTTACTTATTTTTAGCAATTTTTTAATACTGTTTTCATGAAATTTTATTACACTTCCAGATAAAGGTTTTTTGTGAGTATTTTTAATACTTACTTTTGTGTCAGTTACATTAGTTATATTTTGAATTAACAGTTAAAAAATGTGACACCTCATGATGACAAGTCCATGTGTCAATACAAACGTAAGTCCATCATGTCCCTTTGAACACTGTTCAAATGAACATTATGGAAAGAAGCTATAATTTGCAAATAGTTCTTCAATCAAGACAAAAACTTGTTTTATTAACTATCTGTCCTAGTTGTGTTCTAGGAAAAAATGCCATGTAAAACTGGTAAAAAAGAGACCCAATTGATACAGCTGCTGAGTGCTGCTGTAAGAACTGTAACTACTTCTAGTAAATGGATCATAAAGAAATGCGAGATATGACAGAACAGCTAACTTTGGTAGTTAATTTTTTCAACAGCAAATACAATGTTAAATTTAAATTATTTTTTATTATTAAGTTTTTAAAAAGTAAAAGCATCATTTTCTTCAATTATTATAACAATACTGTCTTCTTATCTCCATTTAAATATAATTGTAAATAATTTCAAAAACATTTTTACTTGTGCCTTTTTCTATTATTTGTTTAGATAAAATTAAAAGTTTGAATACATCTAGATAAATAGGAAATAACTTTGATGTAAGCATCATTGTAGTTGAAGAAAATAGGAAATTGCTTGAAATTAGAAAAGTATGTCACATGTTCAAAGGTAGATTAGACTCTTTAATCGATTTCTATCAAAATATCAAGGTTCCTATTGACCCTAATCAACCTTTACACTTAGTTCTTATGCTGAGACAGTACAACTGCTGCACCTGCTGTAGCACACAAGGGTTAATATCTATATATAATTCACTAACGTTAGTGGCACAGAAATTGCAGTTACTTACATATTGTTGAATGGCAACAAATGGATGTAAACAGATAAAGTAAAACGCCAGAGTTTCAAGGGTCAATTAGAAACTTCATTCAAATATATTTGATTTGGGGAACTCGAAGTTAGAAAATTTAACACTTTAGCTATCTGTCAAAAGATAGCTGTATGAAAGACTAATGAGGTGAAGATGCAAGAGAAAATGTAAGCAAAAAATAGACCTAGGTGTCAATAAGCAATGGAATCTATCAAGTAAATATGCTGTAATTGTAAGACATTAGAAGATTAACATGCCATGGTGGTCACTTTTTGGAAATATGAATTAAACACCAGTAAAAATTACATTAAATGTTGTATTCCTCTTTGATCCATTATATGCCATTCACTTATAACAAGCCTGCATACTTATAATACAAATGATTCAATAAATGTATTATGGGTGGGGTAATCATTCAGATATGTATAGATTAAATTTTTATGCTTCTTTTTCACAAATGCTTATTTTTACCTTTTTGGTGCACATTTTCTTTTTTCAACTTTTGAATTTAAGAATTCTACTGTATTGCTAACTGTTATAAAAAGCGAGGTGCTAGCAAGTACAACCTGGCTGGTGAATCTTATAATTCATATTGATTACATAATTAAAAAAAGTTAATACATAGATTAAAGAAGTAATTACATAGATTCTGTTAGGGTTGTTTAATATTAAAGTAAACAAAAGAAATTTCAGGGCTATAAAAGATTATTTTGGTAGGTTGAAGTTTTATGGCACAAGGGCCATATTTGGCCATGCTGTGCCAAACAAGGTTTATTTAATGCACGTTGTTAATATTGTTGTAATACATGAAATAAAAGCTCAAATCGAAAATATAAAGCAAAGCAAATATCGAATCAAGACTGAAAGAAAGTCAAATTATAAAATCTAAATGTTTATGAAACCAATGTCGATAAATAAAATCAAGTTTGTGTGGAACCGATGCATCATTAAGTCCTTTAGGTTAAGGTTAAAAACTCAGAAACGGTTAAGTCTGATTATTAAATTTAGAGCATTCTGTTAAAATGTTTTATGGATAAAATAGTGATACAAAATGAGCACGAAGGAGCAGGCACTCCGTATAGTAAATGTCTGAGTAAAATAGAATGTCCAATTTGAAGCCTAGTCAGTTCAACAGACTGATCAGCTTCTTTTAAAACAGGATCAATGATCAATGTCATCTATGGGTACATTCAAGATAAGCTGCATTTTTGTACCTTTGGCTGCCAGGTCTGCTCTCTCGTTTCACAGGATGTCAACATGTTCAGGGATCCAACAAAGTAATATCTTAAAATTATCTTCTTTTAGAAGAAAAGTCATCTTATTGTATTCAATATAAGTGGGTGGCTATTTGTGTTTAAGTTTCCTAGGGTATCTATGTAGCTTTTAGAATCTGAGTATATTATCCATTTTTTTCATTAGATGTGGCTATCTTCGTTAAGGCTAAAATTATTGCATATGTTTTAGACGTAAAAACTGAACAGCAACCATTACATTTCCTGGCAATGGTTGCAGTCATCCGCAGCATCAACATGACTTCCATTCTTAGATCCGTCTGTATAAACTATATTGTATGATGAAAAACTTCGTCTGTGAAAATAAAGGGATAAATGTAGTCTGGGGTAAGTGACTTTGTCAGTTGGGTAAAATCATGAATAATTTCTATCAATCCAAGGTGGAGGTGTGTTCTCTGCGAAATACTTCTAGGTTGTCTATATTTAACGATGGTAAAATATCATGAACCCTAAAACCAAATGAAAGAATGAACGAAGGTTTTTAACGAATAGTAGCTTCCCAATTTGGGATTAGTTATATTAGTTAATAGTAGATATGATGGATTAGTTTTTACTTTAAAATAGTTTTTAAGAGTTTTCTGACGTCTAAGCTTTAAATTAGGCTCTCTGGTCATAATATACAAACTCTGGACAGGCGATGTGCGAAAGGCCCCAGTTGACGTTCTGAGGCCTTGACGATGTATCATGTCCAGAGCTTGGCGAACAGACCTGGCAGCAAATCCATAAACAATGCATTAATAATCTAGCTTCAACTGGACAAGTGCTTTGTAGATTTTAAAAAGTGAAGAGTCAGCTCCCCAATAAAATTTTTAAAATATTTAGTGCCTGGTTGCATTTTCGTTTATAAATGAATGAGGTCGAAAGGCTAGCCTTGAGTCAAAAGTGATGCCTAAAAATTTAGTATAGGATTCTACAGGAATGGTAGATTTGTTTAGTAAAATTTCAGGGTCGGGGGAATAAGCCTCGTCGTCGAGTGAAATGGACACTGTTTTTTGCGTAGAAAAGACAAATCCATTTTGATTTGCCCATTCACTTATAATTCTGATAGCCATTTGAAGCTGTCGCTCTATAAAAGGTAAGTTCATTCCAGAGCAAAAAATCTGGAAATCGTCTACAAATAAAGTTCCATGTACATATGAAGGAAGTTGTTGAATAATACTATTAATTTTAACAAAAGAATAAAGCTTAAAACACTCCCCTAAGGGAGTGTTTTAAGCTTTTTTCTTTCCTCTTATGGAAAGTCATTGGATAAAATATCATTGATGTGGACTTTAAAGGTACTTGTCTGTAAAAATTTTGAATAAAAATTAGGAGATTTCCTCATAAGTCCATTTCATAGAAATCATGCATTACTCCATAATGCCATGTTCTGTCGTATGCTTTCTCCATATCGAAACTAAATGCTTTTTTTGTCAAGAGAGCATCTCAAATTGAGGATTCGAGCAATAACGCAGTGTCTGTGTTACTGCGGCCAAAACGAAATTCGCTTTGAAAATTAGGAAACTGGTTTTCGTGATTCTAAAGTAGATTAATCTGGAATTAACCATCCTTTCCATTGGCTTGCAAATGCAACTTGTCAAAGCTATTGTCCTGTAATTATTGGGATTCTTCCGAGTCCTTACCAGGTTTCGGAGTACAATGATTAAAGTCCTTCGCCAGGCTGTCGGAAAGACCTGCTCCCTACAAATTCTATTAAAAATGAATAAATGTTATTTAATGAGTTTTCGTTAAGGTATATTAACATGTCATAATTCTGTCAGGGCCAGGTGAAATAGGATGAGATTTTTTTTTAATGCAGCTTTGAGTTCATATATGGTAAAATCTTGATTATAAACCTGTGGCGTAGACGGCCGAAAGTCTAATGTCCAGAGTTCTTCGTCTTTTGTAATTTATAAAATCAGGTGGGTAAGAATTTTCATGTGATACTCTGGAAAATATTTTTCCCACAGTATCAGCAATCATCTCTATGTCTGAGATGACTTGTCCATTTGATAAGCATGAAATTTGTGAATGGTGAAAGCTGCCAGAGATTTACTGGACTTTGTCACAAATGTGCTTAGATGAATTGTGACTATGAATCGAGTTGATATAATTCTGCCAGGAAATCCCTGACTGTCTCCTAATCTTGCATGGTTCCACTTCCGTATGTTTAAATTCTACCGAGTTTGGTGTCGTCGGATATCTGCAAACTTTACTCCAAGCTTACCTTTGTAATTTGTGAACATGGCTCATCCCACCATGGCTTCCAAAGCCTTGGTATCTTTCCTGATGTTTTAGGTAAAGACATATCAGCCGCTTCTATGACGGTGTCAGTGATCGCCAATGTGGCATCGGCAATATTTAGTGTTTCGACCATATCATCAGAAGTATCAGCTTTCGATTGGAATAGTGTCCAATCGGCTTTGTCTAAAATAAATCACTGAGGTCATTTGGGCTGAGTATTTGATAAGAACGGGTCGGCTGATGAAAATACGTGACTTAAGTAGTTCAGGAGACAGACAGTGGTTGTCAATTACTTTTTCAATTTGTTGTCCTTAAACAATTAAAATCACTGCTTCCAGAGTGGGTTATGTCAATTAAAATCACCAATGGTAAAACAGGGTTGTGGGAGCCGAATAAGTAGATTATTTAAATCTTGTTGACTGATGCAATCGGTGGAAGATAAATAGAACACATAGTAATTAAATTTGACTTGGAAACTGGATAGCTACTGCTTGAATTTTGGTTGGTAATGGGATGATTGTAGAAAAATATTCAGTCATAAGAGCAATGCCACCAGAGGCACAAGCGCCACTGGTGTTGTCATTTCAGGGTATTAATTACCAGGGTATGAAAAATCATGATTTAAAAAAAATAATCAAAAGCATCGGATTTATTTGATTTAAATTGGATTTTTATGATTTTAATTTATTCTTTGCCCATACAAGTTTAAATTTGCTGGACATGAGACATGGAAATTACGGTTTAGTTTCTAAACAGTTTTGATTAATTTAAACAATATTTTTCATGTAAAACAATAACGTATAAAAAATATAGCTGGGTGAATTTTTGAAAGATTAAAATGCGACAGAAATTAGCAAAGTAAATCCCATGATAGAGTAAATAGAACAGTGCCCCAAATGCTAAGCATGAGCAATGCTTTTCCATCTGACTCTCAAGCAGTTTAGATTACTTTGAGTTTAAACCATAACCAGTGACATGAATTTTTTGGACCCAGATAAATATGGTTGCTGGATTCCACCGACACTATATTATGAATTTTTTCAATCATACAAATTTCAAAATTCTTTTGCATTATATATTTATCATATATGAATTTACTTCAATTATTTTGATATAAAATAATTGGTTCAAGACCTGCTTTTGAGAAAAAATCATGTCACGAATAGAAAATAAAATAACAGGAACTTGCATCTGTTGAAAAAATTGCTAGTTCTCATTAATTTTTAGTTTCCAAAATAAATTATTGTTGAAAAAATTGTTATTTTTGTAATGAAAGTACATAAATTTGAAATCAAATGTCTATTTTTCAAATTCTTTGAGCATTGACAAGTATTTTATAGGTATATTCGAAGCACACAAAAAGGGTTTATACATAAAACAAAAAATGAAGCTTTTTTTCTCTATGAACAGCATAGAACAAGTGTAATAGCATCCCCAGAACATGCCAATTCAGTGAAATTTTGAGCTTACAATAAAAGATTTATCAATTCCAATAGCTTTCTGCTTCAACCCATAATCTTTTCTCAACATACTCACTCAATTATCAGATGAGTGAATTAATTTTTACATTCCAAATTTCAATTCATAAATAGTGAATGGTTATTCAAGCAGTTGGATAGTTATTCAAGAGATCAATGCATAAAATTTCCCAAATAAAAATTAACCAATATATTACACAAAACAAAATGAAACTATTAAAATTGCCAATTATAAAGATTTATGTCCAAAATTAGAATGCGTTTGTGATACTGCAGAAAATCTCTTCGTTGTCTTTATATTTTTTATGAATACTAAATAAATAACTAGAACATCTTAAAAAAGAAAGCAAGTTACCACAACTTTAATAATTTGAGCGAATATATTACGAGCATCTTCACTCATCACATGATGAATGATTTAAAATTGGCCATGTGCGATTTATAGTCACACGAATGTTTAAAACAAAACCAATACTGACGAGCAGGCTTGTAAGTGACACCTATTGGTCAATGGCCCAGGATGGAAATACTTGTCTGGTAATTATGATCCCAACCAGCAAATACTGTTATTTAGTGTCTTTAAAAGGAGGATGATTTTCAATATAATTTTGGAGTGAACTCAGCAAGCGAAGTTCTTAACTTATTTGAATAAAACATACATCCTTGTTCAGTTATTTCATTTTCAATATTATTAAACATAACAGAAAGAAAAATTAAATTAAAAATTTCGATTCAAATCAATGATTTTTAAAAATAAAAATCATTTGATTTAAATTGGCATACCCTGCGAATTATTAATTTTTTATTTTAAAAGAATTGCCAGGGATTAAATAAGTCTCTTGTAGGGCGAGACACATAGGGCTGAAAGTATTAATAAAATCTTTTCACTCATTTATTAGGTTTTTGGTGGAGTCTAGTGCCCCCTTTAAAAAAAATGCTGTACTGGGGTCTATTGCATCTTCCTCCACAGCAAACTCCATTTCCGATTTGGAAGGGTCTGTTCTTTGATATATTATCAGTTTTCTGGGATTTGGCTGGTTATTTAGGATTTTGTGGCAGTTTGTTGGAAGATTTATCATTTGATTCGGGTTTTGTGCTATGGGATTGAGGTTCTGAATTGGCCAGGTGAGTGAGACATCTAGAGTTGAATTTATTTGAGTTTCTGCTTCTATTTTATATAATGAGGGTGTTGTCTGTTTGGGTAGCTATTGTGTGGGTGGTTTTAATTACAGAAGCATGTGAAGTGTTAATTCATGGTGAGCGAGATTCTATTTTATGGCTTCGAGGAAGGAAATGTTTCGAGTACTTTTATTGTTTGTATTTCTTTTATCCATCTTGGGCACATCCTAGAGTATGCAGCATGGTCCCCCTGGTAATTGAAACAATGTTCAGGTTCAGTGCAGGTGGAACTGTAATGTCCAGGTTTTGCACAGCATGCAGATGGGGACAGATGCACAACACAAGGTTTTAGCATGCCCAAAGCACTAGCATTTGAAACAACAAACAGGATTTGGGACAAAAGCATGAACCTCGCAGCACAAGTACCCAGTTTTTACTTTTGTTGGCATGACAAGGGAGTCAAAGGTTAGAATCACATTTTTGGATGGCATGCAACTGTCATTGTGTTTGAGCATTATCCGTTTAGCGGCGATTACTTTTTGGTCTCTCATTTCGAAAACGAATTCTTCAGAAGCCATTAGCAGTTCTTCAGAAGGTATAATGCCTTTTGTATAATTTAACGACTTGTGCGGGAAAACATAACCTCTACTTCACCGAAAACTTTTATGTATAGTAATTTTGTAGACTCTAAAATAATTTTATTCAGTCTCCAGATTTCAATTTTTTTATATTTTTAACTTCACCAGCAAAACGTTTCATACATTTTTCAAATAAAAAGGGAGACATTTTTGGAAATTTGCCAGAATCATTACGGATAATTAGAAATTTAGGAATTGATTAGCTTGCATAGCATTCTCAATATTTTCATTTTCTATTGACATTTCATTTAAAACATGCTTATTATTTTCATTGTACTCAGAAGTTGATGGTTTAAGGCTTCCATCTGGCCACAGATTTGAAAATGAGATGAGGATGGAACAATTGTTAATTCTGGTGCAACCCCACCCTCCATGGAGCCCAACCACGGGAGGCAGCATCTGGCAGTTGTCCAGCAACAGATCTTGGAGCTGCCCCAGAGGTCACACCAAAATATAGTGCTACAGTGTGGGGATGGGGATCGCCAGTTCGCCAACTGCAGCACTAACCCCAAAATGCCTAACACAATGAAGTCCAGCATGACAGGAGGACCAAGCGCCCTAGTGAACCCCAAAGATGTTAGGTGAGCCAATTGATTAGAGCGGGCTCACTCCAGCCACTCATCTACGGCGAAGCATGGACCAAAGGGCATGCATAAGGTAGGTACCCCAGGACTCCACTTTCTCCTGATACAGGACGCCGCACACTGCAAACATGCGGGTCAGAAAAAACATACTGACATTTATAAAGAAATATACAAACTGAGAAGTGATAAACTTTGGTATAAAGTTTTATGCTGAAATATTTTCATGGCTCAATTTCGAAACACAAGTCATGAAAAATTAGAAAAAAGGGATGGGGTGATAGAGTAGTGGGATAGGAAGGAGGAAAAGATCGATTGGGTATCCCCGGAGCACAACCCCTGTATTTACCAAAGACAGTAAACCCCTGAGAAGGAAAAGATCACTCAGGTACCTCAGGGTTTTGAAGCCTACACAAACCTAAAGAAGGTATTCGCCTGAGGGCTAAAAGATTATTTTGGAAGATATTAATAAGTCAGAGACTAGTCTCGTAATGTTCACAATACGAGTTCAAAACTTTACAAACTCATAATCTATAAACTACATTGAAACTACAAATAGAAAGGAAGAAATAGTAGAAACTAGGCATCCAAACTTTGGGATGCAAAATTTGGTATTTCCATTGCAAATTATAATGTTTGGTAAGAATTTCATAAAAATGGCACCTTATGAATATTAATTCATAGATGTCACTTCCCATAGAACAGTATTTTTAATTTACTTTCATTTACATATGCAGGCAGTCACTCATGGCGAAACTCTGAGAAACCTATTCCAAGGTCTGCATTTCGAAATTAAGTGCAATGTGTGTAGACTAAGATTTTTCAATCAGAATATTTACATTGTTTTAATACTGATGGCTTTTGGTTGCCAGGCACCGAACTATGAGAATATTTGCAATTGGGACCTTTTTCTCCCTAGGTTTTAAGTTTAGTGGTATTTTCTTATTTTCAGAATTCAATGTCAATGTTATTCATTTTAAATGAAAATTAAATGTTTATGAATTCCTGTTGAAAAGATTTAGGTAATCTAATTTAAAGGAAATATAACATTGTCCACTTTTGAGGGATTTTTAAGAGTATAGGGAAAGGTTATTTGTTTACATTTTCTTTTCTCACGACTTATTCTCTGAAGCATTTTGCATACAGAAGACAAAAACCCAGTTCACGAATTGTCTAAATTCGAATCTAATTTGTAATTTTGAAAAATGGAATAAAATTTGGTTTAATGTACATACTTTTTTCTTTTCAAGGGCAATTTCTATAATTTTAAGGACATTTACATTTTCAAGGTCACTTTTAAATCAACATCCAGGCTTTAGTAGTAATTTACATGAAATAAATTGATTTAAGTAATCATGTGATATTCAAATATTTTACAAGGTACCTCTTGATATATATATCATCTTGTAGGAGACATGAAAAAAGAGAAATAGGGAAGAGAGCAAAACTCACTTATTAAGTTAAAAATGTTTGCAAACATTAAATTATGTTATTTAAAATTATGTGCAACTACAAAGAAAACACAAAATTGATAATTAAGTTTTTTAAAATTACATCAAATTTGAAAGAATATTTTCAAAACAAATTTTTCCCTTTCCACTTATACAACACCCAAGACTTTAAAGTTACATTTAATCTTTTCATGGGTTGAAATACATGTTGTCATGTAACTATGTTCTAACCATTTTTTGACAACTAGGAGGATTGGCTTGGTACACGTAAGAGGAGCTGAACCGATTTATTCAAAGTCAGTTGTTCAGTCAAGAATCTGTTTCAGTCTACAGGCATCAACTTTTCTTTGCCAACATGTAATTACAAACAGCAATACTGGGCTTTTTATACGAGGCAGAACTGAAAAGGACAACAGTCAAAAGTCTTATTAATTTCAGCAAATGTACGAAGATCTGTTAAACCCTTCGCTGTTGATTGCAGTTATCTTCAATTGGTGTAATCTTTGAACCTTCAATTGGTGCCTTTATTTGGGTCTGTGTCTGCATTTTTTTGGCAACACATTTTTGTCCCCAAGCAGCAAGCCACTTTGAAAGAGGTAATTTGCAATTTTATAAATTTCCAATAATGAAACTCATTCCCATAACTTGGCAATGATAGAGGTCAAATCTGAGGGATTTTACACAATGAGAGCAGAGCCATAAGAAAAGGTTAGGATAACTACTTGAAGCAATTTACAGTCAATTTTAGAGATAAGTCTATTAATTCCTCTACTTCTGCACAAAGAAAGTTATCAGGATAAATAAGCGAAAGAGTGATGCCAAATGAATTGTAGAAATTAGAATGAGTTAAAAGTTATAATATAAATTAGCCCCAGTAAAACAGAAAATTCAGCTTTCTGCTGTTTATTTTCCGATACCAATGGACCTTATTTCAAAGGATACTTTTGTGGAAAAAGTTCAAAACCAGAGAGAAAATAATCTGAATACTAAGAAATCTCATTAGAATGTTTTTATGCAATCAATGCAACTACTTATAAAAAATATCAATTTTGGAGGGCACTTTTGGTATATTCCTCTTTATGCTGGTTAAGCCAGAACCATGTCAAGGGAAACTTTACTGATGCCATGTATGAATTATCAGGTTGGTTTTGGGGTTTTATGGCGCAAGGGCCATATTTGGCCATGCATGAATTATCAGGAGCAATCTGTGAACACATCCATTTTCAAGCTTGAGTTGAGGTAATCATACGAGCCGGGTGAGGTAATTTTCATGACTTACTATAAAATGACACAATTGTGAAAGGCAGTTAATTGATTTCCTGACTTTGAAAAAGAAAAATTCAATATCTCTTTATTAGTCAAATCATTCAATTAGATTGGTTATGGAATTTCCACTCCAAGCAAAAGTTACCCATTGTGGAAGGTGTATATTACAATACAGCGTCTAAATTTTTTAATTTTGTTGAAAAGATTTTGTGTGTAGGGGGTCAAGAAGCATTACCTTTTCTAGCAAAATTAAGACCACAATTTCAGCAAATTTTACTTTTGTCACTTTTTCACAAAGGGAACCTTTAAAATAATTCTAACTAGATGTCTCTTTGAAAAAATCTGTCAGTGGCACTTTTAGTCTGTACACACAAGTTTTGGGTAGGAGCACCATTAAAAAGCCTGTTGTGGATAAGATGTGTTGCTTTTATTCCTTATTCTTGAGAAAATTGCTTTTTGGCTCCATACTACTTTATATCAGGCCCCAATACAAGAATGATGGACCCCTCATGAAATGGAAATAGGCATTCCAAGTACTCAATGTTTACCTTGCACAAATATACAAACATTGCCCTACTTTTCCATCGCATGCTTATTGTACAGATTTATTATGACATAAATGCAGATTTATAACTTTCAATACTTAGGAAACAGTCTACTTTAAACAATAGAAGCTTTCCACTTTTTTGGGGGCCCTCCTACCTATGTGGAGGGTTTGGAATTATTAGACCAGTAATCATAAGAAAGGTTATGAATTATAACCTCGGATAAAAAGCAACTGCCTTTAATGAGAAGGAATTGCCCAAGAACACATCCAAAGTCTCTTTGAATCAATGCCGAGGCGTGTGGCAGCGGTGATCTCCAACAATGGCGGCTACTCTGGCTACTGATTTTGGCAGGAACCACACTTCACAGAAGTCTATAAATTTAATCATTTGATACTTGGTCAACATGTTATCTACAAAATAAATTTTGTTGTGATACTTCTTGTCTTTCTTGGTGTTGCAATTTGGGTGGCCAGCAGTGTACATGGAAACTGTTCACACCAAAAAATATGCTTAATAAGACCCCCACTGTGTATAATCAAAAGGTTTCATGAAAATCAGTCAATTATTAGCAGATATGAGTTTAGTGATTGAGCAGCTGCCACCTTGGATGTCATATCCAGATAATGCCCATTATGGAGGATGTCCACCAAAGTCAAAAATGCTAGCACCTACTAAGTATTTCTGAATAAAAAAAAATTATCCATACTCAAACCTTTCTACAGAACCTGGACTATGCTATCAGATTTAAAATAATTTACAATACAAAATATTGAACTGTTACTTAGGACCAGGATTTTTTTATACTTAAAAACTCCTCTATAAAAGCACTTATGCCACCCAAAAAATTATAAAAAAATGCCTTTTAAAACAAAAATGGCTTTATCTAAATCCAGTTTTTGTTTAAAACAAATTATTTTGATTTACCATTTTTGTATCAAAAACTGATAATCTATTGTCCCAAAATGATAAGATATGTAAATGCCAATTTTTGTTTGTAGGGTGTGAAATCTCCCTGATGACATCTGTGGTTTCACCAACCTCATGACATTAATATAGTTTTGATTTTCGTGCTCTTCATTTTTCTGTAAATTCTCTTAGATAATTGTCACTTCTATCACCACGGTGGTGTGGCGGCATTAAGCACACATTAAGGGAGAGGGGGGATTCTGATTTTCTGACTGTTGTTTAGCCTCTCATTTAGAATTTTAAATGTCTTAAAAAGTTTTCTCCACTTGAATATTTGAGCTTGGATTTTATTGATATGTAGTCACGGAAAAAAAAACGAACCACCCCTCTTCAAACAATTTTAACAGTAAAGCATATTCAAAGATGGCATTCGACAGGGAATAACATTTATAAATTCATATGCATAAAATTTGCATAAGGGGACGTCTACATATTAAATTCAGCACCAACTTCATAACTTCCAATAACAACCTCTTATTTTGACACAGAACTAAAAATCTATATCATAATTTAACTTCAGATTCCAAGTTTCATATCATTCAAGAATACTGAAAGCTTGGAGCTCTTAATGTTAAATCAGTTTTCCAGACTTTTATGGATATCTTCCTAAATAATATTCCTGTAGCGCTGATATTTTGTAGCATGTTGCTATTAAGGTACCCAAACAAAACATACATAATGTTTTAGTATTTAAATAATTTTTAGTTTGCAAAATTATTAAACTAATATTCGAACAAATTATGAATAGAAACCTTGATATATTTTGACAGAAATCGATTCAGAAACTCATATTACCATAAAAAATTTCAGCTTTCTTCTGGATAGTTTTTGTGCTAAACTTAAATTTTCACCACACACTATGGTGATTTTACAACCATCCAAAAGTTGAAAAAAATTATGACAAACCTAAGGAATGTGTAAACTTTTGAAAAATGTTTGGAAATATCGTTTATGTAATCTAATGGACATTGCCTTCTATCTGTCATGTGTGGTATAGCTGAACAATGAGCAAACAATCTAATTGTAGAGATGGGCAAAACTATGTTTTTAAGATAAGTCTTAATAGCTATTGCTAACTTGCGATGAGTTATAATATGCAAGGCTTATTTAATAGTTACTGAATAAGTTTAACAAAAATCATTAATTATTAAAAAATTGAAGTTGCCGGTGATATTAAACAGAAAATGTTGATTATTCTTTCCAAATTTCTCGTCCATCAAAATCTGGTCAATTTTGCTAATGACGAGATACCTTGTCGAGACAACCACCTTGGGAGGGTTAAGGTTCTTTGCAATCTTTAAATAAAGAAACCAGTTTATCTTTAACTACAAATAATTTCGATCTACGAATAGTGATTTGAAATGTGGATATGATCCCTGAAATGGATAACGCCTTTAACATTGAATATCTTCGGATATAGCGATAATAAATTCATGAAATTTCACATTTAGACTAATTTGAAGATGTAGAATCTGATTAAGGCATCAAAACATGGTGTTGCTATGGAAATTTTATTGTTTATGCAAATTTTGATATGAAGACAGTCCCTTCTCTACTATTATAAAGGGAAGTGTTTGTGAGTGTGTGCAGTGTCCAGACGAATCTATACAACTTACAGCCATGAAATTCGGCACACAGGTAGTCCTAAAGGTGACTGAATATCCCTTGAAGCCCAAATTTTTAAATATAATCTAGAAAATTTTATAATTAATTTATTGGCATATTTTTGTATTATTTGGTTTTTAAGAATGGCAACAGTGGGAAAGAGATCCCACAGCTTCTGCTTTGGCAATAAGCCAAGACTCTGTTTCCTTTGAAACTGCGGAATGTTTAGAAACTGTTCACCATTCAAAGCGCTCTGGAATCACGATTTTTATTTCAGAAGTGGATATTTCATAACTAACTCGATTTTTACTTCATTAGCGGTAGTTACTTCATAACTTAATTTTGAATTTGTTTAATCTAATTTTTATTTAAGGCAAAGGGTGGATGATCATTAATCATGAGTAAAAACTATTAATCCTAATTACATTAAACTTTTGTTAGGGTATTTTTCGCAAATAGTATCATGTTTGTGCTCATAAATTACATGAAATGAAGTAACAGTGCTTATCACTGTTTAATTTGGATTTGATTTTGCTGACATTGCGATTCATTTAGGTTGTTTGTCGGAATCAGT
The DNA here is from genome assembly GCA_933210815.1 of Meta bourneti. Lineage (NCBI taxonomy): Eukaryota > Metazoa > Arthropoda > Arachnida > Araneae > Tetragnathidae > Meta > Meta bourneti. Next base: position 6,548,586 of record OW119934.1, on the reverse strand, counting down.
GAGGTGACATAACAAGACTTTTTAAAAGTACAGTGTTATATTTAAAGATTCAATCACATTTTTATTTCAGAAGTGGTTATTTCATAACTTACTTTTGAATTTGTATAATTTCTGTAATTTTAATCTCATTTTTATTTCAGGCAAATAACTACATTATTTTGGTTTAGCGTTATATTTAAAGATGCCCCAGCCTCACAGAAAAAAGAAACGTCTTAAAAAAAACAGAGCGATAACAGAGAAAGAAATCAAAGAGAAGCTGAATCCACCCCAGAAAGAGAAACAAGATTACAGCACGTTAGAACTGGAAGAAGTGCTGCTCGAATGCGCATCTGTAGAAATTTAGTGAATGCAGCTTTTAATTACGACCCATCAGCAGATTATGTATCTGATCCTTCGTGCATCATTGGGTCAATGTCTGTAACATGTCAACACTGAAGCAAAGAATTGGAAAGGTGAAGTCCCAGGTATGTGCTGCAACGGAGGAAAGGTTCAACTGCCACGGTTAATGGATCCAGCCGAGCCCCTAGGTACTTTACTGATTGAAAATTCAGAAGCTAAACTTTCCTGGCAAATATTAAAAGGTACAATTCCTATTTCCAGATGACCTCTTTCGGCACGACAAAAGAAATTAGAGTCCGGATACATACCGACATTTAAGGTTCGGGGTCAAGTTTATCATCGCCATCGAGAGTCTACACCCTCTACCAAACGAAGAGCCTAAATTTCTGCAAATATATTTTGTTCAAGATGGTACACAAGCAGAGCAGCGTTGCCAACACGTTCCGCAGACGAGACAAGATATAGTACTTCAGTTACAATATATGCTGGATCATCACAACTCTTACATCCACAACTTCAAATCGGCCATGGATAAGATCAGCCCTGGATTCAAAGTGGTAATCTTAGCAGACAAAACCCCACATGGTGAACATGAGAGGCAGTTCAATGCACAAACAACAAAAGTAGCTTTAATAATGGTGGGAGAACAACATGCAGCAAGAGACATAGTTTTAGAAGAAAGAAGTGGCACCATCAAGAGAATTCCCAATACACACAGGTCCTACGATGCGCTACAGTATCCACTCATGTTTTGGCAGGGGGAGGATGGATATAATTTTGAACTGCTACAAACGAACCCAACTACAGGAATGCCGCTAAATAAGATTTCTGCTATGCAGTTCTACGCACACAGGATGATGATACGCTCTTAAATTTCAACATCTTACTGAGAAGCAGACCTGTTCCATCGATTGACTGTTGACATATATGCCAAGATTGAATCGGAAAGGCTGTTAAACATACGACTAAATCAGAGGATGCTGAGAGGGGAACAGTGCACATTTGAAGGATTCGGTCATGAACGATGCAAATGTTGCAGACATTGGCCAGTTGATCATCTTGCCTTCCAGCTTCACTGGGGGTCCCAAGTACATGCACGAGCATACTCAAGATGCCAATGACCAAAATGAAAATCTATGGTAGAGTGGACCTCTTCATCACCTTTACATGGAATCCAAACTGGACAGAGATATAGCAAGAACTGTTTGTTGCACAAAAACCACAGGATCGTCATGATTTGTTGGCAAGCCTTTCATCAAAAGTAAAGAACACTCATGAGTCTCATCACAAAAGCAAAGATTTTTTGGAGAAGTTAAGTGTAATATCTATACGACAGAGTGGCAGAAGTGAGGACTTCCTCATGCCCACATTCTGATTTGGCTCAAAGACTCATTACACATTCACAGAGTGGATGACTTTATAAGTGCAGAAAACCCTAATCCACAAGACCCAGAACATTTTTGCATTGTAACGAAGCAAATGGTACACGGACCCTGCAGATGCATAAATCTACCCTCTCCAAGCATGAAGGATGGAATTTGCACAAAGCGATTCACAAGCCGTTTTTTGAAAGACGCAAACAGGACAAGACGGATATGCACTTTATCGTCGAATATCAGCACAAGACAGGGATTTACTGCAAACATCAATTTTCGGGGATCAGAAGTGTCTGTGGATTGTTCCATAATGTCCTCTATTAACAAAAATTTTCAATGTGCATATCAACATAGTGTATTGCAATTCTGTAAGGTCTATAAAGTATGTCTATATAAGTATGTTAACAAAGGATCTGACATGGCTGCTTGAATTGACCAGTTGAGAGAATGACCTTAATGAAATTCGTCAGTATCAAATGGGAAGATATATCATCAGCAACAAAGCTGTATGGAGAATACTCAACCTCCCAATTCTTTGTTCTATAACTGGGGTGGAACGCCACCCCACAGTTATTAATCTAAGCATCCACCTTGAGAATGGCCAGAGTCTACTTCATGGCTAAAAATGCTGTTCAATGTGCCCAAGCACCTCAGGAAACAACACTGATGTCTTTCTTCAGACTTAGCACCCAAGACAAGTTTGAACGCACCATATTGTACAATTAAGTACCGAAGTACTACACTTGGAACAACGGAAACAAGACATGGAACCATCGAAAACAAGGACAAGTTGTACCAGAACAAGCAGGAATAAGGCCTAGCGATGAGGCCGTGTGTACACCGTCCATCCGACCAACTTCGAATGCTTTCACCTCGGACTCTTGCTGCATGAAGTACGAGGTCCGATGTTGTTTATAGATTTGAGAACATTTGAAGGAAGGGTCTGCGGAACTTACAAAGAGGCTTGCCAGCTTAGAGGACTTCTGGAGAACGATGAACACTGGAACAAATCATTGGAAGAAGCAGCTGCATCTTGATCGCCAAAGATTTTACATAATCTGTTTGCTGTTATGTCAGGCATTGCCGCAACTCTATTGACAGGAGGGAGGACAGCTCACACTCGGCTTTCAAGTTAATAAATCTGGCAAACTCAGAAAGTCCTACATGTAACATTTCAAGAAATACAGGAAAGTCAAAGGTTCTGCAGGATTGCAAGATCATTGTCTGGGATGAATGTACTGTCCCACAAAGCCACATTTGAAGCACTTGATGTCACTTTGAAAGACATCAGATGTAACAATGACAGAATGGGAAGAATCACGATGGTGTTGGCTGGAGACTTTTGACACACTTCCAGTTATTCTCCGTGAAACCAGGGCGGATGAAATGCAGGCCTGCTTAAAATCATCTTACATTTGGAATGGCATTGATAGACTTGGACTATCAACAAACACGTGAGTTCATGTCAACGGCGATCCCTCTGCCCAGGAATTTGCAGATAACCTACTTCAACTAGGAAATGGTGTCGTTACTTCAGATAATCAAGATGGATGTATAGCAATGTAAAGCATTGGAAGGACTGTGAAACTCAACGAGAGCTGAAAGAGGGGGTGTTTCCAAATGTGGTGTAGCACTTTACTGATCACGCATGGCTGTGCCAAAGAGCAATTCTTGCCTCAAGAAACAAAGATGTCAATGTCACCAATAAGAACTTTTACAAGAATTGCCCGGTAGTGTTCAAATTTACAAATCTATTGACACTACATGTGACAGAGATGAATCTCTGAACTACACAACAGAGGTTTTGAACACATTGGAGCCATCTGGAGTACCATTGCACATATTAGAGCTGAAGATTTGGGCACCGATTACGCTTCTCAGAAATCTGCATTCACCTTCACTCTGCAATGGAACAAGACTATCTTTCAAGAAACTGATGCAGAATATTATTGAAGTCACCATCATGACTGGACACGCCGCAGGCGAAGACGTATTCATTCCTAGGATCCCAATCATCCCTTTGGATCTCCCATTCCAATTTAAACGACTTCAGTTCCCTGTTCGTTTAAGTTTCGCCATGAGCATGCACAAGGACAATCACGGAAAGTTGTAGGACTTGATCTTATTAAACCGTGTTTCTCCCACGGTCAACTGTATGTGGGTTGTTCAAGAGTTGGAAAAGCCATGAATCTTTACATCCTGGCTCCAAATGGAAGAACATTGAACATAGTGTATCATGAAGCTTTCTAAGGAAGAATCAGTGAGGTAGAAGGAATGAGGCGACATGCCCATGTCATGTCGGGTGGTGGAACTCATTTTTAAAATTATTGTTTTTTCATTTTAATGTTTTCGGAATCAGTGAGGACATAACGAGAATGATGTCACAGAGAACGCTGTGCGGGTACTGCTAGCATTCAATATTTTTGCATTTGAATTTGTAGAGAACGTTATATCCTATTGAATGATATCTTTCAATTTGCTCTACTATGAATAGTGCTCGAAATAAAGGAGGATTCATTTTTTTTTCCTGACTGAACATATATCAAACTGAACTATAAGACAAAATACCTTGAAAAGGCTAATTAAAATTTTGGTTTATGTGCCAAATCGAAACACATTTTTTTAACAAAAAGTATGCCTTTTTAAAGGAAATGGGATAAGATTATACAAATATAACTTTCATCTTCCGACAATTCCTTGGTTAAATTGAAAACTTATTCACTTAATTTACTACCAATAAACTACAATTCAATGTTTTTAGTTTGCCATGTGGTAAACTGAAATTTATTTTCTTAGAATTACAATGCAGAAAAAGTATGTACACATATTAAAAAGAACGATTTTCTATTGTTTGTCAGCAAACTTCTAAAAATTGAAAAGGACCTGATAAAAATTATGAAGTATATAAATGTGTACAATTAGTATACCAAGGAAAATGTTATCTTTCAATTTCCAAAATAATGTAGAACTCCTAACTACAGAACAATTCACTGATAAAATTCTTTGTGCTTTGCCAAAGGTATGATTTTTTTATCTGAAAGGTATGATTTGGGATAAAGAGTAATTTTTGAAACCTGAAACTCTGTGTAACCAATTTGGAGGCATTTTCAGACAAAGCAGCCGCAAATTTGGCACCTTTTGAAAAAGCATTTGGAATATATTTTTACTAGATGATTTTGATTTAGAAAAAAATTTATACCTTAAAAATACCTTATTTTTTAAACGAACAAGCACTTTTAAGTACTTATAAAAGTGTACAAACCCTGGAAGATTAGTTGTCATAGGTTTGAGTACAGAAGTATTTCATGTTAAGATTTAAAATATTGAAAGTACCCCAATCATATTTATATAATAATCACATAATTTCATGGAATTGTAGGTATTCTATAGGTTTTATAGAATGCAATTCTTCCCAAAATACTAGCTTTAACATAATTCAAAAAATTCATTTAACAATGTTTCCAAATTGGCAAGTTGAGTCATACATATTTATAGAGATCCTGTGAGAAAAAGATAAAAATTAATGTTTCATACCTGAGTTTCAGCATCAATAAATTTTACACCAGAATATGATATTGATAAAATAATACTAGGTATTTTGGCAATATCTTTTGAAGATGTTTTAAGTTTCTGTATAGCTGTCTTTGTAGATTCTAATCCACGCAATTCTTTCACTAGTGTAGAACCTAAGTACTAAGGAAGTTAAACATGTCAGACATATACATATACTATTTTATAGCAACAAAAAGTCAAGTTTGGTTCTAAGTAGTTGAAAATGCAAACTTAATCCCTACAAAAGCATAAATTTAAATTACTACATAAGTTGTAAAGATTTAAGATTGAAAAAGAATTAATGAAAGAACACATAAGGGGCAATAAATGAATTTTGTGCATTAATTAACAATATATAGAATTATAATACTGAGCTTTTCTGTTTCATTAAAATCTAAAAAAATGTGAATATCAAATTTTGTTTTCAGTTACCTATGCCTCTAGGGATAATTGTTCATGATAACATGATTTGATGAGCTATTCTATACAAAATTAATTTTAAATTATAAGAACATTAGCTTAATTTGTTTTATTCTTTTATGAGAAGCTAAGATTTTGAAAGATCATTCAATTATGTGTAATTTTTTGTATTTGAAATATTGCTCAATCTATAACTTGAGTATGAATATGAATAGTTGGTTGTGGGGAGTCAGCATTTTGATAATTATTAACAAAGGAAGTACTTTAGGTAGAAAATAAAAACCTTATTCTATATGAAACACCTTTTTCACATATTTCATGAAACCTTTGTTTCAAATGAACCAAAATTTAAGGTGTATAATAGAATAAATGATGCCAGAAAAATCCTCCAGCAGTTTGGATTTGAAGGGTACAAGCCAGCACTAACTCCCATGCTGAAGGAATCGAGATTGCAGAAACCAGAGGACACTAAAAGACCGAACTTTCCATATCCTCAAGTAGTTGGTGCTTTGATGTATCTGATGGTAGGAACAAGGCCAGATATAGCTTACAGTGTGCGATTTCTACCCAGGTCATTAGAAAATCCATCTGCAGATGATAGTGTGAGAGTAAAGAGTGTTCCGCTACATAGCAAGAACAACTAATCTTGCCATTACTAACCATGAAACTCGTACAAGTAGAGTGCTGGAATGATAGTGATACAGATTTCGGTGGATGTACAAACACAGGAAGATCAACATCTGGTTCAGTGATGGTATATGCCAGAGGAGCAATCTCCTGGCATAGTCAGAGACAAGCCATTGAAGTCACTTCAACCACAGAGGCTGAAGTTGAGGGAGCATCTGAGAAGTCCTTTGGCTTACAACTGTATCAGGGAATAGTGAACATGAAGGTAGTGTCCTCACTTCAAGTAGTAATCAAGCAGCCATAAAGCCAATCCAGAATATCGTCGAAGGACCAAACATTGAAATTAAGCATTTCTTCATTCATGAGAAAGTGATGGAAGGCAAACTGCATGTTGAAAAGTATCAAACGAAAGGCAACTTGCTGATATCATGACCAAGCCACAGTTATTGATCTTGTGTGAACAAATGGGACTGTTGAACTAATATGTCATCTAAATTCACCAAAAATCCAATTAACAAGGGAAAGTGTTGTAACTAATCATTTTGTGTGATAATTTGTTTTTGATGTAATTAATTTATTTTCTATATTAGTTTTCTTAACCACTTAACGCATTTACCCGTGTTTGACACGGGCGAAAGTTACCGGCAAATTTGCACATGCCCGTGTCTCACACGGGCGCTCTTGTATCTCGAGTTATTTTATTTCTAATGCCTGTCTGAGATCTGTTCTAGTAAAAATAGATAGGCTAGATTAAACTTATACCATAGATGGCATAAACTTATTTATCATAGATGATTTACCACTTATTTATAGATGGATATTATTAACTTATTTACTGTAGATGGCACCACTATGCACCATTTTTCTTGTGTAAACCAAGTGGTGCATTTTGATGATTAGCTATAAGTTTGTTAGGAATTCTTTGTTATAAAGCAGTTGTTTGGTGTGGAAAAGGTAATATATCCATTTTTATTACGTTAAATAATCATAAAAGTAAACAGTTAACCATAAATTAATTTTTACTAAGTGTTTTTGTAACTTGTTTAGAAAAAGTTATCTGATAATGAGCGACTCTGACGATTTTGAATATGCCAATTTATCAGAAAGTTTCAGCGATGATCTCTTGAGTGATGGAAGTGAATCTGAAGTTAATATTTTATTATTATTATTTTGAAATTCAAAATAAACATGTAATCAAATCGTTTACACTTTGTTTGTATAATAATTTTTTTATAACTTTTACCCCACCCCTCGCAACTGAAATTGCAAAAAATAACTTATACTATACCTATATATATATTCATTTTCTGTCAAAAAAAACTCGATCATTTTTTGCCAGTTTTTCTGAAAAAAAACTAGTTCTTTAAGTGGTTAATCACATTCTAGCAGATGTTGTCAGTGTACAACCCAACTCGACTTAAAAAGCTAGGATTAATGTGTACATTCTGCTGTTAACCATGTTCCTTCATATACTGTGTCAATAAAGTAACTTGAGATTTTTCTCTCTGCTAAAACATCGCTTAGTGGTGAATTATTTAAACATAAGTTACTAAACATAATGTGAAAGAAATATATACCTTGTGTTACTTTTCTAAAACCAAGAACTCAATTAGCTTTGTGCAAGTTAATTTTATTGATTACAGAACACTTTTACAATTTCTTTAAAGAAAATTAACAAATAGTAATTATCAGTGTAGTTCAACCCAAATTGTTGTTATATACACATAATAAAAAACACTTAGTAATAAAAAAAGCAAAGAATTTCACTAACCTTTGCCATATAATTGCAACTATTAATTACAAGTTCATCCGGATGATGACGCCACTGAGCTTCAATCACAGAGTGATGATTACTTTTATTTGAATCTCTAGAATCACTCATCAGTTGTGTAGGTGACCTTATCCTTAAATTTGATTTCACTGATGATTCAGGCAAAGATGCTTTATCAGAGTTCTCTTTGATATAATATTCATTATTTAATTCCTCTGCTACTTCCAATTCAGAGAGATCAATAGTCTAAAATTGAAAGAAATGTTTATTGATACTATTTGAACATGCACCAATAAAAGGTCAAATTAAACACATAAAAATTTTAATTACAATTTGGCACTCTGGTTTTAATTTACTAGACAGGGACAAATACCTACTTTTAATTACAGGGAACAAAGATACAAAATCTGTGAATAGACCTGTGCGGTTCATGTCTACGTGGGGGGCATCGTGGCTCAGTGGGTATGTCCATTGCGCTAGCAACCTTCCAATTGTAGGCGGCTCAGGTTCGATTCCTGCCAGGTGCATTCCTCCCTGGGTGTATTTCTCTCTTCTGTGTCAGTAAAGCTTTCACTGTGTGTCAGTTACTTGATATTGTATTGTCTGGCACAGCATGGCCAAATATAGCTCTTGTGCCGTAAAACCCCCAAATCAACCAATCATGTCTATGTGCGAAGTAATGCCCCATGCCCCAAAAAAATTCCAATAGCATCACACAGGGTTCGTAGTTTTTGAAATGAATAAGTACTTTTAATTTAAAGCACCATAAAAAGTGTTTCCAATTAAACAGGTAGCTTCCCTATATAACTAGTGCCTTCTTAGTTGGAAACCAAAATTAACTTTTAATGGTCCATACATCAAAGGAAATATAAATATATATAAGGTAAGTTGGCTAGCTAGTTTCAATGTGTAATTTTTCTTGATATTCATCTCAACTTTAGGCTCAACTTTCTAGTTTTTTGACCAAGGAAAAAATCCAGACTTGTACAGCATAAACACAATGTTGATGGTCAATATAAACACACATAAATGTTTTTCAATGTAAACCATTACATACAAATAAGACTGCAGTATGACCTATGAACAAAGTATATTTTAAGCAACAGGGCCGTTAACATATCTGCCAACCTTCAAGGAAAAATGGCTTTCCAACAATTGAAAAAATGCTAAATAAATAAATGCATCAAATCCTTGTTTTACAAAGTCAATATGACCAAAGCAAAATTTTCTGCCAATTTGCCAACTTGATTCCAATAGCATTCCTTCCTGGATTGCCATCAAGTAAATTTGGCGACATTTGAAAAGTTCCCACTGAAGAGAAAAATATGGAAAATATTTTTTCAGGTAGGCTTGGCAGGTATATGTTAAAGTTCAGTTTATAACCTATAAACTGAAAAACACCCAAAAGGTTCAAAAATTACAAAAAGTGCATGACACAAAACAAAAAGAATTCAAATTACCAAACATAATCATATCATTTTATCTGCTGAATGTTGATGCGTCTCAACTCAAATTCTTTGTTTATAAACCAGCACATGACTTGTAAAACAGACAAGAAATGCAGCTATTTTTTACTATTTCTCTGTGCCAAACTAATTTTTTGTTATGTAAAATAATGTGCCTTATAAGATAAAATACTCTTATGAACACAATCTTAAAAAGTATCCTAGTTTGTTACTAACTGAAAGTTTGTTGTTTTAACAAAAAGTATGTCATACAAAAGAAAACTAGAAGAAACCTAAATAATACCTCTGCCCTACTAGAGGTACACTTGCAAGCTGAATTTTGCTCCAATCTCTCCATATACACTCACTGCCAAAAGTTAAGCACAGAGAGGAAAATGTTAATTTCTGAAAACCAATCTGAATTTGAGAGGCTGCACTTCACTGCAGAGGTAAATGGAAGTATGTAAATATGTTCTGTAACAGCCAATCACGGTTTCGTGTCGAGAAATATGCAATAAAGGCAGTCGTAAAAGAAGTCAGCATTGTGAAGGGTTAGGAGTTCCATGTAAGTGCTGATAAAAAGTGTTTAGAACTTTCGTTCGATTTGTTTTCAAGACAGATGTGTTTCTATGGCTTCCAGAAGACTTAATGGCAGATAGTGAGCGCTGGAGTTCTGTGGGACGCCTTGAAGCAGGGCAATCAATCACAGATGTTGCTCTTTTCTTCGGCGTTCATCATTCCGTCATTTCACAGTTATGGAAAAAATTCCAAACAAGCCAAAGAGTTGTTGACGACCTCCGTGGAATATCGATATATTGCTGTTTTAGACAAAGCGGAATCGAAGAGCGACCTCCACATGTGTGATATCTATGGTTCCAGCGTCCATTGGTAAGACGATATCTGCCACTACTGTTCGCAGAAGGCTACACATGAATGGACTGTACGCCCGGGTACCACGAGTTTGTGTTCCTCTATCCATCCAATCCAGAGGGGCACGATTAAAGTGGTGTCGGCAACATGTGAATTGAACTGTGTCTGATTGGGCCAACGTTATGTTCACGGATGAGTCGAGATTTGCCCTGGAGCCAGATGACAAGCATGTAAGGGTCTGGAGAGAACAAGGCACACACAATCAGCCCCAGAACATCACTCATTCCGAGGTGGAAGCATCATGGTGTGGGCAGGGATTTCGTTGGGATATCGCACCGACCTGCATATCTATAGACGGGGTTCTGTGATGGCTGTCCGGTATCGGAATGAAGTCCTAGAACCCACTGTGAGATTGTACGCTGCAGCAGTTGGTCCTGCTTTCGTTTTAATGGATGATAATGCGCATTCCCATCGAGCCAACATCGTCTATGACTACCTGGAGAGTGAGAGGATTGCGAGTATGGATTGACCGGTGTACTCGCCCGACCTTAATACCATTGAGAATCTTTGGGATGCCCTCGGCCGTGCTGTGTCTGCACGTTTCCCACCCCCAGTCACTCGCAGAGTTGCAAACTGCTCTACAGAAGGAATGGTGATTACTTGACTCTGGGGTGGTTGATCACCTCATGGAAAGCATGGTCACACGCTGCATACTTTGTATGAGGATGAGGGGTGGTCACATATCCTATTAATGTCGGTTTTGGATTTAAACATTATTTTGTTAATGACTTCAATACTGTTTTCATCTTTGTATGCAATTCTTTATTTTGTTTCATGCATAAACATATTTGCTACTTTCCTGCCACATTTTGTGTCAATCAAAGCTGTACTTGTTGATTTTTTCGCATTTTACCGCTTCGTGCTTAAGTTTTGGCAGTGAGTGTATCTGTACCTTGGTAGAAAAGCTTTTTCTATTATAGCTTTCATTACCTCAGTGATTTGTGGACATAACTCAAAACCAGCACCGAACCACCAGTGAGTGTGTATATATACCAGGTGGTCATCATGGGCTTCCCCTTTATACGAGCCAGCAACAAAATTTTTTCAACGAATCGGAATGAGATTTGAAGGTATGCGATCGAGAGTTATGTAAATAACAAGAATCGAGCTCTTACGATTATAGATAAAGTTAAACAATTTTGAATAGCAACACCTACTTTTTTATCTCAATGTGATCAACAGTGATAAACCAAAAATCGTTAAATTTTTCCCTTTAGATCTAAACACGACTGAGCAAAAACATTGTCAAAGATTAGTATGAACAAAAGGGAAAGAAAGGCAACCATAACATTTAGAAATTTGTCCTCAAATACCAAGTTAATGATGCATTACAATACCAATATAATGATTTTAAAATTAAGATATAAATTCGAAATTTGTCCTAAATTTTTTCAATACCAGACCACTGACATCTTGGGCCTTCAATGCTACAAGGTGTGAACTGACAGCTATTTATGAGGGAGCAAGAACCTGGTGTGGCCACTGATCCTAACAGCGATAATCATCAGCATCCATGCACTTACAAACTGAGATTCATACACATGACCCATTGAACAGCAGACAAACTCAATGCGTATAGCAGATTGGGGACTTTGCCCTCAAATATGGGTGTTTTTTGCAAATTAGGAGGTTTGAGCAATTCAATAGCAAGCACAAAAAAAACCCAACACATTCTTACTTGAAACTGACTAATTGGAAAACAGTAAATTAAATTATGATGCCTCAATTTGTTATGAAATACAAAACACAAACATAAAACCAAGATTAGTTTTAAACCCTCATCAGTAAAATTGCAACAAGTTTTCTGTGCGATTGTAAGTGGGATATTAGACAAAGAACATTTTTTTAATAAATGTTAATGTTTTATTGAAAACAGTTGAATGCAAGACACAAGTGACATAAGCACCCCTGGAAACATCTAAACATTTTGTTTTTATTACAAAAAATTTAATAGTTTTTTTAAATAATAAAAAAGTTGTTTTAAAATTATGGAAAAATTTCCTTTTACATTAGTCGGTTCGTTTTTGGAGTTTTATTGGCCCGCTATTTATCTCTAATCAAGTTCTACCATTCTATTATTCAGAATTTTTTGGCAATAACATGTCTAATGATGCAAACTAGCTTTTGAAGTCCTTGCTAAAACAAATAAAATTTCAGCGGGTGCCAGACACAGTGTTGGATCACCTACTAGAGCATGGTAACTTTTTCTAACATGAAGCATTGATTTTAGTAATAGAACATTTATGAGAGCAGAAAAACAGTACCTCATATCTAAATAGGTCAAATAGGCTGCAGCCTAGAGCAATAAATTTTGCTGCAGAAAAGTATAAGTACATTCAAATGTTAGTTCAAAACATTTTGAGTGACACATTACCATATATTTTTCTTGTACTTTCCTTAGTAAATTTCTTATTAGGGTCATTCCGTGTGAAGTAAGCAAAAAATAAAAAAAACCTGGTCATACACAGTGCGTCAAATAAGTTTTAAGACTGGGTCTGTAAAAAGAAATGGAAACAAGAAATTAATACCTGTTTGGGTTTTTTATTCAAAATAGGACCCTCCGGCTTCAATGCACTTTTTACAGCGATTTATTAATGAATCGAACGCCTGTTGTAAATCACTTTGTGGAATGGCCTGCAAAGCACGCGTCGAAGCTTCTTGTATGGTCGAAATATGCTCAAAATAACACCCTTTTAACTTCATTTTAAGTTTTGGGAATAAGGAGTAGTCACAGGGTGCTAAATCAGGTGAATACGGTGGATGGTTCAACAAACAGACATTATATTTTGCCAAAAATCGACGTACAATAAGGGAGGTGTGACTGGGTGCATTGTCGTGTAACAAACACCAACTGCTTTCAGTCCTATAGTCTGGACGAATGCGACGAATTCTGGCCATCAAACGCTTTAAAACAGCTAAGTAGTATTGACCTGTAATTGTTTGTTCAGTTGGAACAAATTCTTTGTGGATAATACCTTTACTATCGAAGAATGTAATGAGCATTGTTTTGATTTTGGATGGAACTTTTCTTGTTTTTTTGGCTTGCGGTGAATTTGGTGACTTCTATTCCGCACTTTGTCGCTTTGTTTCAGGATCACATTGGAAACACCAGGTTTCATCATCTGTAACAATGGACTTCAAGAAGTTTGGATCGTTTTCAGCGGCTGAAATGATGTCTCTGCAATGTGCACTTCTCATTGCTTTTTGTTCAGGGGTTAAAGTGTGTGGAACAAATTTCGCACACACTTTTGTTTTGCCCAAATCTTCATTCAGGATGGTTCGAATTGTTTCTTTGTTGATGTTTAAAGAGTCTTCCATCATTCTTAGTGACGCACAGCGATCGTTTGTTACGAAATTTCGTACTTTTTCAATAACTTCAGGTGTCCTAGATGAAATTGGTCTTCCACTACGTTGATCATCTTCTACCGTATCTCTTCCGTCCAAAAAACGTTTGTGCCACACAAAAACATTTGATCTACTTAAGCAACAGTCACCGTAAACTTGTTTCATGAGTTGGTATGTTTCCGAAGCACTTTTACCAAGTTTTGCGTTAAATTTAATTACAGCTCTTTGCTCCATCTTAAAAAATCAACATGAAAAAAATTCACTTCTGCAATGAACGCTCGCCTTCTCTAAGCTACTTAACGAAATGCGCACAACTTGTTGGCAATGTGCCAGCAGACGATGGACGTTATGACGCATGCGCATTTACACTCATAGCGCCATTACAACCAGCGCTCTGGGACGAGTCTTAAAACTTATTTGACGCACTGTGTATGGTGACAGATTTTCATGAAATTTTGATAATGCATTTAACAATATCCAAAATATTTTTATTCAATATTAAATATTTTGAAAGTTTCAGGCATATAAAGAATCAATGATTTTGAAGGGTAGCTGTTAAATCTCTTAATGTTACATTCTTGAAGATTGTTTCTCAAACAACTTAACGAAAACAAAAATATTTTTTATTTGTAATCTGTGAAAAAATTTCTTTTTAACTATCTGGAAATACCAATTTCAAACATCATACTTAATCTAAAAGTTGCAAAACATGAAAAATTGTCAATTTCTGACAGAATTAAAACGTTTCTTTAGGCTAAAGGAATTTTAAGGCACTGTTGAAATTCATACAAGGATCATTCAAAGTGAAATGAGCAAAATAACAAAAAAGGCTGTATTGTGACGGATTTTCATGAAATTTGGTACAGGGGTTTAGTTTATGCATAAATGACGATATCCAAAATACTTTTTGTCAAAATTCAATATTTTGGAAGTTCTAGGCATTTTAAGGACTTGCAAAAACTACTTAACGTGGATAACAATATTTCATATTTTGTAATCTATGAAAATTTTTCTTTTTCTGCTTGGAAATAACAATTTTAAACCTCAAATTTAAGCTAAAAATTAGTAGCAAAAAACGAGAAATTGTCGAATTTGATAGAATTAAAAAGGTTTCAATGGGCTCAGGGAATTAAAAGGCATAGTTGAAATTCATGCCAGTTAGTGTTAAGTATGATAAAACTATTGCTAAAAACTGAGAGCAGGCTTTTATTTCTTCCATGTTCTAAATAGCAAAGGAAAATTATAAAATAACAATTTTCCCTTTAAAATAGGCATGCAAAATCAAATGATAGAAAGCTGACGAAAGCGAAATTTTAGACAAATAGTTTAATGTCTAATACTAGTAAAAAAATTCAGGATTGCCTTTTGAGTCTTAAAGCAACAGTAACAAAATTGGTAACATGCAAAAACAGGTATTGCCCACTGCCCAATTGGTGACTGAAAGTTTCGTAGCCAAACGCTTATTTGAAACTAAGACAGGGGTTACCATAGACTAACTATTGCCAAAATTGTCAAGGTCTCTAATCATAACATTTCCTTCCCATTCTAATCATATTGTGTTTCAAATCAGAACAGTGAAATGAAAACAATACCCCAAATCAACATTGAAATACTTGAGTATTTTTCACTCAAGTAAATTATAAAAATGGAACATCAAATTACTATTAGAAAGCTTAAACTTATACATCATGGACATTGCAACTTTACAAATTTTACTTGATTATCTTTACAAATTCATTTTCTCAATCTGATCAAGGTCTCTAGTTCAATTTTGTAGCATTTACTTTATTTGAAATTTCACCTAGTGGTGCTGAATTCTTAAAAATCTTTACTTCCTTCACTAGTGATTATGATAAATATGGAACAAGGATTCACGAGTATGTACATTTGGGAATTGAGATATAACAATGTTTTAATTTTTTATTACTCTCAAAATTAGATATATTTTCTGTCCTGTCTAATACTTAATATTTACAAAATGTATTTAATATTCACAAATAATAGCATTTAATATTTACATTAGCTAAGGCAAAAAGCAAACCAAAAAGACTTCTCTAACGAAATGACTGATTATTTCACTGATGGAACTCCTTGGATTAAGTAAAAAAAGGGGTTAAAACAAAATTTCATTTCATTATGGTGCACGTGCACCATAATGAAACGAACAAGTTTAATAAAGTAAACCAAACAATTTTAATAAAATAAAACAATTTTAATATTAAAAATTGAATCAATAATTTATTAAAATTGTAAATAATTAAAAAAATATAGATTTCTGAAACCTAATATTTTGCTGTTATTCATTACTATGTGACCTATTTAACAACTGATTTTCATAAAAATCAGTGAGATGTAAGCCACTGCTGATTTGCTCATTTTGCATGGAATGACCCAGCAAAATGGGTAAACTAAGCAGATTTTTAAGATGTAGGAACACTCAGGTGAGGAGCTTATATATTCTTATGAAATTTTTTGTTTGTTCAGTTGGAATAACTCCAACCCCATCATTGTGGAATTTCAAGTTGAAGGCATGGAAGTAGTTTCAGGAGCACCATTTACTATCTATTTGATAGCAACCTGCAATGAATTTTGAAACTTCTTTGCTCTTCAAGAGACAAACATCTGTCTAATCATACAACAAAGATCCAATAGACAGAGAGTATTGGATGTCGAAAGTAGCTCATAATTCATGCCTGAAGAACTTACTTCTTTTGTTGTGGAACTATGAACTTAGCTGGTCGAAATTGGATCGAAGAATTTTCTGATGTCAACTGGAGGCACTACTACCAAAGCCTGTCACTTAGGCAGACATTCCAAGTTAATCTTTTAAAATATTTTGGACGAGTACCAAGACGTTTTTCTCCTGGAATGGGTCTTCTTATCAAATGAGTCCAAGATCATCTATCTCTTCGTTCTTCAGCTGTACCAAAATTTTATTAGATCATGAACTCAATCGATTAGTGGTAGAAGGAATTACCAAATCTGTCAAGACATCTGAGTGGACAGCACCTCTTGTCCCTATTCTCAAGCAGGATGGAAGAGTAAGACTGGAGATTTCAAGCTTACAGTGAACCAGGCAACAAATTCAGAATACCCCTTGCCGAGTATAGACCTTTAGCACAGCTGTCAGGTGGTATAAGATTTACAGATTGATCTGCATGATGCACATGATCAATTGGAATTGGACAAGGAGTCTAGAAAATTTATTGTGATTATCACTACAAACGGTTGTTTTGTTACTTTTACATTGGTGCTTCTGCTCCAGCGATCTTTTAAAGGGACAAGTATAAAATCCTGAGATCTCAAACAGGTGCATCCTGTTATTTAGATGACCTGCTTGCAACGTGTTCAACTGAAAAAATAACCAATCTAATTTAGAGGCAATTAAATTTCGGAAAAATTGCCATCTCTGTAGGTGTAAAACTGCATTCTTCAGTGATTTCATGACACTGTCAGTAGAATATCTTGGCCACTGCATTTACAAACATGGATTACACCGTGTTGAAAGCAAGGTGCAAGATATTGAAGACACACCACCTCCGTCAAGTGTCGAAGAATTTCGTACTTTCATTGGATTGCTTACATATTTTGCCAAATTCCTTCCTCACATGTCTACACTTCTTTCACCCCTATACTAGTGGCTTAGCTACAATGAGCCTTGGTATTAGGGAAAGGAGCAAAACAAACTATTTCAGAAAGCAAGACTCATGTGACTTCATTTAGTTTGATTCATTTTGGTAATGACAAAGCAATAATTCCTGCCTGTGATGCAAGTCCTGTTGGAGATGGCTGCTGATGGGGATAGTGTTTGCTTCCCATTCTCCAAAAATACAGCCAGATAGAAAAAAATGAAATTCCACTTGTTTTCAGAGTAGTGAACTTTAGAAAATACCTACTGGGACATGAATTTACTTTATTCACAGATCACCAGCCTCTGGTCAGCGTACAGTCTGAATCAAAACCTGTACCTACGATTGTCACTGCTTGCATTCTTCGTTTGGCCCTCACTGTCAGCATGAACCTAGAAAATCAAGTTTTGGAAAGACACTGCTCATGGAAAGGCAAAAAGGTTGTCTTTGGAAGGTGAACCTACTAATCCAGCAGAAATCTTGTTGTTAGCAGCTCTTGATGATACCCCTGACTTCTCAGGCAAGAGAATCAAATCTTCTCCACTACTCATTAAATTACACAATTTCTAGTCATAGAAACGAAATGTCGTTGAAGGAAAATGTCATGATTCAGTTTGGTGGCCAATATAGATAAAGACCTTGAAGAACTCACTGGAAGCTGCATGTTTGCCAAGTGTTCTCCAATGCAGCCATCCAAGTGATCACCTTGGTCACACACGAAAAAGTTGTGGGATCAAATTCATATTGACTATGCTGGATCAAAATGGTTAGAAGTGATACATGTGCTTTCTACATCTTCAGCTCATACCATTTTGGCTCTTGTCTTTTCGCTCGATTTGATCTTCATAGCGATTGGATTTGGTCAGTCAGTGACTAAGGACCTTTCATAAGTTCAGAGTTTGAAATATTTTTATGGCATCATTCATGTAAAGACTGCACTATGTCACCCTCATTAGTAGAACAAGCAGTACACAGTTAAGACTGCTCTGAAGAAAATTACCAATGGTCATTTTAAGGACTGATTAGAAAGCTGTTTATTTAGCTATAGAAGAGCACCATCCACAGGAATTGGAGTGTATCACAGGTTGTGCTTTCCTTTGGATGATCTATGTGAAGTCATTTGGATTTGCTTCGAACAGAAAGAGGAGAAAAGGAATTTCCCAAATTCAATTAGATTCAACCCTATTCCACATAGGAGAAAATGTCTGACTGTGAATGTTTGGAATTTGACCCAAGTAGATTCAAGGTACTGCAGAACCAGTTAAAAGGATATAATGTTATGCATAATGTAACAAATCTATATATCTTAAACAAACTTGGAAAATAAGCAGAAGTAATCAATTAACTAAATCAGATTTATTTATGAAGGACATCACACAGAAATACAGTACTTGTTGAATAGAAAAAGAAAGCAAACAATTTTGAATTCAGTTTAACTGCTGCCACTTAACAAACAGTAATATTTTATTGCCGTCAACATTCCCTCTCAATAAATTTTAGTTCCAACAATTTTCAATACGCCCTCAAATTGGGTTTTGGTCAAAGATGTTAGAATATCTGCAATTTGATCCTCCATTTTATTATGCAGAGGTAAATTTTTATAGTACTTTTTGGTCTTTGCAATAGCCATGCAAATTTTAACGTTTAAAAAATACCGTTTTTAGGCCTTTATAATCAGGATGCTGAGATTGAGGCATTTGTGACCCAAGTGTTGATGGCTATGGTGCAGTATTTTTGCAAATCACCTAGATAATCTATTTCATCTAATTTATTACACAAGTAAAAAGACCACAGAAACTGAGAAAAAAATGCACTTATGAATTAGGGGTTCTAGCAAACATTCAAGAGCTCAATAAATTCAGAATTTGTCTATAAGAATTCATTTCAAGATAGTAAAGGATTGTAGTGCTTTTAAAACACTATGCATAAAAATGACCTTGTCATGTGCATTGCTCATTGGGCTTTGCTTTTAGGAAGAATTTGATTACATTGAACGCAGATAGGGAGGGATGACTCATGTCAATGCTTAAGGTAGGAGCCGACTTTTGTTTGTTGAACCCGAAATTGTTATAATAAAAATTAAAGCAGTACAAGGCGACCCGAAACAAAAACCATTAAAGAACTTTTGGCAGTCTCATAATGTTGATTACAGCAAAAGGAGTGAACTTGTCAGCAAATTTGTTGATGTACGAGAATTAATAGTTGTTTCTGATTCAATGCAATCGGAAATAATTAGGAATTCTTAAAGAGAATTATTTTATTGCTGAAGCCAAACTTAAAATCAAGTTAATCACTAATTGTCAATACTGTACATTAGTTAATCGTAAAGCTGGTATGCAAGGTTATTTGGCATCCTTTACAAGGCCCTAACACTAATCACATTGATCATTTAGGACAAATTGAGAGCATTAATAAGGATTTTAGCTATTATCAATGTATTCACAAAATTTATTTGGATTTATCCTATAAAAACAACAATAACTGCAGAAGTGGTAGAGAAATTAGATGTTCAGAGAAATCAATATTTGGAAACCCTGCAAAAATAATCAGATCAATTTACTGCCTTCAAATCTAAAGAATTCCACATCTGTTCAAAGAAAATGTAATTCATCTTGAAATTACAACTGGTTTGCCTAGAGCCAACAGACAAACTGAAAGATTAAATCAAACTATCACACCTGTCCTAGCCGAACTAAGCTTAGATGATTCTACAATTTAACTATTGAGTGGAGTATTAACAACTCGCCCTTTGAACTCCTGTTTGGTACACCAATGAAACCAAAGAAAAACCAAACTTGGAAATTTTGAAGGCAGAGATGCAAGCTGATTTTGAGCATAATCAAGAGGAATTACAAAATAAAGTAAAGAGGCAGACTGTAAAAGTACAAGAAAACAGAAGGTGTAATCATTCATCATAGGCGACCTTCGTATAATTACAAAATAGATAATCTTGTGGCTATAAAGAGAGCAGTTTGGACTTGGCTTACAACTAAGACAAAAATTTTAGGACTATACATTCAAAGTGAAAGGTACTGATACCTATGTTACTAAAGTTACTGTCACAGTGGACCATTGCTTACAAGTATTTGTGCAGAATTTATGAAATCATGGGTTGTGATAGCGATTTTCTGGTGCTCATAACATCCAATGGCTGAAATATCTTTAACTTATGTAAATTTTTTTATTTTGTAGTACTGACTTTTTCAGGAGCAGTATCCAGAACAAGTGCAACAGTTTCAGTGTCAGCCAATTTCTATTTATGTTTAAAATTGTGCAGCATCATTTTTTCATATTACTTCAAGTATAACTTTAAGTTTTATTATTGTACTAGCAAAATTACCCGATTTCACTTGGATTGAATTGGTTAACTATAGATTGAAAGAGACCAGAATAATCACTTTCCTCTTTCGAGGACAAATGCCAAATCATTTAAGTGTGAGTAAAATAAATTTTAACACCTTTTCGACATTTTTATAATTTCTACAGCCTACTTTGGACATAAATTCTATACATGCATATCCGTGTAACACATTTCACATATATAGCACCCCTGCTAAAGGTTCAAACTGACAAAAGGTGACAAACATTAAGGTAATTACTTACAAAAAACGATTTTGAGGGAGGATTAGGAATTCCCTTCCTTAAGTACTTTTCCCGTAAAATTGCTGCTCAATTTGTAAAAATGACAAATCTATGGCGAATACTCTCACACTTCTCATTGTTTACAAACAAATATTTTTTACTTGTGGCACTCTTGCACTAGGTTGAATTCAAATTTCTCCATCATTAAGGGAAAGATGACAAATTAATTTGATAAGATATTTGTCACTAAGTTTGTTTTAAAAGTGAACGTGATTTTTATTGAAAATTCCATTTTGTGGCATGTGAAAGAACTTGTTTTAAAATTGAATGTCTTCAGTACAGAAAAAGAAAAGGTAACTTATTACCATTTTTTTAAAAGGTAAATTGATTTGACAGTGTTTCTTCTAAAGAAAATCATTGTTCACAACAAACTTTCCTTATATAAGTTGCTTAAATATAGCTTCAATTCGTAAAATAAGCCACCTTGACCTTCTGTCGCTATGACAAAGAATTTGTATTATTTCAAAAGTCCTAGATAAGATATTTTTAACATTAACGTTTTTTCAATAATGGCAAAATTCCACTTAAAATTTGCTTTATTCTAACTTACATGCCGCTTTAAATAGAATACTTTGTAGTGGTGCTACGTGTGATAAAAAGGAAATGCAATCTATTAAAATAATAAATATTTAAAACAGAAAAGTGAAATAAAACAAAATAAAAGTTAGTGGGAAAAAGAGTTGTTCTAAAGTTATTAATTTGGGATTCTTTTTTATCTCTTGATCTCTCACAGTCGCCACAACGTACAACTACAAATTTAAAATACGAAATTATTTCTGAGGAAAAGAACGCAGAAAATATTGCATGTGGCAAACGATTATAAGTTTCGTTGCAAAATATTGTGTCCCAAAAATTCGGAAATAGTTTATATTTCTCCAAGAAAATAAATGAGGCTCAAAATAAAAAAGTATTAGCTTTTAAATTCCATAAAGTAGTTTTGGGTAAAATAATTCACTTTTCAGCAGTACTGGTAAAACAATTTAAGCAATTGCAATGCTCAGTATGCATTCCAGCTTCTCCAAAACTACCAAATTATGGGTAATTTAAGTAGAGTTACTCAGATGTTTAAGCATGAAACTTGCCTAAATATGTAAGCAAAGGAATTTCAAATAACATTTCACTAAACTAAAATATGGTTTATTAATTACAGAACATTGCATTAAAAAATGTTGAATACATTTTATGTGATACTTGTACAAACAGACGCAAAATCAGACATACAACGGGAAGACGGACAAACTAACGCACAACCAAGTTCAGTCACTAAATGAATGTAAGTACTCACAGTATGCAGTTTCATGAAAATATATTCAACCGTTTGGACGTAGTATGGGCACACAAATACAGACAGATACCAAATGCATGAGATGGATTTGGCATCAGGAGACAATACAGATAGGAAACTTGAAATGGGTCGAAAATATTCAATGTGTGTACAAACACTCCATTCTTATTTATAGATTTTAGCATTCGAGAACTTTTTGAAGATTTATGAAATAGAAATATAACCACTTAAGCCTGGTTAATTATTTCTTAACTTATTTTGCAGTTTTGAATTTAATGTTTTATATTTTTCTTGAGTTGCATTTCACTGTTTAATACTAATGGCTCAGTATTTATCATCCAAGGTCTGATAATAATAGGATGACCAAAATGTAGGATTATTTGTTGACAGGAAATGGCACTGATATTGTCTATAGTTTGAATGACTTGTTATAAAACATTCAGCAAAAAAAAAAGTTTTTTTTTGTCTTTCCAGTAAATGATGCCAATGAGGAATGTCACTTTCAACCTCAAACTGCGCTTTGCATATTTCTATAATTGAAATAAATATATTGTTCTCTAAAGGCATCTAGTTTTCATTTATGGAAACCTCGCACTATGAAACCCTCTTGAATGAGTTTCAAAATACATTACAATTCAGACTGTGAATGATGGGAGGTCTAGATCAATACTATTTCAGGAAATAGATGTAAGACTTACCTTTCCTCATAAATTCATGAAATAAAACTTTGAATCCAGCATGTCTTACTAACATTAAAAAAACTGTCAGAACAAGTTTACAAAATTTACAAAGCCACATAAGACAGAAATATATGTAGCATGACAGGAAAAAGAAAAGAATTCATATTGTAATAACTAGATATTGAATTACCATTAGCTTTTACCACTTTTAAAACTATACAATTGAATTAGTATATAAAATAAATATAAAAATTGTGTGATTTGTTAGATTACCAATTTTGACAGGTCAACTTCCTTTGGGTCAATAAAATTACCAAAATGTTTGTCTCCAAGGGATGCTAAAATACGTTTCCTATGACCTAACTTTGAAATTTTCAGCACCTTAAAGGAAAAAAATCTTAATTATATGCATTATACAAACCACAAAATTTCCTTTTGATGTGAATTAAAAAAATTGCAAAATAAGAATCTAATTTAGAATATTCTTAATTTAAGAAGCAATATTTATTCACTTACAGTATTCAGTTCCACTTCCCAAAGTTTCAAAGCTCGATCCATATCAGTAATGTTATTATTAGAAAAGTTATCACTGTATTCTAGAAGATTAATCGATTTAAGCCACTCATCAACACTCTTTGGGAAATGATCAGTTGCTTGGTGTTTATTTATAGGCTGCAGTGAAGGTAATTTCTGAGCAGAAGAGTAAATCTTTTGTCTATCCGAAACATTATGTACACCAATTTCTTGAAGATCAACTTCTTCAAGGATGTTTCCTCCCTAGGGTACAAAAGATACTCCTTAATTAGTACTATATACACAATATATTAGAAAAATGAAATGAAGCAAATGATTGTTTAAACATTATGCTAACACATTTTTATACATATCAATTCAAAAGGTTGTAGTTAAGAAAAATTGTTCAGGAAAAGCATTTAACCTATTAATGTACTAACCATCAAATATGGCATATTATTGAGAATTTCCTTTTTTTACTTATCAATAGGTTTCATAACCCAGGTCGCCCAAACTTTTCTACCGTTGCAAGCAGTAAAATATTAGAGTTCGTTATGTGACAGCAGTTCAACTAAATTCAAAATTGCTTTCCTTTTCTATCCAACACATACTTGTACCTGTGATATCCTTCATTAAATAAATCTGTTATTTAGTTAATTGATTACTTTTCCCCCAAGTTTATGATAGATCTACTACAGATTATGAGCCCAGTAGTTATTTAAGAAAGAAAACTTGTGGTTAGTGTATTTAATTGGAAAACGAAAGAACTCAAATGGCTGAACAAGTTTTGAAACTGAAAGGTGAAGAAAATTGGAAGTAGTGGAAATTTCAAGTGAAGATTTTGCTGAAGTCAAAGAATCTGTATGATATTGTTTCTAATGATTTACGCAGACCTGGAGCTGAAGCAAACAAATAAAATACTAGTGATGTAAAAGCACAAGAGATACTTCGCCGCCTTAATTGAATAGTGACACAAGTAAAAATTTTTTTTCAGGTTTTGATGGTGTTTCAAAAAAATAATCTATCTTATTTGGAATAATGACATTTCGCATGTTGCACAAAATGGCCCATAAATGGCAGACGTGTCATTTTGTAATTTGAAGCGAACACCATATTGTTTATTGAGAACAGTGTCACAATAGCCAGTTGGAACCACATTCAAGGAATTTAAGTTGATTTTTTTGCATACCGTCACATTTAAAATAAAATCTGTTTTTGGCTGGAGGATATATCTAGACTAGTGACACATTTTAAGTTCTGTCACTTTTCCATAAAAAGATTATATTAGCTTGCTTCTGTTTTTTAAGTGGAATAGTGTAGTATTTAGAGTTGTGTCATTCTTTCCATTTCTTCGGTCATTTCAGTGAATTATTTTCAGTTCTGCCAATATTCTATAAAAATTTAAGTCAATTGTTCATGTCAAGATGAAGTATTTTGAATTAAGCCATTGTTTCAAAAAGTTTTGCTAATGCCTTGCCTCTATTCTGTTTTAGTCCAGTGTTTTAAGCATTATCTGGGTGAGGAAAAATACTATTAACACTGATAAAAGAGGGTCAAGTTTTATACAGAAGTGGAACACAGCAATGGAATGTAAAAAATGTGCTGGAATCAGTTGAAAGAACTGATGTGATTGCGATTAATGAAGATGACGCCGTCGAAGCCTTTTCACTACAACCTCCTATTGAGACATCTTAAAATACTGTACCAGGTAGTTAGGCTGTTGGGGCTAAAGAAAAGAGCTATGAAGCCACCTTGTGATGCTAAATATAAACTGAAATGTTCAGAAAAATTTAGTGAATCTGAAAGACAAGCTGTGTTTGAACCATATTGGAAATTAGGATGTTTAGAAGATCAGAGCAACTTTCTTCGGCGGTGCATGAAAGCTTTGATCCCGAAATATTAGTATAAAAAAGAAGGAAGCACACATAGGAACAATCAAGCATTCTTCCTAAGGAAAGGGGAAGAAAAATTCGAATACGCAAACAATTTCTAAAGAACACTGGATATTAATGATAGACCTATGGGCACAGTACTGGAAAAATCCGACACAACAGGAAACGCTGTTCTAAAAGATGAAAGAGGTCATCACGGAAACCACGCCACGATTGCTGCTCCATTAAAAGAACGTGTTCGCCAACACATTAACTCTATACCCAGAATTCCTAGTCATTATTGTCGCTCTTCAAGTAAGGAACACATTGAAGGGGGAAAATCATTAAGAAAACTTTACAGGGACTTATGTCCAACAGCAAAAAGACAAAAAAGAGGGTTATGTTAAATATTTGATCTACTACCAGATATTCAACTACGAATTTAACATTGCATTTTATAATCTGAAAAAGATCAATACGATCAGTGTGCGATGTATGAAAACAGTTAGGGCGATTAGAAAGAGAAACTAAGAGAGTCCTATGAAAATGACGTGCTGGAGAAGGACTTAGCTCGTCAGAAAAAAAATGACAAGAATAACTCTGAACACCATTGTTGCAGCCTTTGATTTACAAGCTGTTCTTCAGTGCCCAATGGAGGCACTTCTTTTTACTATGTTTCAAAACTGGCAGTTTACAATCTAACGTTTTACAGGCTTAAGGATGGCGTCGTGACTTGTTATGTGTGGAATGAGAGGAAAAGGGGAACGAAATAGGCACTTGTATTTTCAAGTTCCTCGGAAGACTAGAATGTGAATCAAGTGAAAAGGGTTAGATGTAATCCTTTACTCAGATAATTGCTGTGGTCAACTTAAAAACTTTTTATTTGTGGCACTATTCAAATAAGGCGACGACTTGTGATTAGACTGAATGAAATAACAATGATGCATGTACTGGGTTGTGAAACTTCAACAGAAATATGGGCCAAGTGAATTGCCATTTATGAGAGGACCATCAGATGTTAGTATACATTTACTTCAACAATTTTTCAATTGCAAGTTGGATGAAAATGTACCAATAGTTCTTTTTGTTACGAAATTGCAGAGCATTGTAAATAAATTGAAAATTGCAGGAGAGGTAATTTCAGATTAGATGATTATGACAAAAGTGCTTGTGGACTTATCCAAAATGTTTAAGCATTTCACCTCAAAATGGCAATCAGTTCCTATCAGAGATCAAAAGGTGAATAATCTGTTAGCAAGTCTAAAAGCAAGACTCATTATGGAGGAAGAAAGAAGAGGAAAAGACTACATATTTGGATTAGACTGCATTTCTGGCTGAAGGAAGGAATAAGAAAATACAGTGTTTTCAATGCAAGAAATTTGACCACATGAAAAGATTCTTTGTTGCAACATAAACGGCATGAAGAAACACATTCATGTCATCACTGCAAAAAGATGGGACACCTGCAGAAAGACTGTTGGCTTAAGAAATATAAAAACAGGATGGAAAAGAAATATATTTATGAATGAAAACTGATGGCGAAATCTAGTATTTGGATAATGCAGCATGTGAACACATGTGGTGAAGATTGCTTTACTGAAATGAAAAAAGCAAAAAGTACAGCAAAATCTGGAAGTGAAGAACCCATGGTAATTAAAGGAGAGGGTACTGATGATTGTTTGATATATGATGAAAGAAAATGGTCTAGTTATGAATTAAGGAATGTACTATACACTGACGAGCCAAAACATTATGACCATCCCCACATTTTTCAATGAACTCGTCTGGATGACATGAAGGGCACGTGATTAAGTGAGAATGGTATTTAACTGCTGCTGGAGAAGGTAAGTAATCATTCTTGCACTTACTTTTGCGAGTGATGGGAAAGGCAGCTGATCTAAGCGAATTTGATAGAGGCAGATCGTAATGGCCCGAAGGAGTATCACCGAAACTGCACAACTGGTAGGGTGTTCACGATCTGCCGTTGTTAGTATTCATGCAAAGTGGATAAATGACGGTGACACCAGCAGTAGATGCCAAGGTGTTGGTCGCACACGCGTCATCAAAGAAAAAGGACGTCGGAGACTGTCCCGCTTGGTAAAACAAAATCGGCACGAGACAGTGGCTCAGCTGACAGCCCAATACAATGCAGGTCCAAGTGCAAGTGTTTCGGAACACACAGTTCAGCGGACACTGTTGGATATGGGACTGTGCAGCAGACGTCCCACTCGTGTGCCTCTGTTGACCAAGCGCCATCGTCAACTACGCCTGCAGTGGGCCCTGGAACATTGAGACTGGACCATGGATGAGTGGAAGAGAGTTGCCTGGTCAGATGAATCCCGATTTCTCATTCATCACGTCGATGGTCGTGTCAGGGTACGCCGTCAGCCAGGCGAACAGTTGCTCCCCTCTTGTACAGCAGGTCATACACAGGCTGGTGGTGGTATTATGCTTTGGGGGACGTTCTCATGGGCGACTCTGGGACCCGTAGTTGTGGTAGAACAGGCCATGAACGCTGCAAACTATCTGAACATCATTGCGGATCAGTTGCATCCTTACATGGCGTCTGTCTTCCCAACTGGAAATGGAATCTTCCAGCAGGACAACGCCCCATGTCACAAGGCTCGGATTGTGTTGGAGTGGTTCGAGGAGCATACTGATGAATTCCACTTAATGTCCTGTCCACCTAACTCGCCGGATATTAATCCGATAGAGCACACATGGAGCGGCAGCTCAGAGCTCAGACACCACTATGTCTGAATATCTCGACTTTGCGTGACCGCTGCTTAGACATTTGGTACAACCTGTCTCCAGTCATGTACCAAGAACTTGGGGCATTTATGCCCAGGCGAGTTGCAGCTGTTTTGCAGGCCAAAGGAGGCGCAACGCATTATTGAGTAGGTGGTCATAATGTTTTGGCCCTTCAGTGTATATACCTGAGTTACAGGTAAATTTATTTCCTATTGGGAGCAGCTTTAAATTTTGGTCATAAACTGAATGCAAATAAAACAAGCAAAATAACAAATGAAAATAAAGCAGTAACTGTAAGACAAGAGAAAGTGCTTAAGATAAAAATGAAATCTATTCAAAACTGAACTGCTGTTTGGACTACAGAAAATGATAGTGAGCTGCTACATTGGCATGAGAGCTTAGCACATCAAAATGTTAATTCTGTAAGATCATTCTTGAAATAAAATATTTAACTTAAAGGGAAAAAATATTTTGCAGGCCATGTATCGAAGAAAAACAGCATAGGCTACCACTCAAATGTAGCGAAAGTAAAGCCCTAACAGTTTTATGAACTAATTCAAGTAGATTTACAAGAACCAATGGAGACTCGATTGGAGGAACAAAATTTCTACTACTGCTAAAAAGACGACTTTCCAAGTTATAGAACAGGATTATTGGATCTTCTTGAAACAGAAATCTGAGTAGCAAATAAATTGAAGGTATATTTGAAAATGGTCGAGACAAACTGAGAGAAAAATTAAATCGTTGGATAGTGACGTGATGATCGTTGGAATTCAAAAATAAATGAAACTTTTAGAAGGGGTGCACTACTGAACAAGTGTTCCATATACACCAAAGCAAAATGGAAGAGCAGAATGTGAAACTAGAACTGTCATAGAAGCAGCAAGAACCACACTCAAGGTTATTGATCTGGAAATGAAGTTCTGGGCTGAAGTAACTAATACAGCTGTATGTCTTAAATAGAAATGGACCATCAGTTTGAAAACACTAAACACCCCATGAGATATGATTTGGCAAAAGTCCTGAGAACATTAACTCATTTCAAGTATTTGAAAATGAGGTGTATGTTCATGTACCAAAAGAAAAATGAAGAAAATGGAATTCATAAATAGAAACTGAATGTTTGTTGGCTATGGAAACAAAGTGAAAGGGTAGAGTTTTCTTTCCAGATGAAAATAAAGAGTATAAAGAAAAAGGTGTGGCGTTTTTACCAAAATCAATAGCTTTGAGGACACAGAAACACCTGAAGATGAAATCGATGAAAACCTACAAAGTAAAGATACAGGAGATACACTTGAAGAGCCCACAGATCTGATTGAAAAGGAACCAAGAGAAGTTTATATAAAACCATCAGGAACTAAGAAACTGGAGTCGTTTAAGAAAACCAGATAAGTACAATGATTATCAGAGATATTTTGCAGATGCAAGAACCACTGACCTTTCAAGAAACGATAGAATTTGAAGAGGCAGAAAATAAGAAAGAAGCAATAAATGGTAAGTTGCAAGCACTTGAAGAAAAAAACTGTGGATAGAAACAGAAATCAAAGAAAATTACCATGTAAGTGAAGAAAAGGTAGCAGATAAAATAGCAAAATACATGGCACGTTTGGAGCAAGAGGGTTTCAACAAAATGAAAATTTGGATTATTCAGAATTACATTCTCCTGTAGAAAAATTACACAGTACAAATACTTTTGGCAATAGCAAACCAAAGAAAACAACCTATTTATCAAATGGATGTATGGAGTGCTTTAATGCATGGAGACATCAGAGAATGTAATTGAAAGTGTCTGAAGTAACAAAAAGTAAGAAATCAAATGTAATTATGTTAAACAAATAATTGTATGGTCTGAAGAAATCACTATGATATTGGAATGAAAAATTCACTGAAATTATATCAGTAGGTAGTTAATTCCCGTCGCACTGAAGCAACACAACAGGCTATTACCGACTGTTCTCAGTTAACCCAGAAGGGTAAAGATCCAAAGACGCCTTGTAATTTTGAACCCAAGTCAGATGACGAGAACACCTGAGCTGGCACCCCACTCTCCAAACTTCCACACCAAACCAACGTGTGGACATTTAAGGCTATGACAGATTTAAGGTACACAAGCTACGATGGTCTTTGGCTGAACCAAGTTTCGAACTCGAAATCCGAGGGTTGCTAATCTGTTGCTCTTCCGTATCTAACAAACTCGAGAATGAAAAGCGAATGAAACACAATGACATTAGCTACAACTTTGAGCACCAAAAGGTGATGGATGAAACACTGGATATGATGTATTGGGTTGATGCAAAAGTTCATCTTGTTTTCGGCACTAGATGACATTGCATCGCAAAATCGAAGTGTTATCTACTTCACACGTGTTAAGATTTCATGTTGTTTGAAAGAAGGAATTTCAGCGAGTACTTGGGAAAAAATTGTGTTATTTGATTGTTTTTTAAATTTTGTTAAGAATTAAAAATGGCAGAAAATAAGGAACATTTTCGACATATTATGCTTTTTTATTTCTAAAAAGGCAAAAATGTTTCCCAGATGCAAAAGATATATGTTGTTAGGGTGAGAGCGTTGCTCACACGATTCTCTGTGCCATAAGTGGTTCAGAAAGTTTTGCGTCGCCTGGATCAGTTCTTTAGCCAGAAACCTCAGAACTTCTATGAGCATGGGATTATGCAGCTACCTGAGATGGAGAAAGGTCACCGAACATAATGATCCATACTATATTGATTAAATGTAATTTTTAATAGCAAATAAAATTTTTCTTCAATTTTTGTAAAAAAAACGGGATGAACTTTTGCATCAACCCAATACATTAAAAAGGAAGTCATCTTTCTTTT
Organism: Meta bourneti; assembly: GCA_933210815.1. Lineage (NCBI taxonomy): Eukaryota > Metazoa > Arthropoda > Arachnida > Araneae > Tetragnathidae > Meta > Meta bourneti. Next base: position 6,517,573 of record OW119934.1, on the reverse strand, counting down.
TCTATTCAACATGTACATGTATCTGTGTGTGATATTCTTCATAAATAAATCTGATTTAGTTAATCGATTACTTCCACCAATTTCCCAAGTTCATCTAAGATCTGCTACATCTACCTAAAGGGTTTGGCCAAGGGGCAACCAGTATCAAGAGGTTTCAATAATAAAATCAGTATGAAATAAGAGTCATTTCACTTGCTTTCAAAAAGCAGGGGCAAAGATGTGAATTCTCAAAAAATATTCATCAGTAGGTCATTGAATGATGGGCTGTATTCTATATTTTGAAATATATCATAGACAAAACACCATTGACTCATAACATTACTAAGCTTCAAAGAACACATCCCAAACACAGTTAATTGTAGATATGATTTTTCCCTTAGAGCAATTTAAGAACCAGAGGGGAAATCAAATTGGAACACCAAAAGTCACAAATGAATGTGCCACACAAATAGAGGGGGAAATTCCAACATTACTATGGTTAGTATTCAATCAGAACAATGTACTTTGAAAGTAAAATCTGCAATGGCCATTTTTTGCTCATGAATTATTGGAGCACAACTCTGAAGTCAAATATATCCTTCCCCTCACTCACCCCTATTTCCAAAGTCTTAATACTATAATTAAAAATAAAATATTTACCAAGTAGTTGACATCATCAAATCCATTTATAACAAGCAAATTTTCATATTGCGACAATCCTATTTGTGAAAGCCATTGTTCAAGACTATTGAAGCAAAAGGAGTTCTGATGGGAGCCTGAATCTATATAGTTGAAAATAATTTAATTTCAAAATTACAAACAAGCTAAGCAAAAAGTGGTTTACATTAATTTAAATTAACAGTTTTATGTATAAGATTTAAAAATTTATGAACTAGACACATTCTAAGCTTAAACTGAAATTCCCAAGGTTCTCCCTAGGTTTGTCAACAAAATTCTACGCAATAAAAGTACTAGAAGTCAATTCTAAAAATTGCTAGTCAAAAAAATTTAAATGAATGTGTTCTTGAAATCAAAACTTTAATGAAACAAGTAGGATACAATCAGAAGGAAACACAAAAACATGTTCTAAAGTAATTTTTAACTAGTCTTTTGAATGAAACTCACATAAATTAAAATTAAATGAAATAAAGGATAGACAAATGTACTATTTTTGCTGAATACATAAGCTATTTAAGCTAAGTACTATTTTTGCTGAATACCGTCGCCTGGATCAGTTCTTTAGCCAGAAACCTCAGAACTTCTATGAGCATGGGATTATGCAGCTACCTGAGATGGAGAAAGGTCACCGAACATAACGATCCATACTATATTGATTAAACGTAATTTTTAATAGCAAATAAAATTTTTCTTCAATTTTTGTAAAAAAAACGGGATGAACTTTTGCATCAACCCAATACATTAAAAAGGAAGTCATCTTTCTTTTTCTATTCAACACATGTACATGTATCTGTGTGTGATATTCTTCATAAATAAATCTGATTTAGTTAATCGATTACTTCCACCAATTTCCCAAGTTCATCTAAGATCTGCTACATCTACCTAAAGGGTACAACCCATAGGGCATGAAAGATGTTAAATAGGAAAACGAATATTAAATTGTTTTATTTTTGTAAGTTAAACACATTTGAAAGGTACTTCTGCTTTTATTAATATAAAGGGATAGAGATAGTGAAATAAAACAGAGTTGATGGCCAAGTGGAAACCAAACTTCCAAATTAAAAATTCTTAGATAAAGTGTGTCAAGCGATATCAAAATATGCTCCCTTTATGCATATAATTGTAACAGTTCTACTAGAGCTATTGCTTGGAAATGAACTTAACAACATCTCCCTTTCATTAATAAAATTTCCTTAACAAACTTAAGCATTGGAGTGGCTGACAATGTTTGGATAATGGTATAATGGCGCACAAGCAAAGCTTAGTGTTGTTTCCAGTAGATATGGTCCTGAGTCTTGGTAGTACATTGAGTAGTTGTTTGAGTAATCTCCGTTTATTTGGTGTATGGGAAACTAGAGGTGGTGCTTTTAAAATCTGCAATGCCACTTCCACTGGTGGTAGGGTAACACTATGGCAGACTTGATCAAAATGATGTAACATCAGTCTATAAGGAGTAACATTACCCTTCCAACTGGTTCTACAACACCTTGAATCTACTTTGGTCCTGTGTTCCAAACATTCACACCAAGACATGATCTGTGTGGAATGGGGCTGAGAATCCAGATTGGATTTTTAAAATTCCTTTTCTCCACTTTCTAGTCGAAGTACATTCAAATGATTTCGCATGGATTGAGGATGTAGAAAGCAGATGCATTACTTCTAAACATCTTGATCCAGCATCAATGACAAGGTCTTGTTTTTAAATAGTCCAGAATGGTCAATATGGATTCGATTCCACCATATACAATTTTTGGTATATGGTTAAGGTGAGTACTTATATGGTGGCATTGGAGAGTTTACTTGGCAAACACAAGAACTTCTGGCGAGTTTTTCATTGTCTTTATCAATACTGGGTCACCAAACTGAATCATGTGATATAGCCTTAAATGTAGACATACCTCAATGACTGAAGTGCAGTTCATCTAGAACGTATCTCTGAAACATGGGGGTATGAACACTGGAGAATCATGAAAATGACCTCTTCCTCCAATGACAGTTTATTTCTACAGGATAAGAAACTATGTAATTCAGTTGACAGATTTAAGTCAACCACTCTCAATGTATGCACACTTTACCGAGTACAGAAGCTTTTAATTTCTTTGTGTATCACAAGGGAAGTCACAGGGTATCATCAAAAGCTTATTGCAACACGATTTCTGCTGGCTTCAGAGACTCATCAGCAGCAGTCGGATGCGACAATACAACTCCAACAGGAGTGGAGTCAGACAAGAATTACTTCCTTGTCATTATCAAAATGAATTAACTTAAAAGTCATGAGTCTTTTTGCTTTCTGCAATGTTTTGTTTTGCTCCTTTTCCTAGTACCAAGGCTCGTTGTGGCTAAGCAATTTGTATAGAGGTGAAAGAAGTGAAGACAAATTGGGAAGGATTTTGGTACAATATGTAAGCAATCCAATGAAAATATGCCGGTTTCCAACACTTGACGGAGATGGTGCATCTTCGGTCACTTGCACCTTGCTTTCAATACTGTGTAATCCATGTTTGTCAATGCAGCAGCCAAGATACTTTACTGAATAATGCAGTTTTACACCAACAGATTGCAATTTTCTTTCAAAAATCTAATCCCCTCTATATTAGATAAGTGTACTTTTTCAGTTGACATGTTACTAGCAGGTCATCTAAACAGGATGCGCCTGTTCGAGACCTCGGGATTTTATACATGTCCCTCTGAAGTTGCTATAAAAGATAAGCGAGTGTAACAAAACCTCTTTCTCGTGATAATCAAAATGTTTCTAGATTGATCCAATTGCAAATTTCAACATGCATTTAACAGTTCCTGTTGCATTAGTGTAGTTGGCTGCATGGGAGTAAATTCTTCAGCAATCTGTAAGGTGCCCACTATAGTCAAGAAAACCGTTTGGAGCCATTCAGATACTTGAGCATCGTTCGCAATAAAATAGTGCTGCAGACGCTCAGTTTAGTGAGCCCACAGCTCCACTGACCATTGAATTCTGAAATTTGCCAAAAAGTGGACATCATAGAAACAAGTACCAGCTAGACATGAGTAAGTTCTCTGATGGCTTGACAAACGGCACATGTATTAAATCATATCCTGTCTTCATTGCGAAATGTTGTTTTGTAAGTTGAAACATGTTTGAAAAAAAACTTTTAATTCAATTAAAAATATAAAGGGATACAATGTGAAATTAAACAGAACGCTAAGCGGAAACTGAAATTTTCCAAATTGATAGAAAAAAGCCACGTAGTATCAGACTGCTCACATTTTACTCATAACTTTAACAGTTCTACTAGTGCTATCTTTTGGAATTGAAGTTCACAACCTTGATACTCATTTAACTCAAATAGCTCTACGAAGATCATGCCGCATACATTTGTGTCTCAGTAAGACAAGTCTTTCTCTTCATTAGAAACATTTCCTTAAATCAATTTCCTCTGAAGACATGTTTTCTTGACTAATTTTTTGACATTGTGAAGAGGAAACTCTGAATTTGGATGATCCAAAAGAGAAGCACTTTTGCTCAATTTGTCAAATTGCGCAATGGCTAGCAATCTATAGGACGATTTCTCTCCCTGAAGTTGAAAGACAGTTTATGGAGCTTTTGTACTCAAGTTCACAAAGGGAAGGATGTAACTTGTAGACAGAAAGTGATTGATTTACAGCCTGTGATAAATAGCATTTTTCTTTTTAGTCTTGTTTCAACTTTATTTACAACTGAATTTATTGCATAAATTTCTCCATCATATTTATCGAACTTGTTACGAGGTTCTTCAAGTTGGAAAAATTTAGAAGACTAAGCCCAACCCTCCCAGTTGTTTCCATGGCAGAACCATCAGTATATCATGGAAATCCAGAGCTAGATATCTTTCATGTATACTTGACAAAGCAATCATTTTTAACTCAGTATGAAAAGAGAAATTTTTAAACAAGAGAAATAAGATCCAAACATGCAGTCACATATCTCATCAAACCAGGAAAGTGATGAGCCCTGTAAAAAGATCATCTATTAACCTTCCTAGTGGTTGCCTCGATGTAGTATCTTATCATTAGCAAAACTGATCAGATCTTGATCTCACCATCATAAAAAAATCAGCAATATCTTGTCATTAGCGAAATTGGTCAGATCTTGATGGACGAGATATCTCGTCGAAACCACTTGGAGGGTTAGCAGTCAGAGATGTTATGTGATTATGAAGGTTTGATAGAAAAGTGTGCTGTCTTGTATATAATTGGGCAAAATAAAAATTCCATAAGTCTTTCACCAAGAGAAAGAGCAGCACTAGTATGATAGTCGAAAAAGGTGCCAAGGAAAAATTATGCCAGTCCAGGAACTCCACTGTGGCAATAGGTGTTAAAATTGCAGTGCCTAGCAAGCCTTAAAGCATGATTTTTGTGTGAAGTCAAGTCTTGCCTGGACACTTTCAGAAGCAGTAATAGAGCCATTGAGGTTGCATGCTTTAGAATCCTTACTGGGCATGCTTATTTGCAGGCCCATTTGCACCCAAAAGAACTTTCTGATACTCTCATTTGTTCACTGTACAATAGTGTGAATTTGATTAGCTAGCACATTTTGACTTCCTTGGCTATCTCTAAAGTGTGTTCTTCTGACCTCCCCATTTAGAGGTTGTTTCTGTTTTATTAATCTGAAAGGTATCTAAGGCTTGAAAGAGCAACTGGGTGTAACAAAAATACTCAAAACTTTTCTTTACCCCATCATTAATATAGCTACTTGATTATTTTGGTTGGATGTAGCAATATAAATTAAAATTTGATAACAGTTGAGGGAGAAAAACTTAAATATATGTTCCCAAATTTGCATGCTGTAATTTTTAATGATACTTTAAACATGTATCTCTTTACACTTGCATTATGATTCCAATAAGTCTTCGTAAACAACCCTGACATCACACCCAAAACTTTTTTCTTCAGTGGATATCATTTTGGGATAGGACTTAAGCAAAGGGTGTAATTGTAGTTACTCTAATCCTTCAATGGTTAGAGAACAGTCCAGTCAAAATGGTAGTCCAAACACTAGATAATAATTGATGAATTAAAGAACTAAGTAATGAATTAAAAAACATTCTCACTCATACTGACAAGTGCAGACCATTTATTAGACATCTAAGACCTAACAAAATAGAGGCAAAAGGGCCTCTAATCCAAAGTAGAGGGTCTAAGTACCATCATATAAAGGGAGCTCACATGCTTCTTTAGAAATTTAAAAATAAGTTATAAAAGGGAGAAAATCTGTTTGACAGTTCATTGCAATGAGATGAATGCTTGAGGCAAATGTTAAAATTCACCAAGAAAAACATTAAAATGCTCATCTACGTTAACCCTCTCGCTGCGCATCTCGCGATTTCCGCGGGCAACGTAGAAGTAGCAAAATTTGAACAGCCCGCGATTTCCGCTGGGATGCATTTTTGCTGTCTATTTAACTGTGCAACCCGCTCTTTCCCCGATCATGGTTTCATTTTGGCTTTTCTGTGATGTTTAATTGTTTATTCAAATCTGAGTTAACAGATGGCGTTAGATGTCCACATTTCTGCGAAATATACAAGCATTTTTTGCAGCATTTTGCGCGCTCTTTTCAAAGCTCAAAGACGTCTGGCAGGAAGCGTTTCGCGAGTGATATAACCTACATTCCTGACAATATTTCCGACACTGATAGCAGTTCTGACTCTGATTTCAAATATATTGAAGATAGTTATAGCGAAACTGATGAGAATTTCTCGGATTCCTCTGCGGATAGTGATGAATCTGAAGATTTATTTTCTATTCAAAACGTTCGACAGTGGTGCAAAATTGATATGCAAAATATTCCACCAGCTCCTGCTTCCTTTCCTTGGCAATCCCGGACCAACTTTCACTATGGAAAATGATGCAACTGTTTTGGATTATTTTGAACTTTTTTTGACAATCTTATGTTACAAATAATAGTACAAGAGACCAACATATATGCTGAACAGTATATCAATAAGGCAGTTCCTAAAGAAAGATCAAGGTGGAAAAAGTGGACAGATACGAATGAGAAAGAACTTAGATTATTCTTTTCTGTTTCTCCTAATTCTATATTGAAAAAAAAAACTCTTTTACAAAATTTTTTGTATATTTTAACTCTAAAATATATGTAGATTTGAAATATGTAATAAAAAAATACACAATTTTTGAACCTATTTTGATAAAAAAAATTACGCAGCGAGAGGGTTAAAGGTAAAATTCTAAATACTTTTTAACTCTTATTAATATAAGTCCAACTAGAGAGCAGAAAATAATTTTTTTATTAATAAATAAAATTTTAATTTGAAGTGGGGAGGGAGTTTAAGGCTATGGTAATTTGATTAAATTCTACTAAAAAAATTTGCTGACAAATCCCTAAAAACCTATGCAATTACTACCTTTGAAAATTTTCCTACTTTTAGAAAGATAAACATTGATAAGAGGGTTTTAGCATTAAGAAACTTGTTTAACTTTCACAACATTTGCTGTTAATAAAATCAGCTGAATATAATAAAATTCCAAGGAACAAATTCAAATAAAATATATATGGAACTTTAAAGTATTTATGATCAGTCAGGGCTGCCACAGCCAAAACGCTTGTGAAATAGCATTAGTAGCATACATTTTAAAAAATAGTATTAAAAATGTCTCCTCTTAGACCCTATTTCAGTAGCAATCTCAGTTGCTAAGATACCAAATGAATCGACAAAACCAATTTTAAATACTAAATATTTTCTTAATAAAGCTTTCACAACAATCTAGCAAGCACAGATGCCGATGTTTTTCTATTATAGTTGCCACAGCTTGGTACCAAAACTTAGAAATTGGAAAATTTCCTCTAAAAATACAAAATATTTTTTGCATCCACTATTAATTAATAAAAGGGGGACTAAATTTTCATTGCCCTTTGGTGAATTTTCCAAGCCCAATTTTTAATTAGTAGCTTTGAGACAATTTTGCTTATTCTCCAAGGTTGAAAAATAGAAGCCAAAAGTTGCCTGAGGCAGCCCTGAATGTACTCAAATCAATCTATTAGTAATTACTTATAATTATAAGTGAAAATAATTATCTAATTTCAAAACTAAGCACTTTAATCATTTTGAGTTTACTCTTATGGATCATTAATTAATGATTTTTCTTAGTGTCATTGAAAGTAGTATTTGATTTCATAACAAGTCTAAACTTCAAATTTTCAGTTATAAAATTCAAGTGCTCAAGCTGAACAGGTGATTTTAGTAAGTGGCAGGCACAGTGACACCAATTATTTCTAGTGGTGCACTTCTTAATTGTGTGAAAAGTATATTTTTGATTAGATAACACAAAAATTGTAGTAAACTAAAACAATTTTTGTTCTAATCAATTATAGATCATAGAATAATTAAAATATATAGATTAAAAATAATATATATATATATATATATATACTGCAGAACATTTCATTTTCCTAAAAACTCAACTCAACACATTCCCAAACACTCTTCAACTCATCTATAGTTATGAATTTCCTAATCATGCCTCATTTCACCACAAAACATGTAGTATATCATCATTAAATTTACTTACCAGCTTTAAAAGCTTGAGCAAATCGAGATTCCACATCTTGTGCAAACAAAGATTCTCGCGTAATACTACCACCAAATGATGCCATGATACCAGCTATTTCTGCCCATTCAGCTTTTTCATCAAAGGGACTCATGACAGATAAACAGCTACAACTGCTACCTTGCATACCACAGTCATTAACAGAAAGAATCACTTTGCTATTTTCTTCCATTGCTACTTGTACATTTTCATAAATGTTTCGTGACTTGCATGAAGACAGATGTTTGTTTGTTTTTTGCAACCGAGTCAAAAATGGAGAAGGCTTTTTTTTGCTGAATGAAGATACTGATCCATGATGAAGACCTAAATTTAAAAAATGTATCGTTACAAAGAAATAAAACAAATCTGAATGATTTGCAACTAAATGAAATAACATACCAGCAAAAGGATTGCTATGAGAATTTTCATTTTCAGTAGACACACATTTATTATCAGTAGCTAACGTAAGCTCAACTTCGCCATGAGGTCCTAAAGTTGCAACTAGTTGTTCATCTGTTAATGTCTCAATATCACGAGAGGGTAATTTTTTCTTCACATTCTGAAAACATAAAATAAAGTAAAAAATAACATACGTTATCAGAAATCATAGCAACTAGTGGCAATCCAACAAGCAAGTTTGCATATTTCTCTCGACACGAAACCGTGATTGGTCGTTACAGAACATATTCGCATACTATCTACCTCTACAGCGAAATGAAGCCTCTCAAATTCAGATTGGCTTCCGGAAATTAACATTTTCCTCATAAAACAACAATATAATTGTTAGAATAAATACAAGGTTCAATAAAAATATTGCATCAGTTATATATGCATCATACCACTTGAAATGTAATCTGTAAAGCAATTTCCCCCTTCTAAATCATGCTGTTATCATCAAAATCGAGTTATACTGTTAATTGGTATTATGGCATTCCCTGTTTGTTTTGAGTTGTTTATCCTTTTCTACAAAAGCTACGAAGACAGGACAATGGAACTAGAATATTGTTTGAAGCAGGGTTTGCCGATTTAAATCACTGATTTAAGTCATTACTTTAAATTTTCTTTATTAAGTTTAATCAGATTGAAACTGAAATAACCTGACACAGGATGCATGTTATCCCAATTAGTAAAATTTTGCATCTACATTCCAAGAATCCTTTTATCAACAGAAAATCATCTACTTCACGTCTGAAAACACTCACTAGAGAAATAGTTTTCATTGAGAAAACTGTTGAACCTAATCGCACTACTAGTTAAACAATAACTTAACAATACTTGTGCTTGAAAAGGTTAACTTTTTATGGGTGGCTGCATCTTCGGTGCTAAGTTAAAATTACAAGTTCAATTTTAAGCTTTCACTTGCATCGTTTCCCTGTCATTTTTGTTCAGTATTTTAATAAATGTGTTGCCTTTTCATCAGCTTCAAACTTAATCTATTTTTAACAGCAGAGCATGGTTCGGAAATTGAAAGGGCTCAGAAAATTCTTGTTTTAATGATCAACAAATTGATTGCTCACAGGAGTTGTGATTCTTATTAGTGAGCACGGATGTCTATGAAGACAGGGTCAAATATGGCATTGGGCAATTTAATAAAAATATTTTTCATTGAGGTGTCATTAGTTAAAGGTTGTTTCTGCAGTGAAGGAATGAAAAGAAGTGGACATGAAAAACAGGTAGAAGTGCAGGAACCAATGAAAGTACATGCATTACAACTAACTTTGTGAGGCGACAAGTATTGTTAGCCAAGAAAACATCAGTACATCAGATTTAGATTAAACTTAAGTCAACAGTGCAGTAAATTGAATTCTGGCACCAAAAAGATTTGCAAACATGAAAGACACAAATGCACCCAAGAGTTCAATGATTGGTGACTCTGGTGTAAAACTCAAGGATCAGCTATGCTGATTCCCAGTCCTTGTTCCTTCATGAAATCCACAAGATTGATTCACCTAGATTTCAATCAAGTGATTTTTATTAAAAAAAATCATTGATTTAAATCCAAATTTTCTTCTTTCTGTACGAAATTTAATATTGAAAATGAAACAAATACGATCATATACGTTATTTTATTCAAATAAGTAAAGAACTTTGCTTATACTCAGTTCCCCTAAAAATTATAATGAAAATCATACTCATTTGAAAATACTAAATAACAGTATCGTTGATTGCGATCATACCTGCCAGGCAGGCATTTTCCTCTTGGGTCATTCACCAACAGGTGTCACTCAGAAGCCTGTTTATCAGTGGGTTTTTGTTTTAAACGTTCCATAAGACTAAATCGCATATGCCAATTGTGAACGTTCCTTCTTAATGTGATAGATGAAGATGCTCAAAATATATTCACTCAAATTATTAAAATGTATTCATGTATTCTTTTTTAAGATGTTCTAGACATTTATGTAGTATTGTAACCTGCTCATGAAAAAAATACACTCACAACGGAAAAGTTTCCTGCAGTATCACAAAAGCATTCCAATTTTGCACATAAATATGCATTATTGGCAATTTTAATATTTTCATTTTGTTTTGTGTCATTTAATTAATTTTTATTGGGATATTTTAAACATTGATTCCTAGGGCTTCTTTACACAGGTAGTGTAACTATTCTGTACTTATGAGATTGAAATTTAGATTGTAAAAGTTAAGTCAACCGTCTGATAAGAGTATGTTAACAAAATAGATTATGGATCAAAGCAGAAAGCTATTTTAATGATTATGATTGCATACACACACACAATGAATTTTTTATTAAAGCTCAAAATTCCACTCAATTGGCATGTTATGGGGGATACTATTGCATTTGTTCTGTTCAGAGAAAAGCTTCATTTTCTTGTATGTTAAGTATAAATCCTTTTTGTGTGCTTCGACTATACCTAGGAAATATTTGTCAATGCTCAGGGAAAGTTTCATTTGTTAATTTTTGATTTCAGTTAATGAATTTTCATGTCTTTTCTAATTTTTTACGGTCTACTTTCAAATCACATTTTTTCACAGATAAGTACTTTTTGCTGCCTAAATATTAATAAATAGGAATATTTTCACAAAACTTGATGCAAGTTCCCTTTATCTTAATTTCTATTTGTGACATGATTTTTCCACAAAATAGTCTAACCACTTAATTATTTTATATAAAAACTTAGTTTATTCTATATATAATGCAAAAAAATCTGAAATTCGTCTGATTTTTTAATAATTTTATAGAAAATGTATGTGGTGTCGGTAGGATCATGCAACCCTATTTATTTACGTCCAAAAATTTCATGTTGCCGGTTATGAGTTAAAATCAAAGTATTCTAACCCACTCAAGAACTAGATGGAAAAACATTTCCTATGCTTGGTATTTGTGGAGCTGTTTTGTTAACTCTACCATGTGATACCTACTCTATATTTCCTAATATATTAATGTTATTTATATATATTAATGTTTACATAAATCAAAACTATAGAAACAATATTGATTTTACATCTCATGCCCAACAAGTTTACCATTGTATGGGCAACAAATTAATTAAAACCATAAAAATCCGATTTAAATTTTAAAAATCTGATTTAAACAAAATACAATTTTTATGATTTAAAAGAAATCATGATTTTAATCATATCCTGCAAACAGGTGACAATGGCCCGAACACGACCTCCTCTAGACATTTCCTGTTAGCGATTTCTGGTTTTCGTTGTGAGAAAACCACCCTATTCTATCTTGCATTGATTGGAAACAATTGTTTGAATCAAAGGGAACCTCTATGAAAGAGATGCCAAGAGGGCATGAAGATGTGGAATTCCTTGTACAGTTGTGATTAATTCACCATGGTTTCCAATAATTTTTCGTGGCACAGCTTCAGGGTATGTAAGAATCTTTCCCTCGTTAAACATCACACAGTTCTAAGAAAATATCACTGTATTGACAGACCCCGGCAGCGCAAGGTGAGAGTTGGCTTAGCCAACTCTCACTTTGCGCCCTCTCACCTTGCTCACCTCTAAGATTAATTTAGCCATTTTTATGATTTGCTTCCATGTAGTCTGTTTCAGGCCTGAGGACTACCAAAGCATTTATCAGACAACCAATAAGAAAACTCCCTAGAGTTAATGTGTTAAAATTGTTGTTATCTGATATTGGCATAGTTGGTCTTGAATTTAGAATTCCCTCTACTTTAATTACTAACACATAAAATTTCTCCAAAGTAAGGTTTAAGTTCCCAACTGTCCTTCATAAATGATAAAGGATTTTATGCCTGCTCCCATAACCCTCCAAAACTTGGGGCTCTAGGAAGGAATTTCTTATCAATAATATATAATTAGCTAGGTCATCAAATTTCGTACACAAGATTGAGCACATTTTAATTCCAAATTGGCCCCACAAAATTTTTTGCAATATCTGAATATAATATAACACTTTTACTCCTTCCAGAGAAAAATCTTTTAAAAGTTGCTATTAATGCTTGATGTTAAATCCAATACAACTTCAAAGTGAACTGCTTTTGTCACTAAACAGACAAAAATGGCAATATATACCATTTGTAAAATCCCCTTTCTTGCCCAATATTTTATATATATTCCACTTATATTGAAAGGTGATCCAGGGTTTGTCCTTTCTGAGAATTCCCATGATCTGATCCACAGTAAACGGTTTCTGCCTAAAGCATGTTACATATTCTCGAACAATACTTGGAGTTAGATTTCTGCCATTAATGAGGCAAAATTTTTGTTCAACTGAATTGAGTAAAAAGTTTGTGAGGTGCCGTATGCAAGTTGCTAATGTGAAAATATTGTAAAATCAATTTCCTTAATCTATGCTTTGTTGGCAAAATTATTGGAAATTTAGAATCACGGAAGATCTGATTGATCAAGGCATCCGCCAACTCTCCAAAGTTTGTCCTTATTTAGTAATGGTCTTAAAATTCTTAGCCTACTCTTGTGGGAGACCTTTTCAAATTGGCTCAATTTCTACACTACTCACCCCTATGGACCATACGACATAGAAACCTCTGAGATTCTTTTAGTTCTGACCCTGACAGGGTTTCATCAAGTTTTATTTCAGGTTTCCTGGAATTGTGAATGAATCTGAAAATAAAGCTCACCATATGAATTAATTTCAAATAACTGTGAGTGATTTTAAGAATACAAGTTAGAAAGCAATTATCATTAATTGCAGTGAATGTAGATTGTGGTGAATTTCAGTTCCTTAGATAAGCAGTCCTCAGTACCACCAATGTCATTTTCAGAAGTAGTTCATTCTTGCTGCAAGAATTCTGGACCATTCCACCACCTACGGTTTTGAATTATATCTGTGACATCTAATCCATGAGATAGTCAGCAGGGTTGTTCTCAGCCTACATGTCTCCAATGATAGTTCGATGTAAATCGCTGGATGATGGCAACCCGATTACTCACAAATGTCTTTAGTTGAGGCAGTGATTTCTTCAGCCATGCGAGTACTATAGTTGAATCACTCCACATGAATACATGCTCAACCTTCCATTTGTAATGATTTCGAAAACCTTTTCCATGAGTTCTAATAAGACAGAAGCACACAATTTGAAGCAAGGGATGGAAAGTCTTTATGGATGTTACTCAAGATTTGCTACACAGCAATGTTGTAGTAATTGTGCAGTCTGTTGAGATAACCCGCTGCACAATAAGCTGAGGATGAAGCATCTGCGAATCCATGAACAATTCTGCTACCATATTGAAAACATCTAGTAATCTTAACCTCTAGTAATTTCAGTGAAAACATGAAACTTGCACTCCAGTGATATGGTTTCTGGGAGCTCTTCATGCCATTCGATTTTTAATAGCCACAATTGCTGCATAAAGATTTTGCCCTTGTTATGAGAGGACCAAGTAACCCAAGAGGATGAAATATATTAGCTATGGTGGAGAGTACAGAATGATTTGTGAGGACACCTTCAAAATCAATTTTAACTCTATAGGAAAAGCAATCTAGTTTCTACTGCATTTTTTATTGGCTTTACTTCAGCTGGGTTGAACAATGAAAAATGTACCTTTCGATCACCCATTCAAATATCCTCTTCAACAATTGAGGACCATTGGCACACAAATGGATAAGTTACCCCCTTTACCCGTAGTAAACAAGAAGTTTGGGAGCACAGCTGCGTGTTCATTGAGATCGAGATGCTATACCAGAGTGAGAATGCACATGGAAATATTTTTAGTGAAGAGATTGTCCCATTGGCACTCTTGCTAGCTAGCCAGTCAAAGTTACCATTCACCAGACTCCAGCAAAAATCAACGATAAATAAAAATCAGTGGTAGGTTGAAATATTTGGTTATCAAATTGTAAGTTTTTATGAAATTAATATTCAGTATGAATCAAATTAAAATCAGCTGACATGTTTGCAAAAATTCGCCTATAAACCTACGTAATATAACTTGAGACGATTGTTGCATTATTGAAAAGAATAAGAGAGATTGAAGAGAAAAACTTTTGAGCGGCAACATCTTTTGTTGCCAAGTTAAGTCTTATTTTGCAGTCGTTTTGACCTGTATTAATGTGCTGTCTTTATCGGCCTGACTCGATTTATTCTTAATAATGATGACTAATTATTTCCCTTCTTTGTCCACTGACCAATGTGTCCTTCAGAAATGTGTTCATTGGTAGTTCAACATGTTTTTGGCCTATTTTGATCCAAGATAGAACTGGCAACGAGAAAGAGGATTTGGTTTGTAACTACGATTGGGACTTACTTTTCCGATAAAGGAATGAACTTGATTTAGTTGATAAGTAACAAACAAGCACTTGGTGCTCCAAATTTCCTGTCATATTTTATTAACCCTAGTATTTAAGGTAACAAGTCAACTGAAATTGAAAAGACCTATTTTCACCTTAGAATATTTATCCAGTAAGATTCTTGTAATTATGAAATTTCAAATAGAAACTTTGTAATTACCTTTTTGAGAAAAATGTCCCTTGGAATATGTAGAACGAATTAAGATTTTATTTCATATACAACAGTCATTATTCAGGAAATGAAAAATCCTGATTCCTTTAAAAAAATACGATTTGACTTGCATCAGATTTTCAGGATTTAAATCAATTTGTCGCCTCTACAGTTTTTAACTTGTAGAGGCGACAAACAAGCTAGAGATTCAAGTCCAATGTGGTTTTCAGATGGAATTGACTAATGTTAAACATTAATATACATGATGATTTAGAAAACATAACAGGGCAAATTTTTGACTAAACAAATTAAAATTAATTTTGGGCTTGTTGCTTATACTATATTTCAATAACTATTATTATACATATATTATGCAACCACATTATACATGAAATTCTAGATTTAGAAAACAGACCAAGATTTTTTAAACAAGGGTGATAAAAAAATTTTGTACAAAAACTAATTTGAAAATATTCTTTCTACAAGTACAGGAATAGCCGCGGCGGTAATATGGCTTTACGAAAATCTGTCTTCTACACAAACACTAAAATATAAATGAGTTCCCCATACCAAAGGGATATCTGGGATACAATGTTTTCCCAAAGAGGAAACTAAATTATCTGCTTTCATTTAAATTGTCATAATTACAGGCATGATATTAGATATTTTGCTTTTGCAAATATTAAGAGGTTCTTTCTACTTAATTTACAATAAAATGATTTGCTTTATGTTTGGTTTGTCATTCTAGTTATTTTTATGTGAATATGTCTTTAAAATCAGACCAGTTCTTGGTGGCCGGTGTGGAAAGTTGTGGGATAAGAAAGAATCAGCATCAAGTATGGTCTAATATCAATGCCAACCAAACCAACCTAGTGTCATTCGATAGCTGAGGGAACAAAGACTTGTTAGTGACCGAGTTTGCACACCATAAGCAGGGAGTGAGAGGGGTGGTGTTTTGTGACTTTTCGTCTCACAGTGCAAACTTCAAATAAGTGTAACTCGGGGATTCCAAAGAGCTACAACGTCAAAATTGGTCTCAAACTAAACCAAACAATGAGATTTGTCAATTTGAGACATTAGAAGTGAAATTGATTAGTGTTGGTTATGAAGCTTTGGATCGCAGCTGAAAATTAAAAAAATTTCACTATGTCGACATATACTAATCAAAAGCCAAGCAGAAATACATTGAACAAAGTCTACAGAGAAAAACTCATCAGCTTTCAATAAATACTGAATCTACTCTATGTGTTAATGAGACGTATTCACGTAAAATCGTGCTACGACAGATTTTTTTTGTTGAGAAGGCTCATTAGACTGGACTTCCTCCAAGATGGTGTATTAAATAAGATAAGGGGAAGTGATGCTTACCAGTACTTATTCTTTCATCAGAAATAGCAATTCCTTTATCAGTTTAAGCATAGCCATAGAAATAATTAAAATTGGATTTTTTTAAATTTAAATATGATTTTAAAATAGTTTGTTGTTCCTGTATGTTCAAAAGCGTCAGACATGAGGCATGCAAATCATAGTGTAGGGTCAAGATAGTATTGTTAAATATTAATATATAATAGTTAAATATTTAAGGTAAATATGAATGGCTTACCCAGTCTTCCACACAAATATTAATATATAACAGAGTTAAGGAAATATAGCAGGACTAATTTCTGAAAGGTTGAAACAATAAAAATCAATCTTCAGCCTTGTTGTGTTTATTTAATTCGAATTCAATTTCATGATATCTATTCATAAAACTTGAAATTTTAAATTAAAAATTTAAGTGTAAAAACTATAAGTTGTGTCAAACTGTTAAGTTGAAAATATTTTTATATAAATACAGAAGTAGCAAAGGTGGAAAGACTTTATGAATGGCTTACCAGTCTTCTACACAAGTATTAAAATCTAAATGGGTTTCCAAAGGAAGATATCTGTAAAATGTTAAAAATCGCGATTCTTTTTTAAAAAATTGGGTTTGGATTCAAATCTGATTTTTTGTTTATTTAAATCCGATTTTATGCTTTAATTTTTCCACGTGTGTTTAAACTTGTTAGACATCAAACACGTAAATCACTATGTAGTTACTAGATAATATTGATTTATGTTAAACATGACTGAGGGCTTAGGAATTCCAGATACCTTTATCAAAAAGTTTTTTCTTGAAAGGACATTAGTCTAAGTCTAACCAACCTTTCCATGGGAGAAGTATGTTAAAATTACCTGAAAACGTTTTGTACGAGGTATGGACTGATCTCATGTATAAACTCGGCATCTGCTGATAAACAGACTTCCAAGAGACTTACTTTTAGTGAGCAAAACGAGATACATCTGTTGGTTAGTTGTCATTGTCTCATCCCAACACGAGCACTAGCCCTTAGGGGCCTGAATTCCTTTTGTTCCTCAAACAGAAGAGGTAAATATTTCTAGTGAGAAAATAAATTTGCTTAAAAACCAACTTACACAGACCCCTTGGATCCCATTAAAAAATTTTATGGTAGAGCTAAGGACCCCCAAACATAAGTGATAAATATGCAAATGAGTAACCAAACATGCAGTGGTTCGATCTGTCTTAGGTTACTTATCAGAAGGGTCACTAAGTTCTAGAGACCTGGAACTCTTTTGGTCCTAATATTTTTATGGTTGGGTCCTTGCTCTCATCAACATGAGATAATATTACAAATATACTGATGATATTGAATGATTTTTTTCAAAATAGAGTTCTAAAACATTGATATATGAAGCAAATAATTTCTTTAAGTTAGTTCCTGTCTTTCTGATTGGCAGGCCAGACAAGGATTTAAGTTGGATTTTATGGCACAAGGGTCATATTCCGCCAAGGTCTTCCCTGTATCACCTCAAACCAGTTTTGAAAGAGGTTAAAGCAGTCAATTTTGCCGAGCTTGATAAAATATTCTTTTCACTCAATGTGTTGCAGATTACTTTTTGTAAACATCTATGACCACAACATTGCTGTCAGCACTGAAGCATGTACAGCATAAGTGCTCTAGCACTGGCTTGAAAATTAAAATACTTCTTGAGTAGGATTTAAAATGTATGAGTTTCAGGAATTTTAAGGAAAACAGTTCTTCCTTGAAATTTATCTCAATGCTGTAACAAAAACAGTAAAGATGTCGAATCCTGGGCATGTTTGTCACCAAATCAAGATGGCGTCCAAAGCCATACTGGCTTTGGATGCCATCGCAATTTAGTTAAAAGAAAACGGGCTTTCCTTCGTAAGAAACAACCTTTTGCATAGGGGTGCCATAAAGCTGGATCAAAACACCCAGGTTACCATGTTTGGTGATAAATCGCTAGTGCCCCGGATTCAACATCTTCACCCAAAAAACATACAATTCAGTGTATTCAAATATATAGCATTCAATACTGAGGAAACTATAATGCTTCTAGATGCCTAGCTCACTAACCTGTCATGGGAAGATAGCGACAAAATTTTGCCATGTTAGCTTTCGTAATAAAATTCAAAAGGACTTTTATAACAAGTAACGAAGAGCCATATTTAAATTTAACTTTTTAAAATGGCTTCTAAAGAGTAGTGATATAATTTGTGCAACATTGCCAGTTAATAACAAAAAGTTTAATCAAAGTCACACGGGAGCACAGAACGGCTATTTTAATGCAGACAGGTCATTCATAGTCCTTTGTATAAGATTTTTTGGGGAACTGGTGGAGTGCATAAAATGTCACAACTCCACTAAGACACGGTTGAAAAATTCTACAAGCCATAAAATAGAGGTTGGGTGGCTTTTTTGTGGGCTATATTTGGCTGCCATACATAAAACTGACAATATCAAGTAATGGGCACACAAATAGAAGTTTCACTGAAGAGCAATCCAACCCATAAAACAGAGGTCAAGTCTACACTATTACAAAATTTGTTCAGGGAACAAATTCTTGAATTAAGTAAAATGAATACTAAGAATCCTTCATAATGTAAAAACATGTTTTTCAGCATTTTTATTAACAATTTGTACAATCACTTTTGATGAGACGATTAATTGCTTTAGTTTACTACTTATCGATCTAGTTATAACAAAACCTCTCAGCTAAAAGTCAACACAAGAATGCTAAATTTATTCACAAAAAATAATTGAAAAATCGAATAATTCTGGTAATATGAAAATTTGCTGATTAATCATCTAATTCAGATGTTATAAATAATTTAAACATCATACATTTCATAAAAATAATTAACTCATAACCGTAGATAAAAATAGATAGAAATCTACATCTTATTGGCATTCGATCCACTGCAGAGCAAACGGAGATTTAATAAGTACAATAACAATTTAACGCTAGAGAAATAAATTTAAAGAGCTTACATTTTGATGCCAAAAGAAAGCATCACAATTAGAGGAAAATATCTTTGGGCTATTTAAAAATGACGAAAGTAATGCCGCCAATGTCTTGATTACGTAACAAAACAATATTATAATTGTTTCCTTCTAATTACACTAAATACTTAATCATAAGAACCGAACGTTTGTTTCCTTGAGACTTTTAGTTGCAGAATCAGGCTTTTGTCTCCAATTTTCCTAATGTTTTGTTTGGTAGATGTAACAACTACACTTGTTTACACAAAAATCACGTTTCGTCTCTTCCGTTGCCATTCCCTTAACAGAAACATGCAGGAAACGACTTTCGTCTGCAGGGAAGTAGTTAAATAACGTCGACTGGCTCAATAAAACGGACTATCGGCGACGGCCCGGGATCAAACCCGAAGGGTAGGTATAGTCGTAGTAGGCTAAATATTTTAATTAACGCCGCACTAGAGCAACACAACGGGCTACTGGCGACCGTTCAGGATCAAACCCGAATCATTCGAGGACACTTCGTTATTTTGAATCACGGTCAGATTCAAACCCGAAAGGAAAGATCCGAGGACAACTAGTAATTTTGAACCAGGGTGAGATGACGAGGTCAACACCTGAGCTGCCCCCACTCTCCAAACTTCCACATAACGCCAACGTGAGGACATTTGAGGTCACGGCGGATTTAAAGTGCGCCATCCCCGTGTTCACGACGGTCTTTGGCTGAACCGAGTTTCGAACTCGCAACCCTCAGATTGCTAATCCGTTGCTCTTCCAATTGTGCTACCACGGCCCCCATGTAAGCCGTCGAAGTTTTTCAATTAAGTTCGTAAATCTCAGAGTTGCAATGATTTCCCTACAAAACACGTCCTCCCCAAAAAACATGCACATTTTCTTCAAGAGCATACCCGTCAAAGGTTTCTGTATTATAAATTCTACCTTACATACAGTGTTCATGTGGGTGGTCGTGTCCGATATCCTTCGCATACAAACGTTTGGCAGGATCGTTCTGAGTTGCAACGTTATAGTATTACTTTTAAGATAATATTTTATTTTATTCAAAATTTTTACATACATATGTCGTCGCGTCGTTTAAAAGATAAATTAAAGATTATTCTGTTTTAAAAACTAATTCTTACTTCTTCCACCATTAGATGGCGGTACAAGTCATTTTGAAAAATAAATTTAGAAAATAAAATTTTACACCAATGCATAAAAGCTTGATATTATATTAACAAAATACATTTCTTCAAGTACTTTAAAAAAATCAATCCCCAAATGGCGCAATCAGTCATTTTGAAAAACAAAATTAGAAAATTAAAGTATTAAATTCTGCACCCAAAACAAATCCAATAAAAAAGTACAAATTCAATTCTACCACATCCCATCAACTAATAATTTCGTGGCATAATGGCTAGCGTCTCGGATTACTATTTACAAAATGGAATGACTAACAGGCAGCTGATATCGTTTTAAAATTTAAAACAATTAAGGAAATTCAAAATATCGTAAGAGTGCCAGATAATTAATAAAAATAATTCTTTTACAGTAAAACAGGTAATTTTTCTTCTTGCCGCTACTTTCTAATTCTAAAGAACGCATCATTTTATCAGAAAACGAAATGCATTTCAATAATTTTATGGAAGAATAGTCCAAGAAAATGCTTTACAGACCCCTCCCCTTAAAAATTCACTTCTTGTCAGAGAGGTGCTAATGAGTTTCCAAGCAGTCCAATAGAATCACAATACTAATAATTAGACAGGTAAATTATGTTATGCAAATGCACTTTACACATTTCAAAGAAAACACGAATGTTCAAAACGTATATTTGACGTGGTTCTACCACCTAGCAATAAAGTAACAAAAATTGTATTTAGGAAAGGGCCCATACCAATATAGAGTTTTTTCCAAATATATATTAGAATTTTAACACATTTTAAAAAGGAATTCGGATCGCTAAATTTCCATATTACATTTAATCACTAAACTGTTAACTTTAAAAGGGTTACTTCAAGAATAAAAAAGGACACATTTAGGTTAATCTGAACATAGAAATAAGAAAGGGGTTAATACTCCTCTGTAGTAGCGAAGACCGAAGTAAGTACCCAATTAATGCATGTATACATTTTTAGTAATTTTTATCATTTATTTTATTGGGAGTTGGCAAGGGGTTGAACCTCTAGAAGATGGCGCCTTGTAAAAATGAGAAATCAACACTTGCGGAAACTTGGAATACTTTATTGTGCCATTCCATGGGATGTTCACAGAGGGGATCAGGCAGTGAAACTAATAACTCCTAAATGCAGGAAGATAAGGATAAGCCAGGAAATAGGAATATGGGGGAGCGCAGTTGGGCATTATCATCTTGTATTTTTTCCCTTGGACATGGGGAAAAATAGCGGATCGTGGGGTTCTGCCCCTCCCGAGGTGCCAATCAAACGTTGTTCGAGTCCCCCGTCTAGTAATCCACTGGATGATTTCTCTACCCGAGCTTAAAGATGGTTCATGGAGCTTTTGCATTCAAATTCAGGAAGGGAAAGATGTAAATGGAACGCAGAGTTTGAATTGCAGCCTGTGAATCAATAAACATATTTTTTTTTCTTTCCAGGCCTTGTTTCAACTTTCTTTAGATCTAAATTAATGGCATGAATTTCTCCATAAGCTTAGGTCTTTCAAGTTGAAGAAATTTAAAATAGACCTCGACTCAAGTCATCACCAATGTAATCTGCAAATTACCATAAATTGCATTCTTTAAAACACATCATTCATCAGTGGACAGTGTCTCCAGTGCGGAGGACGAATGTCAAACTGACCCGCCTTCGCATTGGACACACGTTTCACCCATCGTCATCTTTTGTTGGGAAAGAGCGCACCCCCATTTGCAACTCATGCTCTACTCCATTTTCTGTTTATCCCATTTTAATTGTCTGTCCAGTTTTTCATCAACGTATCGCATTTTTAAAAGCACAATTTTAAATCTGCGAAATTTGATTGAGGAAAATCCCCATTCAAACCTTTTAACATTTTAACGTTCAGTTGGTTTAAATCTCATCTAATTTCTTTTCAAATACAAAATGACTCATCAATCCATTTTATCAAATTCTTTTATAATTCAATCTTAAATTTCACTCTTCCAAATTTTATGCATATATAAATTAAATTCATTAGTTATGCTGTAGAAAATGGTCTTTTTATCATCTGACTATTTAAATATTTTTATTCTCATCTACACATTTTACATGTTTTAAATCTATCTTTTATCTTTGTCTCGGACTTAACTTCTAAATATTATGTACTTTTATTGGCTTATATTCTCTTGTGTTTGGCGCATCTTGTCCGCTTTTGGACCTTGCGCCATTAAATACTAACATTCAATCCAATCCGGTCATCACAAGTATTTCCATAGCAGCAGCAGAAGTATATTCATGGAGTCAATCCTGAGCTGGATGTCTTTCATGTATACTTGCCAAAGCAATCGTTTTTAGCTCAGTATCAGAAGATAAATTTTTTCGTACAGAAGAAATAAAGCGAATAATCGTACAATTGCATATCTCATCAATCCAGGAAAGAGATTGGCAACGGTGGTGCACATAAATTCCGCTGTTGTAAAAACTAAGAATCCCGAGATTGATCCTCAACTCATCAAAGGAAGTCTGATGACATCATACAGATTCATACCTTTTGTGATGTCATCAGACTCTTCCTTTGACGAGTCTATCAACAGTATAACCAGATGTTATGTGGTCATAAAATTTTGATACAAAATTATGTCGAATCTTTAATATAACTGGAGCATGAGTATAATTAAGCTAAAACAAATATTTTTGTAAGTCTTCCATACCCAATGCTATTGGTACATATTGGGCCCAACTACATTATACAAACATATTGGGGCCTCTAGAACCTGTCTCCTGACAAACAATCAAATAAAGAGGTTCAGCCACCCTGCATATTTGCATACCTACATTTATCTGTACATGTATTATATGTATCCTTCATGCTTGGTGAGACCAGGCCCTAAAATTATTGGAACCCAAGAGGGTAGGGCCCTTAGTTCTTGGCACTTCCTAGTGTTGATGCTTTGTTGATAAACTTATTTGGTTCCTCCTTCACTAGTGCCTTTTAAAAAACTTCATGTAAAGGTTACATACCACACCTCAAGTATTAGGGGAAATAGATTACTACAGTATTCAATAGCTGGTTCAGTGAAATCTTGCGCTACCATTTTCATGAATGAATCAAAAGTTATGTTGAATACGAGCAATTCATGAAATAGTAAAGTATTTTCATTGATCCAAATAATCCACAAGCAGGTGTGCATGCAGTGCTATTCAATCAACCATAGCAAGTATGCATAGACTAAAAGTTAAATACAAGCCTCACCATCAACATTCCAATCAGGTGAGAGATGCATCTTCTATAATGCATCAATTAGCGGGGCCATTTAGTTAAATAAATGAATACAAAAAATGACATTATATAGGTTAGGATGTTAAAATTAAGCTCAAAGTATTTTCATTGCAGAAAAAATTATAAACTGCATGAAGGTTTTATCAAGATTTTTAAATTTATCATACATTTTTCTATAATAAGCTATATAATTCTATATAAGCTCTAATACATTGCTGGCCATCGAAAATGAAACATGAAGGACAAGAGAAATCAAAGCCATATTTATTATACAAATAACGTAAGGCACAAGGCGAAATGGTTGAAATTACAGCTCTGTTCAACTTGCAGAAAGTGGAAAAATCAGTATTCTGCTTAGCCGCCAGAGATGACAATAACTGTTGCTACACTTCATGACAGTCAGAGGTTTTGGATGTGTGTTTGGGGTATATCAGTCCGTTCTGCTTACACACATTGCCAAAGTTAATCTGGTCTGCCCATGAGTGGGCAGTGGTGCGCCAGTGCGGGGCCATCGTGAAGGAAAAGGCCCGAACCATCGTGAAGACGACGGACCTGAGTGCAGCTTCTGTGACGTCACGATAGTAGGGCCGTTGGAGAGAAAAATCAGCAAGCGATGAGTCTGTGATTAGAGTTTAATAGATAGAAATATCGAGATATAAGTAAATCCATCAATCTCTCTCTCTCTCTCCATGTGTTTTCCAAGATTTTAAACAAACACACCTTACCCTTTTGTTGTTAATTTCGGATTAATTTTCACACAAAAAATATTCGTTCCTTTGTATTTCCGGGATTAACATAAAACATTGGAGCAATTTTCGTCAAGAGGTTCCAGTATCATAATTCGTTCAAATATTGAATATTTTTCCTACATAAGAGTTTTGATCTTTAGAAATAAGTGCTGAATTTCGGAACCAATAGAAGCAGTTTTAAAGAAGTCATTCATTAATTATGGAGCAATTTAAAAGACTTCAATGGCCAAGCTTATGACAACTAGCAGGAATATTTTTCCTTTCTTGCAAAATTCAAATTGGAATAAATGTAGCCAAAAATATTTTCGATCCCTTTCTTATTTATTTAATAGTTTTCATTGTCTTGATTTATGTAATACTTATTTTTAGGATAAATCACGTAATTAAACAAATAAATTTTTTGATAACTTAACAGCTTAAAAATAGTAATAAATTGTAGTTCTATTTATATAAAGAATGAAACAAATCCATATAATGTGATTTGTAAGTAATCTTTTACAACAGTTAAAACTTCCAATGATAGTACTTATTACACCTAGGATCTTATTGCATGGTGTATTAGTTAAACATTTGATATTTTCTCAAATGCTGTACATCAGAACATAAACTAAAACTCTGGCTTTATTATTACAACTGAATTTATCTCTAATATACTCTATCATTCTGAAAAGCCTATCACAAGTTTACGATAGAAATTTAGAGATAGGTTCAAAAATAATCACAGCCTAATTTTTAATATTGAAATCACATTCCTTTGATTTGTAATAAGCCAACTCGTCCAAGTTCAATCCAACCAAACAAAAAAATTGTGCCTCAATAATATAGGGTAGGATATGTGCCTAAAGTAATAAATACCAATTGAAATAAAAACTATAAATGATAATTAAACCCCAATTTAAGCTCTATAATTAACCAAATTAATGACCACTGGAGAGTACTAATTTTAATTAATGCTAACTATATCCATAAATTTAAAGCATGCTTTAAATTTTACATAATTCAACAAAATTTCAGGAGTTGATTTTTGACTGCTAATTGCCGGTATAAAATACAAAAAGTAATAAACAGATGCACAATTTTCTTGGCAGTATACATTTTGGTGTATAAGTATAATTGCACAAACACCTACATGTATGTATGTATCCATATGCATAAAGACTAAAAAATACGAGCAATGAAAAATAAAATGCAGAGTTCTTATAGTAGTTATACGTAGAGAGCGCAAACAACTTATTAGTATATTCATCCATCGTAACTTTTTTCATTAAGCTATTGACCCTCAAACCGGTTCTGCTAAAGTAAATTTTAACACGTTTAATTGAACTTGTTAATTTTTCCCATCCTCCACATTGCCAGTCCTCCCCTGCTAATATTAAGTGTCGACATAAAAGATTAAGTTAACTAGTATTTGCAAAGTTTAGTACTTCATATATCGTCGGCTTAGAGCAGAAACTCATTAACAGACAAAAGGAAATTTCTAATGTAAAGCTGTTTAAAGAATAATTATTAGCTTTTAGGTAAAAAAATTATAAATTATAAGCATTTTCAGTGTTAATAAATCTTGTGAACAGATTACAAATGAAAATGTATTTCTCGTCATCATGAAAATAAGCATTTAGTGTCTCCGAAAAAATGTCAGTTAATGAGTTTCTGCTCCAAGTCGAAGATATATATATATACAATTAAAATTTTTATGCAGATTACTACCCTTAGAGATTTAAAGTTTCTTATTGGAATAATTACAAAAATTATGTTATACGAGGCGTGTTTTTTAAGTAAGGGCCGTTTTGTTGTACACTAATAGGTGGCTCGCGCGCCGCAACGAGTGCTTGCGTCGTGTCCCGGCATTCCTTGGGAACAACTGTGCTTAGTTGCAGCTGTGTAGGTAACCTGTACGGTCTGCTCTGTGTCTTTAAAATGTTCAAGATTATCGAATCGCCTGCCCCGTGCGAGGTACGGTCAGTGATACGTTTTTTATCGGCAAGAAACCTGTCTGCTGCAGACATTCACCGGCAGATTTGTGAAGTTTACGGAGCTACTGCCATGTGTGAAGGCAAAGTGTATAAGTGGGTCAGAGACTTCAAAGCTGGCCGCGACAACGTCCATGATGAGTCCCGCTCCGGTCGACCATCTGTGATCACGGACGATATGGTGGCTTCAGTTGAAGCGAAAATTCTTGAGAACAAACGCTTCACCATAAGCACTCCTTCAAACGACTTTCCTGAAGTGTCGAGGTCAGTGCTGTACAAGATTGTTTCTGAAAAGTTAAACTTTAAGAAACTGTGCTCCCGTTGGGTCCCTAAACCCCTAACAGAGGACCACAAAAACAAAAGATTTGAGTGTTCGCTGAATTTTTTGACTCGTTATAACGAAGAAGGTGACGCCATGTTGAGTCGGATCGTAATGGGAGACGAAACGTGGGTTTCACATGTCACGCCCGAATCGAAGCAACAGAGCATGGAGTGGAGACACACACTCTCCTGAAGGGTCAAGGCCAAACCGACTCTGTCCCAGCGCAAGATCATGGCGTCCGTGTTTTGGGATAGGTATGGTGTTTTATTGGTCGACTTCATGCAACGCGGAACCACCATAGATGCGGAAGCCTACGGCCAAACCCTGCGAAAGCTACGCAGAGCGATTCAAAACAAAAGATGCGGCATGCTGACAGAGGGAAATTTGCTACTCCTTGACAATGCAAGGTCTCACACCGCAGCTCAGACCCGAGCTTTATTGGACTCTTTTGGCTGGGAAGTTTTGGACCACCCCCTTACAGCCCCGACCTTGCGCCGAGCGATTTTCATCTTTTCCGCTATCTCAAACATCATCTCGGCGGCAACCACTACAACGATGACGAAGACGTGAATACGGCCGCGACCTCTTGGTTATCGGAGCAGGCGGCAAGTTTCTATGAAGAGGGTATTCAAACTCTAGTTCTAAGGTATGATAAGTGTTTAAACAAACTTGGCAGCTTTGTTGAAAAATAGAGAAATGTATGTAGAATCTGAAAATAAATTTGGTTTTTGAAAATTTTCTTTCGTTTGGTTTTTATTTTCAAACGGCCCTTACTTAAAAAACACCCCTCGTTTAATATCGAATGTTTCTTTCGATTCGGCTTATTTCGGTAAAATTTATTAACAGTGCAGGGTGCAACACTTCTAAATTTTCTTCAACTGCAAAAGAGTCAAAATATATATTAAATATAATAGCTACCGCTCCTTTATCTTAAATATAGAGGTGCAATGTTTCCCTAGTATCAGTATTCATCTAAAGACACATGGATGGACACATCAATTTTGACAATATGGGCAGATCACATTTTCACATCTAATCAGATTTAATCGTCAATGATGTATGGCAAAACAGTGCTTACAGACTACTTAAATGGTAGTATGAAATAAATTAAAATCAGTAAAGCTTACCTTTTAACCCGAAAGAATTAATCGAGAACCAAAAAATTCGAACTGTTAAGAAAATAAACACATATTTAAGATACAACTCTCAGTGAAACTGAACTAAATTAGAACAGACTCCAGCTATGGTATAAACCAGGGTTTATATAAGGGGATAAACATGTACTTCAAGTAATGGTGGACAGGCTGGGATAATCAACTTGATAATTACGCCGTATGTGTGAGAAGAAATCATTTGAGGTTCCCAGTACGATTTTTAGTGCTGATAAAGCACAACATAGTTGATTAACTTCAATGACTTAATCAGTACTATAATGGTTTACACTTGATCTTCAAATGTAAAAATCATTAGTATACTGTTTTTTCCTTCTACTTCACACATACTACCTTAGAAGCTCGAAACCTACAAATATTTATCTTTTTTCGGATTTTAAAGTGATATTTGATTCAGACCATTCCTGAAAAAAAAGGGGGAGGCATCTTCTCTTCTGACTTCACGATATATGAGTGACAGTTACTTTTATGGGGATTCATTAGGCGCTTTTCATTGTTAAAGTATAAATGATATGGAAGAGATCACAGACCATATAGATAAGAGCTTGAATAGAGAAAGAACATTTTCAAGAGGAAATGTCAAAAAACCCATCCATCTGAGCAGTAATTAGGGGCGCGAAAGTAACGGATGATCTTAATTATTTCAATCAAAATGGAAGGTATAGGATCGTTTCGCTTTCCAGTCCTAAGATTCCTACTGTATTAATGGCCGCATTAATTTACTTCCACACAGGTGCAAAGATGTTACTCATTAGTAACAAATAGATTGTAAAGGAGAATTTGATCAAAAAGGTATACTAATGATTATTACATTTGAAGTCATGCTTTAATAGCACCGAAAAAAATGCTAGGAACATCAAATGATTTCTCCTCACACATACGGTGCAATTATCCAGTTGGTTGTCCAAACCCATCCCCCATTACTTTAAGTATATATTTGTCCTCTTATATAAACCCTAGTTGGTACCATAACTGGAATCTGTTCTTATCTAGTTCAGTTTTACTGACAGTTGTCTCGCAAATGTACGTTTATTTTTTTAACAGTTCGAATTTTTTTGGTTCTTGGTTATTTTTCGCTGGTTAAAAAGTAAGTTTTAATATATTTCATGCTACCATTGAAGTAGTCTGTATG
Source organism: Meta bourneti (assembly GCA_933210815.1). Lineage (NCBI taxonomy): Eukaryota > Metazoa > Arthropoda > Arachnida > Araneae > Tetragnathidae > Meta > Meta bourneti. The sequence goes on along the minus strand of OW119934.1, from coordinate 6,488,380 downwards.
CATTGTTTTGCCATGCATCGTTGACGATTAAATCTGATCAGATGTGAATATGTGATATACCTATATTGTCAAAATTGATGTATCCATCCATGTGTTTTTAGATGAATACTGGTTCTGGAGAAACATTGCACCTCTGTATTTACGATAAAGGAGAGGAGGCTATTGTATATAAGATATATTTTGAATATTAGGAAATATTCCAATAAGAAACTTGAAATCTCGTTAATGTAAAATGCTGATAAAAATCCAACTAAAAAATGACTAGCTGAAAAAGACGCAAAATAGAAAAAAACTTACAACATTTAAAAATTAAAAACGTTGTGTGAGTTGTAACGTATAACTAACGAAAAATATAAGTTTGACTTTTATAGGTCGTGATAACCTGACAATGTTTTGACTTATAATTTAAATTACTGTATTGCATTATCACCAACAATATGTATAACCATTATTTAAAAAAAGGATTGTTATCAGCTCAAAATGTAACTTAAAAAATTGGTTTTGAGCTATTTAAATTTTCTGCTATTTTTTAAATTTCAATAGTTTTTTCTTCACTTTTAGAATGTTTTACTAAAAATTGTGTGTAATTCGATTTGGTACGAATTTTTAATTTATTTTCAGATCACATACATTAGCTATTGAAAAATTGATCAATTTTTTTATTTCCTTAATATTCGTAAATCATGTACACTATAATAAATATATTGATTCCTTATCGTAAAAATTATTATCGTTGTTATATTAAAATGTTACTTTATGAACTTGAGAGAGGAAATTACATAAAAGGAGATGTTAATTATTGTGAAAGAAAATTAAAAAATTGGTTACAAAGTAAAAATAGAATTTAAAGGTACATTTTCTTTAGTTAAAATACTTTCTTTGGAAAAAGGATTATGTTTTGACAGGCTACCTTTATATTCTGAAAATTCCCTAAAATTTAATTCTTAAATTTCATTTACCTCAGACAATTTTGTTAAGCACATGTTAAGACATGAAAGAAATTTCAGAGCTCTATCTGATTAACAGAGAAAGGAGAGAAGAAAGGGGTCGAAAATGTTTTTGGCAACCTTTATTTCAATTTGAATTTTGCAAGAGGGAATATATTCCCACTAGTTGTCATATAAGCATACCATTAAAGTCTTTTGAATTGCTCTATAAATACTGAATGACTTCTTTATAACTGCTTCTATTGATTCCAAAATTCAGCACTTATTTCTAAAGATCCAAACTCTAATGTAAGACAATTAAATATTCAATATTTTAACAAATTATAAGGTACTGGGACCTTTTAACGAAAATTGCTCCAAACACTTTATGTTAATCCCGGAAATACAAAGGAAACAATATTTTGTGTATGAAAATTAATCCGAAATTAACAACAAAAAGGAAGAACTGCATTTGTTTCAAATCTTGGAAAACATGGATTGATGGATTTGCTTATATCGAGATTTTTCAATCTTTTCCGTCTAATCACGAACTTTTCACTTGCTAATTCTTCCCTCCAAACTCCCTTGTTGTGACGTCACAGAAATTGCACTCGGGCCCATTCTCTTCACAATGGCCCCGGCCAGTCGTTGGGCGATCATCGATCAGACATTTACAATAGACGACAGATCCGGTGGACAGGCGGACCATAGAAGTGAAACCTGGTGAACATTGAGGCATTGTTGTACGTTGTATGTCATGTGCGGTACTTGCCTACTGAAAACTGTAAGCAGGTAAGCCCTGTAGATTAGGGCGAACAAGCTCCAAAGAATGTAGAATGGATGTTGAGTGTAACGGCAATGCGTACTAAACTGGTGTGGGAGTAGAATAATTATCATACCATCAGGTGACGGACCACAGTGTGGCGGGCAGAGTCATACAGTCTGTTGGCGCAACGCCGCCAGACTCGGATGTGATCTTCGTGGTGATGTATATAGAATCAAGATTCGTCTGAAAAGACAAAGTCATGCCATTCGTTTGTCCATGTGATGAGTTCTACGCATTAATGCAGTCTTGAAGATAAATTACAATACCTGAAGATAAGAGAGGACAACAAGCTCTAAAATTTTAGAGATGTAGCTTGTCTGTTTAGTGTACCAGCAATGCGTACTAGGATGTTGGTTTTTGGTTTAATGGTATAAGGGCAAGCTGCAAAAATACAGACAATGTCGAGTAATTCTGAAAAGAAAGTACTAGATGAGTACTAGCATACTAGGCGAGTGCGGGAGTAGCATCAATGTCGCCCCGTACCATAACCCCAGGTGAAAGATCGGTATGGCAATGCATAATGCAAGAGTCATGCAGTCTATTGCCACGGTGCCGGCAGACTGAAATGCGATCATTGCGTGCTGTAGAGAAAATCAAGATTCATCTGCAAAGATGATGTCATGCCATTCATTTGTCTATGTGCTGCTTTCTACGTACTATTGCAGCCACAGACGCTTGTGGTGTAGAGTCAAAGGTAGTCACAGCAATGGACGCCTTGAAAAAATTCCCCACTGCTGCAGACAATGGCGAATTGTACATGCTGACACCAAGTTGTGCAAGACATACTAATTCTTGAGCTTGGGTTCTTGATTTTGTAGAACATTCTGTTATAGCCATGTGCACAAGATGTCTGTCTTCTCGTTTGATGGTGTGACAAGGCTGCTGAATCGTTCAAGTAGGTTAGTTTGTTCCTCCTGTTGTTGTTTCTAATTTCTCTTGAACTAGCACATGCAAGACCAAGTTCATGAAACCACTTGTTTTTAAAAAGTCCAAAATCATCAAAGGAATCTCAAAAAGGTCACGAAAATCCAAACTAACACTCGAAAGCATGTGAGCCGGGGAAGCCTGTAAGTTCGTGCTTTTAGGGAAAACAGGAAAGCTTTTTATCCAGTTCGAAATTTGAGTGTTAGTTTGGCCACTTCTGAATCTCGACAAAGTCGTATGATTTTCGATTGCATGACACCTCCAAAGCATAGCCTGAGCGAGTTCCCTTATACCAATCATGAGTAGGGCAATTCCCCATACAATATAACTGCAGATCATGGACTCTGTGAAAATTTCCTTAGACGTTAATTGGTTCAGTGACGTTAATCTCCAAGATACCTTTAGCTAGGCGGTCCGCTATGTCATTTCCTTTCATGTTAATACAAGAAGGGATCCATTGTGAAAGTGGATATCAGCATTCTTCAACATACTTTTGAGCTCAGCCAGAATTTAAAAGCTTGTTGTGTCCCTGAAAGTTCTAGAATTCCGCAAGTGGTGAATTGAACTCCGACGGTCTGCCAAGATTTAGATATTTATCTTTACGACCGAAGAACTAAGGAAGCCCAGAGCCAAGTTTATAGCTTTTCATCCCTCCTGCATCCATCGATTCCATATTCGCACCATTGTGGCTTGATTTCGTCTGACATAAGCACCGATTTCTCCGATGGATAATTCGCAGTTTTGATAAGCCATAATTATTATTCTGTCAGACTCAGAAACGTGCTCATATGACTGCCATATTTCAATGAGGCACTCCCAATACACAGGAACTGCGAGAAAACACAATTCTAATACTTAAAACTGGCTCTGTTCTCCCTTTTTATACTGCTAACTGGGAGAGACATGATTTACATATACGCTTCAGTGCTAACCATTTGCATATCCTTCCATAATCTCAGAATCGAGCAAATCAAGGCTATTGGATGCTTCCTTCATGATTTTGCATTTTCGATGGCCCAGCAGTGTATTTTAAATTTAATACTATATAATACACATAAAAACGTTTGACAGGGAACACTTGTTTCGAGAAACTCCAATTTTACGGAATTCCATCTAATTCTATACAAATATCATAGCTCATTTTAATTACTTCTAACAAACTTTTGATTTTTGCGAATTTTTTCTTTAGTTCCTTGCGGTGAATAATATAAAGGTATAGCAGTATAAGATACATAATATAAAACTATCCTATATATTTAAAGTGTTTTACATTAAAAACAAACAAAATTACATTTACAATTTAACTAATTAATACAACTTATTAAAGTAAAATTTAAAAATATGTATGAAACTGAAATGAAAAAGTGCATCTCAACTAAATGTTTCACACATATCTTATAGATAATGCAATGCATATTAATACCATGGAGTAAGCATACATATTTTAGACTAATATTTGTAAGAGCACAGTATTAGGCGATTACTAAACACCTAGTTATTATTACTGGTGAACTGATTATTGCTTCATCTAAAAACAGAGTTCACCAGTAGATTTCAAAGATCTATAATTGCTGATAGATGTAAAGACAGAAATTAAGATTTATAAAAGATCATGCAATTATTTTAAAAAAGCCCCATTCAAACATTCAATGCAATGTGAGATGACATAGATGGTAAATCAAGCTTTAAATAACTAAAATTTATATAAAAGAATTACCTGTCTAACAGGGTGAATTTTTTTATGGATTCCAATTTCTGCCGTTCCAGGCGATGGCGGTGGATTGTCAGGTGTAGGGGGCTGTTCATAATTTGTAGGACTTGATGGTATGTAGACAGAAGTTCTCTTTCTAACAAGATTTAAATTATTAGGTTTCTGAAAAAGGAAGTCTTTACTAATAGAAGGAACTACTTGATCTAGAGTGTGCTTTGAGGCATGAAGTGCAGGCGTACTCTTAGATGGCATTAAATTATTGAAGGAACTACCTTTTCTATGTCCATCTTCACAAAATAAGGAAAATGGTACAAATTCTGAAAATTTGCTGGTACAAGATGAATAATGTGAACTTCTTTTTTCACAACTAGAAGATTTTCTACTCAAATCTAATCCATTCGTACATATAATGTCATGATTTTCATAAGTTGTGATGGCCCTGTTTGCCAGCGACATGTCCACATAATCAGGTTTATGGTAAGCATTATCATAGTTGAACACTTTATGACTACTTCTATTTCTGTCTAGGAACTTTGTAGAACAATCATGTAAGCCACTAGTTGCTAAACATAAAAATTCATAACTATCCCTTTGTAGTGCTGGGTTATTTGATTCAGAAGACTGTGGACTAACAGATTTCCTAGGAGGTTTAGCAGGAGGCTGGAAGTGAAAAATAAATTATTAATCTTATTTTATTTTTAAACAAAATACAACAGATCAGTTTTAGTTCAAAATAGGTTCATTGTGAAAATGAGAGATCTAAGTAAATAGTATAGTAAAATGTTAATTATAAATTTAAATCTTCCATCGTACATGGATTAACAATAGAGAATTGTGCAAAAGGAAAAGACAATATCTTAAAAGTAAACATGCTTCTGCACTCAGCTCTTCGTAAACAGCCCATACTTTTCTTCTCAGTTAACCAAGCACATTTTGTAAAATTGTTTGTATAATGAAATTTTATTCTAAGCCCTAAAACTGCAGAAACATGTTAATCTTGGAAGTGAGGTTCATAAGTTTTTAAAAACTCATTTCAAACAAATGTTTAATTATAAAAAAGAACAGCTAAATAAAGGTTTAAAAGAGTAATTTAAATATATTTGAGATATTTATCCATAATGAAATAACAATTGCATAAGAAATTTAAAGGAATCACGAAGCATATTTTAGAGTGAACAAATCCATATATGGGTTTTTTCTTAGTAGATTAAAATTCTGGGGTCCACGATTTTTTTTACCATGATTGAGACTAGTCTCTCCATACCTGCCATGTATAAGGAAATCTGTTAATTGCATTCAGAATTAGATCAACTTTTGTAAATTTCTTTATTCAACTGCAACTGAGAGGAATCAAAGTTCCTGTGTTCAAAATACACCCACTGTGACAAAATAATAATTTTTATATGGATTATTGAGAAAATGAAAATTTCTCATTTGATTATTCACTGTCAGATTCTGGTCAAACTATGTACACCAGTCATGTGATTTGGAGTCTCACAAAGAGGGATGCAAAACTATTTACTTTATAGGGTGCTGCCCATCGTTACATAATTAATGCCATAAGGAATGATTTATTTTACACTGCTCTTTTGGCCAGCATCAATGTTTGGTGTGAAACTGGGAACCCAACTAATATTCAAACAGTTCAACAGGCAATGCATGTGTGAATTCCTAATGGATCTGCACACCTACCACTTTTTGTTTTCCAACTCAGGAGTGCTCTTTTTCCATTCATGAATCTCCAAAGTAGGAAATATACTTGAAGGGATAGATTATATTCCACAGTACACAATAAAATTCAATCACATATAATGAGAAAACATTTAATGTTCCTTGTTAAGCAATTGTTTCGGTGGAAAAGAATTCACCACCAAAAGAATTCATATGTGCACTTATGGAGGCTATAAGGTCTTTAATAACAAATTGGGTCTAACTAAATTGAGTCTTTCTTAGACCCAAAATAAGAAAATTTATCCTCTTTATTCATGGACACATCTACAGGGTAGGGGCTTTAGCCTACACCCAAAATATGTAAATATATTCCTTTTTAATTTATGGGTAGATCTCAGAATCCCTTAACCTGAAAAATTCAATAGATCCTGGTGCACCAATGGTGGCTCTGGGAGGCTAAGTGCCTTAGACCCCAAGCAAATTTGTTATTTTCATTCATGGATGCATTTATGGGTTGGGAGACTTAAGCCCCTACATCTGCCTGAAAAAGAAAATAACCCTTTTTTAATTCATGCATGCATCTATGGGGGATTGAGCCCCTTTGACCCAAAACAAGCAAATTTATCCTTTTTCATTCACGGGCACATCTATGGACTGGGAGGCTTAAGCTCCCTACACCGAAAGCAAATATATCTTTCTTAATAATTCATGGATGCACCATTGGGGGCTAGGGTAGCCTTAGATCCCAAATAAGAAAAACTATCAATTTTAATTCATGGGTGTATCTAGTCTTGAAATAAGCAAATATATCCTTTCTAATTCGTTTGTGCATCTACAGGTAGGGGTGTTGAAGCCCCATCTATCGGAAAAAACAAATATATTCTTTTGTAATACATGGGTTAATCCATAGGGGTTTATACTACCCAGATCAGAAGAAAGCAATATCCTATCATATCCTTAATTTATGGGAGCATCCACGGTTGGAAGCCCGAAACCTGAAAAATGCTAATTCATCCTCATTGGATTTAAAGAACTATTCTTAAAGTATAACAAACCATTTCTGACTCCCCGACTGGTTTAATTAAGATAGTTACTTTATGTTAATATTCATTGGGCTCTTTTCATTACATAATAAGCTAAGGAGGTAGAGATATGATTAGCAATGACTGAATGGGACAGGCTGGGGGTGGTCACCATTTCGAACAATAGAAAGAAATATAGATCATTCATATTTTTCCGTTATGTTATATTTATTTACCAGGGGTTCCTTTTCTAGGTCCTGTAATGGTACAGTCCGGCTCCAGCGAGAAGACAGTTTAGTTATGTGGTTTTGGATAAGTCTTTAAATAAAGTGATAGGTTGGAGCGTAAACAAAGTGTTACTACAACTGGCATCTTTAGCATGGATTCTTGTTCTAAGTTTATCAGTGGCGTAAGCTATAACAGTGATAATGAATTGGCAGGGGAAAATCACCCACAGCAATCCAGCAATCACCATTTATGTTTTTGCATATGGAAGTCCTACTAATGCCTTTCACACTTATTCAAAAATTGACTCACCCAAGGTCGACTGCCTTCTCGTCAGAAGACGTTCAGGTGTGGAAGATCATAATCATCTCAATCAGTGAAATGGATAGTCGTTTCGTTTACCAGTAATCCAGATTTCTATTGTGTTGATGGTCACTAATATAACTGACAGATACAAAGTTGCAACTCATAAGTAAAAATGTGCTAAAAATCCGTAAAGGAGAATACCATCTCTAGCAAGTAGAGTAATAATTACATGTTTGGAGCTAAATCTAACCCCTTAAAGTTCTTTTTTATGGATTTGAATGTGGTTCTACTGATTCCCTAAGTGCATCATCATAGAAAATTACTTTATAACCAGATCCCATTGGGACCTCAGAGATTCCCACCCCACTCGAAAAAAGGTTTATCCCAATTATCAAGTCTCACTAGCAGGTCTTGGATTCGCAGGTTTTTACCCATTTAATTCTATTCAGTCTGTTTCAAATATTTCATGACTTGGGAACTCTTGAATAAAATATGCAAATTCTATAACTCCCAAAAATACTCAATTAGGGGGTTTCTACATATAAAAACCCAAAACGGTTTTAGTTCAAAAAAGACAAACACTGACTTGAAATCTACAAAAACCTTTTTCTGTATATTTTGATCAGTGCCAATATCCTAGATTTTACAATAATGAATGTTGACATCATAATATCTACGCTCTACTACAATGAAAACATTTGTTTTTTAATCTATATTGTTACCATAACCAAACCAAAAAACCATAAAAAGACAGGTTAAATTGTGCAGAAGTACTTTTAGAAAAAATACAATTTTTCATACATCTGGATAAAGTACTGTTTTGTTTGCAATATTCTTTATGAAAATGTGATTGACTCTGGTGTTTAAAGGTATGTATATTGTGTTTAAATATTTTTGTATAAAAGAAATCATAATCTGCATTTTACTAATAAGAAATGCTTTCTAAAAATTAAATTCAAAATTGCTAAGTAAAATTGTTATATAATGAATATAGAAATGGCATAATGAATATAGAATAGTGTAAAAATGATTTAGAATCATTTTAATTTTGTGAAGAATTAATTAGTGAAAAATAATAAAGAACTAATTATAACTGAATCTCATTGTATTAATAAATAATTTTAATTATTTCAACCAATCTCCCTAAAGAGCTTATGATATTTGGATAGCTCCCTCACAGAATAAAATCCTGGGTGCACTCATGAGCTCATTGGATTGCGAACTAATTCTAGAGTGTTCAATATTTTTTTCACCTTGTGAACCCAATCAGTTTGAGAAAATGGAAAATGAAGAAATGGCCTTCTTTGGAATGGAATACATGCTGAAATTTGGAGGAATCCGTGGAGGCATGGCATAATCTATGATTTAGTTTAAGCAAATATTTCCTCTCAGCTGATTCATTCCATAACCCTTTATACAGAACAAAATATGTCAGACTGGCCGAGTAGTGCATTCTTATGTAATTTGGGGTCTCAGAAAGAGGGACACAATATTGGCATAAAACGATTATTTTGTACAGCGATGGCCAGTACTACACAAATAAACCCTGCACTATTCTGTGTAATAATGAGGACCCAACTAAGATTCCAATGGTTCTTATACAGACCAATGGCCAATGCAGATGTGAATCCCTAACAGATCTCTACACACCTGCCCCTTTGCATCATCCAACTCTGGAGTGCTCTTTTTTTATTCATGTATCTCACACACTCTCTACGGTCATAGATACATACACTCATAACTTTGGTTCAATCCCTAGATGATGGGCATCTTATATTACAGAACTAAAATCTTAACCGAAAAAATTCCTTCATTCTAAGAAATATTTTGAATCTACTATACAAGAACTAATAAAAGACCTTTTTCATCGTCACAAAACCTTCGTTGATTATTATAATTAGAAATAATGACAACGATAAACTGTTATGTTGCATGCACATACTCATTTTTTGACTAAACACTCATGGTTCTCAACTTAATGCATAAAAAAAATTATCCCTCTAAATCAGTGGTTTTCAACCTCTGTGAGATTGCAGCAGATCAGATTTAACAAATTATGTCATTAAGAGATAATATAAATGAGTGATAAAGTGCAAATATAATTATATTCTAATTATACATATTAACACATAATTAGTAATAAGAGCAATTTATACACACTTGAGGACGATTAATACAAGAATTAGAAGGTAACATTGGAATGTAACTATTCTGCAGTGTCCAAGTGGAAAGGGTAGACGAGTCATAACAAATTTCTAAAATACAAATAAAGAGAAATAAATACAAGCATAAGATGTGCACTGAAAGGTCAATAATATGCTAGCTAAATAGCTCCCAAAATAGTTTCAATAAAAAATAGTTTTTGTGCAATTAAAAACTAAAATTGGTTTCCATCAACTTTTAAAAAGAACCTTTAAATAATGGGGGAAAATATATGATAAGTTGAATATGTTGGTTTGTTTAATAAAATCGTAAATATAGTTTAATGTTTTAGGATTGGTTACAAGAAGCATCTAGAAAGTTCTGATTCCATTACCAAAAATACAAAATAAAACGTTTAAATGAAAAAACAGTTAGGGAAACATATTGTCCACCATCAAAATCTAATGGCATTTTTGAACTTGGAATTCTGTCTTGTTTTCTTTCAGTTATTTATCATCTGCACAGTTCAGTATGTGCCAACATTAACTAAATGCCATTAGTTGAAAAATACTTTTATTAGATTCAAATAAGTGTGTGAAGAACGTGGAGTACCATTTCACATTTTCAATACAAGAGTAAAAATTCCAATTTTGCAGTGAAATAATTTTAATTAAAAACCTTACAAGCAGTGGTAAAGCAGAAAAATCAAGAAAAGATTTAAAAGTGGATATTTACACACAAATGATAAGTAAAACATGCACTTAATTGAATCTATACAACTGAAATCAATCTGGGATTGGATTTTGGGGTTTTATGGTGCAAGGTCCAAAAGAAGACAAGCTGTGCCAGAAATCAATCTGGGAAAATATCATTGCTGGTTATCCTTTTTAGGATAGCAAGGTTCTTTAGAATATCAGTTTTTATAGACAGGTTAAATCATTGGACAGAAAATGAAACTAGCAGGGTATTGTCAATGTTCATATCAACGCGATTTCAAATTCAGTATAAATTAACAGAATTTGCTTTATGAATTGTTTAACTCTTTCTTTGCTCAGAGCATACAATTACAAATGATCTTGCAACATTTTTAATTATCCTTATATGATAAATATTTTCAAGCTTTCTTGCCTGTTAAATAATGGAATTTTGCAATTTCCTTGGACTGAATATTTCCAATACATGATGGTATGTGGGATAGTGCTATTATATATTGAACTAAAATTTTATTTGGCAGTGATTAAACATTTTGAATTACATTGTCATAAAGCTATTTTGATTCTGATGTATAACTTCTTTTTAGTATAAACTTACATGATTGATCTAAAAGCTGATTTTGGTGTGGGCAAAGCTAGTTTTTTGCTTATGGTCACTTTTAGCTACACAAGAACAAGTTCGACTGGGAGATAAATTGTATTCCACATATCTATGAACAATCATGCCCATACAGGGATTCGAACCCCAACCAGTTGAATTGAGGGCGACAGCACTAACCACTCGGCTACCAGGCCGTATTTTTATCACTATAAAAATTATACAGAATTTTTCATTGAAATGAAAAGTGATCCAACAATGGGACAACAGATAAATGGGACAACAGATATCCTAACAAATAAATTTTTGTGCTCAACTAGCCATTTTGTTTGAATATCTAATGATTTGATGCCAAGCATAATGTACTAAATTATCAACGTAATAGAATTTACCAATGTAAAAACATTTGAATTTTTTCAGATCTTGCCTTAATGAGAAAAAATAGGAAATTACAACATAAATAGTAAGAAATACGACATTAATGCAATTTACCTGGTATTCAAGGAAAGCACATCAAATAAAAAGTAAAGAATACAAACTTTACCACATTGCGATAAAAATAAACTAATATTTACAAAATTTATGAAATATATAAAAATGACTTTCTATAGCTTACAATACAATGATTTGCACAATATAGCACTAATTTTATGATGAAATGTCTCAGGGGAATAAATATGTGTACAAATATTGTATTCAAATCTCACCTTACTTGGTTTGACATCTATTTATTTGTGTAAATTTCAAATCCCTAGAATGTACTATTCAAGTTACTCCAGAAAACATAAGTTAAATCAAAGGGAGAACAATGGTAATTTATACTAACAAATTTTATGGGCACACTGTATTAAAATTTTTTATCTAATTTAGATATATAAGCATAATTTTGATATACTAGTACTTTCAGTTCTCTTATACGGTTCTGAAACATGAAAAATTACCAAAACACAGTGCAATAAACTAAATGTTTTTCAAAATAAATGTTTAAGAATTATTTTAAAGGTATTTTGGCCATACTACATTTCAAATGAAGAATTATTAAATAAAGCAAAATTTAATGAAATAAGAGATAAAATTAAATTTAGACGTTGGAAGTTTACAGGACACATTTTAAGAATGAACAGGGACAGTATTCGTAATATAGCATTGACCCCTGATGGAAAGAGAAATCGTGGATGTCACCGTTTGACCTGGCGACGTATGATGGAACAAGAGAGAAGTGAGGCTGGATGGGCGAGCTAGTATGAAGCTAGACTTGCTGCATCGGACAGGAAACTTTGGCGATCTAGATTAAAGGCCTTATGTGCTTTAGGCACTAAACAATTTATGATGATGATAATTTAGATATAGTACCTCACTTTTTTAGATTCGCCTTGTAAGGATTAACTGTTTAAAGAATATCATAAATGCATATTCCTAAAGTAGAGATAAATGGTTTGGAAAATAAACTATAGTTAAACAGCAATGGAGTTTTAGTTGAATAATATTAATACCAACAAAAGCACAAAAATTACTCCTGCTGAAAATATAAGCTATAAATTATGGTAAAGGTATAAATAACGCTTAAAGACAGGCGCCGTAGTTCCGCTTTCAGGCCCCGTTCACATGAGGCGCTTTCTAACGCGCGTTTAACGTCAAAACAAAACGCGGGTAGCCAAAGTACATAAGGCACCGTTCACATGGACTTTTTCCAACGCGCATTTGATAAGAATTTTCGAGCGTTATCATGTGAACACCTCTTGGGTGTTTTTCAAGGTCAGTTCCGTTATGCCATTAAATTATGTTTTTTATTCCCCAATCTAAGTTTCAATCTTTTGAATGGTTAAAGATAGAATCAAAATTTCAACGGATTTCAAATCAGCGTAAAATTTTACGACAGATCGATACCAAAAACGTGATTTTCTTTGAAAATATTTTTTCTCAATTGTCGAACTAATCTTTTTGAAGATATTCCTTTTAATACTAAGCGTAAGCATTGCCTTGTTTTTAAAGGGAATGTCTCATTAATAAGTTGTATTGTTGCCCCTTATCAACTATTTTAATTTTAATCATTAAAAATAGGATGAAAATCTTTCTTTCCACGCCTAAAATTGATTTCTCTGTGCTCACAAGAGCCTGGATTTGGTTAACTTAGAAATGTATAATGAGCAATAAAATGCCTAAAATAATCTAAAAAATATTCAAAACGACGTAAAAATTTGATATTCTTTCGATTTGTAAAATATCCGTTCCCTAATTGCCTGTGAATAAAGTGTGTTTGTACTTCGATCTTTATACATAAATAAATGCAATATATTCAACCTGCTGACCAGAAGTGACAAACAGGTAAATCTTTCGTAACGTATAGCATACGATCGTTACCACCGAGATAACAAGGCCAGACCGCTGTGACGTTTCGATCACGTGACTCGCTTACTAGTAGTCATAACAAACATCGCCGCATGGCCGGCTACTTATGGATTACCTTTAATGTAGCGTAAAAAATTAGGGTTTTTATACTATTTTACCGGAAAGCAAGTGCAGCTGCAGTTAAATATTGTTATATAACATTTGTGGAACATTATAGTGTCAAGGTGTTAAAGGCTTTCGTCAAACAACACGTTTAACGTGTGTCCAGACCGATTTCTTTAGGCTTAACCACGAGGCTATCCAAAATGCCCTTTAGATGCTGTGTACCTACTTGCTCTGGAAATTATAGATATGGTGATGCACCAAAAGTGGCGGTTTTCTCCTTTCCAGAGGATGAAAATATTAGAAAAAGATGGCTCAGGGCGATTCCACGAGCCGACTTTACACCATCAAAACGCAGCAAAGTCTGCGAATTTCATTTTCAAAACAATGATATCGTCCGGAATGTATCGAAATTCAACAAAAAAACTGATGAGTGTTCTAACTTTTCCATGAAACGTCTCTGTTTAAAAGTTGGTGCTATACCAAGTATATTTCCGAATTGCCCTAAATATTTCTCGAAAACTTGTCCCACCGTTCGTAAAAGCAGGGAAGATAAAATTCGTGAAACTGAGGGATCCAATTTATTGAGAGCTATCAACGAAAGCAAATCTGAGTTCATTGCTCATCATGAATCTATTTCTTTTCAAAATTTTAATAGGTTACTAGAAATTCTGGATTCATTACCCCATAAACAAAATTGGTTTAAACTAATTGAGGAGTCAAAAGTTACTTTTTTCAAAATTTGTTTTAATCCAGGACCTGCAACAAATTACACTGTTGTAATACATTCAGATCTGAAAATGGAAACATTTATATGGCCAAGAAATTTCTGTAGATAACAATCAAATCAAAACACCTTGTCACGTTAATAATTTGGAAATTATTGAAAATTGTTTGAATTTTACAAATGAAATATCAATGAAAAATTCTTCAGCCAACTATGATAATAATCGCTTCAATTGCTTTTACAGTTCAATTGCTTTGATTTCCCATTTTTACAGATTTAATGACGAAGAAAACATTAATTAGATTTCTTTAGACTATGAGAAAGGGTTTTCTTTTCTTTTTGATTTATGGTCGCATTTGAGAAACTATGATATTGGGCGGTATTAAGCTTGATTGACGTGTGTATTTTAGTTAATAAAAGTCATAAGCGAGTTTTTCGCTATTTATTAATTGAATTTACGATATAATTTTGGCTGGTTTTTTAAATAAGTTATTGCTTTTACTATTTACGCACTCTTTGTTATCGTTAGTAAATAAGGAAGAAAGACGCGAGGGTGTGGAAGTTTCATTATGATATTATTATAGTTTTGACTAGGGAAAAACCATATTTACAAACTGCTATAATAATTTGCAATAACGTATAACAATATTTTCCTGTGGTCTCGACGTATATAGAATATATTATGTATCGTTGTAGACAGATTTCACTGTATTAGGCTTTAAATATTCCAATACGGCGGTGGTCGTTCGTATCGCACGTATGACTACTAGGGAGACGCCATGACGGCAGCGGTCAGGCCTTGTTATCTCGGTGGTAACGATACGATGCGTTTCGGTGCAATGCGAATGCCATCAATTTTTGCACGTTAGCCTTTCGTACGTTTTTCAAAAATTTTCGAATGACAGGATATTTTGGACCTAGGTACCGGTAAAAGCCAGCGGATCAAAGAGAAACAGTGCTTTATGTAGTTCAAATTGTGGCATTATTAAACATTTTCATTAACTCTAAAATCCTAAAGTATTCGTTTTTTACTGTCAAGACTAGAGGAAAAACCCTATAACCTTCACTCTCCAGTGTCGATGATTCACCCACCAAGATTTAACTGTTTGTTACTTCTGGTCAGCAAGTTGATTATATTGCATTTATTTATGTATAAAGATTGAAGTACAAACACACTTTATTCACAGGCAATTAGGGAACGGATGTTTTACAAATCGAAAGAATATCAGATTTTTACGTCATTTTGAATATTTTTAGATTATTTTAGGTATTTTATTGGTCATTTTTATACATTTCTAAGTTAACCAAATCCAGGCTCTTGTGAACACAGGGGAATCAACTTTAGGTTGGGAAAGAAAGATTTTTGTCGTATTTTTAATGACTAAAATTAAAACAGTTGATAAGGGGCAACAAAATATCTTATTAAAGTGACATTCCCTTTAAAAACAAGGCAATACTTCCGCTTACCCTTATGAAAGGAATATCTGCAAAAAGATTAGTAGTGACAATTGAGAAAAACATAATTTTTTCAAGAAAATCATGTTTTTGGTATCGATCTGTCGTAAAATTTTACGCTGATATGAAATCCGTTGAAATCTGATTCCATCTTTAACCATTCAAAAGATAACGGAAACTGACCTTGAAAAACGCCCAAGAGGTGTTCACATCATAAGACCCCATTCACATGAGGAGTTTTCCAACGCGCGTTTTACGTCTAAACAAAACGCGAGTAGCCAAAGTACATAGAGTTCTACTGGAGTGTTCACATGCAGAAATCGCGAGAATCCAAGCGCTAGCCAGCTTCGGCGCTTCAACAATCTCCGATCGTTCTCGCGATTAGAAGGCGTTTGAAGAAGCATAGGTTTCTACTGCACCGTTCACATGACACGCGTTTTGATGGGCGTTAAGGGCTCTTTTATTCCTCTAGTCCAAGCTTCTATCTTCGCGATCGTTAAAGATAGAGTGAAAATTTCAACGGATTTGAAATCTGCGGAAAATTTTACACCAGATCGATACCTAAAATGTGATTTTCTTTAAATAAATAAATTTTCAAATGTAACTTTAATATTTTTGCGATACTCATTTGACGAATATATTCATTACGAACACGAAAGGGAGTATTAATCTCGTTTTTATAGAAAAGATATAATCTGATTGGAGTATTTTGTCTTAATCCACTGATTTTTATTTATGGCCATTAAAAATAGGATGAGAAAATTTAATCGTACTCGAATTATTGAAGAAATTTACCCTGCTTTCACACAAAACTTGCAAAAATGTGATAGTTTATAACTAAAGAGGATAGTGGGTAATTTTATTTCTGAGAATAACGTATACCGACAACTGTCAGTTCTAGTTTTCATGTGCGGCAAAAGTCTTTAAAATAAAGCTAAAATTAAATATTCAATTTAAACGCTAAACTTTAGTTATTTTTATTTGTCCTCAACGGGTGAAATGCGTGAGATAAGTTTCAATTTTCATTCATTTTTCGTATCCTCGTGTTACATTGAAATCGATATCACTTTTGAAAATGAACTTAATTTACTGCGAGCTTATTTTTCATAGAATTTATATTTTAATATTGCAGTTAGTGTTACTACTACTTTAATCAAAATTTGTATATTATATATAGGCGTAGACGCAAATTCTATTAACAATCTCCTGGTTTTCGATATGTACTGTTTTTGGGTTTCCTTTGAGATATATTTAGTTTTAACATGATTTTCTCGTTTCATCGTGGGTTTAATCAAATTTTAGTTAAAATATTTCCCAGTCGTTATTCCAGTGCTAAAAAAACCCTGAAACAGAGTAGGTTGGAGGGTTAGTTTTCGTTTCGGAAGTAGGAACTCAGGGAAAATTGTGTTCAAAATAAAAACTAATTATTGTTATAGATGTGTTATTTGTACTGATACATTAAAATGTTTAGAGATAGGTTTTAAAAAATATAGATTTATTTGAAGGAAAATTAAATAAAAAATTAGCTATAGATCGTAGGAAACACAATAAAACCTGCAAAAATAACAAAAGAAAAGGTTATCACCAGTGCAGGATTTTGTTTGCGTGGCATCTTTTTGATAGTACTTCGTAAACAATGCCATATAAACAGAAATTTCGTTTCCAATTTCCTGGTTCTAGAAATGTTTCTAGGAAGTGTTTGATATATTTTTATTTTACACTGTCCATTTTAAAAAATTAAAGGAAATTGTTTGGTCATTTTCCAATTAGTTTCGTTTTAATAAAAGTTTTACAGAAATATTCCAATTTTTCATAAGCAGTTTCGCTTTTACGATAAAATACATTACAAATGACTCATCTGCTAACTTCATGAACCCAAAAAATCCGCAATCACCTATTAACACGAAACAAATCCTTACTAATTTTTATTGGTGGGTGAATCATCGATACTGGAGAGTGAAGGTTATAGGGTTTTTCCTCTAGTCTTGACAGTAAAAAACGAATACTTTAGGTTTTTAGAGTTAATGAAAATGATTAATAATGCCACAATTTGAACTACATAAAACACTGTTTCTCTGTGATCCGCTGGCTTATACCGGTTCCTAGGTCCAAAATAATCCCGTCATTCGAAAAATTTTGAAAAACGTACGAAAGGCTAACGTGCAAAAATTTACAACCGAGGTTGATGGCATTGAACCGAAACGCATCGTATACTATACGTTACGAAAGATTTACCTGTTTAGTTTGTCACTTCCGGTCAGCAAGTCGATTATATTGCATTTATTTATGTAGTATAAAGATTTAAGTTCAGAAACACTTTATTCACAGACAAATAGGGAACGGATGTTTTAGAAATCGAAAGAATATCAAATTTTTATGCCGTTTTGTATATTTTTTAGATTATATTAGGCATTTTATTGCTCATTATATATTTCTAAGTTAACCAAATCCAGGCTCTTGTGAATACAGAGAAATCAATGTTAGGTTGGGAAAGAAAGATTTTCATCCTATTTTTAATGGCTGTAAAATTAAAACCTCTTGATAAGGGGCAACAAAATATCTTATTAGAGTGACATTCCCTTTAAAAACAAGGCAATACTTTCGCTTACGCTTAGTATAAAAGGAATATCTGAAAAAATTAGTTGCGACTATTGACAAAAAAAAATAATTTTTTCAAAGAAAATCATGATTTTGGTATTAATTTAACGTGAAATTTTACGCTGATTTGAAATCCGTTGAAATTTTGATTCTATCTTTTACCATTCAAAAGATAGAAACTTGGATTAGCGGAATAAAAAACACAATTTAATGCATAACGGAATTGACCTTGAAAAACGCCCAAGAGGTGTTCACATGATAGCGCTCGAAAATTCTTGTCAAACGTGCGTTGGAAAAAATCCATATGAATGGGGCCTAACGCTCGAAAATTCTAATCAAACGCGCGTTGGAAAAAGTCTATGTGAACGGGGCCTGAACGATTTGTTTGTTATGCGGTTGAAGCTAGGCGCCATAACTTCTCTTTCCGCCGCATACGATTTGCTTGCGTAATCATTTCTAGAATTCTAATAAGATCTCAGAACGCAATGTGCAATACGTAGAGCTTGGCTGCTCATTTTGTAAGTCTCAAAGACTCGTATGCATTTATATTAATGTTAATAAATTAGAATGTCTTCAAGAACCTTGATGCTTGAATATATTTCTTCACTCTGTCCGGCCTGCTCACAACATTTTGTGGAGATATTAGAACACTTCCATCGAAACGGAAACATTTCTCCCCACCTTGAGAATTTGAGAAATCTCAAAAATATATTCACAAACCTAAATACAAAATTAATGTAATTCATACAATAAAAACTAACGATTTACTCTGAGAAGTCAAACAAGCATCGTAAACATTCGAAATCTGTTTAGATAAATTAAATTGCTCCTATACACAATTTTATACTAAATATTCACTTAAACATAACACTAAATAATTTTCAAGCACTAGAAAAACACTAAAATAGTAAAGTCACTAAGAAAGTTATGCTTAGCTGAAATGTTCGTTCTCTTCAATGAATCGCTTGACTCCTCACAAATCGACCAAAGTGGATTAATGAGGGCCTTTGACTGAAATTCTCGGACCAGCATCAGGATCATCAGATAAGAGACCTTCAACTGGAATTCTCGGACCGGCATCAGTAGTGGCAGCAACAAGATCTTCAGAGGTATCTCTTGCTTGTTCTAGACCCCACTTCAAGTTGACTGATGTTTCTGCGCCTTGAATTTCCAGGGAATAGTCTCTGGATCGGTCTCAGTTGAACGCCTTTAGCTGTTTTAACTTTGCCAAACGAACTATGTTGTCCTTGCCAGGAAATACACTGATTACTCTTGCAAGGGGCAATTCCAGACGACTTTTGTCCTCTCTTTTCATCAAGACGATGTCTCCAACTTTTACTGAGTCGTAACGATTTGAATTGGATGATCGCAGGAAATCCAAGTACTCTGTTCTAAATCTTTTCTTGAGATGCTCCCGCACTTTCTGAACATATTTGTATCTTTTCACTAGACTTGTTCTGTCTATGTGATCTGAGTCGTAAGCATCACTAAAAACATCGATGGTGTTAGGACTTGAAATTCAGGATCTTCTGAGATACGTCAAGGGTCTGTTCTTCATGAGCGATTCACACTCGCACAACAGAGTAGACAACTCCTCGAAAGTAAGGGATGCACGTCCTAAATTCTTTCTCGACAAGTCTTTCAAAATTCTAATGAGTCGTTCCCAAAATCCTCCCCACCATGGCGATGCAGGTGGATTGAATTTCCAGCGAATTTGGCTTAATTCAAATTCCTTTTGAATTTATGCCAATCCAGCTGTTTCATCGCAGAATATAAGTCAACAAAATTAGGTCCGTTGTCTGTATAAATCACAGATACTCTTACTCTTCGAGCTATAAATCTCCTCAAAGCTTGTATGAATGCACTTGTATTTAACGACTGCACACAAGCTCTAAATGCATGGTTCTATAAACTGCGCAAGTATAAATATCACAATCCAAGTCTTCTCTTTAGGTTAAAGCTCTTTAGGGTAATTTTGCGTAAAGCGGCCCTGCAAGGTCTATTCCAGTTACCTCAAAGGTGGCAGATAATCTCGTACGGTCTTTTGGTAATGGAGGAAAAGGTACTTCAAGTTTCTTGGCCATGTCTTCTGCATGTGGTGCATCTGTGAATTACTGCTTTCACAGCTTTTCTTCCCCTTCAAAATCCAAACTTTATTGCGCAAGACAGTTATTAGAGAAAGCGCCCCAGCATGTTTATTTAGGATGTGGTGTTGTTCTATCATCCTCTCAACTACAAGGTGTTTTGAAGGAAGTATTGGAGCGACAAACTCTTCGGTCTCGTTTTCATTTGTCAATCTTCATCTCAGTCTTAACGCTCCATCCTGATCTTTATGTTTGCAGGGTCGTCAATGATTTTTGTGCTGCTTCATCAGAAAAGGATTCAACTTCAATACATCGAAAAATTATTCTCCCAGCTCTAACAAGTTCTTCTTGAGTCAAGTTAGGATTTATCCTACAATCTCTTGCCTTCGGATGAAATCGAAGCATCCACGCTACTATTATTATCTTCCGAGAATTTCGAAACTCTTTCAGCGAGTTTTGTCGTCAGAGTATTGCCAGCTGACACTACGGTTCGTCGTTTTTCTTTGTCTACCTCGTTTTCATCGAGATTGATGACTGATTTCGGCCAATGATGTGAAGAGTTTTTCAACCACGAAGGTCCTTCCCACCATTTCGATTCTAGCAGGGCTTTCGGAGAACAGCCTTTAGAAGGAAGATCCGCAGGGGTCTGATTGATTGAAATGTGAAACCAATTCTCAGATGAAGTCAACTTCCTAATCTCAGTTATTCTATTGTTAACAAAAACTGACCATTGTTCTTCCCTTTGAATCCAAGCTAGAACAGTTGACGAATCGGTCCAGAAATAGGATTCTACTGTTTCTAGCTTCAACGTACGTTTCAAGGAGTCATGTAACCTGGATCCAATAGTGGCCGTTAACAGTTCCAACCTTGGAATTGTAACATCCTTCAAGGGACACTCTGCTTTTAGCTTGGAGTAATTACACTGACACTCCTGTACTAGTTTCACACCTAACAAATACAGCAGCTGCATATGAAGATTTGCTTGCATCACAAAAGGTATGGAGGCTAATTTTAGATCCTGCTGTCGCACCAATCCATCTAGGAACTTGGATCTCTGAGGTGTGGCAGTTCTTTTACCCTTTGAGAAACTTTTTTCTCACATTTGCCTCGTTAATTTCGGTATCCCACGGCTCTTTGTTTTTAATTCCAAGTTAATTGAAGTAATATTTTAGGCTGTAATAGAGCCGGAGATGTGAATCCAATGGTATTAAATATTCTACTTATGATTGAAAGGATTTTTCGTTTAGTGACTTGATCCTTTTCATCAAATTTCAGACCTTCTGCATTAATGTGCAAGGAATCTACTTCTTTATCCCCCACACTAAACCTAAAACAATTGCTTTAGAATTCTGTGAAAGTGAAAGAGAGGGAAGGTCTTAAACATTACTTGTCCAACCTCTCAAATCAAATTTTCCTTTCTTCACGATTTCTTTTGCCTCTTTTATGAATATTTCGAGACTTTTTAAATCGTCTATACTAGTGACACAATTGTCAACGTAGGAACTACCTTATAGTTTCTCTAAAGTATACTTTTCTTTACGTTGATTTGCAAGTAATGACTCATTATGTAGATGGTGATTAATTACAACTCCTAATAAGAAAGGACTGCTTGTTACTCCAAATACTACTCTTGTGTGACTATTACATTTTTGGAAGAGTCATACCACAGGAAACGTAAGGAATTTCGATCTTTTTCATTTACAGAAATCTGTAAAAATGCATTTTTAATATCTGATATAACTCCAATTTTATTTAATCTAAATCCTATCAGAATAGACGGTATGTTTTCTATCAAATTTATGCCCGTTTCTAAGCAATCATTTAATGAAGGATGGTTGACACTTTTGGCTGAGGCGTCAAATACCGGTCTTAATTTTGTGGTACTACCTTCCTTGACAATATGACGATGAGGAAGATAATGTCCATGCACAGGCACATCGGTATCAGCAACTTGTTCTATTATACCATCTTTGAGGCAATCATTGAATACTGCGTTATACTCCTCTAGAAGACCATCCTTTTCTAACCTTTTGCAAGTGGAGAAAAGTCTTTTCAGACAAATTTCATAGTTATCACGCAAATTAGCATGATCAATTTTCCATGGTAAATGCACTTCGTATCTACCATCCGACAGATTGCTCACTGTTTCTTTGAAGTGGATTAAAACAGTTTGTTTTGCCTCTTCTTTATTTCGTTGCTCTACTGGATCACGAATGCCTATTAGATCTAAATCCCATAACTTGGATACAGAAGTATCGTTAGATAACATGGAGGTAGCATTCAAGTGTACTCTTTTTCACTATGAAATTTGGGAACTTTCCCTAATAAGATCTAACCTAGTTTGGCTTCATTAGCAACTAAACCCGATTGCAAGGTTAGTTTATTCCCAGTAAATAGTTTACCAGCAACATCTGCTCCTACTAAAACTTCTATCGGCCAAGGATCTTTTTGTATATAACTTAATTTGATTTTATTTACTTTCAATTCATGCCTCCATGGTCCATTACACACATTGGAAATATCATTACATATTAATACTTGATCTAAGATATCTAAACTACATCGATATTTCCTATCAAGACTTTCCATTATGATTTTGTAACACTTATGTTTACACTCTTCTGTTTTAGTCCCTCCAAACAACGAATGGCTGATTGTCTCTTCGTACAAAGGGGTGAAACCTAATTCATTGGCAGTCGACTTCAAAATATAAGATCGCTGCGATCCCGTATCAATAATAATTCGACCTTTCTGCTTTCCTTTATGTTCTACTGTTTACCACTAATGTTTGGAGAAACACTTCAGTTGATGATTGAGAATGCAAACTATCAAATGATGTGGGCGATTCATCGCTACATTCTTCTGACACTGGAGTTGCGTGTGTGTTCTGGGTAACCATGGGACATATGAATTGAAAGTGGCGTTTAGAGCAATTCGGGCATTTGACTTTGGATTTGCAATCTTTAGCTATGTGACCGTTGATTAAGCAAACAAAACAAACACCATTTTTCTTAACTATTAATTTCTTTTCATCCATTGTCATGTGTAAAGCTTTTTTACAATATTTACTAACATAATTATTTTTACAAAATATACAAGAAATTCTATCCTATTTCTGAACAAACAGTTCGGAAGCTGAAAAAGGTGCCATTTCGAATGAATTTTTGCTCGTACCTAGATTTTTCTTTTCATTTACCTTAGTCAAAGTAAAACCAGATATAGCTAATTTTATCCTTTCTTCGGATCCAACTTCTTTTCGAAGATAAAGAAAGTATAAATTCGAAATCTGATGGATATGTTTCCTTACTTTCTATTCTATTCAATGTAGATCTTTCCCATGCCCTCAAAGTGTCGACAGGGATTGACGACTCAACTAAAGGGAAGAGTACTATAGTACACTTGACAGTTGTTACACCCAATGAACTTAAAGCTCTTAACTGAGATGTTAATTTGTTGTACAAGGTGCTCAATGAATCTTGTTTGTTTCCTTTCAATGCATTATTTAAAACTAGTCCTAATAATTCACGGACATAAAATTGAATCAATATACTTTCCCTACCGAATCGTTCCTTGAAGCTTTCCATCACTAACGGTTAATTTTCATCCGTAGCTGGATAAGATTCGACAATCTCTCGTGCCTTCGATCCGACAATCGTTGACTGAGTCAAGTAATGAAATTTTTCAGACCCTTTTAAGTCATCATTGTCGTCAATTTTTTTAAATTGGCCTTAAAACTTAGCCAATCCTTAAGTTCTTCCCCGAACCTTGGAAGTTCAATTCCGGGGAGTCTAGACTTTAACACTATTCTAGTGTTCTCATTAGAATCTAGCTTGGTTGCCTGATTTCGATTCTTTCGTTTGTATTCTTCAATTACTTTTTAACATTTAGATTGATTTCTACAGTAATTTCTCTATTGTTCTACAATTTCGAATTCGTTTTAAAATTCTGTATCAATTATTGAATCTAAATATATTGATTTGCAATTTCTAACCTTTCGGATTTCATAATAAACTTCTGAAATTGCATCTCAAGTTTTACAACTTCAATATTTATATCAATGAGCATACTTTCAAGCTCATTATATACCTTAGTAAAAGACGCGCGAAGAGCGGTTTTGTTCCGTTTAAGAATATCCATTCTTACTACTACTAATAAATTCACTACTTAATAAAAAATTCTCAAAATATAAATTCTTACCTTGTAACTTTCAAATGGAATTCTCACTCTGGACAGGCCGCCTACCCGGGCTGCCAAATGTTTCCGTTTCGATGGAAGTGGTCTAATGTCTCCGCAAAATGTTGTGAGCAGGCCGGACAGAGTGAAGAAATGCATTCAAGCATCAAGGTTCTTAAAGACATTCTAATTTATTAACATTAGTATAAATACATACGAGTCTTTGAGACTTACAAAATGAGCAGCCAAGGTCTACGCATTGCGTTCTGAGATTTTATTAGAATTCTAGAAATGATTACCCAAGCAAATCGTATGCGGCGCCTAGCTTCAACCGCATAACAAACAAATCGTTTGAAAGCGGAACAACGGCGCCTGTCTTTAAGTGTTATTTATACCTTTACCATAATTTATAGCTTATATTTTCAACGCCTGTGATAAGATGGCAAAATGTGAAGTTCAATTTTTTATTCTAAACTGCAATTTTAAATTTTGTTCAGTTGTGGAAAAATCGAATGTTCTTAAAATACAATTTCATGCAGCTTACATTATTCATCTAGGCATACATGGATGAACACATAAATTTTAACAATAAAATGGGAATACCACATTTTAACTTCTGATTAGAAATTTAATCTTCAACGATTTGTGGCAAAATATTGTTTACAAAACAGAATTTTTAAAAGTTTAGTAGCAAACTTATTAAGGAAGTAGAGCTTAACTTTTTGCCGTAGAAACAATCGAGAACGAAAAAGACTGATATTAAAATTAAACTGAAAGACAACTGTCAGTGAAACTGAACTAAATTAAAAGATTCCAGAAATATTGTACAAAGCTGCAGTGTACAAATGAGCGACAGAAATTTGCCTAACGTAACATCCACTTTTTGTGTGAGAGGGGAGGACTTTGAGGTTTCCAGTGCTTTTCAGTGTTGGTAAAGTACAGCATCAATACTTTAAATCAGTAAATATAGTGATTTAAATTTAGTTTCAAATGTAGCCATTCTTTACAGTATATTTTATATGAATGAGTATCATTTACATTCGGTGAGTTTAAATTACTGCAGTCATTAACACAGTAGGATTCTTTGGAGGACAGGAAACCGAAATAGCCATATCATCCATCTCATTAATTAAGATCTTTCAGTACTTGCATGCTCTTTCCTACCAAGCATCACTATTCGACCCTGAAAACGAACCATTGGCAAGTAAAGTCAAATGTCTTTTTTAGATAGCTGTGGTCCTCTACGAATCTGTCATCTATGTCTATAACAGTTGCAATGAAAAGGGAATAATTATATCCTACAAAAGTGACTATCACTAATATAACCATTCTGTGAAATCAGATGAGAAGACAGAAAAATAATTTTTGAAGAAAAACAAAGAGACTTCAATGAATATTTCTGAAATGCCACCCCTCTAGACATTGGCATCAGGGGCTACTGGCCCTGTCATACTACTTGCTACACCTGTTTCAAAAATTAATAGATAATCAATTTTTCATTGATAAAAATTATACTCTTGTTCTTAATGCAACTTCCTATTTTGAAAAAGGAAAATTTTGGCTTCTCTACATTTAAGGCAGTAAAATTGAAAAGTTCACATTTTGTGACAGAGAGGGACACTTAATACCTCAGCAAATCAATTTTCAAAAAGAGAAGTTTTGAGGCAAGAAAGTTACTAACATCCTTTAATTACACATTTGCAAAATACTTATTACCTAGATTAAAAATATATTTTCAAAAATATATAATCAAATAACTTATGTAAGTAAAATAACTGCTCTCATACCATTGTAACAGAACATATTACCCTTTGACTTTAACAGCTTCTACAAGCTACCAAAAGTGTTGCCAGATGAAGTTTTATAAGTTTGATCGAATAATGTTAGTTTTGCTTTAAAAATAAAAAAATTGATTAACACAATTTGAGGTAGGTAGGGAGTTAATTAACATTGCACTGGAGCAACACAACGGGCTATTGGCAATGGTCCGAAATCAATCCTGAAGGGAAAGGTCTAAGGACAACGCCTCGTAATTTTGAACCATGGTCATATGACGAGAACACCTGAGCTGGCACCCCAGTCTTCAAACTCCCACATCATGCCAACATGAAGATATTTGAGACAATAGATTTAATGTGCACCAGCTCCCATGTACACAAGTCTGGCTAGACTGCGTTTGAACTCGTAACCCTCCGGTTGCTAATCCATTGCTCTTCCAACTGGGCTACTGCGGCCCACTAACCCAATTTGAAAAATCATGTGGTAGGTTGATGCTTTCATGAACAGCCTATGTGTCTAATTATTTGTTGAAATAGTGAGTTCAATTAGAATAGACATTTTCATCGGCATATTAATGATTTATTTGCAAAACTCCGACTTGCAATTCTATGAATAAATATTTTCCTTTAAGTGCAAATAGTTGCTTTGTGGTTGGCTGATTTTGGGTTTTATGGTGCAAGGGCCATATCTGGCCAATCTACACCAAACACAAGACACAACATGAAGTAGACATAGACACATAAGGAAAGTTTTACTGACACAGGTTGGTGGGTTCTTTTATGCACAAGGGCCATATTTGGCCACGCTACACCTAACACAATACAGACAACATTAAGTAATAGACATATACACAAGGAAAGTTTTACTGACACGGGAGAGAAATGCACCGGGGGATGAACTGAACCTGCACCTCCTCCAACTCACAGGTTGCTGGCACAGCAGGCGAACCCACTGAGCCATGTTGCTGTATAGATTTTAGTACATAAATACAGAAACAAATTTTATGCTAGACATATATCCTTAATGCAAAATCTTCGAAAAACACAAAAACTTAAAAATTAAGTTGAATCATTTTCCAAATTAAATTAAAGCTTTCTTAACCCTGAGAATTTAGTTCAAAGAGGATTTTGGCACGAAAAGAAAATATTAACCCTCCTAGTGGCATGCCCGAGTACAGTTCGGTGAGATTTCATCGTAGTTGGAGGCATACCCAAAATATTTCTAGGAACGAGATGTCTGGGGGTCCGTACGATATGTCCGAATATTTCTGGTCTGCCGCTTTGCCGTGTGGGAATTTTTTGGGGTTGTATTCGAACTGAATTTTCCGAGCGTATTCGGGCGTGCCGCTTGGAGGGCTAAATTGCTATCAAGAGCTTTTAATATCTGTTTTCTTTTCAGAATTTGAATGGCATTTTATAGAAAAAAAAGCAATTCAGAACAAAAAGGAAAAGCTTTTGGAAAATTTATTTCAAAAATTCCTAGAATGTTAGGAAACTAGAAGTTTTAAAGAAAAAAAGCATACATTGAGCTCATCTTATCAGTTCAGTACTCAATATAAATTAGTTTTTTTATGTATTATTACATATATAACTTTATATGAAATGTATGAATAAAAAGTAGCATTAATTTATGTATATTCTTGAATAAATACTACCTTTTCCTTCATTTGAATCAGACAGTGATATATTCTGGTATATTGAGCACTGTTGCAGAGGATCAGAATATCTTTTGCTGGAAAAAAATGATGGAGGAGGAGGAATTTCATATAACAAACTGTCTGAATCAACATTTTGATAGATACTGTTTTCATAAACTGAAGTTTCAGAAGGGTCACATTTTGATGGACTACAGCTGCTACATGATGTTTGATCGAAACAAGAATCTTGAGATTGTGAGGGCGTTATTGAACTCAAGCTGTCAGTTATCCTAAAAGAAGAGTGCTTTCACATTAACTATTAGTTTAACAAAAACATATTTAGTACTTTCAGGCAAGAGAACATTAAATAAAAAAATGTTACTTCACATTTATACATAAGTTTTTAAACATTACACAAAGAAGCAGATGTAAAATAAGTTCAGCCTTAGTTATTTTAAATTATGAAACTAATCATTTTAAGAAAATGTAGTGTTTCATTGTTTTAAAATTTTCTTTTGTTTCATAGTGATAACACACTATTACTATAAGTAATTGAAAAAGAATGTGCAGAAGTAATTTTATTAATTTACCCTCAATTTTATTAACTCAAACATCACAAAAGGATTGAAAAATAAAAGATGTATTTTTCTTTAAAAACTTAATTGAAATATGTCAAATAGAAATAATGTACACACATATAGTATTAAAACACTTCCACTTTATACTATAAGACAAAACAGAGAAATTCCCATTACAATATGAATGAAGAATGCAAGATGAATCACATTTCAGATCTCAAATTCAAAATAACAACAATCACTAAAAAACAACAAATCAACTGATTATTACTTGCTATATATATATCTACCAATATCTATCTGTTAAACAACACTGAGCAATCTACCGAAATCTGAATTCAGACTGGAAGCACAAAGCAGTGAACAATCAGACATGGTGTGAGACGAAAATGAGATAGGCGAGATCAATTTTTTGGACCTTGTGCCACAAAACCTGAATCAACTTAAAATCTTTTCAACTTTTGCCAGTTTTGTGCTTATCTCTTGCAAGTTACATGGGTGAATTGAACCAATCATAAGTTGGTCAAGGTAAGCCCCTGTGATAAAAAACTTTGGCTGTGTATGTGAAATTTGCAAGGGGATCCAGATATTTAGTAAGTTGATTTTAAATGTTTGTTTTTCGTAAAACATATTGTGATGAATAATTTCATTTTACGAGTTAAATCATTCAGTTACTGATAAACAAATGAGAATTTGCATTAAGTGGTGAAGTTTACTAGTTATAAATATTATCAGCAGTTCCTAATATCATGTATTGATTACTTGCTAACTTTTATTAATGTTAAAGAACATTTCACACCTGCTTACAGAGATGTTTGAAAGAAATTTTTGTATTAAGATTTAATTCAAAATTAGTATAGTATTTATTATGAAGTATGTTAAAATTGTTTTGTCAGTCTTTCAGCAATATCTTCTATGTGCAGTATTAGCTCATATTGTGAGACTTTGGCATTCACAAAAAATATCACTGGGTAATATCACAGTAAATTCATATCTCTATATGAAAACCTATTTTCAGAACATACATGAATATATTTGGTGTCCAATGATATAAAGCTCGTTTGCTGATAGTCCATTTTTTCTCTAATGATATCTCCTACTTGAAAAAGTGCACATAATTTTCTTTTACTCATAAGAAGCATTTTCGAACTACTGACATTACTTAAAAGGCAAATGCTAAAGAAAATCACAATAAAATCTGTTTTACTTTCCTATGTAGAGCAGCGCACTCAGTTTCAGATGTGGGCGATGCGTTTAATCACTTTGTAACATGACACAACTGGTCAAACCCAGTTATTGGGGCATGCTTGTAAGCAGAATAAGTGTTGAAGAGAAAGGGAAAATAATTGCTTCGAAACAGTCTAATCACTATCAAAGGCTCTTATCAACTTCCTTTGATCTTACTGAAACCTACTTTGTTATTCATCCCAAAATCTGACAACTGGTCAGATACCTTTGAGTATTACAAGGCTGCCATTATTGCAAGTCATTTGATAGGCATTCATACTAGCAAAACCAGTTACAGTGCATATCATAATTTGCAAGTGAGTACATGGTTTTAAATAAAGTTTAAAAATGTTGACTTATATGTCTATTCGCTTGTACAACTAAATAATTTAATAGATAATTAAGAAAAACTATCTTGAGTTCCACTTCTTAAAATTTAGTACAAATTTATTTTTTCAGTTGATCAAACGCAATTCAGTTTTATATTTGTTCTTTTTCATTCATTTATGTGTTTTGTTAATTAAAAGACTAAACTTCTAAATTATAATTATTTTAATTGAGTACAATGGGTGCTATTTTGTTTTTAACAGATGCTTAACCTTCCAAGCAGCACGACGGAATACACTCTGAAAGTTTAGTTTGAATACAACCTGGAAATATTCTCACACAGCGTGATGCAGATTTGAAAATTCGTACATATCGCACAGACCCCCAGACATCTCGCTCCTTGAAATATTTTGTGTTTGACTCTTGTATTCTATCAGAATGTTCTTCAATTATAATCTGACAAATTATACATTTTGTCATTAAAAACAGAATAATTTTCAGTTAATTTTGAAGAACAATTGTTAAGAATTATTGTAAAATGTTAATAAAACACCTACACACCTTCTAAAAACTAAATTATGGTATTTAAAATTTTATTCCATGAATTGGATGCAACTGAATAACTTGCATGTGGCATGCCTTTGAGAAAATAAATTTTCAAACTTTAAATTCTCAAATTTTATTTTTGTAGATGTGTCAGTGAATTCATGCCAGCTAGGAAAGTGTATCCAACTCTTTTGAAAACGTTCTGCAGCAACTAATGGAATCTTATTTGCATTGAAGAAAGAATACCATTAATTGTTTCATGGCAGAAATTCTGACACCGATTACTACTAATATATACTTTGCTTGGGAAAAGTTTATTTGATCTAAAACTTTAATGAAATTCAAAGCAAAATAAATCTGCATATTATCATTTTTTATTCCTCTTTGTGCGTTTTTTGTATTTCAATGGTAGAATCAAAATTTAATCAATTTCAAAAGAACCACTGCACTATATAAAATGCCTATAAGCTTAAAACAAATTAATTTCAATTAGCTTGAATCTTAAAATAAAAAAGTTTGTTATACGCATCCTTACTTATTGTTTTAAAGAGAATAGAAAACATATCTGAAATCTTTTAAAAGTATCTTGGATTACAATATGGGTGATGGCCAAATACTGGTTCAATCACTATTCTGAACTGAGATAAAAATTCTATTAAGCTACCAAATATTAAAAATTGTACTATAGTTCATTTTAATCACCTTTTCTTTACAGATACTAAGTTGCAAAAAAAATTTAAATGCAATTGCAAATTAACTCTAGGGAATTTTTTCATGAATGAGCATTAACTGATCAATTACTGGCTTGTTCACCCTATATGAGAAATATCTTGGTACCTGAAGAAAAATCTTTATATTTACTGATCATAAGATTGTCTTTAACCTTTTAGTCTTAAAATAGATATACATAACCTTTACGAAAAGCAAAATCCTTGTAAAAATAATAGCAACAAACTTTGTGATTCTCCCTTAACATCCAAAGCATTTGTTATTTATTTTACAACCCTTACGCGAAAAATTTCTATAGAATTCTATAAAATTTTTTAATAAGATTCATATCACAAACTGCAATAGTTAACATTTCAGTGAAGTATTCTGATTGTATACTGTGCTACCACATACACACAATAAGATTCCTGCTCAGTCAAACCCAGCAACTAGCTTTTTACAGAACTGAAATTACGAGGCGAAATTTATATATTTCATATTTTCTTAATTGTATTACATGGGTTTAATGTTATTCTACTTTTCTTCTATACTACTTTAATTTATCGATAAAGTAGTGCCTGCAAATCAAAACTAATAAAACAATACTTCCTCAATTTATGAATAAGATAGAAGCACAAGTGATAGCTAAATAATAAAATTATTAATAATTATTCAATTGTTAAATCAAGAGAGTAATAATTAAAAACAGCTATTCAGATGCTAATTAAAAATTAAATTAAATATTGGGTTACATATGAAATCATGAAATGCAAAAATAAAAAATTATAATTTAACAATAAAATATTAAATTATCAAAATACATTGAGCAAAATTTTAAATCTTACATCATTAATGACAATAAAAGATAAAGCAAAATTTGACAATAAAAAAGCAGCAATATGATTTGCAGGAGCAAGAATAATTAATCTAATGAAACAGTAAAAGACAAAAAGTGTATGCATGAAGACAATATGAAATCGAGCAAAATTACAAACCCATGTCATATGATAGAAAAATATTTTAAAATTTTGTCGCGTTTTTGCAGTACTGAAAAACAGCAAAGAACTGGATGCCATATTAGACAAAGCATGATTCCTAGTGTTAAATTTATAAATTCCAATTTACCCTATTCTCACAAACACCCTTCCCGAAAGCGTTTTCCTTGTAACTAATGTGCATGTACGAAATCTCAAAAATTCGTCTAAGTTTTAACATCAGGAATCAGGCTGGGTCCATCTGCTTGTGACATAAACCCTGTCTCTGAGTCTCAGACTCAGATATGGAGAAACTCCTTTTATGAGCACATAGAGAGCATCCTTCTTATGATAGCGATTGATGAGAGCATTTAAATAAGAAAATTAGGATTGAACAGTCAACCAGAGAAATTCAGGTAGCAATGGGTTGCACAAGAGAAATCGATTAAGACTATAAGGATTTTCATGGCCCCTAAAAAAATTACATACATTCCAATACCATGTGCTCATGCAGAACATACATAACTTATAACATTATGAGCTTATTAATTACATGAAAACTGTATTCATTAATGCTTTGGCTTTCTGTGTGTGTTTGTGTGTGCCATGTGGCATCTACAATCATTCTTGAATGGTGACTCCATTTCAAAATCCTTTCCACTTTTCATGCTTCACTCAAACGTGGAAAGATTGTATGCTGTAGAATGCTGGAGTACATAAGTTGCACTCTTCAAAAAATTGAAACTGAATTACATTATAAACCTTTCATATGTGAAGTATGTTCCAAAATTTATGTATGAGGGAATGAGTGCTCTCACCTCTCTACAGAGAGTCCTGGATAGTTTAAAAAGTACCGAAACACAACAGAACTTTATATTGCACACTAAATAGGAGTACATATTTTGAAGACTGGTTAGTTACTAGATAGACGATTATTATTTCTGCTAGACTGTCCACTCAGTATTTGAATATACAGAAATTGGGCTGACTGGCATTCACGTGAAACACAAATCGGACTTGCTAGTGTTCTTAGAGTTTCTACTAATAAAAATAATTATTTTAGGTCATTTTAACACTGCTCATACGAAATATTGCTTGACTGGTGCGATTTCAGATTGTGTGATGGTCTATTGATTATCTAAGCGACAGAATTCAAGAACTTTAATTGCTGGTCCCTTCATTAAGATATACTCTGATAAAAAAAATTGAAACAGCTCAAAGTCAGTGTTCGATAGGAATGAAACTTAGCATGTGCAATGTAAAGAAATGATCCCAATATCAAATCTGGAGGATTCTATTACTTTAGAATTACAGTCATAAATTATTATGTTGTAAAAGAAAATTATGCGGACACGACAAGTAGAACTGTGGAAAGTTGTACTGTAATCTAATTAAGAGGAAGGGTCATACATAATTGAAATAGATGTTTTGAGAGTTTGATGACAAATGTGAAAAAATGAAAAAGCTACAATAGAAAGCATTAGTCCAACTTATTCTAGAAAATGTTTTACATCAAAATTACAAAATTTTTAGTAACACCAAAAAATCCAATTCAAATAAGAAAGCAACACAACATGAATTGAGATTGCAATGTAAAATCAATCTATCAAATGCAATTCAAGATCGATACATTTTGTAAAATATGAGATGAAATTTTAATTTCATTTGTTTATTTTGTTATATCACGTATTTATCGATATTTTTGTTGAAACTATACCTTATTTAACGAAAAGTTCCAATTGAATTTTAAAATATGAAATAATTGTGGAATTCAGGAAAGTATGTAATATTCTTGCAACAATTTGATGCATGTAAACTCAGTATGTGATAATCTTGCAACTGAATGCAACATGCATAAAATAAATTTGTAACAATATAACTGAATAAAAAGTGTATTATGAAACAAAAACGTAAAATAATGAAAATAGCTTGTTAAAAATCTAAAATGAATGAAAATAAAATTTCCTAGCAGAGCAAACTTTCTAACAGCATTTACTAATTTTAGAAATGTTATTAACTTTTTAGAATGCAGCACTAACCTGATTGTTTACATTTATTATCTCATTATCACATTGCTTCTCATATTGGAAAACTTCATTGCACTGTGATTGTCTGAAATATTTGAACATTAACATGTAGTTTTTGACCTTTTAGCAGTTGGATCGAAAAGATTTTTTTATGAATTATTGGTCATTTTCAAAATAATCAAAAGTCAATATGCTAAAATACTAGTTGCACTTCATAAATATGGAATTGAAACTTCTTAGCATCATCTTAAAACACAGTAAAGAAAATATTTCTGTTGTACAAAAAGGTTATTGAAAATATTTCCTTCGTTGAATCCATGTTTCCAATAACATGTATTAAGCATTAGATGAATCTGGATCAGACTTATCATGCACACAGTACATTAGGATGGTCTAAAACATTTTGGGGAGGAATTGACTTGGTCCTAGTGCAGAAAACTTTGGTAGTTAGATCTGATACATAATTTCATAGTATCTAGACAGGTATAGCCTTCAAAAAGTCATAAATAAAAAATAACTAAGCTTTCGAGAGAAAC
The DNA here is from genome assembly GCA_933210815.1 of Meta bourneti. Taxonomy (NCBI): domain Eukaryota; kingdom Metazoa; phylum Arthropoda; class Arachnida; order Araneae; family Tetragnathidae; genus Meta; species Meta bourneti. Next base: position 6,453,490 of record OW119934.1, on the reverse strand, counting down.
TCATGTTTTAACATTATTGTGAGTTGCATAGGCAGTATCATGTAAATTTAATTCCACAGATAATTCCTTCCATATGCTTTGATATTTAGTCAATTCCCTAATACTAGTGTCTAGTACTTTGACTTTCAATAAGTTATTTATTTTTGAAGATGACATTTAAGTATAGGAATTCACATCCAACACTGACGCTTTTACTATTTAGGGAGGTAGTTAATTAACATTGCACTGAAGTAACACAATGAGCTATTGGCGACAGTCTGGGATCAATCCCGAACGGAAAGATCAAGGGCAATGTCTCATAATTCTGAACCACTATCAGATGACGAGAGCAACACAACACTCCACTCTCCAAACTTCCACACCAAGCCAATATAAGGACATTTGAGGTTACAACAGATTTAACATGCACAAGTCCCTGCATACACCAGTCTTTGGCTGGACCAAGTTTTGAACTCACAACCCTCTGGTTGCTAATCCGTTGCTCTTCCAACTGGGTTACTGTGCTCTTACTATCTAGAATTCAGCCAATCGTAAGCAGAAATAATTTTTCCTCTCAGTTGCTTTATTTTTTAACACACAATTAGTTACTTTAAATTAATGTAAAAGAAATTTTATAAAATGAGATAAAATCTTCAGTGTAAAGACAAATAAAAAATATTAGAATTCTGAGAAAACGAGAAAAGTAAAAATATGAGGTTTCTGCAAAATTATGTGAATTTAGAGCAGATACTGCAAAATTATTCACTGTTTATCAATGCAAATGCAGCAATTTCATACATTTGAGCAAAAACACTATGTGTCCAGAGAATGACTAAGAGAAAGATGGCAGCTTGAAATGGGGACAAAGCAACAAAACATTTGCAGAGATGAGAGAAAAGGAGAATAATGGAAGGGAATACATGGCTTGTGATGGTGGTAGAAGATACTATAACATGTACAAGTGTAATTTAAAGCCATAAAACTACAGAAAGATAATTATTTTGCTCAAAATTACACATAGAATGGGCGTCATGATGAAAATTATGAATATCAGGAGGATTTCCTTGTTAGAAACACAAATACAACTGAAACAAAAAAGCACCATGAGAATTCCTCAGATAAGCATTGCAAAAGTCAGACTTCATGGGTGCTTCGAAAAGAACTGAGACCAAAATTGTAACAGTAAAAGCATTAAGGCTATGACTAGTGCTTGTGAATCAACTAAGCATCGAATTATGTGGAAGGAATTATGTGAGTTCACAAGGGGAGACTGATTTAACACAACTCAAAACACGAGTTTCAAAAACTTAGTTTTGCTCACACATGTTTTTTTCAAGACCAGTGCGGTCCAGGTGAAGATGGTCTTTACATTTTTGTATTGCATGAGGATTCAATTCTCCAACTGTTTCACATATCACTAACACTGCTAGCCCTCGAAAATGCAACACGCAACACCAAAGGACAAGAGATACCAAAGTCATATTTATAAAACTATTAACGTAAGGCACAAGGGTGAAATGATTGAATTTACAGCTCCATTTGACTTGCAGAATGCGAAGAAAACTATATTTTTTGTAGTCGTAGTGGGCGGTAATAACTGCTGCAACACCAGGCCAGACACTCATCCACCAGACATGTTTGATGGGTGACATCTGGTAAACAAGCAGGCAAAGGAAGAAGTAAATCCTAGTGGACATTGAGGAATTGTTGTATGTTGCATGCCATGTGTGGTCGCACATTGTCCTGTTGAAAACTGGTAGCAGGCAAGTCCTGAAGATAAGGACACCAAGCTCCAAAACTTCAGAGATGTAGCAGTGGCTGTTGAGTGTATCAGCAATGCAAACTAGGTGGGTGCGGAAGAAGAATCCAATGGCTGCCCATATCATCACGGCAGATGATGAACAAGTTTGGCGAAGCATAATGTAAGTCATGCAGTCTCTTGCCACAGCACCACCAGAATCATATGAGATCATCGAGTTTCGTCTGAAAAGACGATGTCATGCTATTCGTTTGTCCATGTGCTATATACTGTGCAACATTGGAGCTGGAGATGTTTATGGTATAGAATCAAAAGTAGTCGTAGCAATGGACACCTTGAAAAACTTATCTGTTGCGGCAGATGACGAATTGTATTTGCTGACACAGGTTGTTGCGCAACACACCTTAATCCTTCAGCTAGGATTCTTGATGTTGCAGTGCAAATCCTAATAGCCATGTGCAAAAGATGTCAGTCCTCTTGTTCGGTGGTGTTATAACTACTTCGAAGAGGCGGACAAAAACGATACCAAGAGTGAGCAATCCTCAACGACATTGCTTTTAAAATGTGAGAGAAGATGGGCAACATCTGAAGGGGATGTTTCATATGCCAATTCTTCTCAAAATGCATTTGTACAACCCTTTCGTAAACCAACTACTTACTAACTGAGGAAGGTTCCCTGGATTCTTCTTCCAAATGGAATACCTGATGCCGGACAACTGTTTATGTGCTGAAGTAGTTGAGTCTCTTCACTACATGCTAGACTGCAGGCTTATGGTGCACCTCCAAGGACTTGAATTCATCAGAGATCAACCCAGTGATATTAAGCATCACCCGATGTATCTCTAAATGACAATCCACTTGGGTAAATTTGTGTGGTAAACTTCTAACCCACCTCCAAGGGTTCAGGCATCAGAACCTTGACAAGGTTCACGTAAGTCGAATCCTAATGATGGTCACTGAAATAACACATAGATGCCAATGTAGAAATTTCACCTAAGCCCTGCAAATTTAAGCCTGAGTCAGACTATAAATGGGAGGATGAATAAATAGGGATAAGTTTCTATCCATCCCTCGCTTTAAAGACACTGATTAGGATCCATGTAAGGTTTACCTGATGGACCCATACCTCCGGTCACATATGAGCACATGTGAGAAAACTTGAAGAGCCTGTGGTCAACGAGCAATGTCTGAATTTCTGTTTCATACCCTGTGAATAACGTTTCTCATACAAATTTGTCGAGATCTTAGCCATATTTTCCTTGGGGCCTTCCCTAAATTCATAGCTACTTCAGCTAGTCGGAAAGGAGGTGCTGCATCCCCAACTCAGAAGGTGGTGTGACGAGGCTGCTGGAATTGTTCAGGTTGGTCAGTTCATCCCTACTGCATATTCGCATCATTGAGGTTTGATTTCATTTAACACAAGCACCGCTCTCTTGGAAGGATAATCTAGTCCTGATAAGCCACAACCCGTTCGTATGACTGCCATATTTTTCCACAAGGCATAATTAAGCTTAACTAATAAAAGAAAACACAAGGACACAAGAGGAACTATAATGTAAATGTATTAAGGTGTATATAATCTGGCACCACAATTCTACTATAGCTTGCTTACTTACTCACTTGTGTATGCATACTAATACCCTGCTTAGTATTTTGTTTAGTATAGATAAGTTTCTACAAAAATTTTGTTATTAAATTTCAATTATATATATATATATATATATTTATCCTGCTTACTTCTTGATACCTACGAACACCTTCAACTTTCCAAATGCAAACATTGTTTTTCTGACTTTCGATATTTATTCCAAGCCAGGAGCCCAGCTGGATATTGATTTAAATATTTTAATTTTACATTAGACTTGTAACCTACTAGCCAAGTTTTAAACTAGGAATAAGTGAATTTTCTAAGATTTTTTCTGGCTCATCCTACTGTACATATCCAGAAACTTGTAAAAATTAAATAAACATGTTCTTAAGAAATTTCTGAAATAGGGTGATATCTGATATATTGTTGACTAGCACAATATTGAATTCAGGATTGGTTACATAAAAATCCATTGCACTTAGTTGAAGACTGAATAATTCAGACTATCACATAACACAAAATGAATGCTGAAGGGAACAAATCGATGACTGTTGATAGGGCCAATAGAGAATGCAGACAGGCCACAATGGCAAACAGATGCTCAGGAACTGAAATGGAATTTACTGCACTTGAGAAAAGAACAAGGTTTGATTATGTAAATAGCCATTTCATCTCTACAGCTTTTACAGATAGGAATCTAATATTTTCAAGTCCAAAATCATGCATCAAAGGAGAGGTAAATTGGATACAGATCACTGGATTCAGCAAAGCTCAGCAGGATTTGCGAGACGGACAACCAAGTAATTAAAATATCACATCCTGGATCCAATAAGTAAGTAATTGTAAGTAAGTTGGTAGCAATTTAAAATTATCAAAATTTCATTTTAAACATGGTTTTCTGTGTGCCAGATCTATTTCCTGTTGGTTTTTGTCAACAAAGTTGACAAAAAATAAATTTGGCTAAAATAGTCGACTTCATTAAAATACTTATACAAAGCAGTCATGTGCCCTGTGGTTCGACTAAAAATATGCTTTAAGGTATAATATAACAGATAACACAAGACATTGCAGGAGAGGCGACGAGATGTCCCAACTGCATGGAAGTCAAAAGAGGGTGAAAGTGTGGAATGTGTGAAGTGGGGTATGTGTGAAGAAAAAGCATAATAGTGCACAATCTGTCAAATTTAGAAGTTGTGTCACTGGCTTCTAAGATAGGAATACAACGCATAATAAATACATGGCTGGGAACTTGATCAAGGAATGGATAGATAGATATTTATACTTTTGCTTGTTTTTATGTTACAGTTATCAGTATCATCCACTCCTGCCAGATTCTTTATAAATTTAATATAGGTGACATGAGCAAAACAAAACTGTTCATACTGATGTTTTGTTTAAAAATGAGTCATGGATGTATTTTAAGAAAACAATTTTAATGAATATAATTAAAAAATGTCAGTAATGTTAGTTGTTTATACATAATGTGAATATATTCAAGAAGATTTGTAACAGTAGAACTCAGCAATCCAGACTAATTTAAACCGTAGAACATGTGGAATATTTGGATAATTAGATTTGGAGATAACATATCTACTGAAACTGAAGTGAGGAAATACTTTTCCTTTGCAACCTTGTTTTACACATTTTTACTAAATATATAGTATTTAAAACAAAAATAATTTCTGACGAATAATATTTATTCATATTAAACATAATGAAAAAACTATACTAAATCTAAAATAATACTGAAATAAATACCTAAACATAATGAAAAAATTTTAATCCAAAGTTTTTGTTTGCTTTATACCAGTAAAGATGTAGTTCTTTTCATGTCATACATTTAATTTGAGGTAATACTGTTGACTTAAAAGGTTTAAAACTTTGATTGTCACAACATTTCTTGTACATTACTTGATTTACTTGTTCATTACTCTGATTTTTAAAAAATTAACACAAGAATAAAATGAAAAGACAAAACATTAAATATGCAATAGAAGTAATTAGAATTTGTATATATATGGAGTACTACTTGATTGGGCAAATTACCTGAGGGAACTAGGGTCTATCAATTTAGGTGGAGGAGGAACATCATACAAGCTATCATCAAGAGTTGGGGAGCAGAACTGTCGAGGAGGTGTAATTTCAGATAAACTGCACCTCTCAGGTAGCAAAGATTCAATATGGGATCCCATCACAAAGCTTTGTGGTGGTAAAATGGAAGAAATGGATTCATTGCTTCCAACATCAAGTTTAATTAAAGTCATGTGATCTATGAAAAAAATATATATATAACCACTGAAATTAGGAACTTTTAAATAGAAATTCCATTAAAATAATATAGGATGATAAAGAAAAGAATTTTGTATCTAAAAGAAGTACAGCTGAGGTAACCATAGTGACTACTGAAAACACACGCCTAAAATAATGCAAATATAAATACTTGCTAATGAAATAAGATTGTTATAACAAAATAAGTACTATTAAGCCCACGGAAGTGTTAGCAAAATTCAAAAACATAAATCATCTTTATAAATAAAAGTTAAAAAAATATTAAATTGCAATTATTCTGTTTGTCATGATCAAGATAAATTATTACTAGGAGACTAATTAATTCTCTGGGGCATTGTAACAAGCAGATTTTCCTGTATCTGAACCAGGTTTAGCCTTTGTATATATACAGGGTGCAACGTAAAGTCCGTACCCGGCCTTTATTTTCGCAACCGTTCGTCGTAGACATATACTTCCAATTACAAAAATGTTTAAATGAGGTAAAGATCCATATTATGGCATTTTGAAATTGAAGAAATCAATTTTGTAAAAATTACAAAATCTAACTTTTTATACAGTCCCCCGTTCCTTAGTGATATATAGTAAAAGTTTGCATTCATCCTAACAAATGTAACACAAAAAGTTTCACTTCTGTGTGACAAAAATTGACGGAGATATTTAATTTCAAAGTTTGGGATTTTTTCAGATTTGTTTTGCCTTCATTGAGGGGTCGGTTAAAATATAAATTAGAATAATTCGAGATTGAAATCAGGGTGCAACGCCCCTTTTACGGCGAAAGGGGGGGTTCCCCAACCATAAACGATGGGTACATGTATAGTAAAGTGGACATGCCCGATTCACTGAAAGTGGTCGCAGCGCCCCTAGTGGCGAAACACGGAAGTTTGGAAATCTAACTCGCACAAGTTACAGACAAGCATACAGCGGAAAACAATACATAAAGTGGAGAAATATACTGGAGATACTGCTCAAAGTGTTCCCATTGGTGGCAATGAAAAATTGAATGCGTGACAGCACTGAATCGTGGACGCGTTGGAGCATAGCTAGTGCAACTTTGCGACAAGCAAGGCTGATACGCTGTTTCAGATCATCCAGAGAGGTTGACTCAGTCGCATAGACCTGTTCCTTGACGTAATCCCAGAGGTAGAAGTCCATGGGAGTCCGGCGAACGCGGTGACCACTCAACCCGACCACCATATCCGATGATCTGTTGGCCGAATTCGGTGGCTAGATACGCACGAATGTTTGCTGCTTTATGCGGAGGGGTCCCATCATGTTGGAACCACACACGACATGCATCTCGGAGGCAGCTGATCTGTTGGCCGAATTCGGTGGCTAGATACGCACGAATGTTTGCTGCTTTATGCGGAGGGGCCCATCATGTTGGAACCACACACGACATGCATCTCGGAGAGGCAGCTGTTCATACCACTCACGTACCTTGTCTAGTAACAGTGCAGGTAACGATTGCCCGTTAAGGTACCGTCGTAGAAGATGGGTTCAACAATCTGGGTTCCCCATATACCGCACCACACATTCGTTCACCAGCGTACCTGGTGTCGTGCTGTGCGTCCCATGGGAGGGTTGTCAAGAGTCCAGTAATGCACATTGCGACTCATCACAGTATGTCGGAAAACAACGACGGAATGTCGTGCAACGTGTTGAGCAGGAAATTACAAAAGTCAAATCTTCGTGCGTCGTCACCCGGCATCAATGCTTTCACCAGTAGCGGACGGTATGGATGCGCACCATGCGCATGTAACAATTGCAAAATATGTTGACGCGTGTATCCAAATGCCTCGCTTATTCCCCCCGTGCTTAGGTGTGGATTTGCAAGGGCGTATCCCAGCACTTCCTCCGGTGTCAATCGTAATGCCCGATCTTGTCAGTCTGCCTGATCTGGGCCGTGGTGTGAAGACGCAGGTCTCTCTGAGACGCAAAGTACAGTAGCTATAATTCGATGCGATGGATGCCGATCCATAGGAAAACGTTCGCCATAAACCCTCGCAGCAACTCTGGCATTCCGTTGACATTCGCCATAAATCACTATCATTGCGGCATATTACGCGGATGTGTAGCATGCCATCACGATCTCAGCGCGGACTAGTTTCCCCACTTCTGGATGGATCTTCTTTTATCCCGAGCATGTGGCTGCGGTACTATCCTATTTGCATCATCACGATTTGCATGGGGGTTATAGCCCCGCTGGTAGTTTGCATTCCGCTGCCATTTATCCGGTTCTTTTTGCGCATTTTTCATTTCAGGGTGTCGATTCTACATAATTCGACGATGGTCTACAACTTTCTAATTGACATCTTTTGTCTATCTTGCTTAGTTTCGGAGTTAGATTTCCGAACTTCCGTGTTTCGCATCTAGGGGCGCTGCGACCACTTTCAGTGAATCGGGCATGTCCACTTTACTATACATGCACCCATCGTTTATGGTCGGGGAACCCCCTTTCGCCGTAAAAGGGGCGTTGCACCCTGATTTCAATCTCGAATTATTCTAATTTATATTTTAACCGACCCCTCAATGAAGGCAAAACAAATCTGAAAAAATCCCAAACTGAAATTAAATATCTCGGTCAATTTTTGTCACACAGAAGTGAAACTTTTTGTGTTACATTTGTTAGGATGAGTGCAAACCTTTACTGAATATCACTATAAGGAACGGGGGACTGTATAAAAAGTTAGATTTTGTAATTTTTAGAAAATTGGTTTTTTAAATTTCAAAATGTCATAACATGAATGTTTACCTCATTTGAAACATTTTTGTAATCGAAAGTAACGGTTGCGAAAATAAAGGCCGGGTAAGGACTTTGCGTTGCACCCTGTATGTGTATATATATATATATACAGGGTGCAACGCAAAGTCCGTACCCGGCCTTCATTTTCGCAACCGTTCGTTGTAGACATATACTTCCAATTACAAAAATGTTTCAAATGAGGTAAACATTCATGTTATGACATTTTGAAATTTAAAAAATCAATTTTGTAAAAATTACAAAATCTAACTTTTTATACAGTCCCCGTTCCTTATAGTAATATTTAGTAAAAGTTTACACTCCTCCTAACAAACGTAACACAAAAAGTTTCACTTCTGTGTGACAAAAATTGACCGAGATATTTAATTTCAAAGTTTGGGATTTTTTCAGATTTGTTTTTGCCTTCCTTGAGGGGTCGGTTAAAATATAAATTAGAATAATTCGAGATTGAAATCAGGGTGCAACGCCCCTTTTACGGCGAAAGGGGGGGGGGTTCCCCGACCATAAACGATGGGTACATGTATAGTAAAGTGGACATGCCCGATTCACTGAAAGTGGTCGCAGCGCCCCTAGTGGCGAAACACGGAAGTTTGGAAATCTAACTCCGAAACTAAGCAAGATAGACAAAAGATGTCAATTAGAAAGTTGTAGACCATCGTCAAATTATGTAGAACTGACACCCTGAAAAAGAAAAATGCGCATAAAAATCCGGATAAATGGCAGCGGAATGCAAACTACCAACGGGGCTATAATCCCCATGCTAATCGTGATTATGCAAATAGGATAGTACCGCAGCCACATGCTCGGGATAAAAGACGAGCCATCCAGTAGTGGGCAAACTAGTCTGCGCTGAGATTGTGATGGCGTGCTACACATCCGCGTAATATGCCGAAATGATAGTTATTTATGGCGAATGTCAACGAAATGCCAGAGCTGATGCGAGGGTTTATGGCGAACGTTTTCTTATGGATCGACGTCCATCGCATCGAACTATGGCTACTGTACTTTGCAGTCTCAGAGAGACCGGCGGCTTCACACCACAGCCAGACTGACAAGATCGGGCATTCGAGTGACACCGGAGGAAGTACTGAGATACGCCATTGCAAATCCACACCTAAGCACGGCGGAAATAAGCGAGGCATGTGGATACACGCGTCAACATATTTGGCGACTGTTACATGCGCATGGTGCGCATCCATACCGTCCGCTACTGGTGCAAGCATTGATGCCGGGTGACGACGCACGAAAATTTGATTTTTGTAATTTCCTGCTCAACACGTTGCACGACATTCCGTCGTTGTTTTCCGACATACTGTGGACAGATGAGTCGCAATTCACAAGGGATGGCATCGTCAACACCCACAATGTGATTACTGGGCTCTGGACAACCCTCACGTGGGACGCACAGCACGATACCAGGTACGCTGATCAACGAATGTGTGGTGCAGTATATGGGGAACCCAGATTGTTGGACCCATCTTCTACGACGGAACCTTAACGGGCAATCGTTACCTGCACCTGTTACAAGACACGGTACGTGACTGGTATGAACAGCTGCCTCTCCGAGATGCATGTCGTGTGTGGTTCCAACATGATGGTGCCCCTCCGCATTAAGCAGCAAATATTCGTGCGTATCTAGCCACCGAATTCGGCCAACAGATCATCGGATATGGTGGTCGGGTAGAGTGGTCACCGCGTTCGCTGGACTTGAGTCCCATGAACTTCTACCTCTGGGGTTACGTCAAGGAACAAATATATGCGACTAAGCCAACCTCTCTGGATGATCTGAAACATCGTATTAGCCTTGCTTGTCGCACAGTTACACCAGCTATGCTTCAACGCTTCCACGATTCAGTACTGTCACGCATTCAATTTTGCATTGCCACCCACCAATGGGGAACATTTTGAGCAGTATCTCCAGTAGATTTCTCCACTTTACTGTATGTACTGTTTTCCGTTGTATGCTTCTGTAACTTGTGCGAGTTAGATTTCCAAACTTCCATGTTTCGCCAATGGGGGCGCTGCGACCTCTTGTAGTGAATCGGGCATGTTCACTTTACTATACATGCTTTACTAAACATCGGTTATGGTCGGTAACCCCCCCTTTCGCCGTAAAAGGGGCGTTGCACCCTTATTTCAATCTCGAATCATTCTAATTTATATTTTAACCGACCCCTCAATGAAGGCAAAACAAATCTGAAAAAATCCCAAACTTTGAAATTAAATATCTCGGTCAATTTTTGTCACACAGAAGTGAAACTTTTTGTGTTACGTTTGTTAGGATGAGTGTAAACTTTTACTAAATATCACTATAAGGAACGGGGGACTGTATAAAAAGTTAGATTTTGTAATTTTTACAAAATGTCATAACATGAATGTTTACCTCATTTGAAACATTTTTGTAATTGGAAGTATATGTCTACGACCAACGGTTGCGAAAATAAAGGCCGGGTACGGACTTTGCGTTGCACCCTGTATATTGGTTGAAAGATAACACGCGCACGCACACACACACATATATATATATATATATATATATATATATATATATATATATATATATAGGGAAAATAAAAAGATTGAAATACTATGCCATTATTATTTGTAACAGTAAAAATCAATAAAACTGATGTCAGCCTGTTGAGTAAACAAATAAGATAAAACTGAATAAAAATGAAAATAGGATCGTCTTTTGTTACATTGAATTAGAGAAGTTTTAACATTGCTTTCCCACACTTTTAGCTATGCTGACAGTTAGCTATCCGTCTACCATTGAAACTACTAACATTCCTTTATTGTTGACAGGTATGTACAGTTGTGGAAAAAAATTGAACCATTCCTCTTTATTCTGACATCATTCATATCACACAGCAAATTAAAAGGTACCACTCTATAGGGTTGTCTCCAGATCAGACAGCAAACTTCTCAATTTCCCATTATGACACCAAATTGCAAACTTATATCAAAATTTAACCTTGGATATTAAATTTCAGGTCAGCTGTTGCTGAATTGAGTACGGAAAGTTTGGAGCTGTAATGTTAGTTTCCGTGAAACTTTTATATGCAGTCAAACCTCATTAAGATGAACTTGCTTAATAAAAAATTACTGATAACATGATTGAATTCCAATCTGCATCAAAATGTATATTCAAATAATGTTAACTCATTCGTTTAATAAGAATTCGGGTTACACTAATCGCTGGTTAAGATGAAGAAATTTTCGAAATTTAAGGGCAAATAGACTCTTCAATCCTATTATCAGAAACATAAAGTGACTTCGAAATTGTAGAAGCTTTTATTTCTGTAAGAGAGTGAAGAAAGAAAAATGAAAATTCCGAAGATGAATAAGTGTTTTTTTTTTCAAAAGAAGCTACTGCTGGCTTAGAAATTATTCACCGATTTTTGTTAGGCAGTGAAAATTCATCTGCTCAATTAAACAGCTTTGACCAAATCAAAGATCTTAAAGTATGTCATGAAAAAAAATTAAATACAAAATCGACAACAGAACAATTTCAAGACAAAACTTGTGCAGTCAGGAAATACTTGTGTAATCAAGAATTATCTGTGTAATTAAGAATTATCTGTATAATTAAGAATCATCAGTATAATCAAGAATCTATAATCTGTGTGATGAAGGATGGTCCATTTATCTGTGAACCCAGAATTCTACAGTAAGTATGTAAATGAGTAAATATTTTATTTCATTGTTGAAATAATGTCTTTTTCTGAATTCGGCTAACAGGAATTATGGATAACAAATATTTTTATGGTCCATGAAATTCATCTTAATGAGGTTTGACTCGATTCAAATCTTTCGTAATAATCTTCCAATCATGCTGATATTTTTCATTATGCTTCCATTAAAGAACACCCAAAAATTCATATAATATTTCACTAAAAAGAATTTGTATATTCTGAAATAAATATTAAAATCTGAATAACAACCTTATAAAAAGAACTTATATATTATGAAAGAAATATTAAAAATATGAACAACCTTTATTTTTCATGGTTTTTATGGTGCAAAAGCCACATTTGGCCATTCTGCACCAGACACAAGACATATAATAGCAAGTAATGGACATACACACAAAGAAAGTTTTACTGACACAGAAGAGAGAAATACACCCGAGGAATCGAACCTTACATGTATTTTAATGGAAATCAATTCAGAACATTTCATACAACCATATAAAGTTTCAGTCTTTCCTCCCAGTAGTTTTGTCCCTATAATAAATTAAATTAGAATTTTCAGCCAGTTTTTGCACTAAGAAATGATAAACTTCTGCTAGGATGAAAGAGCTGAAATTTTGCAGTCATTCAAATATTCCTTCTGAATCAATTTCTATCAAAATATATCAACGTTGCTATTCATATATTTTTAATATTAATTTTATAATTAATATTGCACACTAATGATTAAGAAAAAAAGACAATATGCAAATTTGTCTTGGTTCTTTTAAAGTAGCATAATAAAAATAATCTTTGTTCACACCGATTATTTTGATTGTGCTACTTTAAAAGAACCAAAACAAAATTTGCATATTGTCTTTTTGGAAGATATGGACATAAAACTAACTTAACATTTAGAGCTTCGAAATTTCTACTCATAATTCAGAAATGGCTGGAACAAATGACTTAAAACTTTCTATCTGAAATTAAATTTTGCAACAAAATTAGGTGTTGTTATTGGAAATTATGAAGTTGTGTACAATTTGATACAAAGCAATGCCCTTTATGCAAGTTTTAGGCATGTGAATTTAAAGAAATCATATATATATATATATATATATATATATATATAAGCAATCACAAAATAAAAATCAAAGTAACATACCACTTATTTAACAGCACTTAGAGCCACAGCAAAAAAAGAGGATATAAGGAAATAATTGCTAGTAAAATATAAACAAAAGGAAATAGATAAAAATAAAAAATAAGGTGACCTCTTTTACTTTTTCAAGGGGAGGAAAGCTGGAGTACTTTAAAAAGAAATATTTAGAGATTTTTCTATACTCGTGTGAGGCAGACCAAATAATAGACACAAGTTACCCCTCCCCAAACTCAAAATTGGAGACAAAAAGAGAACAAAATAACATGAAATAAAACAAACCTTTCAAGAAAAACTGTGAATCTATCCTAAAAGGGCTCATTCTAATTTCATTTTTTCTACCACCTTTCGTTGTTTTGTAATTTTAGTAGCAGCTATTTCCTTTTACCATGTTTGTTCATTGTGACTCTAAGTGCTGTTCAATAAGTGGTATGTTACTTTCATTTTGTTTCATAACTTATGATGTACTATTTATGAAATGGCTCTTGTACTCATTATTGCGTATTGATATTTTCATCTTTCCCTTTTTCTTTTTCGAATTCTACAACAAGTATTTTAAGCACAAAACATCATAAATTCTCTAGCTTCTAAAAAATTCTATAACAATAATTACTTCACAAAAGAAATTTTAATGGAAGGATTCTTTATATAAATTGTATTTTTTAAATCTCAATCAAATCAATGAAAACAGTGTTACTGTTGCTTATGAATATGGTAATTTTACTTATCTTTTAGGATGCCAACAATGTGACATGAAATATATTGGTCAAACCTATAATTTCCTTAAATTACTAATAACTGTATTAACTTACACACAGATCTAACTCCAGGTGTTTTTTAATTTCTATCACTAGAAGTTGACATTTTCGCCATACATGTATTTTAAACCTAAATTTAATTTTCTTAATTCTTTTTAATAACTATGAAAGGGGATTATCTCCTCGTTTTTTTTATTTTGGTGCTTCATGTTTGTTTTGGTTTTATTTATTTCTTATATATTTCTTCATATTGGTTTGGCAAGTCTTCCAGCATTATTTTGGTGCTGAGTCGCAATCACTGATTTGCTGGAAAGGTTTGTTTTATTTAATGTTATTTACTTGGCAATTTTAGCTTTTTGTCTCCAAATTTTCAGTGGTTTATTGTGGGGACTTGTATTTATTATTTGGCCTCTGTCCCACACAAGTATAGAAAAAACTCAAAATATTTTCTTTTTAAAGTGTCTCCTTTTTCCCCTTGAGTATGCTGTCTAATAATTTTACTAGCAATTACTTTTATATCGATTCATATAATATATTTCCTATCGAATGATGCTTTTGAATTTGGTCTATGAATGATGCATAAATAAAAATGAGTAGTTTATCATTTTTCTGTGGCTATACCTGGTATAAATTGATATTGTTCAATATACTATATAAGATGTATCTTCTGCTTGGAGCAGAAACTCGTTAAGACACTAAATGCTTATTTTCATGATAAGATATATAATCATACAGTAATCCACTTAAAAGATATATAACACTATCAAAATACTTATAATTTGAATGAAGATACATATCAATGATACTTTTCCCAACATGGAATCCTTAAATTGATTTTTAATTTCAACACTATACCAATAATTTGCTTGTTTTTAAAATCGATAAAAATAATGTTGCCTTTCAATCTGTACAATTTCACCATACATTTTCTGTTACAATCTCAACACTGCTAATTATTTGCTTGTTTTTAAAATCGATAAAAATAACATAATGCCTTTCAATCTATGCAACTTTACCAAACATCTTCTCTTACTATGGATTCAAACAAATTATGTGTTTATTGACAACACTTAAATTTAAATAATTATTTTTTAAATGAAGAAAGGAATAAAATTTATTGTTTGTGTTACACTGTTAGGGTAAAAAATAATAAATATGGAATGTTCTGAAGTATGTTATTGAGAGTCCAATAATATATAACATATAAATATCATTAAATAAAATTTCTATTTCTACCTTTCAAAGTTCATTTAAGATAAGTCAACCACAGAAAATTATTTTATTAAACAAAATGTTATAAAACAATTTAAAAATAGTCAAGTTAAAATAATTACACAAAATAAATCAATAACTGTACAGAATAGGATGTTGTTTGCTTTCTAAACCATAAGAAATCAATATAAAAAACTCATAAGCAAGGATAGCCAGTCAATAATAATACTAGTGTTAAAATTCAAAATAAATGCAATGATATGGTTGAATAAATTCACAGGGACCTTAGAAGGTGCTAAAATACTAAAGAGGGAATTGAAAGTTACAAAAATTATATTTGCTACCTGTTAAGCTAAATTTTTATAACTATAATGTAGTATGTAGTTGGATGTGTAAAATTTGGATATTCAATTGAAATTTTTCATGAAGTGTAAAGTAAATAGTGTCTAATCTATATTTTTGATTTGCTGCATATTTATACCATTTATCTACTTAATCACATATAGATAAGCTTTATATCATGTTATCCACTTGAGATACATGATTAAGTATTTAGAATACCACTTCAAATTTAAATTAATTTGTGTCCAAAGTTGTATAATATTTGAATAAGAGTCTTTACATATGGGGACACCTGGAGGATGGTGCACTTTAGTAACCGATTTTTTTTTGGTTTTACCATAGATAGACATGGTAGTGATATACTTAAATCTCAATTTTTTAAATATTTTGTTTAACATTTACTGAGATACAGGAATTTAAAAATTGGCCATTTTTATAAAATGGTAACCATATTGGATTTGACAGTCTATAAATGATCCTAATTTGAAAACTAATTATTCAAAATTAATAATTCTTGAACAAAATGGAAGCCATTTATTTCAAGAAAGTATATAATACACAAAAATAATCGTAATTTCACATTTTAATAATTTATTGGATGTGCAAAGTGAAAAATCACTTTAAAAAATATTCTACTTTAAATGGCTGTAAAAAATGAAGGACTATCATATTTTTCTATGAAACTTTGCAGAATTGTTAACTAATATATCATTACCACAACGCTAAAGGAGCGTATCTGCATTTTGGAAATTTTCACATAGCTGCATTTGAGTCACCATTTCATGTTTTACACTATGATAAAGCCACAAATCATCTTGATTCTTAATGGAAATGCCGATTTTCATGAGAAAACAACCTTAGAGTCGTAACTCGATTTTGCCCGAAGTATCAAAACTTTGACCGCGTTTTTGTAGAAACGTCATTTTTGCAGATACATGCCTTTGGAGTGGTGGTAACGATTTGTACTTTAAGCTGAAAAAATTCAGAGCGGTGAAATTTTTGGTTAATAAAGAAAGCTATTTGAATCAGAGCATATGTATTTCAAAATGATGGCCATCTTACAGTGCAAATCACCATAACCTAAGAACTATTAGTCAAAATTGAATTCTGTGAAGTACTAATTCAAAGCAGGCTCACAATTCAATGTTTCGATATCAAGATAATATCAAATTAGACCTATTTTAAGAACCATTGAAAAAATTAAATTTTTTATCAAAAATATTTTTTTTAATATTATTTTAAATGTAATGACTTTTATAATATTTAATTAAAATATTTCTGTTAAAAATATTCACACTGATACTTTAGGTACATTTTCATTACTAACATTAAATTCTTGTTATTTGTGTCAATATATTCTCTTTGACATTTGAAGGCAGGAAAGCAAAGATAATATTTTTATTTGTACATTATTAAGTGTTTCATTAAAATATTACAAAAATTTTTGACATAAACAGCTTTGGCAAACATCTATTAACTAACTGTTTTTCTTTTCTGGTGACTCGTAGCAAATGAACATTTAGTTACAATCACAGATGTTAAGTAATCACAAAATTCAAGACACTACTTATCCAGATTTCAAATCTATGGATACGTTTTTAAATGCTTCATTTAAAGAAAGGGTCTAAATTCTTACATTAGTACCAGATTCGTGGACACTAAAGCAAATACTTACTTTAATACCACAGAACATTTGGTAAAA
This sequence comes from Meta bourneti, assembly GCA_933210815.1. Lineage (NCBI taxonomy): Eukaryota > Metazoa > Arthropoda > Arachnida > Araneae > Tetragnathidae > Meta > Meta bourneti. The sequence continues at coordinate 6,436,270 of OW119934.1, read as the reverse complement.
GTAGCTAGAAAATTAAAAGCAACTGAAGGTATATTATCCATTCCTAGTTAAAGAAAACAGAGGCATCACTTAGGGAGGGAAGGTAAGACAATTGCTTCCTCCTGAGTAAAGGATTTTTTTAAAGTAGCCATTGAGTAGAACTACTGAAGAAAAATGTGAGAACTGTACTTTTGATACAAAAATATACCACATTTATAAATGCTTGAGAAAATAAAGATGTGATTTGTTGGGACTAAATGTCCTGTTCAGAATGCACCAGAAAATTCATAAAAGCGCTTGAAAGAATGACGTCACCTGGCAACCAATCAGAAAGTTACTTTATTACATTAGTCTTTATCTACTGTAAAAAAGTAACATTTTTTGTTAATTGAAATTCAAATTTCTTTATTTTTACATTAGTTGTGAGTGCATTATTTTTATGTGGAATAAAAAGTAAAAACTAAGCATGGAAACTGGAAATGTATGGAAATTCATGTTACAGAAAGAGGAAGAGTTAGAGAAAGGAAGGTGGTGCACTATATGATATACCAAATCTGGTCTTCGTTAAATAGTTTGCCTCAAGCAAAAACTGAAATGACGTCTATGAAGGAAACATGAAATTAAGTCTGAAATTCTAGAAAAATGTATTGTTTTTTAATTTTTAAAGAATCTCAAAGTCAGTATTTAAAAAAAAGAAAGGATGAATTGAGTCAGGATTGTGGATGATTTTTCTAAAACTATACTCTGCATTATAAAGATACTAGTCAAAGCATCCATTGGGAAAACGAGTAGGCAACATTTCATCCTTTTCTAGTATAAATTAAGGATCTTGATCATGTGAAAACTATTTCTATGTATGTAATAAGTGACAATTTAGTTCATAACACTACAACATTTTGGACTTTTTAAAAGATAATTGTCAAACATTTAATCACATAAATTGGCCACCAAAGCAAGCTCTGAGTCCATATAAATATGAAATATTGAATGTACTTCAATTTCTTCAACTTAACAAAAGAAAACCATTAAAGGAATACATGCATTTTAGTAGCAAAATCTCAAATTAATTTCTAACAATCAATTAGGCTACTTATCAATAAAATATAATCACAGGAACAAAGACAAGTTGTTACTTATCAATAAAATGAGAGTCAGATTTGGTTTCCAGAGAGTTTCAGATTCCTATCTCTCTAAAATATTCGTTGCTACCATGGGCAGGGTGTGAAAAAATCATTATTTAAAAAACCCATTAAAATCGGAATTTTTTGTTTAAATAAGATTTTTACGATTTTAATTAATAAGTATGTTTAAATGTGAGACGTGAGACATGCAAATTAGTGTATGCTCTAGATAGTATTATGTTAAATATTAATATAAGGTTAAATACTTATGGTAAATATTAATATATAAGAGAGTTAAGGAAAGATAACAGAACTAATTTTTGAAAGATTAAAAACAATAAAAATCATTTTTGAGCATTGCTGTGCGTATTTAATTCGAATTCAATTTCATAATATAAATCCATAATATTTAAAAATTCTTATTAAAAATAAACATTTTATTTGGAAAGATAAAATTTTAAATTTAATAAATTTTTTACATATACACCAACTTAATTTTAAGTGTAAAAACTGTATAAGCTAAGCTAAACAGTTAAGTTGAAAATCTTTTTATATAAATACAGAAGTAGCAAAGGTGGAAAGACTATGAATGGTTTTCCAGTCTTCTACAAATATTAAAATCTTAAATTAATTTCGAAAGGATATGTTAACATCTCCTTAAGTAACATTGTTAAAAAATCATGATTCTTTTTTAAAATGGTTTTAAAAAATTGGGTTATTTGATTCAAATCATATTATTTTGTTTATTTAAATCGAATTTTTATGGTTTTAATTAATTTGTTTCACCTATGTGTTAAACTTTAGATATGAGACTATCAAATCACAGTGTAGTTACAAGATCATATGGATTTCCGTTAAACATGCTGAGGGTTTAGAAATTCCAGATTCCTTTATCATAAATACTAAATTCCTTCTTGAAAAGGCATCAATTTAAGTTTAACCAACCTTTCAATGGGAGGAGTATATGAAAATTACCCAAAAACATTTTGTACATCTGGTCCTTGTATAAAAACTGGTCTCGTGTATAAAAACTCAGCACCTCCTGATAAACAGATTTGAGAGTGATAATTGTAGTGAGCAGAAAGAGGAATATTTGTTGGTCAGTTGTCATTGTCATTCCAACACAAGTACTAACCCCTAGGGGCCAGAATCCTTTTTGTCTCCCAAACAGGAGAGGTAAGTATTTCCAATGAGAAACTAAATTTGTTAAAAAAAAACACCTACACCAAGCATACCCGACAACTTGGAACCCTATAAAATTTTTATGGTAGAGCCCAGGAGCCCCAAACATAAGGGATAAATATGCAAATAATGAGTAACCAAATATGCTGAATGGTTTGGTTACTCATTCTTAGATTGCTTATCAGAAGGGTCACTAAGTTCTAGAGACCTGGAACTCTTTTGGCCCTAATATTTTTATGGTTGGGGCCAAACCCTCCTTCAACATGTGATAATATTACAAATATACTGATAATAGTGGATGATTTATATAAATAAAATAAAGAGTTCCAAAATTTTTATATATGAAGCAAATAATTTCTCCAAGTTGGAAACCAGAGTATTCCGTTCAATTCATTTTCTTTAGTGTCTGCAAAATAGGGAGGCCAGTAATTGTCAGTTTTAAAAAGGATCATTCTGGATTGAGTAGAAGCATACATTTAAACTGATTTGTATTGCCCGACACATGTTATTTCATTTTAAATATTGTTAAACTTAAGAAAAGAAAATTGAAGTGATTTATATCAATGATTTTTTTAATAAAAATCACTTGATTTAAAGCATGATTAAAATCATGATTCAAATCAAGCTGTTTTAAAGCAGCATACCATGACCATGAGATTTGGGAAAAATCATCTGATCAACATTCAAAATGAACTATTTATTAAAAAATTATTTTAGTAATATTTTTTTTTAATTTGAATTTTTTCCATTGGTTCTTAAAATACACTTTTAGAATACACTACACTCACACAATAAAGACTTAGCATATTCTAAGATGAACTGAAAATTACATATGTCTGTAATTGGATATTGTTTTGATATCTAAACATTTAATTGTGAGCCTGCTTTCTCTTCTGTATACCTATGTCATAGATTTCCAGTGATCCTGAGAATGTCTTTTGTAATGTAATTGCCCATTAAATTAAGTTTAAAAAAGCGATTTAGGTTGAACTGTGCAACTGTGTTGATTTAATTCTAAACGTTGAAAACTGAAAAGCCAATTAGTGTGCTGAATTATGAATTGTGCCAGTGACTTTTAGTTTCATGGTGCATTGGCCAGTGAAGCCAATCGAGACTTTTAAAAAAGGGTAAGTCCTGAAATTGAAATGAATCTTAAGAAAAAAAACAAATATGGACATCACTGAAATCGATACCTAAGAGACTTATTCATAGAATTGAAGCTACATTAGACACTGTCACTAATATAGAAGAATTAGAAATACTATTGAGTCAACTATTAGAAATGTTTGATAGCCTTAAGAAGCTAACAGTGAAGTTTTTTAAACCTTGCAGAGTTATGACGTTGGAATAGAAATCAAAATTTGAAAAGAATATCACAAGAAAATAATCACTTCTAAATGTAAATTTTTGAAAAAGATAAAGGAATTCAATTTTGCTATTCAAAACAATTCCAGAGTTGGTTCTGTTTCTGGTTTGGAGGTCAATCAGAACCAAAACTCAGAATTTTTGGATAAATTAAATTGCCTAAATTAACTGTAAATAGATTAAATGGAAGATTCTACATATTAGGACTTCAAAAACACAATTGATAAGAATCTTAAAAACCAGAAAGAAAGGTTAATTTATTTATGGGACATAGTTGGCAGCCCAACGGTTTCTGTGATATCTGGTTTTGCTTTGACAGAAAACAATTATGATTCTGCTTTAGAGCACTTTTAAGCTAGATAAGGACAAAAAAACTCTTAATTAACTATAATTTTGGAATTCTGTTAATTTATCACTAGTTAAGAATTCAGATGATACATTTGGGCTGAGACAATTTTTATTATAAGGTTGAAATACAAATAAGAAATTTAGAGTTGAAATTAGCAGAGTAAATACTGGGAAATATTGGGATTTGAAAAAATCTTTTGAAGTTCCTCAGCAGTGGAATCCAAAGTAGAGAATGGGTAAATTTTATTCAATCGATACAGGCAAAAAAAATTGTCAAGTTAATACACAGCCAGAACTATTTTTTAACCATTTCCTCATACTCAGCACAAGAATTATTAGTGGGATTGAAATCCAAGTGCTTGTTTTGGAAAAGGGATCAGAGTCAGGTTTGTTATCACTATGTGCTGAAAAAAGATATCTTGAAAACAGAAGATCTAGACTAGAAAATAGATGCTTTCTATGTTTACTTCTAAAGTATAGAATAAATCAATGTAGTAAAAGAAAATTGCGGCTTTTGCAGTAAAAGACATTCAGAAGCCATTTGTTGCAGTTATCATAAAAAGAATGACAATGAAAAGACAGTTTGGAGTATTGGTGAATCGAAAGTTATTTTGACTGTTTCAACAGGTCAAACCTAAGCAAAACTAATGGTGTTAGCTTCAAATCGCGTTTGTTTTAATTCATAATGAGGAGCGGTTTGAAAAGATTAGAACACTTCTGGATAAAGGGTCAATGAGAAGTTTTATTCATCAGGATTTACCTAGAACTTTAGGGCTATCCAGTACAAAAATAGAATTATGTTCAGTTCATTCTTTTGGCCCTACACAACCCATAGAAAAGATTTTCAATATCATTACAGTCAAATTGGAGAATCAGGAGGATCCTAAGCTCAACTTGGAAATGGAAGACAAGAAATTGAGCAAATTTCTGCAGCTGGTATTTTAACCCCAGATAGCATTATATTGAATAGAAATATATATTCGAAAGGGTTGCATAAACACAATCAGAACAATTGAATCCCTGTTCTGATAGTGGCAGATTACTACAATGTGGTAAGATGCAGAATTCAACATATAAATAAAAATCTTGTCACAACACAAAAAATATTTAGGTGGTGTCTAAAGGATTATACTTCGAATGATTCCTTGACAATGAAAGTCATAGTTGAAAAAAAATCAGATTTCTGATCAGATTAAACAAATTTGGGAATTGAATGAGAAACTTCCGATTCATTAGAAAAAGACAACGCAAAATTTTGAATCAAACATTAAATGTGAGGAGAATGGTTTATTCAGTGAGACTTCCATAGAAACCAGGGATTAAACATTTATTACATGATAACATGATAATCAAGCAGTTGCAAAATATTTCCAAGGCTTAATTCAGTTTCAAAACAATCCAATTTTGTTTATTGAATATAAAAATGTGATAGAGGCTCATTAAAGAAAGAATTATAGAACTGATTCCAACAAATTGTAAACCAAAATGATCAAACAATATTTTATTTACCTAGAGCTATAATTCGTAAAGATAGACAACAAGCAAATAACGAATTCGAATTATTGGATCTAATCTGTATCTGGGCCAACTTGAACTTTCTTTATTTTTTATTTAGATTTAAAGAATAAAGAAAAAATAAAATTTAAAGAAATATTTAGATTTAAAGAATATCTTGTACCCTGTATGGTGGATATTAAACAAGTCTTTCTCCAAATTGAACTTGATGAAAAAGATAGCGATTTTTTGGAGAATGATCCTTTTGGTAACTTGACAGAAATATTTAGATTTACAAAAGTATATAGTTCTCCTTTAATGCTGATTACTATCATAAAATATCCCTTGAAATAGCATAGAGATGTAGGTGATGTAATTGTAGGGTCATAAAAATGTACAATGACTGATTAACATTACTTTAGAATGCATTCATATTCAAAGGAAGCAAGAATGACCTTACACAAAATGCAGACCAATTCTAAGGAATTGTATGAACTTTAGTAAAAGAATGATACATCAATACAAAAATTCCCACACTATTTGCCAAACTGCACTAACTTTCAATGTTTTACGAATAGCTTGGAACACTGAAAGCGATAGCTTTTATTTTGGCACTAACCTTTTAAGGGAATTCCTAAAAAATATTGATACAAAGATTTCTTTTTCAGGTAATGGGTCATATTTTTTTGTCTGACAGGGTTTCTAGCCACATTTACAATTTGAATAAATGTCTAATAGAAGATATTTGGAGATTAGGTTTTGGATGGGATGAAAAATTTTCCCCTTCCCTGAATAGGATTTGGAGAAAATGGTTAAGTGAACTCAAAGAATTCGATAAACTTTCATTTCATCCATTTGATAGGTGTGTCAGATGATGTGAAACAAGCAGATCTGCATTGTTTTACTCACCCTTCAGAAAGGGCATGTGCAAGTGATCACAGTTGATGGAAATATTTGTAACAGTTATGTTATTTCCGAAATTGACTCCTTTAAAGACGCTTTCTTGTCTAGAATAGAACTTATGGCAGCACTTTCATAGTCCAGATTGTGGAGTAAGCACTTTCCAGGACCCATTTTATAAAAAGTGACTCAAGTCTCACATTGCTGTTTACACATATGCGGTCACATGAGCTGTACATTTAGAAAAAATATTGGACATTTCAACTAAATGTCTCATGTTAGCTTTCAAGAGGTTTGTGTCAAGACGGGAATTACAGCAGCATTTACTGACCATGCAAAAACGTTTCAGAGCACTAAAGGATGCTGTAGATACTATTAAAAATCGAAAAGTTCCAAGATTTTATTTCATCTCAAGGTAAGGGATGAAAATTCATCATCAAAAGTACCCCATGATGGGGAGGGTTCCATGAACATTCTAGTGAAATCTGTGAAAGATCCTCAAAGATATTTGGTAGAGCATACTTTCAAAGAACAGACTGCAGTTTTATATGAAATTGAAGCTGTAACCAATCTACAGCCTTACACCTGTTTACAACGATGTCAAAAAGCCGACAACTAACTCAGCTAATTTCCTCCAGTTTGGAAGGAAGAACTTTGATTATCTTATAAGTTTTGCTGAACTTGAAAACAAACTTTTTCCTTCTACTAAAGAATCTTTAATTAAAAGGGAAAAGTACTAACCAACTCCTTGAACAATTGTGGATAAAATGGAAAGAAAAATATCTGTTAAACTTAAAAACTGTTCATTATTTGAAAACTCCTAAAGTTAATCAAGACCTGGAGATGAAGTCATACTGGTAGATGGGGCCAGCAAATCCAAATTCCTGTGGAAGAGATGGACATATTTGTGGAAACTGATAAGGAAAGTTCCAAAATCCAGTGCAAATCCTGACTGATTCTGGATAAAAGTGGTTCATGCGTTGTGAATAGCCATACTGCTTTGAACTCAGAAAAACATACCATACACGTTTTCTCATTTCGCATTCGATAAAAATTTATGTCAAATAGCATTTGCCATTAATGTCATGACTTATTTCTCCATTAATTTTTCCTTGATTGTTTGATCAATGTTTTACAAAAAATTTAAAACGCTTTATATTGTGTTTGATAACTAATTATGCTCTTATTAATATAATCAGATTGCATAACTTAATCCTCTTTTTTGTGTTTGAATGTTCCTCTTATTGGATGTTTTGTGAAGTTGTAAAATGTTTTCATGTTGGATGTTTTGTAAAATGTTTCAACTTTTATAAAATAATGTGTGATTAATGATTTACCTTTTTCTTCCTTATATTGCATTTGACAAAATCACATAAACAAGTGTTCAAATTTTAAAAGATGCTGTTCTTATGAAAGAATTAGGATGTGAATTTTTTTAAATTGTAATTTGTTTACAATTTTTCAAGTCTCCTACAAAATCAAATCACATTTGCAAACTTAATTTTTAATACTTCCATTTGGCAACTGCAAAACACTAAGTATAGGATTCTAGATAATTTTATTGTTGTTTTGAATAAAAAATAATGTAATTAATATTCTGAAGATGTGCAAAAAAAGATGACTTATGAGGACATCGTTTCCAAAATTATATAATTGCTAACCATGAATTGTAAGACACAAAATCTTCCTTCTATGTATATTCAAAAAAGCTTTTATAGTGTGAATTTAGTAAGCATTAGAAAAACGACGAAAAAAGAATGAACAATTAGAAACATTAATTTAAACTTTCCTGCATAAAATTATTCTCCCTCTTGTCTTTTTCTATCCTTTTCTTGCTTTGGCTTAGCCATCTTATTCCTGAATTTTCAGAACACAAATGTGAAGTAACCAATGAAGAAAACGAAATAAAAGCTCACAGCTGTTGCTGCATTAAAATTCAAAGCAACGAAATTAACAAAAGAATTATAGAAACAGCTATAGAATTGATAAAAAGTTATATCAGAAATAGACACAGTAAAACAGAAAATTCTGCTTTATGGAGTTTATTTTCTGTTTCCAATTAATGTTATTTTAAAGGATGCTTTTTTTTGCAAAATATTCTAAACTGAACAGAAAATACTCTAATCACTTTTTCTTTTCTGCACTCCAAGATTGATGCTGGGGGTGACCCTATATGCCCCTTCCACTTTTGTAATGCCCGTAAATCCATAGAGAAAGAAAGATATATAGCTGATTTACCATTAGCGCAAAGGACTGTAATAAGGGAAAACAAATTATGGTCACATGACGACTGGCAACTTGGATCATCGTGAGAAACTTCTGTTTGGGATTTTCTATAGGAAAGGCACATCCATGACTTAAATGTTGCTCTTTTAGTCAAGAAAAAAGCCGACCTGAGCTATGAATACAATAGTCAGGAGAAGGATCAACCTAAAACGATAAACCTATACATATATGAAGGAATGTCATTATTTATTTGTTTTTCTACTATTTAAAGCATTTTAAAACCAAGTACTGTTGCATCACAGCATAATATAATCTTCTTTATTTGTTGTTGTGTTCATATTTTTTACAGTATATGACATTGTAAGGACATTTTAAATACCTGTAAGTTGAGAGAAAATGTTGTGCAGCAACTAAAACTATGTTGTTAAGAGAATAAATCAAATACTTTACGATTATACATACAAATGCAGGTGCAACTCTTGTCCAAAGTCACAAAGGTCTACATTCATAAGTGAACCAGAAGTATAATTCAATAAATTTATTTGTATGCAAATGAAACTCATGTAGATAAATAGTAGTAAATATTTATTTTTCATGGAATGATTACACTGGTCTACACGATTTTCATAACAGATAAGTCAATGAGTGTTTTATAAAGTATTTTTAACGCTGAAATAGAAAATGTAATCAAAATTTTTCTATCATGTCACGTTTTTAATTTCTATAACTTTAAAGATCCCTATTATGTCATTTTTGGCACATAATAGAAACAATCTGCTACCTTAAAAAACAAAGAGTCACCCACCCGGAACCAATAAATAATGAGTCATCCTCCCTGCATCAATCAGCAATGCTTTAACTGATGAGTCATCTCCGCTGAACCTTTTTGAAATCACACAATCTCTCAATGCAGCTAAGGCCATTGTCGGGTGTGGTAATCCGTATTAAATTCTGCGAGTTCAGTAAATGTCCTATACTTCTTCCAATTATGCAAATTTAGTTAATATTAATCAAGTATCAAAATAGTGTTTTGTGTTATAATTTTACGTCGGCTTTTATTTACATGAGTCAGCAAACACGTTCGTGTAAAAATTCTCCAAATTTATTTTGTTATGTCTGTGGCGAATTCACAAAAGAGAGTCAGCGTAGGCCGATTTCAAAATTGATGAAAACTGCTTATATACATTATTTCAGTTGTCCACACGGAGATCAGGATAAATTGTGGGCACCACATCTAACGTGTATTAGGTATTATGTAGAGCTCACGCAGTGGTTAAAAGGGAAAAAAACACATTTGCCTTTTGCTATACCTATGGTTTGGCGTGAACCAAAAATCATTATGATGACTGCTACTTCTGTTTAACAAAAGTGTCAGTGGTTTCTCTGCAAAAAATAAAAGTAATATTGTGTACCCAAATGTTCCATCGGCTATGAGACCAGTTGTTCATGGAGATGGTTTACCTATTCCTACAGCCCCAGATTCGTGGCAGGAAATTTCTGATTCTGAAGAGGATTGTTCTGAAAATACTGCGGTGGCACAAGCTTCAAAAGACGTTGATTTCATACCAGAAAAATCAAATAGTGAACAACATCTCATTTCACAAGTGAACGATCTGGTTCGCGACTTCAATTTATCAAAACAACAAGAACAAGTTCTAGGTTCATGCTTAAAGGAGTGGAATTTATTGCATAATGATACCAAAGTTTCATATTTCAGAAACAGAAATAAAGAATTAATGCAATATTTCACTAAGACAGATCTGCTGTGTTCTTGCTGCAATATATAAGATTTGATGTCTGCTCTGAGTATTTCTTATAAAACTAATGATTGGCGGTTATTCATAGACTCGTCCAAAACCAGCTTAAAGGCAGTGCTACTGCATAATGCAAACAAGCATCCCTCCATACCAATAGCGCATGCTGTTGGAATGAAAGAGACATATGAAAGTATGTCATTGATTTTAAAAGCAGTGAATTACGATGCTCATTTATGGCGTATCTGTGGCGACCTCAAAGTTATCGGTTTTCTTCTAGGCCTTCAAGGTGGCTTTACAAAATACTGCTGCATCTTATGTTTGTGGGACAGTCGTGCAACAAGTGAACATTATGTAGTTAAAGACTGGCCCAAAAGAGACACCTTCACTCCTGGGGAAAAAAAATATTAAGTATGTGCCATTAGTCAACCCTCAGCATGTAATTTTGCCATCTTTACATATCAAATTGGGGTTGATGAATTTTGTGAAACCACTGAATAAAGAACAAGGATTTAAATATTTAAGCCAAATTAAAAGAAGGTATATTCGTTGGACCTCAGATTAGAAGATTAATCAATAATGAAAATTTTGACAGCAAGTTGAATAATGTAGAGCTAGCGGCATGGAAATCATTTAAGGATCTAGTCCATGGTTTTCTTGGCAATAAAAAAAGCACACAATTGGGATCTTTTATTACAAAATCTTTTGTTGAACTATAAAAATTTAGGCTGCCGGATGTCATTAAAAATTCATTTTTTGCATTCTCATCTGGACTTTTTCCCACCAAATTTGGGTGCAGTGAGTGACGAGCAGGGAGAATGCTTCCACCAGGACATATTGCAAATTGAGCAGCGTTACCAAGGTAGATGGGATGAATCAATGATGAGTGACTAGTGTTTGGTTTCTCCAAAGAGAGGACCCTACCGTACACAGAAGGAAGAAGTAATTTGTGTTCTCCAACTCCACTTATAACACATTGTAGGTACATTTTATCTCTTATAGTTATATTCTACAAGATTTTTTCATGTAATAAGCTAAATAAATTATGAGTATTGCAAATTTATTTAACATTTTGTATAATTTCATATACTGATAAATTTAGTCACTTTGCAAATTTTATACTTTTCCAGCAATTACTCGAGGTTGTATAACAAAAAAGTGATACGTGATGGAGAAAAACTGATTTCATTTTCAGATTCAGCGTCGTCAAACGCATAAAATTCAATTATTGGGGTTTCTGTTATGAAAATAATTTTTCAATTTGTAGACTAGTGTTATTAAAGTACAAAGTTTGTTCCACATTTAAATTACTCATATAAAAATGAAATTTGCATTGCAATGTACTATATGGCATGGGGCATAATATGTGGCTATATGGCATAGGGGAAATGAAGTAGCTGGGACTCCACCAGTTCTAGACTGATCTTTGGTACATTAGCACTTTTGCCCTATTTTTGAGGTCCCTGCAAATTTAATCATAGTTATTTTTTCAATTGTTAAAGTAGAATCGCTTTTTATCAAATTGCACATTTTATATTTTCTTCGTGCATGGGGAAAACAAAAATAGCAAGAGCTCTGCCTCTTTTAGACTGATCTTCAGGGGGTAGGGTTTGAGCACCTCCCACTTCTGGGGTCCACTGTGAATTCATATATTTTTCAAATATCTCTCAAGAATTTCCACATGTGAATCAGACAACAAAAAGAATCCATTAAAAATATAAAATTCGTTTACCAAATCATGAATTTTAACTTACCCTTAATAACTTCTTCAATTTGCTTAGCAATGCAAGTGTTCAAATCACCCAAAATATCAAAAACTGTCCTTTTTCTTGAATTTTCAAGACTTGGATCAACACCTGTAAGTGAAGTGAAAATGAATCTGAAATCAAACAAACATTTTTACAATGCAGAAACATGAACAGAGCATTCACCTCCTACCTTTATTTAAGTAGCTATTCTTCAGAAATTTTAGATATGCATTACTTACATTCAATTTTTATCTTTTAAATAAATCAAAATAAGTTTATAATCAAACAATATTTGCTGAATTCATTTGTAAACATTGCTGCTGAATCAACTACTTAGCTTATTAACTTATACAACCTAATAGGATGTATAGTGGGTCACTAAAGTATTAGGCCACCTCAAAATTGTAACTATTTTCACATATTATAGGAAAATGCAGTTAAAATTATCATTTAAGATTTAATCACACAGAATGTCTACTTTTCTACTAGTTTCACATCAAAACAATGGAATAATAAAAAGTCTTGCTAAATATATTAAAAAGGTAACGTAACATGTAACAAAAGCATTCAGCCATCTACTGTAAAAAGTACAAATGCTAAACAAAAACATGAAAACCAATGTTAGTATGCTTTTCGTTTTTTTGCATTTAAGACTCAGTACATTGGTTGCAACATATATTTGGTCAAAATGGAATCAATTGCATTCTACTATATTTGCAGACAGATTTTCAATGGAATTCACTATTTTATGATAGAAAACGTGCTCTTCCTCAGATATTGATAAGATACAAATCTTACAAACACAAGATTAGATTTTAACTCATTTTGACCTATTATATATCAACCAGACATACGTATGCAATGAAATTTAATTTTTAATATGAAGGATATTCAAATCAAAGTTTGGTCAATAGCCACTGTCAAATCCAAAGCATACTATGAAATGGTCTAAATGCATGTGGTGGCAGCTAGAGTAGATACATCTGAACTAAAGTAAGATTGGTTTGAGCTTAGCAGATGGAATCGCAAAAAATTCATCAGGAGACAAATATAGAGCTGCCATGGCAAAAGTACTTTTGAAAAAGTAGCTGTAGTAGCATGAATTGGGTAAAAATAGTAGTGTAAATAATCCTCTTAAAGGCTTCTTGTAGTAGCAGTTTTAGTTGCCCAGATACAAATGAATCAGACAGAAAACACAGAATGTGCTGATTAAATATGAAACAGATGTTGAAGAACTCTCACCTATAAATGTAAACTTCAAAATTAAAAACTAATTGGAAGAAACATTTCTAGCAATTAAAGATATGTATCATTGTTGACTAACAGTACTATTCATATTGAAAGTGATTTTTATTATACCAAAATAAACAATAAATATAAGAAAAATATATATATACATAATTCAAGTATACGAAATTATATATAGAAAGGAATTTTAAAGATGAAGCGAGTGGTGTTGGTGGATCAGGGCGTCATCAGGGCCTGACCAAGTTTCCTTTTGAAAAATGAAAGGAAGGAGCCTGACCAAGACAACACAAAATGATATGAGCAGCGTGAAGGCTAAAAATGCTCAGACACTCCCCAAACACCATTACGAACGATAAAAGAAAAGCAAGTTAACCATTTCCATATGAAAATTGACTTGTCTAAAGACAGTATATAGAATAAAAGTATACAGACATACCCAACACAACACTTAACTGTTCCACACCATACCATTTTGTGTTGTCTGAATCAGGCTCCTTCCTTTCATTTTTCAAAAGGAAACTTTGGCAACAATAGAAATCTTTGAGTCACCAAGTAATTTGTATTTTAAATTAAAATATTATAAAGTACAAAAATTTGTTAACTGTTTTTTATATCAGAAATGTGTTTTGCATAGCAATATAGTTTCAAATTTAAACTCAATGGCACTTAACATTTCTATGAAATTGGATGTAATAGAAACTGGCAATCTTTCTTGCACAGATGTTACTGAACCAATTAGAACTGTTAACTATACTTTCCACTTAATTGTACAATAAATATATAATTACCATAATCTAAGAGCAACTTCACAACTTCTAATTTACCATACATAGCTGCTTCATGCAAAGCTGTTCCAATATCTGTCTGAAAATTGAAATAAAAATTTATTACCACTTCAAATACACAATTTACATACATACCATAGTTTATAACGTAGTGCATTAAACTATATATTACAACAATAAACTATAATTATAGCTTACAAGTAATATTTTATGCACTCTTTTACAGCTGAGTGATTTAAACATATTTTTCTAAAGTAAAGAAATTTCAGGGGAACATTATGTCAATATTTTTAAAAGTTTGTGATACAGCCTAACTTCTGGTGGACCTGTTATTGGCTAATATATCATAATAAATGCTCAATGGTTAAATTCATCGTTCTGCTTAATAAGATTTATAAAATCTTTGATTTCATTTCACAGTCGATAAGAACAAAAATGTTAAATGTCAGATTCATAATTTAATGCTAAAATTAAAAATAAAGATCAAATGCTAAATTGAAACATTTTCGATGCTTTCATGAACCTGTACTATAAGCCCGTGATTAATTAATTATTATTTTTGAAATGTTAAAACATTTTAAATAAATAGAACTTATGAATTAATGATAATAATGGCACAAAGCATACAAAATAAAAATTCAGTTTCAATGGTGATAACTGAAGCCAAGAGTAAAAGTTCAAGGAAATTAGACTCTTCACAAATATTTACTAGTTTTCCAGTATACGTAATATTATCTTGTTCAATCTAGAAATCCATTCTGTTTAATATTAGAGAATGAGGATCGTATATTTTGCACTTGTCTTTCTGTCACAACTAGAATTATTTTAGTTTGTTCAGTCAGCAAATAAATCCTATAAAGAGAGCATTTACTGACATTATCTTCTTATAAAGTGAGTCATAAACTGAGTGATACTGAATAATAAAATCGTTCCCTTAACTTTTTAATTTTCTTTTTAATATTGATAGAAAAGTAGATTTTAAATGCATACAAAAATGGTTAATCAATTCAAAATGTTTCTGAAGAACATAGAAATGTTTTTCAAAAATAATTAAGAAACGTTTATCAAAATATTTTGAAAAGGAACTTCATTCATAAACAAATAGGATTGTTTTGATTCAAATATCATGGCTGAAAATTTAGTTGGTTTTAACTTTTAAGAACTAATATTAAAGAAGGTAATTACCATGTAGTTAATATCAAATCCTGAATCCAGAAGAAGTTTAACCACATGCTTGTGGCCATTTTTGGCAGCCAGATGTAGAGGTGAATGGCACCTAACAATATCTGATAACAAACCGGGATGAGAGTTAAGTAGGCACTCTACAGTTTCTAAGCGTCCATACTGAGAGGCTAAATCTAAAGGAGATTCGTTTTTGACATTCCGAACAGAAGGATAACATTTGTTCTGCAAAAGAAAATTAATTCATTTTGTATTGTTCAAAAATATTTAGAATTAAACAGTTGTGCTTATGAACTGTGGGGGAAAATCGATCAACAATTTGGAATGAAACAATTATGAGTAGCAACATTCATATATTTTTAATATCAATTCTGGGGACTTCTTATACACCCACTGCCAAAAGTTAAGCACAGAGAGGAAAATGTTAATTTCCGGAAGTAAATCTGAATTTGAGAGGCTGCATTTCGCTGTAGAGGTAGATAGAAGTATGCGAATATGTTCTGAAACAGCCAATCATGGTTTCGTGTCGAGAAATATGCAAAAAAGGTAGTCGTATAAGAAGCCAGCATTGTGAAGGGTTAGAGGAGTTTCATGTAAGTGCTGATAAGGGTTTAGAACTTTCGTACTATTAGTTTTCAAGACAGACGTGTTGTTTCTATGGCTTCCCGAAGACGAATGGCAGATAGTGAGCGCTGGCGTTCTGTGGGACGCCTTGAAGCAGGACAATCAATCACAGATGTTGCTCTTTTCTTCGGCGTTCATCATTCCGTCATTTCACGATTATGGAAACAATTCCAAACAAGCCAAACAGTTGTCCGAAGACCTGTGGCCGGTCACCCAAGGGTTACGACCCCCCGCGGAAGATCTATATATTGCTGTTTTAGCCAAGCGGAATTGAAGAGCGACCTCCACACGTGTGACATCTATGGTTGCAGCGTCCATTGGTAAGACGATATCTGCCACTACTGTTCGCCGAAGGCTACACATGAATGGACTGTACGCCCGGGTACCATGAGTTTGTGTTCCTCTATCTGTCCAATCCAGAGGGGCACGATTAAAGTGGTGTCGGCAACATCTGAATTGGACTGTGTTTGATTGGGCCAACGTTATGTTCACGGATGAGTCCAGATTTGCCCTGGAGCCAGATGACAAGCGTGTAAGGGTCTGGAGAGAACAAGGCACACGCAATAATTTATGAAAATTCAATATTGTTTTCATCTTTGTATGTAATTCTTTGTTTTGTTTCATGCATAAACATATTTGCTACTTCCCTGCCGCATTTTGGGTGAATCAAAGCTGTACTTGTCGATTTTTTCGCATTTTACCGCTTCGTGCTTACCTTTTGCAAGTGAGTGTACATCTGTGAAAAATTTCAGCTCTTGTCTCCTAGGAGCTAAGTCATTTTTCATTGCAAAAATGGCTAAAAATAGAAAATTTGGTATTTTTGCCACTTAATATATATAAGGAAAGCTCTACATTTTCCCCCATCATGTAAGTCCTTCTGAATCAATTTTTATATCAAAATGTATTAAAGTAGCAATTTGTACTTTTAAAATATTAATTTCATAATTAATACCACATACCAAAATTTAACTCAAAAAAAGAAATATATAGATTTTGTTTTGGATTTTAAATTAGAAACAAAAAATTTAAGTGAAAAAAGACTTATTTTTGAAGTTATGAATAGAAGTGAGAAACTCATTTCACATCAAGTGCACCAAATTTTCCATACTGCCAAATGGAGTGAAGCTTGGTATTATAAGTTAAATTTTTATAGATTAGAAATATAGCATTAAAATTGGGTGTTGTCATGAGATTCTTTAAAATCTGTGTGCAATTTAATATGAAGACAACCCTGTAACTAATGAATTTAGCACATAAATTAATGAAAGATATATTGACATGTATTTTTGAATTTGCTCTTGTATAAACGATGATAAAATATACTCTTCATTTCACCCCACAGTTCGTTTATTTTCTATTTCATGTAGAGTTCCATTAATATGTACAAAAAGCCTTTGTCCTTCCTATAAATAAATACACTAATATTTGTCTTGCATATGCCATCTGTTAAAGTGTTAATCTGTTTCTAATTTCAGTTGGGGGATTTCAAAATTTTATTTATTTCTGTGAAAGCATTTGGAGTCAATGAAATCGGATTTTGTAGTTTGTTACACATTTTTTCTGCAAAACATGAAACCAATTTTTGAAATTACACAATTTTAAAGTTTTTGATAAGCATGATTGTAGATATTATTAAAGCTGTAGGCAACCATCGAATGTTTTGATGAAAATCCATTCAGAACTTAAGTAGACATAAAATAATGCAAATTTTCAGCTATTTCCTGCAAGAAATTAGTTATTTTTGCAAAAGCACGGTTAAAAGTAGGAAGTATTAAATTTTTATATAGAAAATCTACAGAGAAAAGAGCTGAAATTTTGCATTATCAAAACAGAAAATTTGATTAATCGATTTCCATCAAAATATATCATCACCTGAATGTAAGAACTAGATAGCTCAATTTTGGGGGGTTTGAGATAAAGGGGAAAATAGTTTGTCGTCAATCTCAGTTTCATACAAACCTATATTTTTTATTTGTTGAGATAGAACTTAAGTGGTCAAAAGAGTTACCTATTGTTTGCATTAAATTAGGTATGATCTCAGCTTTACTAATATAAGTATAACTCAAAATACACCGCTTTTCGAGTTATTTAGTTCTTGCATTTAAGTTGGTTGGATACTTAGGATTTAGGAGGAAGATAAATTTACTCATGCAGTAAGAAATTGGGGTAATCATACTTGCAGTATGCTCACAATGTTGAAGCTGCTTTGAAACTTTATCTAGAATCGAGAGGAGTCGATACTTGGTAACAGCTTAAAGAACTCTTGATTATAGATAAGATCAAGGAAAGTGTGCCATCCAATATCAAACCCTGCATAATTCTAAGGAGGCAGACGGATGGTTCACAATGGTAGAGTTAGTCTGAGAATTAGACAGTTTTGTAGTAGCGATGCCTAAGACCCAGGTATCTCCATTTCGATCATATAGTCCAAGGGGCATTCTTCACTCGATTGAAAGGGGGAATTTTGTTAGGAGTAGGACAAAATAAAATATTGCTCTGGTTCCTGGTTAGAAAACTGAAATGTTTTAAATGCCAAGAGGAGGATCATGTTCAAAGGTTCTCTCTCTGTCCTAAGACAAATCAGATCTCAAAAGGTGCAGAGGGTTAGGAGCCTAGAAAAAGGGTTTGGAACAAAGTTTGCAGGGAACTGAACTGTAGGACTTTCGATGGGGAAGATATTAGAGAAGAGAGAAGGATCTTCCCAGAGTCGATTTCGAGATAGATAGCATTAAGTTCTAAGGAATTGTATAGTGGGGCTGAAATAACGGTCCTGAGGGTCAGTTGTTCCAGATAAATATTTATAGTTGGAGTAAAATATACTTGTAACCCATGATTGGCCTTAAGGTGGAAGTGAGACTGATGTCATTACCAATGATGTAATTTATGGTTGGAAGAGGAGCTAAGACCACATGTAAACAAACATGTCACAGTGGTGGGAGGTTTAAATGAAGTTGCCTTAATAACTCTGAAAGTCTTTCGATTGCTGAAGGAACAAAGAAATACTTGGGAAAAGGAACAGGGGGAGGAACCCAAGGGGGAAAGGGAGAGAAGTGCTCTTGCAGTCGCTGAGGGGGTGAAGGTCACCTAAAGGAGCAGGATGAGGTGGCTGGCCAGCCAGACTAATCGGGTGAGGATACAACGATCTGAGCAATCCAAGTGGGGATGGTTGCTTACACTCCTGAGAAAGAGAATGGGAAAGGGAGTGAAAATCGGTCCTTATCTCAAACCCAAAGGTTTCAAAGGGAACAAAGTGAATGTGTGACATTGGCTAGAGCCCTTTTGGACACTAGAAACAATAAAAATGAGTTCTGGTTATATTTGGATATCCTTTATCATACAAGGCTCATGAGTGGACAAAAAGTAGGCCAGTCAGTGGTTCCTTTGAGACAAAGACAAGAAATTTTAAAATTAGCTCACAAACCTTGATAGGGGCATTTAACAGCAAAGAAAACACGAGAGAAAGTAATGTCATTTTGGTGGAAAACCAATTTTACTTCATAAGGACCATAATCCACCAAAAATTTCTAACAGAAGGAATACCTAGGAATGCCAGGTTACAGTGGGCTTTGGCTTATATCAGTATAAAGTGAATATAGCTCAAAGATCAGGAGTTATTGCAGACACTGATGCGTCGTCTAGATTGTTTGAGGAGGAAAAATTTGGGATTAATTGAAAGTTGTTTTTGTAGGAAACTTGGCAATGTTTACTCTTTATCAGTTATAATTATGTGTACGGTATTTACTCTTAAATTATTACTGAGATAATGTATGTAATATTTAATCTTAATGAAGTTATTAATGTTGTGGTGTACAGCATTTACTCTTAAATGGAAAGTTTTATTGTTGGTATGTTCAATAGTTGCTGCTCAAATAATCATTTATGGGCTATGTATTGTATAGGTACTTTTGAAATTGGTATTGTTGTGCATTAGCATTTACGTAACTTTAAGTGGCAACAGTTTTCGAATTATAGATCATGTGACCGTGATCGGATAACTAATAAAATGGTCTACTGTGTTCTTCCTGACTCAACGCTTCTTTCTCTAGACTTGTAAGAGATACATAACAGGTATTATGGTGTACTGCATTACAATTTCATTTGTCTTGATATTTTAGTAGTGTTGGGTTGATATTAAGAATTTTGGAACCATTATTAGTTTATTGTATTTTTCCTTTGGCTGATTTTCCAAACCTTAGTGGTGATTGGTGTAGGTAATTGTCATCAAATTGTGTAGTTAACTCATGCATGAAGGATGATATTTCATCATGTTGGCCATTTGGGGACATAAAAAGATTTATTTATGACTCTAATTCGGCTTTTTGATGACATCTGGGATTGCAAGGGTACCAGTTTACCTGCTTTACTTTGAATTTGAGTTTTCACTTGTAAGACAAATAGTCTGGCAATTTTAAATCATAGGGGTGGTATGAGGTTCTCCAGACAGACATGGAGGAATACTGACCAGGAGGAATTATGGGATCTTCCCTTTCAACAAAAGTAGGGGTATTCTTAGACGGTCATATGGGTCTTACAAAGGCGAAAAAAGGGGGACTCAGAAGAGATACATAGAAGGAAGGACATAAGGCGAGTTGTTGTGAGTGTCATGTCCATGTGATCGGGAACATTGATTTGTAATTGAACTGTAAATACATTGTACAAAGAAATTATGATACTCGGAAATGTTAATAAATGTTTAAAAAGCACATTGAGGAAGCATCATTCTTAAGTGTTAGTTTACATCAAGAGAAAGGACCACAATATAAATATTGAGGAATTAGAGTTAAATAATATACATTAGAGTGAAGGATTTAAATTAGAGCTAACACTTCTCATGTCATTACATAAAGCTGCAAAATAAACTTTTTATTCAATAAAATTTTAGACAAAAATTTGATAACATTATTTAACTTCAATTATGGTTATTTTGGATGTTGATTTAATGTTATAAATTAATTTTACTATAATTGTGGTTTGTAACATTAATAGACAACTCTTCATGCACCTTGTATGATTGATAAGATCAAAAAAAGAAAAATTTCACATTTTTGTATAAACCACTTTTTCACTTTTTTAGATACAATTTTTCTTGCAGACTGAATTCAATTCTTTTTCACTAATCCTGTTAGTCACTTGTCTTTTTTAACAAATGAGTTTACGGTGTATCTGAGAGGTTCATGATACTCCCAATTACACATGCATTAATTATTCTTTTTTTTAATGTTCTATACTAAAAGACACACTAGAAACAAATAACTGAAAAAATAATTATTTAAATAGTTATTATATTAATTCATTACATTAATTTATAAATAATACATTTTTATTTATTCTTTTCATTATGTAACATTTATAAAAAAGTCACTGTGCATCTGCCAGTACCTGTGCGACAAATGGAGGGTTAAATGAATTCAAACAAACCAAAGATTTACTTTGAAAAACCCTTCACTAAAATTACTTTTTAAATTATACACTGTACTTCTTAGATTTTTGTTTGTATTTTTTAAAATAATGCACTTTTGGAGTTAAGACTCTTACATGAAACAGCTGTTAAGCTAATATTACCATCTCATTAAAAATATTTCAAAATCAAGTGTGGAAATAACTAACACAATCACTAAAATCTAATTTCTTAAGTTTATTTTCAAACAGTAATTAACTTTACCAACCTCCAACAACAGTTTTACGATTTCGGAGTGGCCATATTGAGCTGCAGAATGAAGTGCACTTTCATGGTCAAAGTTCTGAAAAGGTTTTAAAAAAAGAAAATGAAATACAAACTATTAAACTATTTTAATAAGTTACAAGCCTAAGAAATTTTTAAGTCTAGGGTTAGGTTAAGAATCTTAAATTTCTTTCCAAACTTAATGAGACGATAAAAAAGATCAGTAAATTAATTTTGAATACATAAATCTGAATTGCTTTGCAATGACCAGGCATCAAATTGGAGAAATTATTGGGACAAGTCAGACCCCGTTCCTTCATGTTGTCACCCTTATCAACTCATCTAGCAGCATATCACCTAATCAGTGAAGTCGAATTAACCAGCATATTATGCTATTCATATTATCTCTGTATATTTATCCCTCATCAAGCTTTGAGATGCTGGCGAGAGCGATGAGAACACTGGCGAAAATCATCACTTCGACTTCTGCCACTTACAAATTCACGTGGCTGAATTGAACCAATCGTAAATTGGTCGAAAGATGAACTTTTTGGGGATAAAAACTCTGGAATTTGTGTTTCACTAAAAGTATTAAAATGCATTTTTGTGGATTTTCTAAGCATAGTTTCGTGTTTAGCACTAATTGCACACTACCACAATAAATACATAGAAGTATGCACCGCGACAAGTATTAACGAATGCTTGGGTTGTGTGTGTGAAATTTGCAAGGCAATTCAGATATCTCGAAAAGTTTTTAATGTTTGTTTTAAAAACAACGCATTGTAATAAATAATCTATTTTACACATTTAAATAATTCAATTATTCATAAATAAATGTATTCACAAGAGGCATTGCTGAACTACTGGCATCATTCAATTAACAAATGCTATGGGAAAAACCTGCTTTACTTGATTATGTTGAGCAGATGTGGACAGTATGTCCAGTTACATGCCACAAGTAGTCAAATCCAAAATGATCAGGGCATGCTCACGAGCAGAATACGTAATACAGTACAGGGAAAATGATAGCTTTGGGACAACATACTCACTATTAAACAGCTCTTATCAGCTTCCTTTGATCTTACTGCAATCCACTTTGTGCTCGTGTCATAAACTGACAACTGGTTGGATAGCTTTCTGCATTACAAAGCTGTTTGCAAGCCCTGTTCAATAGGAATTCACACTAGCAAAAACAGTTAGTGCATATTACGATTCAGTAGCGAGCATGTGGCTTTAAATAGTGTTTAAAAATGTCGATTTATGTCTACCCATAAGTGCATTTAAATAATTAAATGCAGTTAATTAAGGAAAACTCTTGAATTCCACTGCTCAAAATTTACTAAAAGTTTTATTTTTCAGATGATCAAATGCAATTCAGTTTCTGTATTTGCTGTTTTTCATTTGTTTAAATGTTTTGTTACTTGAAAGACTAAAATTCTAAATTATAATTATTTTAATTGAATAGAATTGGGTGTTGTTTTGTTTTTAACAGATGGTTAAAAAATTGTTCGTATATTTTTATAACTATCTATTAAAATGTTTTTTCAATTATGATTTTACAAATTATACATTTTGTCATAAAAAAAATAATTTTCTGCTAATTTGAGAGCAATTCTGAAGAAACATCGTAAAATAATAACAAAACACACACATACCTTCTAAAAAACTTATATGTGCAGACTGAAGTAATAAAATTTTAAATCTAAATTTTAATCTTTCTAATTTTAACTAAAAATAAGAAGCTTCAGTGAATTGACGTCAGTGAGGAAAGTGTATCCGACTCTTTTGTAAAAGTTCTGTGGCAACTGAAAGTCCCTTATTTCCATTGTAGAAGGAAGCAATTGGATCCCATTAAAACTGCTTCATGGCAGAAATTCTGGGGCAGACTTCTACCAATGTATACTCATGAAAAGCTTACTTGCACTAAAATTTCAATGACATGCAAAGCAAAATAAATCTATATACTGTCATTTTTTATTCGCCATTTGTGTTTTTTGTATTTCAATAGCAAAATCAGAAGTTAATGAAAGCTTCTAAAGGATCGTTACACTATAATACATTTAAGTTTGATAATAATTCATTTCAATCAGTTTGAATCTTGTTTAAATCCCCAAATATACCTGAAAATTTTTTAATTTTACTGAATATTTATAAAAGTAATATTTAAATGTGTGTACATTTTATTTGTAATAAGATTACATATTACATGGCTATGGTTCCTACAAAGATGAGTTTTAACTGTTGTTTTGAAAAGCTATTTATAAACAATTTTTGTTTTGTACAATGACACATAAAAGCAGTAGCCATTATTTTAAAACCAAATCCCAAAATATACAAATGTATTTATAACCAGCCCTGTCACCACTATCTGAATTATGACTATGAGTTAAACTGTCATCTTCATTTCCAATACATACAAAATAAATCAAACCCTGTGGCTATGCCTTTGTGTCTTCAGGAATACTGCTTTTGCCTTTTTGTATAAAATAAAGTTATCAGTTGTTGGATATCTTAAAAACATTCCATGCCCTCCTCTGATACCTGTATGCATCTTTGCATTAGTCAATTCCACTAGGGTTTTTAAGGAAGCATCTGCACTATTTATAATGATTTCTGTTATAGTATTAATATATCACTGACATATATTACATCATCAGAAATATCGGCAAGACTAGTAAAAAGTGGCCAGTTTACTGTTTCATAAATGTAATTGGTATGGTTATTAGAATGAGTTTGATTTTGGATTGCTAAGCTTAATTTTATGGAATGATCACAATTGTAAAGGTAGGAATCAGCAGAAAACAACCAGAAAGGTAGAATGGAAGGCGTACAAGTCTCAAGACCTATGGAATGATGGGTCATTGAAGGTAACTGAATATAGGTGGGTTTGCCATTATTCATTATGCATCAATCATAATCTATTATTATTCTTCCTTTTTTTCTCTGATTAGTATCTGAACTGCACCAAAGAACATTATGACCATTCAAGTCACCAAGTAAAATAAAAAGGTTGAGGAAGTTGGCCCATGAGATGATTTAGGTCCGACATGCCAATATCGGTATTAGGGGTAAGTATATGTTGCATATGGTGACTAATATGTGGATGCGAATTCTTATTGCAATAGCTTGAAGATTGGTTTGTAAATAAATTTAATTAACAGGGAAATCAAGGGAGGTGGGTAGCGCAACACCACTACACACTCATTGGGCATTATTGCCTTTTCTAAAAATACTAAATTGAAGGATAGTTACAGTATTATTGGCTTTCAGGTAAGCTTCCTGAAGAGAAATTGCGGCCGGATGCTATTTGTTTGTTATGTCTCTTAAATCATTAATTTTATTTCTAAAGTCCTGACAATTCCAGGAAAGTCATGGAAATAAAATATAAGATAAAGTAAAATTGTTTTGTTTTGTTTTGTCCCTCCAGAAACGAGAGTCAGTCTTCCGTGGAAAAAGCTACGAGTCATCACCTTTCATTGAAGGAGTATCCTTCAGAGAAGTGCTTTCAGAGTGGCTGATTCGGTAGGTTTATTGGCAGGACCAATATTTATCAGGTTTTTAGAGCAATCATCAGAAGTTTGAGATGAGAAGACCTTTGGTTGGTTGGGCCCAATGCCGTAGTTTTGTAAATTTTCTTAGCTATTGAGGAGTAGGATATACCGGATTTTGGGATGCAAACTATTTTACGAGCTTCTAGAAATGAAATATTTTGGCGTATTTTAATCGTCTGTACCTTTACAATTTGCCCCTTAGGGCAAGATCTGGCATAACCTGGATTATCTCCCTAGCAATTGATGCAACAAGGGGCTGATGAGACATACAGTGATCAAGTTTTTGTTTGGTGCTTTAATATTTTACCCAGGCTTCCTTGTCACAGCAAGCGCTGGAAGAATGTTCAAATCACTGTCATTTGAAACAAAGGCGTGGGTTTGAGACGTATGATTCAACATTACAATTTATGTATAGAATTTTGACTGATTTTGGTATGGTGGGAGGTTTGTACACTACTATTTGTGAAAATTGCAACACCATGAAGGAATCATGCAAATTAAACGAAACTTGCAGGAAATGCAAAACAGGTTAGGATATGCGAATGATTAGAATTACAAATCGATCAGGCATGTGTGGGTCGAGAAACACCCTCTAAACTTCCAAGTGAGCCGTGTATAAAAAGCACTGTAAAGGTGCGTTAAAATGTGTCAATCGTCGTTTGACTGCTATAAATGATTGATTAGAAGTCAATATGCCTCGCCAAAAACGAAGAGTGCCATACGAGCAATTAACGGAGTTCGAACGGGGCCGCATGATCGGCCTCCGTGAGGGTGGACTTTCGTATCGTGAAATCGCCACTCGCACGGGGCGTAATGCCACAACAATGATGCGTGTGTGGAAGAGATGGACATGGAGAACCGGACAAGTCGAAACCCTAGCAGTGGGCCACGCAATATGACGTCACCACGGGACGACAGACACCTCATCCGCATGGCGGTGACAGACCGTACAGCGTCCTCTCATGCGTTGGCACAACATTGGAGCACGTCTACAGGTGTGTCATTGTCTGCCCCCACGGTTCGTCGACGTCTGCTGCGCCATGGACTACGTGCAAGGATTCCCCTGCGCAGAATTCCCTTGACGCTGAACCACCGACGCTTCCGGCTACAATGGGCTCACCAACACAACCAATGGCGTGCCGATTGGCAACAAGTCGTCTTCTCAGATGAGTCCCGCTACAATCTGGACTATAATGATGGACGCGTACTCGACAGACGCTACAGAGGTGAACGCCTTCTCCCGGAGTGTCTTATTCAGCGTCATACTGGACGAACGCCTGGCGTTATGGTCTGGGGCGCTATTGGATATCATGGGTCCCGCCTACTCCAAATTGTGGGTACCCTGAACAGCGGGCGCTACATCAGGGAAGTTGTGGAGGTCCTACCCCTCCTGCAACGCATTCCCGGAGCTGTATTTCAGCAAGACAATGCCCGTCCACATGTTGCTCGGAATATACAAGCCTTCTTCAGTGCATGACAGGTTCCGCTTCTTCCATGGCCTGCACGTTCCCTGGATATGTCACCCATTGAGCATGTCTGTGATTACATCGGACGGCGACTCGCTCGTACAGCTCGTCGGGCAGAGTACGGCTGAACTTTGGCATCAGATACAGGCCATCTGGAATGCCATTCCTCAGCATGACATTCAGAATCTGTATGATTCGATTCCACGACGTGTACAGGCTCTCATCGTTGCGCGTGGCGGCTGCACAAAATATTGATTTTCGGCATTATTTTTGTTTTATTGCTCTGTAAATTTGATCGTTTATTTAAACCACTATAAGTAATACGTGGAATAAATTTTATTTATTTCTGATGATTCTTTCAGTGTTGCAATTTTCACAAACAGTAGTGTATGTTTGCTTGGTTGTAATATGCTTGGTTGGAATTACACGTTAGTTTTGAGGAATGGTTATTTCTTTTCCATCAACCACTGACTGTTCTGAAAGGGATTCTAGAATATCTTGTTCTGAGTCGTGTAATAAATCGGGTTCTGACAAAGCACCTTTAGAGGTATTGGGGGTTTTATGTGGGGTTACTTATTAGTTATTTATTATAGTTTATTGTAGTTATTGATTTTAATTTCAGCATTATTGCTTGGGGTTTGTTACCAAGTTCCCTCAAAACTAATCAGGCCTGTGTTTTCTTTATAGATTCAGGTTCACCTATTATGCCCATGATAGCTTTAAGTATTAGAATAGCTAATTCAGTTGTTAGGTTCCTTCATTTCTTTTTAAGAAAACTCTTTCTTCAGAAATAATGCTTTGATCTGTTACTTTGTCAGGAGATTGCTTTGACTCATGTGATGAAAGAGTAAATATTCAGTTCACCACCTACCATGGAGCCCAACAAGGGGATACAGATTACCTGTATCAACGTTGGCCGGAGACTATACGAACACAAGTCACTCCTGTTTATGCCTTAAAAAGGAGCTAGTCGGTGACCAGATCCTTGGTCCAAGCAGGACAACGATTAATGTACTGGGCACATCCCTGTTTATTCGAAACAAGGGCCAAAGTAATGTGTGGGGCGGGATACTGACCCTCAATCACCACAATGGGTTAGTTCACAAAAAGCTTCTCAGGGGAGCCCTCACCCCCGAAGGCAAGGGAGGGAAAAAAGACAAAAGCGCATGAAAAGGGAGGGTAAAATAGAAGGGATCCCTAAGGTACATCCGAGTTGTGTTAACCCCCTGAGGTGTAAATGTGGAAGGGGCTATTTTTTAAGTTTTGTTACAATCACTTGATTGGGGACTGGCCTGTCATGACTGTCACCCAAATTTACTGAGAAATGAACAAAATGTAAATTTGATATTTTTTATTGTCAATCTTTGACAGCCAATGTGATAGATCTCATGGAAGAAAAGGAGGATTTTTTGTGCCTATGAGCTCAGTAGTAAGTTAAAGGTTGTCCTGGTAAGTAGCCTAGTTGGTTGAAAGAAGGTTATTTGACTCCACGGATAGTATGGGACGACTTAGAGATCAATCACAATTCAAATGGGGGTTGGGTATTGGGGTTTTATGGCGAAGGTCCAAAAGCGGACAAGCTGCGCCAGACACAAGGTAGAATATGACCCAATAAGAGTATAAAATATTTTAAAATTAATAGTCTAAGACAAAGTTAAAAGGTATATTTAAGGTCTCATCGATACATGTAAAATGTATAGATGAGAATAAAAGTATCCAAATAATAGTTAGATGATACAAGACCATCATCGTTTTCAGCATAATTAATGAATTTAATCCACATATGTATAAAATTTTGAATGTGAAGTTTGAATTATAAGACAATTTGAAAAAATATATTTGAGTCATTCTGAATTTGGAAAAAAAATTAGATAAGATGTAAAAAATCAACTGAACGTAAAAATGCGAAAAGATTTGGATGGGAATTTTCCCCAGTCAAATCTTGCAAGTTTAAAATTGTACTTTTAAAATTTTTTTGGCGATGAGGATTAAAAGCAGGACATATAATTAAAATATGATGAACAGTAAAATCTGAAGAGCAAGAACAAAAAGGGGGCTCTCGCCCAACAAAAGAGGGCGATGAGTAAACCGTGTGTGTCCAATGCGATGCGGGCCAGTTGGACATCAGTCCCTCGCATTGGGGCAGATGGCCATGAATTAATGGTTTGATGGAATGCAATTCATTGGTGATTTGCAAATACCAAGACTCGCACGATTCAAATGGTTATATCGTTAAAAATACGAGCTCAACAGTAATCGTGTTGGAATATTCGTAAACAGCAGAGTCCAATTCGCATACTGCACGACACATCCCTCCCCGAAGGAAATATTACGGATTGAACTCGGTAATTGTGAGCGAAACACGACTTCAAATCTTTCAGTTCAAATATACTCAACTAGGTCATTTCAACTTTCCATACTAAAGGCTCAATCAGAACCGCAAGCGAATTCAGGAAATAATAGGAGAAAGTGCATCGCGTTTTCTGTGGAAAAGTTCAGACATGATGCAGGCATTCGTTAGGACGAAAGCTAATTCTTTCTCAAGTTTGTAATGTAGCCTTTACTCCTGAAGATTTATCTGATTTGATTGCATACAAATATATACAATTAATTATTTTTGTTTCTATAAAGTTTAAATTAAACATTGTAAAAAGGAATCATTAACTTTTCAACAATTCAGAAGTAGAGAGCTAGCAATCTCTTATAGTATAACCTGAGTTTTCCCAGCAAAATCGCATTTGCGATAGAAACTATTCATTGTGACGATGATCAGCACTGAAAAATTGATTTCACAATCTATTGTGGAGAGTGGCATGACTTTCAGTTCATTAAGCATTACAAGACAGCAGGGGTTCTCAAACAAATTCCATTGATTTCCAGCTTAGTACAAAGAGAGGATGTTTTTTATCTATCTATGGTCATTTATTGCTTTAAGACTGGTTGGATCTTTTGCCGTTTTTTGGCGCAAGGGCCATATTTGGCCAAGCTGAGCCAAACACAAGACAACGTCAAGTAAAAAATGTCGTGAAAGGGAGAAAAGTGGGATTGAGGAACAGAATAGTCGAATGAAAGCAGAAAAAAATAGCTAGGGTATCCCGGGAGCGCGACTACCGTGATTAATAAAGACAGTAAACCCTATGTGAATAGGAAAGATCACTTAAGTACTTCGGGTCCGTGAAGCCCGTACACACCTAAAGGAGAACTTCAATCTGTAAAGAAATAATTTATTGATGTATAATATCGCTGTTTAAAACAGCACTGTATTTTTAAGTAAACTATTGCAGTGAGATAATTTTCCAAAATATCATTGTGGAAATCAAAATATATATCAAAATATCATAATCTAAGGTGATATTTTTATTAAAACCTATAAGCCTACAACAGTTTTACAAACATATAAAAGCCTAAAACATAAGCTGAAAAACCTAATTTAAGACTTTAGCACCTAAAAATACGGGGTCTAGTCATGAGTGTACTTGCAAATACATACAAAATATTTGAATCCATTTCCGGGCACAAAATATTTGACACCTTTCCATTCTTCCGACAATTATCTATCAAAATTGGCAATATGTAATGGAAAATATGTTAAGTAACACTTACCATATGATTCACACTTGGAAATGAAGGCCCATGAGTCAAAAGAAGTTCAACAATGTCTGCATTTCCAGACCAAGAAGCCAAATGCAATGGTGTACAACCTTTATGATCAACAACATTAGCCGAGGCCTCGTGGCTTAACAACAAAACAACAATATCTCTGAAATAGACAAATTGTTTCTTACAAACTATAAAATCATTAATCATATAAAACTGATGACCATTCACTTCATTTCAACATAAAAAAGTTACACATTTTTAATAAAAATTACACTGGTAATGAAAGTTAAAGGATAACATGCAAAACTGCATAACTCAAATTACAAGAAATAATGAAATTTGGTATGAGGATTTATTATTACTTGATTCAAATGTGAGAGGAATGTTATGAAATTTAGACATTAGTTCGTATAAAATGAAGGCATTATTTGCATTATTGATGCAGGAAACTTCACACTGTATGATTACCAGAGCTATAAAGGTCGCATGATGTTTCATACTATTGATGAGAATATGTAGGAAGATG
The DNA here is from genome assembly GCA_933210815.1 of Meta bourneti. NCBI lineage: Eukaryota > Metazoa > Arthropoda > Arachnida > Araneae > Tetragnathidae > Meta > Meta bourneti. The sequence goes on along the minus strand of OW119934.1, from coordinate 6,405,509 downwards.
AAGCAATAAATCAAAAAGAGCTTTTGAGCCACTTTAAAGTCTTCTATATTATTAATTGAGATAGATTAGAATAATCAAAATTTTTTAAATTAAAATATTGCCTTGTCAATTGCTGACGTCAACTACACACACAAACTTCTTTCTTGCCATTGATTAGGGTAGGGAATCTTTCTAAATTTCCTCCCCCCCCCCAAAAAAAAAAATTAATCTAATAATAAGCATGTTCATTTCACAAATGAAACCAATTTAATTAGCAATTTTACAAAATGAAAATTTTTGTGCATAATTTGTAACTTGATTATCTTTACAGTTCAAATAGCATGGATGTGTTTGGCAGAGATTAGTTCCCAGTTATTTGTAGTCTATTTTTGTGTAGAAAGTACTGGATGATTGTACTGAAGTGTCACAATGAAGATGGGAAATAAATCTTGACTTGGTCCAGTGAAGGGTAAAGTTAGAAGTAACTTTTGTAAACAAAAAATCTCGATATGAATTTTTGGTCTCAACTGGAATGAAATGAATTCTTCCTCAACTCTATTCCTGGATCTTTATTAAAACTAAGAATGAATTGAATCTGGTCAAAAACAAAGATCCTGAAATTTTATATTCACTCAGACTACTCCAATTTAGAAAGAACTTAGGATGGGATTAACTTGACTCTGATATGGTATTCTTTGGAAGATGTGCACTACTTTGACAAGTACGCAATGTGATGTTTCATTATTACGAAAAAAGTTTTGAAAAGTGAATTGCTAGGTGCAACAACAGACAATGGAAATCGTAATCATTAATAATGTAGATCATTTTAAAAAATGCGACGATCAACCATGATCCCGACCATAATCCAAATATGAATGAAATGAATAATCCATGAGCGATTTATAGTTTCAAACAAAACTCACGCTGAACATGCTTGTGGGTGAAACTTGTTGGTCCGAGAAAATACTTGTCGGGTAATTTTGGTCCCAATCAGCGAATATTGTTATTTAGTGTTTCCAAAGGGGATGATTTTCCTTAGTTTTGGGGGTGAAGCAAAGTTCTTAACTTAAAATAACATGCATCTTGTTCAGTTTCATTTTCAATATTAAAAAACTTAATATAGGAAGGAAAATGAAATTTAAAATTTTGATGAAAATCAATGAATTTTTTTAATAAACATCACTTGATTTAAATCGGCATGCCCTGCTTTATGATAGTTGCCTTTAAAATATTAGATAAAAAATTCAGGTTCGAGTTGTTAACCAAGACAAATATTTAAAAACCCAATGAAAATAGGGGGCCGTCGTGGCTCAGTGTGTGTGTCCACTGCACTAGCAGCCTTCGAGTTGTAGACGGTTCTATTCCTGTCAGGTGCATTCCTCCCTGGGTGTATTTCTCTCTTCTGTGTCAATAAAGACTTTCATTGTGTGTATGTCTATTGACATTGTATGTCCTGTGTCTGGCGCAGCATGGCCAAATATGGCCCTTGCGCCATAAAACAACCAATCAGTCAATCAAAATAGAACCCGAAATGGATTGTGAGCAGATTGGCTAAGATTTTGCGATATTTTTTTGTAGTAAGAACGTATCACATTTGGATTTCCAGAAATGACCGCTTTATTTTGAATAAAAACGTATTCAGAATGCATTTCAAGGAGTCCGAAACCCCGAAAAGGGTAATTTTAGGTGCTATAAAAATATACATATTATTCAAGATAACACAAATCGCAAAAATGTATTAACAGATTTAAAACAGGACATAGAACTGAATAGGTAAAAACCTGAGAATCCGGGTCTGTTATTTAGCAGCGGCTTGACTTCAACAAATTGAAATCGCGTCAAGGCCGTAGCTTTAACTAGGATTTTACCAAAATATTTCGGCAAGAGGGATTGAGTACAAAAAATGCAAAATGCACACGAGCTAGAACTGACTTCGGTGTTCGGATTCATATGAAAATGGTGCATTTATAACATGAAAATTTCATGCATTCAATTTTAATGCAAATGAGTATTTTTCCAGTTGCCGTACTTTATTGTAATAGGTAATGTGCCAATAAACCGAGGTTATATTCTGAATTTAACAAAGTTGTGATTATTTTAAGTATATCATCTTATTTTTGGATGACTTAATTTTTGTAGTCCCAGTGTAGGCGCAATTTTTCAAAATTATTCAATATATTTGAAGCTGAAGTATATTTCTGAGAAAAGTGTATTTAAATAGAAATGGGGAATATTTGACTGTTGGTATGAGAGCTTTTCCACAGAAAACCAGCTGAAAAAGCTTACAGTAGTGGGAGTATATTGAAATTTTATTAGATAATGATTGAACTATATTCTGAGAAAAAAAAATTTTCAATTTTAATGCAAATGAGTATTTTACCAGTTGCCGTACTTTATTGTAATAGGTCCAGATTACAATAAAGTATTAATAATTCAATATTTTTTATTGTAAGTAATAAAGTAATAATATTGTAATAATTCAGAATGCATTTCAAGGAGTCCGAAACCCCGAAGACAGAATATAATCCAATAAAAGTACTTTAAAAATCAAGTCCAAGACAAAGAAAGGGTAGATTTAAAACAGGTAAAATGTGTAAAAGATAATAAAATATTCAAATAGTCATGATAAAAACAAGACCATTGTCTGCAGCATAACTAATGAATTTAATTTACATATGCATAAAATTTGGGAGTGTGAAATTTAAAAGATTCAATTATAAAAGTATTTGATAAAATAGATTGATGAGTTATTTTGAATTTGGAAAAAATTAGATGAGGTTTAAAAACCAACAGAACGTAAAACTGCGAAAGTTTGAATGAGGATTTTCCCCAATCAAATCTCGCAGATTTAAAATTGTAGTTTTAAAATATCTGATACGTTGAAGACAATTAAAATGTGAAAAAAAGAAATGGAGTAGAGCATGAATTAGTTGAAAATGCTCTCTCCTAATAAAAGATGACGATGGGTGAAACGTGTGTCCAATGCGAAGGCGTTTGACATCAGTTCTCCCAATCGGCATCACTGCATTGTGCTTTTTTTGTATATTTTGATTATGGTCAGGAGCATAGATGATTGAAGCTATTGTGTGTTTATGTCAATGATAAATCACGTATTAACTGATTTGCGTAAATATAAATCACAAAGACTGCATATTTTCTTGAATATTTTTGTCATAAATTTGTCTATCAAAATGCCTGTTAATAGCTATGAAACAAAACTTTAAACATAAGCATGACTGAAAATAAATCTTGAGACCGTCAACCAAAGATTGGCATCTGCAACACTTTTTCATCCATTTTTCTGCCACAATGTTAAGGCCCAATTAGCTATTCATTATTTTTAAATAATTAGCTATTAGTTTTAAAAATGGAATCATTACAAAAATTCACAATCACTACTGACAAAAGTTGGCATCTCTGCATATTTTGATCCGGGATCGTCGCCGATAGCCCGTGTATTGCTCCAGTGTGAAGCAAATTCAACTACCTACCTACATATTTTGATGACGTCTTTGCATTCGATACTAGTGGATAAGCTTTTTCTCCGTTTTTAATGGAGACTTTGTAAGTGGATAAATTGTCACTCATGTGACAATGATTGATAACGTGAAAGGAATTTATTAAAGAAAATCAACCTCACCTCATGGTCATGAAATGTAGCTGTCATTTGATATAAATCAAGCAAAAATATTAAATTTTGTTAAATCCTTTAACAAAATTATATTGCTTATTTCTTTATCAGCATTGCCACCACTGCAAATGAAAGTTTGCATCTGGCAGCCCCTATTACACATAAACTGAAAAGAAAGCTCCATGATTTCGCAGTGATGGTAATTGCTACAAAGTATTTTGGAGCAGATCTTGGAGCAGGTAAATTAACATTTTGGAGCAGCCAGACTGTCTTTTGGAGCAGCACATCAAAGGAGCAGTGGAAGATATTTTAATAATGAAACTAATAAAATTCAGGTTTTTAAACTTTAAACATATGACTGTATGAATGATAAACCATAAACATAACTGTAAACTATTACAAAATTCATTTTAAATGCTTACTAAAATTGGTGAAATATATATAATGAATTAGAAAAACATACATAAAAACTTACGAAGTGTTTTCCATTTCCATAAAGTTATGTGCAAGGTAAGAAATAACTTTGACATTAACATGACTAATAAACATTTCATTAAACAAAAAAATATTATTTTCTTAGGTTTGTTACATTCCAACTGCGCCTTTCTGTTTTCTTCTAAGGCTATCGTTTTAGACATTCTATCTTTACCTTCTTTAAAAAGAATCTGTCTGCAATACCTTGTGAAATCTTGCTTTCATCATGATTTAATAGTTTTTGAGAAAGTTCCTTTTGCAATTCAATTTGTTTCGACTTTGATTTTAAATCTTTATTATGGCAAATATTTTCTACTTTTCTCTTTTTTTGTTCCGATGCTAACAGCAATCTGTCATGGTACCGCCTCTAGGAATTTCGAACTGATTTAATCAAAGCCGTAATAACTTGAAAGTTCTTTATGCTTTCTGTATTAGTAAAATGCGACTTAATTTGCCTTATACCATTTATACTGTATAGTCAGATTACTCCTATTTTCCAACATGCGATTGTTCTCACTGAAGCCTCTTTCTACATCAGTTTCCATGCGATAACTTAAGAGACTTGACAAAAATAGGCAAAATCTCAAATTTAAACTTGCCAGATGATTCTCTTTATATTAAATATATTCCTCCAATAATGGTCTATACGACTACATGTTGAAACTTCTGGAAAATGAAAGCTATCAATAGTTTCACATTGATATTTGATCCATTTATATAATAGAGCAGATCCTTCACTTGGACTTACAATAAATGGAAAAGATGCTGCTAAAAACTTCAAAGAGCTAAAAGATTTTTCTTCAGTTCGCTTCATGGGATGAAGGCAAGAATGTAATTTTTACATAGCGGGGAAGACCTCAAGAGTGGATTTTATTATTACTCGAACGCGATTTGGAGCAGCTCTGGAGCAATCTTAGCAAAAACGGGCGTTTTGGAGCAGTCTGGAGCAGGCAATACGCTATGGCGCATGCTGGAGCAATTGGAGCAGCATTACCATTACTGATTTCGTCTCATTTACAAACATTTTTTCACAAATAAATACTTTTTGCACGCTAAATATTAATGAGAAGTGGGAATTTTGTCATGAAACTTGGTGCCTTTTATTTTTATTTTCAATTGGTGACATAATTTTGTCTCAAAAACAAGTCAAACCGATTAATTATTTTATATGAAAATAATTAAAGAAATTCTTAAATTTGTATGATTTCTTTTATTAATTTTATAAAAAATATCACTTTAGATCGTAAGACTAACGCACTTTTCCATTGATATGACAGTTTTAAAACAAATTTTAGGTTTTTTTAAAATAACATTGTAAAATTTGCAATTTGTCAGAGATCTAGTGGGATGAAAACCAATTGGTACGGTTTTAATTTGATAATTAACTAAGAATAACAAAATGCACTTTAAAAACTTGCCCAGAATTTATAACAGTCAGGGTTTGGTTTTTTATTTCCAAAATGGAACAAGACTAACCCCAAAAACTAATATTGACTTTGTTAACCGAATAAAACTTTCGATTCAACATCTGATACCAAAGACATTAAAATGCTTTATTAGATTGTATGTGCCAACAAATTCATCTCTATGTTGAGCCCTGTTCTTGCGAAAAATAAATCCCATTCAACCCTACCCTTTAACGTTTAGGTTAAACTACACGGATATAATTTAGCTGTCGGGCAGCGAACAAATGATCGTAGAGCAACAAACCAAACTAAACTTTAGAAAAACGAAAATAACTTTTTACACATTTGCGTGATATTGTGAAAATTGTCAAATACAGATAACTTTTCATTGGTAAAGCCCCCGTGATCTTCAGATAGAATTCTTCTCAGTCCTAAAAAAACACGTTCAAAGGAACATGGAGCCAGGGAGGAAAATTTCATTTGAGCAATTTCGATAGATTTCCACCGTAGATCGTTTTCCACGAAAACTCGGAACATTCTCGAATATTTTGAAGTCAGGTTTCTTGCTAGAACAGCCTCTAACTTCCTCGATACAGCTATGCCAACCGGTTCAGAAATTCCCTTTGCATCAAATCTATCGCTTCGATCAAAGACAATGATGTTTTCTCTAATCTAGTATCCCTAAAAATAGAAACACAATTTGACGCTTTCTTCTAGAGATATCTTTTTGGTGTGAATACGTCTTTAAAAATCGGTCCGGGAGTCTAAGGCGCATGCATGGGGGTCATCGGCAGAAACTTGCGCGTCACGAGAAATGTTGATATCTCAAAGCCCCGTAACTCCAAGGGAATCAGCATATGGGATTAAATGACCTACCATCGTGTAGAGGAAGGTGGGTCAGGTCGGCCACTAATCCACTCCCCCTCTGACCTTTGTACCGCGTGGTGGGTGAAATGAATCACATTTCAGGCACATACGCTGGCCTGTTTAACCTCTTAACTTCAGTTCTGATCGACGGGTCGTGGCTAGTGCATGCTTAAATTGAAGAGAACGACGAGTTCTACAATTCCATAAGACTAGTTGACAGTTCAGACCATTTGTATGTGTTGGAATCGGTCTCAAACCTCCAATTATAGTGCCGTGTGGGGCACATCAATATGGAAAATTGTGTAAATCTTTAAATGTATAAAAGAGAAGAGATAATGTGAAGAGATTGGGGATCATGAGCTGATCAGACTTCTTGTTTTCTAAAATGTATGTTTTAAACTATAAGACTTGGCTACGTAATAAAATTTATTTTTAATATATAAAACTCTGTCTTCAATCGATGAAACCCAACAATTGGTTATGGGCCGCAGACCTTAAGCTGAACCTGAATTCTGCCACTACCGGTATCCAGTATGATGGGGATTCAAGAAATGTCCATGTTTTCCTTCCCGAAGTTATCGGATTTCAACTATGCCCCGTGGAAGACGGACATGAAGATATTGCTAATGGACCGGAACTGCTGGGAATTTATCACTAAAACGGAACCTCTATTATTGGAAGATGCTCCAGAACAAGAAAAAAGAGACTATCGTTATAGGAAACAGAGGACATACACAACTATCTACCAGGGCATAGACAGAAAATATCAAGTCTTAATTTCATCTACTGAGGATGGTAAGGAAGCCTGGGATATATTAAAGACCAACTTTGAACCAGCATCTAGAGCACGATTGGCAGGCGTTGTGGACGAGTTCTTTTCAATCCGCTACCAGCCGGAGGACGAATCCATTGGACTCTTCTGCAAACGAGTGCATGAGAAGCTGTTACAGATAAAAGAAGGTGGATTCGAAATCCCAGACCTCTTAGTTTGCTTTCAACTAATAAGACATTTACCTCACGAATACGATAATCTGGTACAACTGCTATACAGGATGGATGACAAGGAGTTCACGCTAGACAATTTGTCTAAACATTTAATAACAGAATCCAGCCGGATCGAGCTGAAGCGGAAGGACGAAGACACAAAATTAAGTATCGTGGCCGATGCTTATGCTACAAGAAACAAGTCATCTAGATACAAGGAGACACGGGCGTCTACTCCTGATCGCAGCAGATGCGTACTGGACCCTGAATTAATTCCTTCAAGCCCAAGAAAGTCGACAGTTTGTCGTATGGGGCCGCGACCATTCTGCAACTACTGCAAAAAGTCGGGACATTACGAATCGAAGTGCTTCAAGAAATGCAATCGGCAGAAACCTGGTGGTGAATTATTTTATATGGAGGACAATCCAAAAACTGATCTTCAACGTGCCTATGCAGTTTCAAATTTTCCAAATGAAAGACCGAGGGAATTTCTTATTGATTCTGCTGCAACTGCCCACTTCTGTAAAGAACGCGATATGTTTACGACATTCAGAAAACTACCACCACAGAAGATCCTAGTCGGAGACAAGGACAGCACCTCGGAAGTATTAGGTATGGGTGATATTCAATTTACAGTTTTAGATAGAAACAGAAATTATGATATAACTTTAAAAGATGTGTTATACTCGCCTAATATGAGAAGAAATTTAATTAGTGGTGCTCGTATTGATCTTGTGGGAAACCAAATTAAATGGGGAAATAACAAAATGATTATTTATAATAGTTATAATAAATATTTGTTTACTGTTCCCAGAATTGGAAAATTGTATATCTTAAAAGGTTATCCCAAGATTAAAAATTATGTATATGTAACTGGTTTAGATCTAGAAAAAGCCCACCGTAGGTTTTGTCATGTTAACATGCCCTTAATTGAAAATATGTGTAAAAGGAATTGAAAAACTTAATTGTAAAAATATAGATAAAAATTGTAAGATTTGTGCTATTGCTAAATCCACTAGAATATCCTTAAAAAGAAACTATATGTACGAAAGGAAAACTAAAAATGTTTTGGAAAGGATCCATATGGATTTGTGGGGTCCTGCTCCAGTTAACTCTCTAGGTGGAAACAAATACTTTTTATCTATTATTGATGATTTTTCACGTAAAGTAACTGTTTATATTATTCGAAATAAGAATGAAGTTTTTGATTACTTTAAAAAATACTTGGTTAAAGCTGAAAGACAGCTAAATGTTAAGTTAAAATGTGTCCGAACTGACAATGGTTTAGAATTTTGTCACAAAGAATTTAAAAAGTTTTTAAATGATCTAGGAATAAAAATCGAAAGAACTTCAACTTATACCCCTGAACAAAATGGCATTGCAGAAAGGTTCAATAGAACAGCCATGGATTGTGTCAGAGCTATGCTTCAAGACAGTGGTTTACAACCACAATTTTGGTCAGAAGCACTTTTAGCATTTATTCATACTAAAAATAGATGCGAACACAAATTAACTGAGGGTATATCTCCTAACGAAATATGGACTGGTTTCAAACCATCAGTAAAACATTTTAGAATTTTTGGCTCTTTGGCATATGTTCATATTCCTAAAATACAGAGAAATAAATTACAACCCAGAGCAAAACTTGGTATTTTGACAGGATATGGTTTGAAAACTAAAGGTTACAGAATATATATCCCAAACGAGAAGAGAATAGTTGAAACAGTCCATGTTCATATCGACGAAAGTAAGAAAGCTGTTGATGTACTATTTGGTAAAAACTTGGAGTACGTTTCTTTCGATCTTAATTCTAATATTCCTATTTATCAATCAAATGAAAATATAAAAGTAAAATCGGAAAGTGAAACTCAAGTTTTAGATTCTAAAGATTTAGTTAAAACTGAGGACTTAAAAAGTCTTAACATTTCAAATTGGCGAAGAATCGAAAAACCTAGAAATAAAAGCAATAGGATAGATGTATACTATTATTCTCCTGAAAATTTGAGAATGAGATCTTTAAATGATATTAAAAAGTACTGTACTAAAAATAAGATTAGGTTTGATCCTGTAAATTTCAATTTTAAGCCAGAAACTGAACATCCTAATGTGGATATTTCTAATGTGCCATCTACTTCTAGTGATGAATCTAATTTTTTAGACCAACAGATATACGACATGTATGATCAGTGTTACAATGTCGAAATCCCCAAAAGTTATGAAGAAACGCAAGCAAGTAAGGATAAAATTAAATGGAATACTGCCATGAATGAAGAAATTCAGATAATGAAGGATAGGCAAGTATGGAAATTAGTGGACACACCCCCAAATACAACCATAATTGGAAGTAAGTGGGTGTACAGCATAAAAATGGACGAAAACAATATACCTAAAAGGTATAAAGCTCGTCTTGTTGCTCAAGGTTTTAAGCAAAAACCCGGCATTGATTTTAAAGATATTTTTTCACCAGTTGTGAATTTTTCTATTGTTAGATTATTGTTTGTACTATTGATTTCTATGTTGGGTTGGTATCACTGTCAAGTTGACGTGAAAAGTGCATATTTATATGGACACCTTAAGGATACTATATACATGAAACAGCCAAAAGGATTTGTGCTGAAAGGATCCGAAAACAAAGTATGTCTATTGGAAAAGGCTATATATGGTCTGCATCAAAGTGGTAGAGAATGGAATTTGGAATTAGACGGTATTTTAACTAAATTAGGATTTTCTCAGTTAAATTGGTGTAATTGTGTCTACAAATTTAAAGATGTAATTTTAATTGTTTATGTAGATGATATGGTTTTGTTTTCAAAAAGAGAACATTTGATAAATGACGTAATCGAATTATTGGACAAAAAATTGGATCTTACAGTCCTAGGTAAAACTAAATATTTGTTAGGCGTAAACTTTCAAGAGATTGAAAATTCGATTTATTTACATCAAATTACCTACATTGAAAAATTAATGTCAAAATTCAAAGATCTTCCTAAAAGTTTTGTGAATTTACCTTTTAAAATTGGTTGTAACTTACCTGATAAGGTTAAAGAGGAAGAAATAATTGAAAATGATTTAATGAGGAAATTTCCCTATCGTTCCTTAATAGGATGTTTATCGTTTTTGTCAGATAGATCCAGACCAGATATTGCATTTGCCGTTAATATAATGTCTCAGTTTTGTAATGGTTATACTTACAAACACTGGTCTTGCGTTGTTGATATTATGAACTATGTTTTTCTTACAAAGGATTTTAAAATTAATCTTTCCAATGTAGAAAGTTCAAATTTGATTGCTTTTTCTGATGCAAATTGGGGATGTGGTCTCACAAACAGACATTCAAGCAGTGGCTATTTAATTTATTTTGGTAACATCCCAATATCATGGAAATCTTCTAAACAAAAGTGCATAGCTCTTAGCTCAATGGAATCTGAATTTATTGCACTAACCGATTGCACTAAAGAAGTTATTTGGTTTAGTAGAATTATAAATGAATTAAGTTTGTGTGATTACATAAGACCCCAAGTATATTGTGATAATCAATCTGCTATCTATTTTCAAAAAATAGTCAGGAAAATCAGAAAACTAAACATATTGATATCAAGTACAAATTTATTCGTAAATTAATAAAAGATGAACTATTTAACGTAAATTATATTTCATCGGAAAATAATTTTAACAAAGCCTTTATTGTTAAATAAATTTAAAAATATTATTAGAAAATATTTTGTTAGATTTATATATATATATATATATATATATATATATATATATATATATATATATATATATATATATATATATATATATTGAATTGTAATACATCTGCTGAGGTTTTACAACCGATGGGGCCGCATGTTGGAATCGGTCTCAAACCTCCAATTATAGTGCCGTGTGGGGCACATCAATATGGAAAATTGTGTAAATCTTTAAATGTATAAAAGAGAAGAGATAATGTGAAGAGATTGGGGATCATGAGCTGATCAGACTTCTTGTTTTCTAAAATGTATGTTTTAAACTATAAGACTTGGCTACGTAATAAAATTTATTTTTAATATATAAAACTCTGTCTTCAATCGATGAAACCCAACAGTATGAAAATTGAGTGCAGTGGAAAGTGACGATTTGTCGAAGATTTCACTATGAAGCCAAAATATCACACTAAAGTTCAATTGCGGCATAGGAAACGTTAACAGGCTGAAAGAGCAGTTCAAGACGAACAAAATGATACCAAGAAGTCTAAACCTATGCTAAGTGGAACAAAATGATACCAAGAAGTCTAAACCTATGACAAGTGCGGAGATCTAGAGCTTACCGAAGAGGCAAGATGGAGCAGGCGCGCGTACTCGGCGACGTCGCTGGACCATTTAACGAGCTGCCACCAGCTGAGCCTATGAACATTGACCATCGACCTTACCTTTGCCAGGAACATCAGCATCGACCCCATGCCGTTTGTCTCGTACTTTAGCTATTAGACCCATCATCCACAAGGTCGCCATAGAATATTAAGCATTGCCCACACTCTTAACACCACTGTTATATATCCAAAACTGGATAAATAAATAAATGTCAAACAAATACCCGCCGTCTACATTTCACCAGCGACCAACTTTACCAGGTATTTCGCCCAAAAGTATTCACGAACCAAACCTTATGGTACAGTGGGGACTGTGCCAAACCCGCCTTTTTATCAGATATATCAAAGCATTTACCGTTGGATGTAGTCGCCTCAACAAGGAGACCATGAGTGGTGTAGCATTTTACCATTCTCCAGCTTTTAGTACATAGGCCGATCAGAAGCAGCCTAGGCGTGCTTACCATTTCTCTATATTCCACTCTTTTGACAATATGCAAAGCAATTCCCTCTTCTAGAAACCTAATTGTCAGAGGAAGCCAAGAAAGACACTTGACTTCTTGCTCAGTTGCAGTATTATATTTTTATAGACGTTTTCACTGATTTGTTTTAAGTAACGGACGGTATTGGTTTTTCAATAACGGCGGTTTTACAATGATATAGCATTGATTTGAATCGTTCACAGAAATTCGGATACTTTCATTATGGGCATCGGACATAAAAAAAAATTGTTCTGATTTTTGACTTTCGGTTCTTAGCTATTTCATGGCTAGAGTGAAATTAATTTAATATTACCGGCGATTACTTGCTTAGTGTTTTTCTCTTTTACATTAGTTTATTGTATTTAGTTTTCCGGGGAAAGAGAACATCTTGTCCACAACAAAACTCAACCACCGTATGCACATGAAATTTTAGGATTGTCAATTGCATTTCAAAGTTTCTTTTTAGCCCAATTTTATTTATTTATCATAATCTTAAGAGATTTATGTTGGGGAGTTTGTTTGAGGGCCATTCCAGTAGATTAGGATTTTAGGAATCAAAACTGTTCAAAAACAAAAGCGAAACACGTTGCTTTTTTGTGTCGCGTTCTGTACTCTCGGTTTCTCCATTCGGTGAACAGAACGTCAGATTTCTTAGTGTCTTAGTTTCAGTTATATTACTTTTGGCTAATTTTACAAGACAACGTCAAGTAATGGACATACACAAACACAAAGAAAGTTTTTTACTGACACAGAAGAGAGAATTACATCCAGGGAGGAATCGAACCTGCGCAGCCTACAACTCGCAGGTTACTAGAGCAGTGGGCAAAGCCATTGAGCCACGACGGCCCCCGGAAACTCTGCGAATATGGATGGAATTGCATGACTTATTCTTTGATTAAAAACTATTTGAAACTATTTCGTTTCTCCTTTCCAAGGGAAGAAATGGTAAACTTCGTGATTACCTATATTTTAGTAGTTGATAAGATTTGGATACATTTTCCAAGCTTTCCGTTTATTCTTCAGCAATTCAAAGTTAAGTGTAACCAAGTATCATTTTAAAATATAAAAGGTCTCACATGCTTGGCAAATTATTACTATGCTGTCCGTAGAAAAATTCTTATATCTTAGAATACAGCTTTTTAGCACTGCTTCTAGAATTATAAACTTTTGGTATCTTTAAAATGATAGTTGTCTTCCAAATAATAGGTAAAAAAAATTACGTTCAAATTTTTAACCAAGACAAATATTTAAAAAGGAAATCAAAATAGCATGATATAGAACTCCAAATAGATTGTGAGCTATTATTGGCTGACTGAGATCTTGTTTTGGCTCTATTTTTTTGTTGCAAGCAAGTATCACACTTCAGAAATGACAAAGCACACAGCTTTGTTATGAATCAAAACATATTTAAAGAGGAAATAACTGGAAAAGGGTCTTTTTTAGGTTCCAAAGATAATTTCAGGTCTTCTTAGATGTTTAAGATCGTTTTAGGCTTTTAAATCCCGAATTAGCTATTTTTAGGTGCTGTAAAATTTACATATTTTATTCAGGAAACCTCAAATCGCAAGAATGTATCAACAGATTTGAAGTAGAACTAGGTATAAACCTAAGAATCCGGGGCTTATTTATTATGAACAAACTAGAATTACACTAACCTCTTACTATTACTTTAAATTTGTTTGTATGCAAGTTGTAAGTACAGTTTGTAGTGATTTCTCTTGAACAATGATAATTTTGGTCAAAGTATATTCAATCGAATTGATCGAGATTTAATAGTTTGTTGTAATGCACATAAAAAAATAAAATTGTGTTGCCTGGTCATTCTATGTAGTTATGAATGTTCATAGCATCCAACAGTAGCATGTGCAATGTTTCTTATCAAGAATTTCTATAAGCAGTTTCGAATGCCATGCATTGATTATATTCATTTTATATTTTAACATTAACCGTTACTACCTGCTCGCAAACATGTTTGAAAGGTATTTTTGTAACGAGATTTAATTCAAAGTTAGTGCAAAGTTTGCTGTGAAGCATCTTACAATTGTTTCATAGGATACTTCACAGTAAACTTTACACTTCTAATTAATAAGCAGCAAAACTTCTCTCGCAGAAACAATACCTTCTATGTGCAGATTAGCCCATGCTATGCACACCTCTGCATGAATACGTTCCTATGTTGAGTCTCTGGTGATATTTTCTTGAAAACACACGATTTTCTATTTTACTAATAAGAGCATTGCTGAATCACTAACATTAAAAGGCTAATGCTAATGGAAAAACACAAACCCTGTTTTGCTTTCCCATGTCGAGCAGACTACTCAGTTTCTCATATAAGCACCCAGTTACATGCTACAAGTAGTCAAATCCATAGGGATCAGGGCATACTTGCAAGCAGAATACATTGTTCGAGTAGACAATACTTTCTACTACATACGTAGGGGGAAATAATTGCTTCGGGACAATATAATCAACATAAACTTCCTTTTGCAATCCCCCTTTGTGTAGTCCTAAAAACTGACAACTGATCAGATAGCTTCGAGCATTTCAATGCATATTATAATATGCTAGTGCCTTTAAATAGCGTTTAATAATGTTGATTTGTCTATTTGCATGTGCGACTAAATTTAATTGAAAGTAGATAATTTAGAAATATTATCTTGAGTTCCTCTTCTCAAAATTTAGTACTGCAAGCTTTACTTTTTAGTTGATTTTGTTAGATGGTTAATTCATGAATACACATAATTTTGTCTTGAATGTGTACTTACGAGATTAAAAAGTGGTACAAAGATGATTTTGAAAGACGTTTACACAAGCCGTGATTCGAAAGAACTTATTTCTATACAAGAGATTGCTACAGCAATTCAAAAGTTGAAAAGAAAAATCATGTTGCCAGATTTATCAAAGGTACAATACATAAGTATTAACAATTGTTATACCAGTACATCAAAGGTATAACAATAACATTGCGAGTGGCATTTTTAACATGCCCCCCATGCCTATCATAGTGATATTTCCACATGAGCTTCACGTAAATTTTAAAAAAGGGTAAAAAAGAAAGCACTAGAAACACATATCTACAAAAAACTTTTAATGTTCCCAGTAAGTCATTCCATAGTTCAGGTCAGTATTTTCTTAGACACTCGTTTGGTCAGTAAGGGCCCGTTTAGTTCTGCGTTGCGTCGACAAAGACGTAACTAGAGGGGGGCAGACGGGGCATCTGCCCCGGGCGCCGGATTGAGGGGGCGCTAAATTGGCCGAGTATTTTTTTACTATGGATATTTACGTATGATAAAAAATGAAGAAGAAAACTTATTAGTAGACTACAAAAACCAAAAACTATAAAAGGAGCTAAATGCAGAATGTGTGAAGAAATAGCAGGAAAGCTTAACCTAGATCCTCTTTTTAAAGAAGTAGGGAGGAGGAAGAAGCGGATGTTTGATGAGAAGGGCGAAGTTGAAAGCTATGAATTCTCAGAAGAAAAAAGTTCAAATTATTGATTATACAAATAATAGATCGGATTCTGAATGAACTGAGGCAAAGGTTTCAAGTCATTCAAAACATGAATAGTTCATTTGGTTTCCTCAATGGAGCTCGGTTTGAAACAATGAATGGAGAAGAATTGAAGAACCAGGCACTTGAGTTAGCTACCACATATAAAGACTTAGACAAGGACTAGCTGGCGATAGAAGTGGAGAGTTTTAAGTATCATGCCTTGGATTTAAGCCCTAATATGAAAACGGCTACACCATCAGGTCTTCTGACGTTAATATACAAGAATGGACTTGAAAACGCGTCCACCAACATAACGACAGCGTTGAGAATATTCCTCACAATACCAGTCTCAGTCGCCTCAAATGAAAGGAGTTTTAGCAAACTAAAGATCATAAAAAATTACCTCAGAAACTTAGCAGGACAACAACGACTAACCAACCTGAGCATCATATCAATAGAGCACAAGTTAGCTTCAAAGCTATCTTTTGAGGACATTGTAAAAATGTTTGCAGCCGAAAAAGCCCGTAAAGTTAAGTTTTAGTTCAAGCTTTTTGTGTTTAAATTAATTTTTTTCACATTTTGTCAATAGATTAAGAGATTGTGAAAAATGTCTAAGTATAATACTCAAGATAATAACTTGAGTAAAATATGTTATTAATTCTTGTTCCACAGTTTTCCAAAATCCTTGAATGGTTTTCGGTCGACGTTTCGATAATTATCTTTTTAAAAGTTCAAAAGTCCATGGGTGAGACATCCGGAGATTTAGCAGGAATATCAGTAAAGGGTATTTATTGACTTGATACCAGTTTCTTGTTCCATTTTTTCCACGAATTTATAGTGGATTTAGATGTGTGGCTGCTTACTTTATCCTGATGCAGTTCTACTGATTGTTGGCACTTTGAGTAAAAGATATAGTATTTCTTTTTTGAATATTGGGGATAAAATAGGGTCTTGATAATATGTGGGAGTTGATTTTTACATCCCCCTCCTTTTTACTTTTAATTTTCCATTATATGCAAAACCGGCAACAATCATAAATCTCTTAGAGAAAGTTCTCACGTTAAAGTTACAAAGTTGAACCAAGTTTTAAGATTTTTCTCCTCTTTTATGATAATAAATTGTTTTTTTATTGCAATCTTTTAAATACACCCACGCCTCGTCTATTGTCACAACATTTTTCCATCTTTCTCCAGCTAAATGCTTCTCATACAGAATTCTGCAGCGAGTTCTGCTTTCTGCAATGTCGTGGAGATAGACGATGATCATTGTATTTTTTTACCCTTTTAAGATTCAAATCACTGTTAATTATTTTATTTACAGCTGAAACTGAACTTTTAATGACTTTGTAATAGTCCTTTGACTTGGCGGATTCTCTTTTAAAATTAAAGATCTTACCTTGCAAATATTCTCAGAAATTCTTTTCTTTTTTGGATACGTATTAGGAAGTATTTTTCCACTTTTACGCATTTATTCCTTTCTCATTAATATTTCTTATCGTACCTTTAGATATAGAAAAAACATGACTTTTACAGCGTTTTTGAATAATTCAATAATCATAATTCTCTTCGGAAAGAGCGGAAACATAGCCTTCCATCCATTGCTTATTTAAAAGCGCCATTTTGAAAGTAAACAAAACTCTGAGTTAGCAGACGATAAGTTATACTTTAACTATTTAACTGCTGCGAAAATAAAATTATTTCGTAGCATACAATTATTTTACAGCTCATCAAAATCATTTAAAAAATGTCCGAACAGCCTCTGTATTTACCATAATTAAATATCCTATTCTAAAGCAAATCTGTTGATTTTGATGCAGCCCACACATATCCCGATATCATTTGATAAAACCTTTTCATTTCATTTGCAGCGATAAGTATGAAAGAATATACCGAACATGCCACTCTTAGATTATTTGTCAATGAAATATCTTAGAATTAATTAGGTATTTTATCTTGTACTAAAAATGAAATTGCTGCAAATTAATATATTTACCTTTGAAATCAAGCATTTTCAATCTAAGTTTAATAAAAAAATTTGGACTAGTGGAATTAATGTGTGGTGGAGATATCAGGTATTGTCGGGGAGGTTTTGGTTTGGTTGGTCGGTGGGGCGGCCAAGGCGAGTTCTTGCCCCGGGTGGAAACTAGCATAGTTACGTCTCTGTGCGTCGAGTCAATGAGCGACGAGAACGTGATTGACAGATGGGCGGGATTAACCATGCCTTGCGTTGCCTAAAACGGGCACTAGAAACATTCTATTCTAGACGCAACCGCAAGCGTCACATGACGAATCAAAATCCAACGGCTACTGTTTGGAATGGACTTAATATCGTTGAGAGAGATATGGGCGAAAGAATTTAAAAACAGCCATATGAATAAGTTATTGAATTTAGAACCTGAAAAAAAAATTCAAATAATCTGTATGGAATGCGTAAGCTTTATAATCAACTAGAAATCAGTATAAGAAATTTAAATTCACTTGATGTAACCAGTGGTAGTTAGGCCCGTTCACATGAGGCGTTTTCTAACGCGTGTTTTACGTCAAAACAAAACGCGGGTAGCCAAAGTACAGAGTTCTGAGAGTGTTCACATGCAGAAATCGCGAGAATCCACGCGCTTGATAGCTTCGGCGCGTCAACAATCTCCGGTCGTTCTAGCGATTTGAAGGCGAGTAAGGGCCTTTTTTATTCCTAGTCCAAGTTCCTATCTTCGCGATCGTTAAAGATAGAGTGAAAATTTCAACAAATTTGGTATTTGCGGAAAATTTTACACCTGATTAATACCTAAAATGTGATTTTCTTTAAATAATTTTTCAACTGTAACTTTAATATTTCCGCGATACGCATTTGACGAATATATATTCATTACGAACACAAAAGGGAGTATTCATCTCGTTTTTATAGAAAAGATATAACTTGATTGGAGTACTTTGTCTTAATCCACTGCTTTATATTTATGGCCATTAAAAATAGGATCAGAAAATTTAATCGCATTCGATTTATTGAAGAAATTTACCCTGCTTTCATACAAAACTTGTAAAAACGTAATAGTTTATAACTAAAGAGGATGGTGGGTAATTTTATTTCTGAGAATAACGTATACCAACAACTGTCCGTTCTAGTTTTCATGTGCGGCAAACGTTTTTAAAATAAAGCTAAAATTAAATATTCAATTTAAAAGCGAAGCTTTAGTTATTTTTTGTCCTCAAACGGGTGAAATGCGTAAGAAAAGTTTCAATTTTCATTCATTTTTCACATCCTCGTGTTACATTGAACTCGATTACGCTTGAAAATGAATTACTGAACTTAATTTAATGTGAGCTTGTCATAGAATTTAGATTTTAATCTTGCAGTTAGTGTTATTACTACGTTAATCGAAATTTTTATATTATATGTACATGTAGCGCAAATTCTATTAGCAAATTAGCAATCTCCTGGTTTACGATATATACACGATAAAACCTGCAAAAATAACAAAAAAGAAAGGTTATCACCAGTGCCGGATTTTGTCATCTTTTTGATAGTACTTCGTAGACAATGCCATATGAACAGAAATTCCGTTTCCAATTTCCTGGTTCTAGAAATGTAGTTTTTGGGGATATATTTTTATTTTACACTGTCCATTTTAAAATTTTAAGGAAATTGCTTGGTCATTTTCCAGTTAGTTACGTTTTAATCAAAGTTTTATAGAAATATTCAAATTTTTCATACGCAGTTTCGCTTTTACTTACGCTTAAACACATTACAAATGACTCATATGATAGCATCTTGAGCCCAAAAAATCCGTGATCACCCCTTAACACACAACAAATCCTTCTCACTATTTTTTATTGGTGGGTGAACGGGGCCAGAGTATAACAGGAATATCTGAAGAAAAGATTAGTTGCGACTATTGACAAAAAAATAATTTTCCAAAGAAAATCATGATTTTGAATCGATTTAACGTAACGTATTAGTGACATTCCATCATCGACACACTGGAGAGTGAAGGTTATAGGGTTTTTCCTCTAGTCTTGAAGTAAAAAACGAATATTTAAGATTTTAGAGTTAATGAAAATGTTTAATGCCACAATTTGAACTACATAAAGCACTGTTTCTCTGTGATCCGCTGGCTCTTACCGGTTCCTAGGTCTAAAATATCCCGTCATTCGAAAAATTTTGAAAAACGGACGAAAAGCTAACGTTCAAAAATTTACAACCGAGGTTGATGGCACTGGCATTGCACTGGAACGCATCGTATACTATACGTGACGAAAGATTTACCTGTTTAGGTTGTCACTTCTGGTCAGCAAGTCGATTATATTGCATTTATTTATGTATAAAGATTGAAGCTCAAAAACACTTTATTCACAGGCAATTATGGAACGGATGTTTCACAAATCGAAATATCAAATTTTTACGTCATTTTGAATATTTTTTAGATTATTTTAGGCATTTTATTGGTCAATTTTATACATTTCTAAGTTAACCAAATCCAGGCTCTTGTGAACACAGATAAATCAATTTTAGGTGGGGAAAGAAAGATTTTCATCCTATTTTTAATGGCTGTAAAACTAAAACAATTGATATGGGGCAACAAAATATCTTATTAGTGACATTCCCTTTAAAAACAAGGCAATACTTCCGCTTACGCTTAGCATAAAAGGAATATCTTGAAAAAGATTAGTTCGACAATTGAGGAAAAAAATATTTTCAAAGAAAATCATGTTTTTGGTATCGATCTGTCGTAAAATTTTACGCTGATTTGAAATCAGTTGAAATTTTGATTCTAGCTTTAACCATTCAAAAGATAGAAACTTGGATTAGGGAATAAAAAACACAATTTAATGCATAACGGAATTGACCTTGAAAAAGCCCAAGAGGTGTTCACATGATAGCGCTCGAAAATTCTTTTCAAACGCGCGTTGGATAAAGTCCATGTGAACGGGGCCATAGTATAACAGGAATATCTGAAGAAAAGATTAGTTGCGACTATTGACAAAAAAATAATTTTCCAAAGAAAATCATGATTTTGTATCGATTTAACGATAAAATTTTACGCTGATTTGAAATCCGTTGAAATTTTGATTCTAGCTTTAACCATTCAAAAGATAGAAACTTGGATTAGGGGAATAAAAAACACAATTTAATGCATAACGGAAACTGACCTTGAAAAAAGGCCCAAGAGGTGTTCACATGATAGAGCCCGAAAATTCTTATCAAACGCGCGTTGGAGAAAGTTCATGTGAACGGGGCCTTAGACATTTATTGATTCCAATTATTCTTAAATTACTTCCACAAGATTTAGCACTAGTTTCATAGAAAACGCACTTCTAAAGAAAACTTTGTAATAACTGAACTAATTGAATTCATCAAAAATGAAACTGATTGTCGCGAAGCCACTTTAATGATAAATAACTCACGAAGTGTAAAAACAGCGGAAACATTTAATCGAAATCAGTCGTCATTTAGAAATAAAAACACTCATAATAATTCTAAGCCGTCAACCTCTGCTTTTAATACATCAATAAAAACGTTTTGCATATTCTGCAGATCTAATGAACAAGTGTTCGCCCCGAATGTTTCAAATATTCCGATGATCAGAAAAGTCAAGTTAAAGAAAGCAGGTGTTGCAGATGTTTCCTTAAATCTCATTTGTTAGTCGATTGTAGATCAAAATTACAACCGTGTGAAATTTGTAATGTTAAAAATCACAATAAACTCTTGTTATACCAAATCTAAAGAACAAAGAGTTAGGCCAAGTTCGCATGAGGCGTTTTCCAACGCGTGTTTTACGTCTAAACAAAACGCGGATAGCCAAAGTACATAGAATTCTATTGGATTGTTCACATGCAGAAATCGCGAGAATCGAAGAGCTAGATAGCTTCGGCGCTTCAACAATCACCGGTCGTTCTCGCGATTAGAAGGCGTTTGGAGAAGCATACATTTCTACTGCACCGTTCACATGACACGCGTTTGGAAGCGCGCTAGGGCTTTTTTATTCCCCTAGTCCAAGTTTCTATCTTCGCGATCGTTAAAGATTCGAAATTGTGTGTCAAAATAGGGGGTTGCTATTGGAAATTATGAAGTTGGTGCTCAATTTAATAAGACGATCCCTTGTGCAAATTTCATGCATATGAATTTATAGAAGACGTTATTCTTTCGAATGCCATCTTTGAATTTGCTCTACTGTTAAAATCGTTTGAATGAAGAGGGATGGTTTGGGTTTTTTTCCGCGACTGTACATCAGTTGCTGAGAAAACATTTCTGTGTTTACAAGATTAATTAATGTAAATTCTTCCTTCAATACATTTAACGTTTTACCATAGGCGACAAATAGATATTGCAAGTATGCAATATCATAATTTTCATCTAAGCCTGCAATTTTTCTAGATGTAACTGTCCTCAGAAGTTGTTTCTAGCGAGTGATCATGTAAAATTTTTTAAACATCCTTGAGTAACCACCAGATCAGGAGAGGCTCTCCTCATTGACAATTGAAAGAACAGTGTCCCTGAATTATGAAACCTTTATTAAACTTGTCCTTGATCCTGACTGAGAAATAGCAATGATTCTTCTGTAAAATTTCTATTTTAAATTCGAACATCGATGTGTTAAAAGTGATGTAAAACTAAGTTTTGATGAGTTCCTAGTTTTCAAAGTGTCTTGTCTTGCCCATGTATGGAATATTTGATAATCTTATTCGTACACCAGGATAAAAATCAATACCTTGCGTAAAACTGTTTTAAGCAATGTATAGTGTATAAATCCGTGGATGTAAAACATACTCCACTCCTAGTATAATCAAGTTCACTTTTGAGTTATTCAGTCTATAATTAACTTCAAGTGTGATTTCATGTTTAATACCCCATAAATACCAAAATGTAAACATTCATAAAATTCATTTGACCAGTGATTATAATTTACATTTTGTTTACTTCATTTTATATTTCAGACTTTATTCTCTAATGAGAAAGAAGCTGAACTGGAAAATATCAGTTGCCCAGTCAATGGTCACCCTTGAGCCACCTGAGAATTCTATGTATGAGTGCAACACTTTTGCACCCTTCCTAACATTGATAAATTTATAATTAAATAAATTGAATGCAAATAATTTCTTGCGTGTGCATTTTATTGTTCATCATTTTTTCGTACCAGTTTCATGATAAAATTTGCATGAAAACTTTCATAAATAAGGTTGTGTTTAATATAATTTAAAGTCAAATACAAAAAAGAAAGATCGAATTAAACTTTTAAAACACTTGAATTAAATAAGGTGAATTCATTGGCTAATTTTCTCTTAATGTCTCAGATAAATATTTAAAAAAGCACATTACATGCATCATATTACAATTACATTTATTATAAATAAATGCTTCTAATATGATTTTACTTCACTTGTATTTTTTCCACCTACCCATTTTATAAATTGAAAACATTTGCTCGGTGAAAGGGACTCAATCCAAGAATTAAACATATGTTACATAAATTGTCTTCAAATATTTTAACAGGAAGTATACATGAAGCATTTAAATTTCTACACCCATTTTGGTGAGCATCTTTCCTATTATCTCTTATCTTATAGGTATAGCATTTCCTATTATAATAGGTATAGCATTTCCTATTCTTATACCTATTATCTTATTTAATTATACCTATATCTTGAAATTTTATGACATTTTTGCTATCTGTCTTATAAGTATTGAACAATAAGTCCTTATCTGTCTAGGATTCTATACTTTTCAAGGATGAATCAAAATTTTGTCTTTATGGTTCAGATTGAAGAGTTATGGCATGGAGAAAACCAAACCAGCAACTGCAAACACAATTTTTTAGAACTATGAAACAAAGCAAGGAAGCGTAATGGTGTGGGGTTGCACAAATTCTTCCGGTGTGGGTAATTTATGTTTTGTTGAAGATATGTGTACCCAGACATTTTGAAAGAAAATGTCCTTGATGGTGCTATGAAACTGTCTCTTGGAAGAACATTTATCTTCCAACAGGACAACTATTCAAAACACACTGCAACGACCTGTAAAAAATTATGCCTTTACCATGTGTTGCAGCAACTTCACACACCACCAGTCTCTTAATTTAATTTCCTATGGAATGCTTATGTGGAAAAAATCGGTCGGAAACTGAAAAATTATACCATCAACTGAAAAGTGCCCTTCTGGACGTTTGGAACAAAATTACTCCAAAGACAACAAAAACTTGTGGGAGTTATCCTTAACTTCTGAGAGAGGTCATAAAAGCAGGTTCAACTGACCATTAAATAATGAAACAGGGAAGTTATAATAACATTTGATGAAATATTTTTCACTGAGACTTTTTTTGTGTTTTATTTGACATATTTTCGTGTTATAGTGAATTTTGCGTTAAATTATATTAACATTTTTTGTTTAAATGCTATAGATACTTTCAATGCAATTATGCTCGTCTGTTTTCCATTTTTCTCTCTTCAATATTTATGTTCTGCAAATAAAGCCATTTATTTCAAATAGTAAATGCATACTGAAACTTTTTTATTCACTGTAGGTCTTAACTTATTTGAATAAAACAGCATGCATCGTGTTCATAGTTATTTCATTTTCAATATTAATAAACTTAATACACAAAGGAAAATGAAATTTAAAATTTTTAATTAAATCGATGATTTTTTTAATAAAATCACTTAATTTAAATCAAATTGATTTAAATCGACATAGCATGGTACAAAACATGACATTTTTACTATATCAATTACTACATCAAGTTACTCACATTTTTATTTGAATTTTACCTCGATGTGAAATTGTGGTCCGAGGTACAACATATCTAGGACGAGGTACAACACGGATGATGCACCTTCGTCCTAATGTAAACATTTTTCCTTATAAAAAATTACATAAAGAAGTATTCTACACTTTCCCCAAAATTATATATAGTGCATAAATACCTAAAGTTTGATATAAAACTTCATTCTTAATATTTAAAAATCAATACGCAAGTAAAAAATTAAAATGTCAAAAAAGGTCCCAAGGTACACCTTCCCCTACCATAATAACTTCATGTTCAAAATCGTATTTTTGCATTATTGAAGCTTATAACTTTCATTATTAGCTGCAATAAAAAAGTCAAATTTACATCTAGTTAAAAATGTTCCTGGGGCAAAAATAAGAAAAAGAATGAAAATTTCAGGACATACAATTGTACACAACTTGGTCTATATAATGTTGATGTCTTCAGAGCTTTACTTCACAATAAAATATGTATTTAAAAAAATTGAAAAATCCACACATTTTCCCATAATTTTACTTTTTAAATTTACTAAGTAGAAATAATTTTCGATATTGTCTTCCCATTTCTAGACACAAGATCAATTTGAAATTTGTAGCCAATTGGCAAAATTTCTATTTTCATCGATGTCAGATTCAGTAGTGACGGCTAATAAATTATATTCTGACTTTTCCTAAGAGACCTTTTTCTGTGAAGAATGTAAAGACAAAAAAAAAATTAATTTGAGTCAATAACGTATTGAAATATAGGTTCACAATCAGGCCACTTTTAGCACCAAAATATTAAAGTGTGTGACCTTGAACTTTAAATGTCAATAATTAACAAAATAGATTTCTGAAACCTAATATTTTGTTATTCATTACTATGTGACCTATTTAACAACTTTCATAAAAATCGGTGAAATCTCAGCCCCAGCTGATTTGTTCATTTTCCATGGAATGACCATGCAAAATGGATAAACCAAATACATTTTCAAGATGTAGGGACACTCAGGTGAGGAGCTTATATATTCTTATGAAATCTTTTTTAAAGTTTGTTCATTTGGAAGTGCTCCACCACCAATCATTGTGGAATTTAAAGTTGATGGCAATACACTGCACATTGAAGTAGTTTCAGGAGCACAATTTGCCATCATTCCGATAACAACCTGCAATGAATTTTGAAACTTCTTTGCTCTTCAAGAGACAAATATCTGTCTCCAATCATACAATAATGATCCAATAGACTGAGGGAGTATTGGATGTCGAAGTAACTCATGACTGAAGAACTTACCCCTTTTTGTGGAACTATGAACTTAGCTGATCGAAATGGGATTGAAGCATTTTCTCTAATGTCAGCAAAAGGCAGTACTAATTCAGCCAGCATTCCAAGTTGATACCCAACAAAGCATTTTGGACAAGTACTAAGACTTGGGCTGTGGTAGCCCAGTTAGAAGAGTAACGGATTAGCAAACGGAGGGTTGCGAGTTCGAAACACAGTTCAACCAAAGACCATTGTGTACACTGAGGTTGGTGCACACTAAATCTATCATGGCCTCAAACGTCCTCATGTTGGTGTGGTGTGGAAGTTTGGAGAGTGTGGTAACAGCTCTGGTGTTCACCTCATCATCTGACTGATTCAAAATTACGTGGTGTTGTCCTCAGACCTTACCCTTTGGGATCAATCCCGGACAGTCCCCAATAGCTCATAGTGTTCCTCCTGTGCGACGTTAATTACCTACCTATCAAGAAGACTTTTCTCCCGGATTAGGTCTCATCAAAGAAGTACAAGTTCATTTCTCCCTTTGTTTTTCAGCTATACCAGAGCAAGATGCATTACATTACATGGTAGATGACAAACTCAATTGAATGGTCGAAGAAGGAATTATCGAACTTGTCAGGACATCTGAGTGGGCAGCTCCTCTTGTCCCTATTCTCAGAAAGGATTTAAGAGTGAGACTCAGGTGATTTCAAGCTTATGGTGAACCACTGGGCGACAGAATTGGAACAGTAGCCATTGCTGAATATAAATACTCTTTGCACAGCTGTCATGTGGTGTAAGTTTCCAAAGATTGATTTTCCCAATGGTTTGCAAAAGAAATCTTTTAGTGTTTTCATTGCCCGAAATGAATTCTAGTAGACCTTTAGTGTCCACGGTCAGACAATCTTCTTGAGTTTGCCAAGCCATACCCAATACTTTCGTCTTGCTGGTTCCCAAGCTGACAGAATTTTCAACTGGATATGTCTCGAAACCTTCTGCAGTCCACTGGCTCATCAACGTAGCGTCATTGGATATCCATTTTCGCATCACCATCCCTGCTTCTTTCATGATATTTTTGGCACAGCTGGAAATAAAAAGTGCCTCTTCATGAGTGTCTTGTCCTGTGATCCAATCATCAACGTACATGAAAGAATCTAGATGTTGTACAACTGTGCAAAACTCATCTTTATACTTATCAATGTGATGTTTAACAGTAGCCGCTAACAGGAACGGGCTAGCGTTGACCCCAAAGGGTTCCCTGTTGAAACGATATATTTGCAGGTTTGGCCTTTTGTCAATACGAGGATTACTGTCAGTCCACAAAAAACGTACAGCATCTTTATGGTTGTCTTCCAGGCAAATTTGAAGGAAGGCTTGTGACGTATATCAGATGATATTGCAATTCGATTAAGTCTAAAGTTGATAAGCACATCTAGTAAATTTGGATATAAGTTGGGACCCTGCCACAAGCAGTCGTTTAAGGACAACTCATTAGTCTGGTGCGATGCTGCGTCAAATACTATACGTGTTGTAGTCGAAACCCGACCTTCCTTTTTTACGGCTTGGTGGGGCAAATAATATGTTGGTTTGTCTTTATTTATTTAAGAATTTTCGACTTTCTCAACTATTCCTTGATTTAAATAATCCTGAATAATTTCTGTGTACTGTGAATAAAGTTCCGAATTTTTTTGAAACCTTCTCCACAAACTATGGAATCGCTGTTTTGCTACCGGAAGATTATCTGATAATTGTTTCCAATCTTTACGAAATGGCAATTCCACTGTATATCGCCCTTTATTGTATCTGACTGTTTGTTCAAAGATTTCCATGGCCTGATTGTCTTCATGAAAGCAAGGATCATCTTTTATGCCAAGAGATTCGAGTTCAAAAAATTGTTTCAAAGTGTCGTCTATAGAACTATCGTCTTTAAGAAAGCACGATGCCACATCATAAGTTTTGATTTCGTCGAGTCTTCCACCCGCGACCCAACCAAATTCAGTTTCCTTAAACAGTAATTCTTCATTCACTTTGTAAAGATTATCTTTCATTATTCGACAAAATATATCTGCATTTAATAACGCATGGATCTCTTTGGCTTCGAAAAAACAAGAATGAGCTAATTTAAAAAATTCAGGAATTTTTATTTTTGAAATATCTAAATTAACACTAGGCGTCAACCCTGTTATCTTGTCAGTAACTAAGAACTCAATAGGTTTCACAAAACTTCCGTTTTCATTCGAGATGAAAGTCGTCAATTTCCCTTTCAAATTTTGTTTTGTTGAATTTAATCCAGAAACCGAAGTTTGTACCTTTTCTAATCTAATACCAAGGAAATCACTTGTTTTTCTGGACAATATACTAACATTTGACGCGCTATCAAAAATACATCTACATTTTATTAATGTGTTCCATCTTTATTTTGCAACCAAATTATACCCGTAGATAATAAAACACTCTTTTTATTTTGATTAGATATGCTTGTTAAAACAGTGTTTTGGAAAGTGGAAGAATTTATTGCGGCAGATGAGCTTTCGTTTTGATTTCTGAATCTGCTGCGGACACGTGTTTACTTTCGACCGGCGCCTCTTTCACACTAGCGTCAGCATGTCTACAAATTGATTTAGAATGCTTTCCACCGCAGCTACATAAATAATTGGAACGTCACTCATTTTTTCTGTGATTTTTTCGTAAGCACAGTTCACGAAGTTTATGAAACTTAACCAGTTTGAATCTTTTTCCGAGGGAATATTGTAGAAATTTTGCACATCTGAAAACAGGATGAGGATTCTTTTCAGAACAAATTATACAGCTTTTATTTTCATTGTTTTGATTAACCAATAGAGTTTTGGATTTGGAAACGAAATTAGAGGATTTTCTCATCATCGTTTTTCCTTCGGGAATAAAATTCCTGTCTACAGCTAACAAGACTGCTTCACGTTGTTCTAAAAAAGTCATGAATTGATCAAAGGAAGGGACCTCTTTAGATTTTTGTAATAATTCAAAGTTCTTTCTGGATTCTTTATCCAATTTTTTAAGCATAATATTTAGCAGAAAAATGTTAAATAAATCATTTTGTTCATATTTTAGCATCTTTAAAGCGCGTAAATTCTTTTGGATACAATCAATCATTGCACGAATTTCTTGTGCATTCTCACGTTCTATTTTCTTAAAGTTCAAAATAGATTGAATATGAACATCAACAATTAACCATTGATTGTCATAGCGCGATTCAAGGGCTTCGTATAATGAAGAAAATGAATCGAAAGTAGATGCAAATTCTTTAACTCCTTCTACAAGACAAGAATTTAAATCATATAATTTCTGTGACTAAGTTGATCGTTCGACGTTATCAAATCATCAAATTGATTCTTGAATGCACTAAAATGTTCATATTTTCCCGTAAATGTGGGAAGCACAACAGGTGGAATTTTAGTTTTAACTAGCAAAGTTTCAGTTTGTTTTTCGTCAACTTCAGTCACAGACTCGCATTTCATATTAGAATTAATAAAGAGTTTAATCTTTACCTCTAAATCTTCAAGGCGTAGTTCACACTGTTCTATATCATCCTGAAATTCTATTAATTCAGGTGCTGGGGCTTTTTTTATGCAGAAGGAGTATTGTTTCAGTTCATCAACTTTTTGCTGCAAATGTGATCTATTTTCTTCAATTTCACATCAAGTTCCATTTTACTTCTGTCTGTTGACACTTTATCAACAAAGTTTTCAAATCTGGTAATACTTCCTTTTAAGGAAGTTTCCGCTTTTACGATTTTTTCTATGGTATCCATTTTGCTGAGTTCTGCCTCCCGCTCTGACGGGACCAAGTGTTGCGTTCGCCTTTTCAAAAACGCATAAAATAAAGTTCGACGGACCACAGCTGTCTTTTCTGCTTTTTATTTAAAAGGACGTCACAGACATGCTGTACAACATACAAAGACAGCTGAACATTAATGAGTTGAAGCAATTGTGGGTGTCGATATAAACATTAATTACCCACTTCTGGTTATTGCTGCTAACTTTGCAGCGTCTAGTAGTCAACTGGAGTTGGGCTCAGTCGGCTCGGGTATTGCGCATGCGTGAACATTTTGGCCTCTCTGGTTGGCGCACGTGCGGCAACAGCTGTCATGTGGTGTAAGTTTCCAAAGATTGATTTGGGTGATGCGTTTTGTCAGTTGGAGTTGGACAAGGAGTCTAGAAAATTGGTTGTGATTAATATCCACAAAGTGGTTGTTTGGTTACACATGTTTACTTTTTGAAGTTACTTCTGCACCAGCAATCTTTCAGAGAGAAATGGACAAAATACTAAGAGCTGAAACAGGTGCATCCTGTTACTTAGATGACCTGATTGTAACTGGTTCAACTGAAAATGAACACTTATCTAATTTAGGCGCGATTTTGAAAAAATTACAATGTGCCAGTGCAAAACTGCATTCTTCAAAGTGGGATTTCATGAAATCGTCAGTAGAGCATCTTGAACACCACACTAATAAACATGGATTTCACCTTATTGAAAGCAAGTACCTTAATCCAAGTGTTGAAGAGTTGAGTTCTTTAGTTGGGCTGCTTACATATTTTATGTCAAATTTCTTCCTAACATATCTATATTACTTTCACCCTAATACAAGTTACTTTGTCGCAGTGAGCCTTGGTAATTGGCAAAAGAGCAAAACAAAGAGTTTCAGAAAGCAAAAAAAACTATTGTGACTTCATCTCTACTGATTCATTTTGATAATTGATAAAGTAATTCTTGCCTATGATGCCAGTCCTGTAGGAATACAAGCTGTATTGTCACATCTAAGTGCTGATGGGGATCGTCTAAAAGCGTTTGCTTTCTGTTCTCTTTCTAAAACAGAAGGAAAATACAGCAAGACAGAAAAAGAAGCCCTTGTACTTGTTTTTGGAGTAGTGCACTTTAGAAAATACCTAATGGGCCATGTACTTCACTCACAGATCATCAGCCTCTGGTCAGCTTACTGTCTGTATCAAACCCTGTTCTTAATATTGCTGCTGCTCGCATTCTTTATTGGGCCCTCACTTGGTCAGCATATACCAATAAAATAAAGTTTCAAAAAGGTACTGCTCATGGAATGATAGATGCTTGTAGTACATTCATTGTACCTTTGGTGAGTGAACCTCCTAAGCCAGCTGAAATCATGTTATTACTAGAAGCTCTTGATACCCCTGTGACTTTTCATGCAATTCAGAGAAATAAGCCTTTCTTGTACTCATAAAGTGTCTGCATGTATTCAGAATGGTTGCCAAAATCTGTGTAAGCTGATTTCTTGCCATGTAGAAATGAATTGTTGATGGAGGAATATATCATTCTTAGTGGTTTTAGAGTGTTCATACTCCAAAATTTCAGAGGTACGTTCTAGATGAACAGCATGTTGGTCATTAAGGAATGTCTACACTCAAGACTATGCCACATGATTCAGTTTGGTGACCGAATATTGATAAAGATGTTGAAGAACTCATCAAAAGTTATCAGGTTTGCCAAGTAAACTCTCCAATGCTGCAGTCCAAGCAATCACCTTGGCCATATACCAAAAGGGTGTGGAATCAAATTCATATTGACCATGCAGGACTATTCAAGAACTAAACCTTAGTTGTCCTTGATGCTGGATCAAAATGGCTAGAAGTGATACCTATGCTTTCTACATACTTCAGCTCACACCATTTCTGCTCTCTGCAGTTGTCTTCTCGTGTATCTTCCTAGTGTCATTGTTAGTAACAATGGAATCGAACTTCTTCAATGAGTTCAGAATTTGAAATGTTTTTGAGGACAAATAGTATCACTCAGGTAAAGATTGCAACATATCCTCAGTCTAATGGCCTAGAACAAGCAGTGCATACAGCTAAGATTGCTCTGAAGAAAGTTATCAATGGTTCTTTCAATGACCGATTAGAAGGCTTTTTATTAAGTTATAGAAGAGCACCATCCAGTGTCACCAGCCATCTTTCTTTGGATGATCCATTCAAAGTTGTTTGGATTTGCTTTGACCAGAAAGTGGAGAAAAGGAATCAGCCAAATCCAATTAGGATGAATCCCCATTTTACACAGATCACATCTGGGTGCAAATGTTTGGAATCAGACCCAAATGGATTTAAGGTACTGTAGAAGAACCAGTTGGAAGGCTAATGTGACATATACATAGGCTTTATGGACTAATATTACGTTATTTTGATTAAGTTCAACAGTGTTATCCCACCACCAATGAAAGTGTCCTGCCATATCCCAAAACCATTACTTCTAATTTCTTTTCCACTAAACAGAATGGAAATTCCTCAAAAACTCAAGCTACTACCAAGACATTGGATGATTTGGGTCCAGATGAGTTTGAGGAGCCTGCTGATCCTGAAAGGATATAGCAATCCCATGTACTAAATCACTATTACACCATTCAACAAGGCATCATTGACCATCTCATTGCTTAAATTTTTTTATGGAAACGTTTTTAGTGAAAGGGGTATGTTGTGAAGTGACCAATACAAGTAGAACTGCTCAAATGGTATAAAACGTGATTAGAGTTTAATGTTGCATGGTATGCTTTATGTATAAATTTTTAATTTAGAATTTCAGTTTCCACTTGGCTGTGTATTACTTTACATTTTTTTAATTAAAGCATAAGTCCCTTTTTGAATGTTTTAACTTACAAAAATATAGCAAATGCCTTAATTACAATTGATATAGTAATAAGCAATTTTTCAGTACTCTTTTTTGCACCATTTACATGCACAAATATGCTTGTATTTTGGTTGCACTTTTCACTTTTATATTTCACTTTTCCTGCCTTTGAGATAAATTTCCTGATCTAATTTTTATGTATAGTTTATGGTACTTATTACTCTCTAACTCTTGACATGACAGTTTGGATAGTTCTCACCAGATTTGTAATTCTTTAACATTGAGACCTTTGTGAGTCATTGTTTTGGTATCTAATAGGATCAAAACCTGCTGTTGAATGACTTTGATGGTAAAACAAATTAGTGCAAACTTAGACATGAACATACGTGTAAGATGGAATCATTTCCACCTTTGAGAGGAATACCAATATTCAAGATCAAATAAATGAATAAAGATCTATTAAATGAATTATGGTGAGAAGTTTGCTTGGTTTGCTGACAGAACGAAAGCAAGGAGACCAGGAAATTTTGGTGTTGAAGACACCAGATATTCCAGCTAAATTTAGCAGTAGAATTTCTCTAAATTGAGTAACACAAAAATTTCTATGTGCTTATCAAGTAAAATGAATCTATCGGAATTGTCAAAATCTGACAAAAAATGTGAAAAGGAGAAAGAGAAGAACATCTGTCGGAGTCAAGGTAACACAAATGGATGTTTTAGTGTTAATGGACCAACAATAAAACCAAGTAAATAAAAATTATTAATATATATCATTTATTGTAAAGTCATTTTCCCAATTTCAAATGAAGTACTGTTAATACTTACTTGTGTCCATTCAAGCATGCATGATGTAAAGGGGTATATCCATTATTATCCTGAATATTAGGTCCTGGCCCTCGTCTTAAACTAGAAAATGAAATTACAATTACAAACTTAAAATTCAATTTCAAACAGAAACATATATCCAATACCTATAACATGAGTTTAAATGATTTTTCAACATTAAAAAGACAACTAACGAAGGTATGCTGATTAAAATCAGCTTGATTTAAATCAAATGATTTTTATTAAAACAATCATCAATTTAAATCAAAATTTTAAATTACATTCTACTTTCTGTATTATGTTTATAGAATTTGATAATGAAATAACTATGAACAAGATGCATGTTATTTTCAAATAAGTTAAGAATTTTGCTTGTACTCAGTTCACCCCCAAAATTATACTAAAAATCATCCTCCCTTTGAAGACACTAAATAACAGTATTTGTTGATTGGAATCATGATTATCAGACCAAGAATGCATTTCCCTCTTGAGCCATTGATCAAACAAATACGTATTTCCCTCTTGAGCGATTGACCAACAGGTGTCACTCATAAGCATTTTCATCAGCATGGGTTGTATTAAAGTCCATGAGTATAAATTGCATGCAGCCAATTCTGAACCTTCCTTCTCCATGTGATTGGTGAAGATGCTTGAAATATATTCACTCACATAAACACAAATTATTAATATTGTGGCAACCTGCTTCTTTTTAAGATGTTCTAGTTACTTATTCACTATTGTAGTCTGTTTATGAAAAAAATAGATACCTAGTCACAATGAAAGGTTTTCTGTAGTGTCACAAAAGCATTCCAATTTTGCACATAAATCTTTAAAATTGGGAATTTTAATATTTTCATTTTGTTTTGTGTAATGTTGGTTAATTTTTATTTAAATTTTATTGGGAAATTTTATGCATTGATCCTTAGGAATTCTTTACACTGCTGGCACAACTATTTTGTACTTATGGAATTGAAATTTGGAATGTAAGAGTTAATTTTTCCCATCTGACAATTGAGTATGTAGACAAAATAGGTTATGGATTGAAGCGGAAAGCTTTTTTAATGATTATGATGATTGCAACGATGAATTTTTAATTGCAAGCTCAAAATTTCACTGAATTAGCATTGGGCAAATTTGGAGAATGCTTATTCTAATCTGTTCAGAGAAAAAATTCATTTTCTTGTATGTCAACCCCTTTGTTTGGAATATAAATTTGAAATACTTATCAATGCTCAGGGAAAAATTTAAAAATAGGCATATTTGATTTCAATTTATGTATATTTTCATGCTGTCTCATTTTTACTGTTTGCTTACAAATAACATAATTTTCATAAATAAGTACTTTTTGCAAGCTAAATATTAATGAGAATTGAAGAAATTCTATTCATTTTATTTATATGATAAATATATAATGGAAAAAATTCTGAAATTTGTATGATTTTTGATTAATTTTATGCTAAAATTTACAATATGGCGTTGATGGGATTATTAATCTAGATTCAAAAATTGCATGTCACCAGTTATGGGTTAAAATCAAACTAATCTAAATCCCTCAAGAACCAGATGGGAAAACATTGCTTATGCATGGCATTTGTTGCACTGTTCTATTTACTCTATCATGTGCTTAACTTTGCTAATTCTTGCTGCATTTTTTAATCTTTCAAAAATTTATCGTTATATTTCTTAACACATTAATGTTATTAATCATAAATATTAATTTTGTACATAAATCAAAATTATCTAGAAACTACACTGCGATTTACATTTCTCATTACCATCTTAGTTTAAATTTGTTACACCAAGGAAAATCTAAAAATAGATCCAATTTTTATGATTTTTTAAATCATGATTTTTTCATCCCTTGCAACTAATATTTCTGATCAGTATAATAGTTCTCTTGCTAATCTCTTAAAAAGCTTCAGTTGATTCACTCAAAAATATTTCATTTTTACAACAAATATAAAACAGCATGAGAAAGGGCGTACAAAATTCACTGTGACATAAATATCTGACAAAGAATACCTATTACACGCACATATGAGGTATAAAAAGCATCTGGCCTTTGGCCAGAAAATAAAATTACTTGATATATCGAGTACAAACCTCATCCCCTTCAAAATAGACCCTGAGTGAACACATTTTTCCCAGTGGTTTTACTATCAGAAACATTTCTCCTTTTTAGGATCTACACCAGGTGCTGCATTATATTCTGAAACCTAGCCCTTTGAGTGTTATCAGTCTGGAAATTGTCCAAATGTTGCATGGAAGTATGTGTGGGAAGTATGAGTAAGTAGCGTATGCACATGCTCCCAGAAATCTGATAAAAATTAATTCTCAAACAATTTGATAAAACCTGGTGTAAAAATGACGATTTTTTAAAGTAAATCTGAGTGATGTGGGAATGATCATTTCAGCCTCAAATGGGTTTTTACTATGATTGGCTATTGGTGTTTGTCATAGCCAATGTCAGCAGTGTCTGCCATATATCTGATTGGCATTTGGTTGCCAATGTTATGTGCAGTTGGTCCTTGTGCATGGTCTCCTTATTTTCATGCCATTGTAAAAGACAGCATTTGGATCTTCCATATAGTTGCCAAGACAAGATTGGATGCAACTATGCGTTTAACTTAGGGCTAAAAATTATTTGTATTATATTGCCTTTGCGGAAAAGAAACAGTGAATCAAGTTGATTTATAAGAATGTCTACAGCTAGCATAAGTTTGTTTTTAGCTTTTGATCCAATCTCGGCATTCCCAATTATCAATGTGGTTATGCTACTGATATCAGGCACGGTAAATATGTTGATTCCGGGGCATGTTTGTCGCCAAGCAATTTTTGTCACCAAATCAAGATGGCGTCCAACACCAGAATGGCAGCCAACTTGCCGATTGATTTGTTCCATCAGGAAGTAAAAATAAGGAATTCATAAATAAGCAATAAAAGTAAAGAAAAATAAAACTTACGGTCCAATTTATTAAATTTGTCAGGGTTCAAAATTTTAACAATTTTTTTACAAAAATTAAAACAATTTTTTACAAAAATTAATGAATTTTAACCAAAATTTTTCATCCACACACTTTTCTACAAAAATTAAACCAATCAGTCATCATATGGGTTGCCACATCCATTTCATTCATAACACATTTAATTGGCGTTTCAGTCACCCAGTACCACGTAATCAAAAGAATCTTACACATATGCAATTTACAGTTTTCAAACCATGTTCCCTTTCGCACCGACTGCTTTCGCTTATGTCCATCCTTTCTTATACAACCATTCGTACCTATCGCCCGTATCCTTTCTGTATTTTAAAGCCATTTCACTCCCACATTCGGGACATTTCACACTATTCGCAATCAAACCAAATTTCTGGCACCATTCAATCACTTTCAAGCTCTCCGGATTCGCTAAACATTCATCATACATTTTTCCAAAAAAATATGAATTGATACGTCCAGTCAAACCATCCACTGCCATACCTAATCAAGGGTAAGTGAGCGGCTAATAAGTCTATAATATCACGAACGATAATAAAATTTCTAATTGAAAAATTTAAAAAAATAATAATAAATCAATAGAAATGTGCCACTTGAAAAGATAGTAATAAAAATTTTGAAAATCCAACGGCAAGCACGGAAACCAATTCCACGGAAAAAATACAAACTTAAACCAAAGCTTCAAACCACACAAATCAGAACGCAATACATCGCAATTTCGTTAAAACAAGGGTTGCCATAAAGCTAGATCAAAACGCCAAGGTTACCATGTTTGGCGATAAATCGCCAGTGCCCCGGATTCGACATCTCCACTTCAGGCACAATCAACTCGGAGCCAGAAAGGCACAGATCGTGGAAGTCACCAAAGTATTGAGTAAAAGGCCAGATCTGGCTCATTTATTAGTCTGAGTCAATGTCATGGTTTAACTAGCCTGTAATCCCTTGATCAAATTCAAAGTAATTATACAGCAACTTGGAAAGTTCCTACACCTGCAGATGTCATGAAAATCTATATACATTATTTGAACAAAGAAATCATGTTGAAAACAGCATGTTGATTCCTTTATCGAAACTTTCCTATGAGCAAGTTAGTTCTAGGATTATCCCATGGAAGTACAAATGGCCCTATATATACAAAATAAAGCAGTTCACAAACATTTTTATTTGCATGATTCCTGCCAGTAGACATTTGAGTAACATGCTTTGGGACGAGTCTATTCATTAAATTAGGGTTAAATGCAATAGTTTATCATTGGAAGCCATAGCAGTGATTACACGAAACAAATAATCTCCTGATTGCCCTCCATGATTTTGAGTATGGCACTTTCTCCTATAACTACCTTTGTACAATACAAGATAATGCCTCACTATAGCAGACAAATAAGGAATTCATTGTTAGTTATCACACAAAAAGAATACTATTATTTCTCTATTGAATGGTTTCAAAGTTGGCAGGGCCAACTTTTTTATGCTGCATCTTTGGTCAAATAGTTTCAAAGGAAAGCAGATGATTTTCATATGAAAAAGGATCATTCTTGAGAAGCAAATTTGTATATATATAAAAACTTATTTCTCTACCAGATTATTCCAATTTCCACATTAAACTTCATTAGAAAACATCAAAATAATTGATTAAATCAATCATTTTTATTCAATCAATTGATTTAAATATGCATATCATGTTTTAAAATGTAACAAAATGTGATCATAATAAAGTCATAAATTGGAGATAATTCCAAGGTTATAATATTCTAAATTTGAAATAAATCCTGGAATTTTCTAGGGTTTCTTATAAGTTTTCAGAATATCTATACATTTAAAAATAGAACAAAAATCAATTTCTATATAAAGTATAAAAAAAGACTATAATACTTAGTATTTCCATATATCCCAGGGTCTAACAATACTTGAGTTAGACAGAAAGGTTAGTTTTTGGTGCAATGTCATACTTGGCCAAGCTGTGCCAGACATCAAGTAAATGGACATACACACAAGGACACAGAAGAGAGAAATAAACCCAGGGAGGTATCAAACCTAACAGGAATCGTCTGACTCACAGTAGTCAAATCCAGAGACCAGAAAGTCAAATCCACTGGACACAATTCTCCGAGGTTTCTACGTTTTCATATATATCACAATTCAGTTCCTTTTAACTTGTTTAAAAACCAGTTTTGTATGAGCACACATGATTAGCCAATGTGCTTAGAAACAAACCTCCGTCATTATTTCTTAAGGGTATAACATTGAAAACTAAAATTTCCAGTTCTAATCTGAAGTCTCGAATTTATGATACATCAAATGTTTTGATTTGTATTATCTATAAACTTGTGGGAAAGAAACATTTAATCCGATGTATGATAAATTGGTCTAGAAATGAAAAACTTTTCAAGTAATCCTATTCGATGTTCCAAAGTTATGAAATCTTCCCAAAGGAGGATATTTGATTGCATACCTAGCAAGAGGTCCAGATTTCTTGGCGCGCTGGTTTAAAATTCTCTCCACAACAGAATAGTTACCGCACCTTGCTGCTTCTAATAATTCTTGATCTTTACCCATTATGTTCCGATTTTAACTATTGAAAACCTTTTATATTGGTTATCCATTACAAGTGAATGCACACATTTTGTTGATAAACGTAAAAAAGCAGCACAAGGAAAATCAAAAGGAAAATTTCGAGTAAGAAATAAATGTCAAACATTATGTGACTTGAAAGGTAAGTATCAAGTGTTTTTAACTTCAGTTAATGCATTTCCATGTAGAAGATAGGAATAAAAACAAGGATTCTACGTTTTTGAACTCATGACATGAAATCTCTTTTAACCAACAAACGTAAACAGAACTGAAGACAGGAAAACATCTAAAATCAGACGATTCTCGTTTGACTCACTTCAGTTGCTCTACCGTCTGTTAGTTTTGTCAGAGTAAATAGATACATATACAGAGGCTTCACTGAAAGTTTGACTTACAGCGCCCTCGATACGGATCCGAGGTCCCTAATTGACTAGCGTCTGCGCGTCCCATCTGTGCAAATCGTCAGCCTTTTGTGATTGGTTGAGAAATTTTCTACTGTAAAGACTGAGAAAGACAAGAGTCTTACCGGCAGACCATGCAAAAGAGCACCATTTTTAAACTGCGCATGCGCGATTTGTTGAAGTATACGGAAGGCGTGGCTTATTTGACGTGAGGAGTAGAGGCTTACCCTGGTTTCGAGAGTATGAGTATAAAAGCATGAGCGGGAAAATTTCGGTGATTTTTTTTAAGGGTTAGATCTTAAGTGGGGAAGTCGCGTAATATTTTCTTATCCGTAAACTTGTTAGGGTTAGCTAGCACTAAGAAAAATTTTGGAATCTGAACAGTGGATTTTTTTTTCTGAAGACTTATAAACGCGTCTTTTTAGTCGGCAAAAGAGTTTTCCACAAGAGCAATTTTGCAGGCGGTTTGGAAAATCACTTAAGTATTACGTTTCTTTCATTTCTGAATTACTTCTATTACTCTTAAGTGATAGTATTAGTCTTTCTTAACAAAGTTACTTAGTGATTAATAACTGTTTTTTTTTTTTTCATTTCCTGTTTATTTTCATTTATGTTAAAAATTAGTGTTTCTAAATTAAAAAAATTAGTATGCATTGTAAACTGATTATTGCCAAAGTATAGATCCTAAAAACCACTACTCTTCCTCAGATTTCTATATAACGAAGTTATATAGAAATCTGAGGAAGAGTAGTGGTTCCCCTCCCTAAAATTGTTAAAGTAATTTAAATCTTTGCATTTTTCATATCTAGTGATCCTTTGGCAATAATCAGTTTACAATGCATACTGATAATTAAATTTAGAGGTGGGAACCACTGCTAAAGAGGATTAGGGCTCTTGGCGATACCTCTATAAAAAAAAGCGCATCATGATTCCTACCCCATGGGTGATGTGGAAATGGAATTCATTTTAGGACATGTTATATTACGATGAAGTTGTGACAGCTTTCAAAACAAAATTGGTGTATTCGGTTATACTTGTTCCATTTTTGGCATTTACAAAATTAACATTTGTCATAAATTGGAGTCATAATAAATTTAAACTTTATCATTTAAATAGACTAGAGATATGGTTCTAACTTAATATATCGTCGTTTTACTATTAAAACCTCGTATGTCTTGGATATCAAAAATTTTCGGGAATGATGAAAAACTAGATACCAAGCCGTAGACCAGTTATGAGATGAGGTTTAAAAGCTGCCTAGGGCGGCTTTATGATTGATGTAGACAGGATCTTTTGAAGTAAAACTAAGCAAATTTGTTAACAAATAATGTTAAAACTTCATAAACTAAAATAATTGGACTTACGAGATTTTGATAGTAAAACGACGATATGCAACAAAGCAACGAAATATCTCAAGATATTGCTCATTTTCTGATGACAAGACCAAGTTAGTTTTGCTAATGAAACGAGAAACCTTGTCGACATGATCACCAGGAGGGTTAATATGAATGCAGCACACTTAGGAGTATTACTGCGATTGATTTAAAATAATCAAAGAAAACAAGAAAAATGAAGGCATTAATGTGAATTTTCTGATGTACTCCATGATAAAGAATAGTATACTTAAATTCAGTTTCTACTTGTAGCAGAGGACTAGAAATAGTCTTATTTTAGTTGAGTTTTCAGTGTCTCGCAGAACAGGTTTATGAACTAAGCGAAATACGTTTATGAAACGATTGAAAATGCATTCCTACTATATTGTCATAGTAAGAGCCCTGTATTGCACAAATTATGAAGCAAAAATTCTGAAATGTTAAAAATTTAATATGTAGTATATCGTTATCGATATATTACTAATTAAACATTGGAATTACAAATTTATACTAGTAAAGTACAAGTGTAATATGTATTAATTTTATTATCATCTTCAATAAGCAGATTTTAATCTTAGTAAATGTGAATATACTGTATTAAAAACATCAAGTGCTGAAATAAGTGCTAACAATCCAAATATTTGAACCCAAATTGAAGTTGCAAAATCATAAGCCTAGTCCTGTTGAGAGTGGGGGGGGGGTATTTCAATTAACGTCACACTGGAGCAACACAACGGGCTATTGGTGACGGTCCGGGATCAATCCCAAAGGGAAAGATCCGAGGACAACACCACGTAATTTTGAACCACGGTCAGATGACGAGGCAACACCTGAGCTGGCACCCCACTCTCCAAACTTCCACACCACGCCAACGTGAGGACATTTGAGGCCACGACAGATTTAACGTGCACCAGCCCCCTTTGTACACGACGGTGTTTGGCTGGATTCGAACTCGCAACCCTTCGGTTGCAAGTCCGTTACTCTTCCAACCGGGCCCTGTTGAGAGTGGATAGTGAATACAATTAGAGATTAAATTCCACACTTTAACCCTACTTGGTAAGAAATGCATTAGAAGGTAAAAATTTGACATTAAATTGTGGATGGGCATTTGTTTACATGTATAAACATGTTACAAATTGCTTGTAGCAAAACTTTTATCATGAAGAATAACTTATACAATTTACAATTTATAAATAATGTTATCTAAACTACCCATTTCAATTTTTGTAAATAAAAAACAATTGCTAAACATTTTTTATTTTTTTATTTTTTTTTATTTCAATTAACGTCACACTGGAGCAACACAATGGGCTATTGGTGACGGTCCGGGATCAATCCCAAAGGGAAAGATCCGAGGACAACACCACGTAATTTTGAACCACGGTCAGATGACGAGGCAACACCTGAGCTGGCACCCCACTCTCCAAACTTCCACACCACGCCAACGTGAGGACATTTGAGGCCACGACAGATTTAACGTGCACCAGCCCCCTTTGTACACGACGGTGTTTGGCTGGATTCGAACTCGCAACCCTTCGGTTGCAAGTCCGTTACTCTTCCAACCGGGCCACCGCGGCCCTAAAAC
The DNA here is from genome assembly GCA_933210815.1 of Meta bourneti. Lineage (NCBI taxonomy): Eukaryota > Metazoa > Arthropoda > Arachnida > Araneae > Tetragnathidae > Meta > Meta bourneti. Next base: position 6,363,480 of record OW119934.1, on the reverse strand, counting down.
ATTTTTTAACATTGTACAAAGCTTTAGCTTTTTTGTAAACAAGAAAATTTAAGGGTAAAAGAAAACTTTAAAATATTACTTACAAAACAGTATGCCAGATACTTGTTTCTTTAGTTATAAAAATAACAAACAAGCTAAAAATGTTAGTTACAGTATGTTTTATGGTTTAGGGTGTAACAGAATTATAACTGCTCAACTCTACTCAGAGTTGCAACACCTCAGCTCGTGCATCCCTACAACAGATGATCTCATCACCAATGCCTAAGCGTTGTTAAGATCTTAATAAATATGTTAATTCTTCATGACTAATATAAAATCATTTAAAGAACATGACATGGTGTCAGAATAAGGACCCGGAAAAGAAAATAATAAATAAATTAGTTTCACAACTTGGGGATAATTGAGATAATTGGTATTGGTATTTTCAATTAACGTCACACTGGAGCAACACAACGGGCTATTGGTGACGGTCCGGGATCAATCCCAGAGGGAAAGATCCGAGGACAACACCACGTTATTTTGAACCACGGTCAGATGATTGAGATAATTGAGCCGAATAAGCCTAAAGATGGAGATGTTCAAGCCGCCAGGGGAAATGCAATTCAGCACGGGCAACGTTGCAGAAGCTTGGAAGAAGTGGCTTCAGAAGTTTAACAACTTTATGCTTGCGACGGAGAAAACAGACAAGCCCGACAACATAAAGATTGCCATTTTGCTGAACCTCTTGGGAGACGAGGGTGTAGAGATTTACAACACCTTCAAAGCATGGAGATTCCGATGCCCCTGAAAGGTTTGAAGACATTTTGAAAAACTTTGAAGGACATTGTATCCCGTGCAAAAATGTAGTTTACGAGCGATTTAAGTTCTTTTTGCGTAAGAAACTCGATGGGCAAACGTTCGACAACTACTTAACCCAGTTGAAAACGTTTGCCGGAAATGCGAATTCGGGGATCAGGAGGAAAGCCTGCTTCGTGATCGGATTGTGCTTGGAATTAATGATTCGAGCCTGCAGGAACGGATGCTCCGGGAACCGACGTTAACCCTAAAGAAGGCATAGGATTTCGTCAGAGCTGCAGAAGCGGCAAGGAACAATTTCAGTCGATGAAGAGAATCGCCAGTTCCAGTCAAGTATGTGCTGTAAAAGCCTATGTCTCTAGAGATAAAAGGGACAATTATAATGACTCGACATACGATTGTAAAAAGTGTGGTCGAAATCACAGAAGAGCCCAATGTCCTGCCTATGGGAAAGTTTGCACGAAATGCAAAAAGAAAAATCACTTTGCCATAGGGTGTAAAAAGATGAACATTCATGAACTTGAATGTGAACAAGCTAACAACGAACTGTTTGTTGAAGTCCTCACAGTAGGACAAGTAAGTGAACTGTATAAAAAAATACTGATGCTACTTGGTATAAAGCTATAGAGTTGATAATAGATAACAAAACAACTCGACTTAACTTTAAACTGGATACAGGTGCGGAGACTAATGTGCTCCCATATGATGCTTTAAAATGTTATAACATAGAGTTAATTCAAACTGAAACTGTATTAGTTGCATATGGAAATTTTTAAATTAAGCCTAAGGGCAAAGTCATAATTGAATGTGTTTCAAATCATATTCAGATACCTATTGACTTTTTTGTTGTTGAAATGAATGCTACACCAATATTGGGTTTAATTGCTTGTGTTAAGTTGAATTTAATAAAAAAGAATAGACAGTTTAAGTGTTGACAATAAAATTGATCTTTTGAAAAAGTACAAAAATGTGTTTCAAGGTCTTGGTAAATTTCCTGGTGAGGAATACAACATGGAATTAAAAGCTAATGCAGCACCAGTAATGCACCCACCTAGAAGGGTACCACAATCATTGCAAAAGCGCTTAAAAGAAACTCTAGATAGATTAGAATGCAATAAAATTGTGTCTAAAGTAAACAAATCAACTGACTGGGTTCAAAGTCTCGTGATTGTTGAGAAACCTAATGGAAGCCTTCGCCTTTGTCTCGATCCCAGGGATCTAAATAGGGTTCTTAAAAGGGAACATCATTTAATTCCTTCGGCTGAAGATATAATCAGTCGAATAGAAGGTAAGAAAATATTCTCGGTTTTAGAACTTAAGGACGGGTTTTGGCAGATCCCGTTAGATACCAAAAGCTAAGAAATATGCACCTTTAACACTCCTTTTGGGCTTTATAAATTTAATAGGATGCCTTTTGGGATTGCCCCTGCTCCAGAAGTGTTTCAAAAGAGAAATGAAAGGCTATTTGGGGATATTGAGGGGGTAAAAGTATATTTTGATGATTTAATTATAATTGGTGTTGATAAAAACTCTCATAATATAGCTTTACTTGAAGCTTTGAAGAGAGCACAAGCTCTTAATGTAAAATTTAATGCTGATAAATTACAATTTAGAATGTCTGAGGTAAGATACATGGGCCAGATAATTTCAGATAAAGGTATAAAGTCTGATCCTTCACACATTAAAGGTGTAATGGATATGCCTGTTCCTAGTTCTAAAGAAGAGGTCAGAAGACTATTGGGCACGATTAATTACTTATCTAAATTTATACCAAATTTGTCCCAAATTACAGCACCTTTAAGGGAGTTGATAAAACAAAATGCAGAGTTTGGACGGGAATTTGAGCATACTACAGCATTTAATAAAATTAAGGAAGTACTCATCAGAGCCCCAGTACTAAAAGTTTTTAATAGTTCTGAAAGTATCACTATCCAGTGTGATACTTTGATTTGTTAGGTACTTGTCTAATACAAAATGGGCAGCCTGTCTCTTTTATGTCTAGAAGCCTCACTGAATGTAAAAAAAACTATGTACAAATTGAAAGAGCTGTTAGCTATAGTATTTTCTTTTGAAAAGTACCACAATTTTGTATATGGATGACACAGTTATACCAAGTGACCATAAGCCACTCACATCTATTGTAAATAAACCTATGTCTAAAATCTCATCCAGGCTACAGCGAATGCTATTAAAACTTTTAAAGTATGATTATGAAGTGCAATATGATTGAAGTGCAATAAGATTTTGCAAGAACAGATACTATGAGGCAATTAATCTGAATAACTACAAGTTTACTGATATTTACATATTTACAGTCTTATATCCATAATAACTGGCGCCATTGCCAGGATTAGTGAACCATATCACTTGTGACTGCAATACGAGTCAATTCAAAAGACCGACTGCCTGAGAACAGGCTGTTACACAGCGAGGATGCCGAAGTGCGCCAATTGGCGACTTTTTGAAGGATGCCAAGGGGTGAGCCGCAACAGGGAGCTATATATACTGTAAGATTTCTTTATGAGTTTTATTAATTATGAAATATTGACTTTTGATTTTCCTGGTATTTTAATTAATTGTTCCAATTTTAAAGGGATCATGAACGAATGATATTTGAGAAGAGCATGCAAAGAATGTGTGAGTCCTTAATTGTACTGCTGTGTTTGAAGTGCATATATTTTATCTGCTGTGCTCTGTTTAATAATGTAATTAAAGGATTTGAATATGTCTTTATAGCTTAAAATATGAAATAATCTTTTGGATATACTATTGTAATGACTACTGGCCAGTATCATAATAATAATACGATAACGTGCAAATACGAACAAGCTTGCTAGGGTTACATTAGGACATTTTTTGACATAGGTAGTGTTACAGGTACAGTTAATCATGTTACAGAACAGTCACAGTTAATCATTACATCTCCCTTTTTTTTAGTAAAAGTGAATAAACTAGAAGTTTCACAAATTAAGTTTGTGTGGTATTTTAACCGTTCTGCCTGAACGAGTTCTGTATTGAGATGGTAATTGTTCAGGTGGGATTGGCATTTCGACACTGTTTGAATCATCAGGAAATGCTGCTTCACTGGAATAGGCATTTTCCATGGTGGATTCCTGCGATTCAACTGGTGCTGGCTCTACATCTTTGGTGATGTAGGGTCGAAGAAACCACGAATTCCTTCGATAAGTTGCACCTTCAGTTGTCTTGATAATGAAGGATCTTGGTCCTTTAGCTTGATCGATAACTTCAGCTGGGTACCAATTCCTGTGTCCTTTTCGGAACCATACTTTTTGGCCCACAGAGATCGGTGGTTTTGATTTAGACCCTCTGTCTCTGTGCGTCTTCTCGATCATTCTCCTTGCTTTTAGATTCTGTGAGACGTTTTGAATGATCTTTGGTTCCAATAATTTTGCACTCATAGGTAGAATTCCTTTGGTTCTTCTCCCCATGAGTCTTTGAACTGGAGAACCAAGAACTCCTCTTGGCGTATTTCGGTTATTCAATAGCGCCAAATAAATATCAGAGCCATCTGCAGCACATTTGGCTATTAGGTTCTTTGCTTCCTGAACATATCTTTCAGCTAAGCCATTTGAACGCTTGTGTTCAGGACTAGACGTTTGCATCGTAAAGCTCCAATCTTCAGCAAACTGACGAAATTCTTTCGAAGTTAGCTGTGTTCCTTCATCTGGACATAAAGTTTCAGGAACACCATGAGTTGCAAACCATAGTTTGAGAGCCTTGATAACCGTCTGTGATGATATACTTCCGAGAACACAAAAGTCAAAATATCCCGAATAACTGTCAGCAATCACTAGGTATTCTTTTTTGTCCCAGTGATAGATATCGATGGCTATGATTTGCCATGGTTTATCAGGAATTTTGTTCAGTATCAACGGTTCTTCTGGATTGTCCCTATGACGTTGCTGGCAAACCTTGCATTTCTGAACATAACTCGCCACATCTTTGTTCATGCCATACCAATAAACATTCTCTCGTGCTCTGCTTAATGAACGTTGTATCCCCAGATGTCCAAGATGAATGGTTTTCAACGTTTGTTCCTGAAGTCCAACAGGTATAACCACCCGATCACCTCTGAACAGTACTCCATTATAATTGGCAAATTCATCTCTGAATGTCCAATATTTCTTTAGACAATCCGGAACATGGTCAATTGTATTGGGCCAACCCTCCAGGACAAGCTTTGTCAATTTCGACAGTTCTTTGTCAGTTTTGACTGCTTCCTTGAGTTCATTTGTTCTAGAGTCTGTCATTGGAACAATTACATGAACTTCCATTTTCAATTCAGGCATGTCCAAATCATGAGCTTCACAGTCACGACTTAACGTGTCTGCTATGAACATCTCAGTTCCTTTTTTGTAAATGATTTCAGGACGATAAGGGATAATGTCAAATATAATTCTCTGCAGACGAGGTGGAGCGCAATGAAGAGGTTTTCTAGAAATTGACATTAATGGTTTATGATCAGTTTCAACCGTTAGGTGTTTGCATCCCCAAACGTATTGATGAAATCTGATGCATCCAAATTTAATAGCAAATGCCTCTTTTTCAATTTGAGAATAATTTTGTTGGGTTTTATCAAGTGCTTTGGTGGCATAAGCTACTGGACGCCCTTCTTGGATTAATACAGCACCTACTGCATGCTTGCTGGCATCCACGGATAATGTTACAGGTGAGTTGACATCAAAGTACCTTAACACTGGTAGCTCTTTCATACTTTTCTTCAACTCCTCAAAGGCTGATTGGTGTTGATGGTCCCAGACCCATTCAATATCCTTTTTACATAGGTCTCTTAAAGGTTGTGTTACCTTTGAAAGGTTGGAAATGAATTTTGCCATGTAGGTTATCATGCCCAGAAACCTTTGAAGAGTTGTGACATCACGGGGGGTTTTCAAGTCATTGATGGCTTGGATCTTTTCTGGATCTGCTTTGAGACCTTTGTCGGTTACTATATGTCCCAAGAACTTGACATTATTTTTTGAATAGACGCATTTGTCCTTGTTCAATGTCAACCCAGCTTCTTTAAGTATGTTTGTAACTTTGGCAGTTAATTCTTCCACTTCTTTCTTCGATGGTGCATGTATGAGTATATCATCCATAGCACACTCTACATTTTTTATTTTGCCCAGCAGTTGTTCCATTATTTGTTGGAACACTTCTGGGGCTGATGACAAACCCATTGGCATCCTCAAGTAAGAGAATCGTCCCCAAGGAGTAGCCATTGTGAGGTATTTACTCGTACGCTGTGTGACTTCTAGTTGCCAGAACCCCTTCTTGCAATCCAGAAGCGTGAACCATTTCGACCCATTTATTCGGGCCGCTATTTCTTCTAGAGTATTCAATGGGTAGTGACGTCTTTTCAAGTTCTTGTTAATGCTAGATGGATCCATACACACTCTAATTTTCCCATTGCGGCTTACAACAACCATAGGTGATACTGCTGGTGTTGGGTCACTAACAGGTTTAATTATACCCATGTGTTGCATGCGTTCCAATTCCACTTTCACCTTGTCTCTCATTGAATGCGGAACTCTTCTTGCAGGGAAAATTTCCAGCTTTGGATTGTCCACCAGGTCAATTTCATATTTATAATTTTTCAAGCAACCTATTTCCTTTTCGATAGATTTACTCATCAAGTTCTCTGTTAAGCCTATGGCATTGATTCTTTTCACAAGATCCATTTCTACGCACGAATCTTTGCCTAATATGGGTTGCACATTTTCATCTATGACGATGAATTTCACCCTGTAGGTCTTATTTTTCACCTTTAGTTTTGAAACCGCTTCTCCTAATACTTTCATTTTATGATTAGAAAATGATAACAGCGTCTTCACACTTGAAGCTCCTATGTTCAGTTCTGCTTTTTGTGCCATTGTACATGCTAACACATTGCACTGTGCTCCTGTGTCTAGTTTAAATTTTACTTTATATTTATTTGCAAATTCTACTGTTTCAAACCAGTCTGTGGCTTTTATACTAGCAATACTACTGACTAAAAAATCAGTTGAGTCATTGTTCTCTACATCCTCTGGTACTGGGATGTATTTTACTGTCTTTTCCACTGTTGCTACACGCTTGGATTTACAGAATTTGGCAAAATGTCCTTCTTTATGACATATATAGCATTCCTTTTTATATGCTAAACACTCTGCTTTTTTGTGTACAGTTCCACATCGTGTGCATGGTTTCGTGTTTGCTACCTGCTTCTTGAACTTGCTTTTTCCTTGATGTTTTCCATTCACAGCTTCTATTTTCAATGGTTCATCTTTAATGGAACTCATTTGGCTTCTAGCTTGCTCACTTGCTCTGCATATCTTCACCGCTTTATTCAGCGTTAGATCATCTTCGGCCAGGAGTTTCTCTCTATCAGCATCACTTCGTATGCCAATCACTATTCGGTCTGTGACTAAGCTATCATGTAACGATTCGAATTTGCATGACTTACTTTTGCTAAGCAAAACTGTTAAAAAATCATCAAATTTCTCCGTTTCCCCTTGCACCATTTTATTGAACATAAATCTCTCGTAAGTAATGTTCACTTTTGGTGTAAAATAGCTTTGAAAGGCTTGAACCAACTTTTGGATACTGCTCTTCTGGTCATCCGAAAAAGTGTTAAAAACACTTACCGCTTCCGTTCCAATTGCAGACATGAATAGAGCGATCTTAACATTTTCCGGCTTGCTTTCCAGTCCGATTACTATGGCATACCATTCAAATTGCTGGTACCAGTCCTTCCAAGCTTTGGATACATCAGCGACAGCTAAGCCTAACGGCGGCGGCGGTCTTGCACTCATACTTCCGTTGTCTCCTCTGCTCGTTGGTTCGTTTGGCATAATCTAGTGTTCAGAAACTCAAAGTATTTTTTTTTGTTTCGGCACCATGTAATGACTACTGGCCAGTATCATAATAATAATACGATAACGTGCAAATACGAACAAGCTTGCTAGGGTTACATTGGGACATTTTTTGACATAGGTAGTGTTACAGTTACAGTTAATCATGTTACAGAACAGTCACAGTTAATCATTACAACTATTCTAATTAATCTTTTGTATTTAATTAAATTAAGATAGATTGAAAAAGCATGTACATTTTTTGAACACTTACCTGTCATTTTAAATATGGTAGAAAAGGATTTGAATATGTCTTTATAGCTTAAAATATGAAATAATCTTTTGGATATACTATTCTAATTAATCTTTTGTATTTAATTAAATTAAGATAGATTGAAAAAGCATGTACATTTTTTGAACACTTACCTGTTATTTTAAATATGGTAGAAAAGCCAATTCACTCGGTATGCAGCATGCTTGCGTTATTAACTACTACACAGCTTATGATAAATCAAATAAGGAATTGGAAAACTGTTCACTAGATATCAATGAGTATAAGTATTGAAATGATTATATTTTTGTTGCATACACTTGTCTCAAAGACACGTCTTAAATGGTGAAATTTGTTGTGTCGGCTTGTCATTTGATAGCCATTCAATACAGTTCGCTTTTTAGATTTTGTTGTGGATTCATTCCCTGTTAACTACTTCATAGTTCGAAGTCAAACTTTATTTATAAAATGTATTTTGTGACGTGCTTAATGTGAAGCATGGTGAAAAATAGCTAGATTGTAAGGATGGGCTTAATGGAATTTTTTTATGAAAGTAATTGTCGTATCTGGTTCTATTTAATGGGTTATCAGTGAATCCCAGGCAATGCAGACAGCACAAACATTTATATTATATGACAAAATATTTACAATTTACCAAGGAGCATCCTACACGACCACATCATCCGAATATATGATTGTTCTATCTTAACACAATCTGACGGTGCTTTTAGCGCCATCTGTAGGGTGATTGAATCCCTAATACGACATCTCCCCGCATGATATAGGTTTGGGTTTTCTCAAAACATAAACACAGATCTGAATTTAAATATTAAGGATTCAATCGCCTAAATATTATCACATCATATCAGCAGCAAAAAAATGCAAAATAAAAAATATATGAATAATAATGCCCATAAAATACTAAAGCATATAATAAAAAGAAATTATGCTTAAAGTCACAATAATAAATTTGTCACTTCTCTTCGGAAAATAGTCTGGATAATGCATCAGCATGAGGCATTTTGACTCCTGGACAATGTTTTATTGTTAAGTTATATCTTGGAAGAGCAAAAACCCATCGCTGTAGTCGTGAAGATTGTGGAGCACATTTTGTAAGGTATGACAAAGGGTTGTGATCAGTGTACAGTTCTATTTTGGACCCGAAAACTAGAGTTTCAAACTTCTCCAAACTCCACACAATAGCGTACGCTTCTCTCTCTATTGTAGACCAAGCTTGTCGAGTTTTATCAACTTCTGGCTCACATATGCAATAGGTCGGAGTAATCTTTCGATTCATTGGGATAGACAAGCGGCGATACCATACTGGGATGCATCACTGTGTATTATGAACGGTTCACTCATAACTGGAGTGTGTAAAGCTGGAGCTTTCATTAGAGCAGATTTCAGTTTGTTGAAGGCAACTTCGTGTATATCCAGCCAAGGTAAATTTTCAGGAATCCTCTTTTTTGTTAACTCCGTAAGAGGTAAGGCAATCTCTGCATAGCAAGGTATATATTCCCGATAATAATTGCACAACCCGAGCATGCTTCTAAGCTGTTTCTTGGTCTCAGGTACAGGTATTTGAGCAATTACTTTTATTTTGTCTGGATCTGCTTGATGCCTTCCAGATCCGATAACATGAAATAAATATTTGATTTCAGGTCTTGCAAATGCACATTTGTGTAAATTCACAGTAAACTGTAGTTCTTCTAATTTTGAAAGAATACGATCCAAGTGTTTTAGATGATCACTCATGTTGTTAGAAAATATAGCTATGTCGTCAATATATACACGACTGAAATCTCTGTATGGTGCTAACGCTTTGTTCATTTCTCGTTGAAAAGTCGCAGCAGCATTTCTCAAACCAAATGGCATTACTTTGAATCTATATTGTGCTCTGTGAGTCTTGAAAGAAGTAAAATCACGACAGTCTTCTTCCATTGGGATAACCCAATATCCTTTCAACAAGTCAAGTGTAGAAATAACATTTGCTTTCCCTATGCTGTGAAGTAATTGAATGGCATCTTCCATAGAAAAATCATCAGCCTTGGTGACAGCATTGAGAGATCGATAATCATCACATTAAACGCATGCCTCCATCCTTTTTGTTTACACACACAACAGGATGAGCGATTTCTGCAGAACTTTCTTCTATTAAGTCCAATTCAAGTAGCTCTTCAATTTGGGTATCTACTTGTGATTTCAAAGACTCGTATCCTATAAACATATGGTTTTGTCCTTTCTTTGCCTTCCTCAAGTCTTATTTTGTGTTTACCAACTTGTGCAACTTTAAATTTTCCACTAAATAAATCTTTATGCTTCTGTAATATCTGAATCAGTTGATTTCTTTCTTTCTCATGTAGATCGTAATTTATTAAAAATAATCGTAAATTTATTTTCCAAATTTTATCGGACAGTTCTTGTTGATGCACAGTTCTAGGAGAACCATGAATTTCACTAAATTCTTCATCATCTTCAAAAACAATACCAACTGCATTCACTCTTGGGTAATATCCCCTTATCTTATTTACATGGCAGTGTCGTACTTTTCCGTCAGGAAGTTTCACTTTGTAAGAATGCGGCGATGGATTCTCGACTATCTCCCCAGGTCCGGTCCATCGTGCATATAACTTGTTGGAAGAATCTGGAATTAGTAAGTAAACCTGCTCTCCTAATTTAAATTCTTTGGATCTTGTGCGGCGATTAAAATAATCCGTGTAGGCTTGTTGTTTTCCCGATGCGATACGTAAAGCTTGGTCGGTTACTCGTTCGAGATTTATTTTGAGTTCCTGGAGATAATCTACGACTGATTTGTCCATATTCAAAGGTATAGGAATTTCTCCACACCAGCTAGACTTCAACACACTCAGAGGACCTCTTCCTTCTCGACCATACATCAACTTGAATGGAGATACTCCGGTAGTACAGTTAGGAACTTCTCTATAAGCAAACAACATGAACGGAATGTATTTATCCCAATTACTAGGATCTGTTCGGATAACATGATGAAGTGCATCTTTAAGGACTTGATTATATCTTTCTACAAGTCCATTACTGGCTGCATATCCTGGTACCGAAAATCTAGGAGAGGATCCTAAGCGATTCATGAATTCTTGAGTAAGTTTCGATATAAAGTTCGTACCTTGATCACTTGCTATAGTATTTGGTATTCCAGTTCTCATGAAAATTTCCAACAGTGCATCACATGTCGCCTTAGCAGTTAAGGAACGCAAAGGAATTGCTTCCGGCCAGCGAGAATGTTGATCAACTAAACATAACACATATTTATGACGACGAGCTGAGGGAGGCTCAATAGGGCCTATAATGTCCACATTAACACATTCAAATGGTAATTCCGGTCTGAGAACAGGAGTAATGGGAATTTTATCAATCATTTTCTCTGGGCTTCGGAGTTGGCATTCTTTACATGTTTTACAAAATTCGGCGATTTCACTAGTCATGTGAGGCCAATAAAAACTACATCGTATTCTTTCATTCGCCTTTTTCATTCCCATATGACTTCCAAAAACAGATTCATGAGCTAATTTTAAAACTTGAGCTCTTCTCTTTTGCGGTAAAACCAGTTGCTGAACGGTCTTTCCTAATATTTTATCTTTGTGGAATATTAATCCATCGATAAAAAAGAAATTTCCCTTTCGAAGTGATAAATTTTTTCTTATTTCTTTTAATGAATCACAGCTGTTTTATTCTTCACGAAGTCGAAAGCTTTCACTTTTGCACGATAGTATTCCGTTTTCTGGTGATTCTTGTTCTGATTCATCATTTCCGGTTACAGCGCATACTAAATAATCTTTTTCTTTCACTGGAAAAACATAAACCAATCTCTTACATTTAGGAATACATGCTTCTTTTCCATTTTCTGTTGAGCATTTTAGTAATTCATAAATATTTGGGGGTAGAATGCACTGACCTTAAACTTTGTCCGTTACTGCTGCAAGTATTTCAATCGGACGGCAAAGTCTATTTTCATCATCGTTTTTTAATGGAACTTGGAATTTTGCCAATCCAGCTTCAATTTTTTCTCCGAATGCACTAGTTAAAATTATTTTTCCCTTTTCAGTTTTTGATTAGGAAATAAAATTTGAATTGAAAACTGGGATTTGAGCTCCAGAATCGATTAGGCTTTTCAGTTCTCGATTATCTACTAGAATGTTTACATATTGAAGAGAGTTCATAGAAACGTTTATTTTTTCTTTCCCCAGGTGCTCCGATCGTATTTCAGCAGTCAATATTTCATCTTCTGGTTTCTTTTCTTTCTTGCTAATATTTGTTGATCGGCTGTATCTTTTAGGGCAATCTCTTGTGAAGTGCGATAAACCACATATATAGCATTCCCTTGAAGTTGTATTTCTTGTGCTTTGGTAATCTTCTCTCGTCTTGAATCGATGTTCTCTGATGTGAGGGGGTGCATATTTCCGATCTATGGAATTTTTCGTTTCTTCTCTGTCGTAATTAAAATTCTGATGTTTAAACGTGTTCGCTTGATTCTCCTTCCAAAATGTTTCCTTCACTTTTTGTTTACGCAAATTCGAACGTTTTCGTAATCATCTAGTTTATTTGCAATTTCTTCTGGTATTTTGAATCGAGACAATTCGTCGATGAAATGATCAAGGATTTCCGATGGCACTTTACGCTTAATCTGATCAGTAATAATTAAATCAGACAGTTCTTCAAAAGTCTTTACATCCAGTCCTCTTATCCATTCTTGATAATAATTTTTAAGTTCATAGGCGAAGTCGCACCACGTAATTTCGGGTCTCTTGTAGTGTTTCGTAAACAATTGGTGGAATCTTTCGGGAGTAAGTTTATATCTTTTTAGTAAGAGTTCTTTCACATTTTCATAAATCCGTCACTTCTTCGTTTTCTCTGGCAATTATTTGCGCAACGTCATAGGGTAGGAATCCTATTAGATATGACACCCAATTTTCTTTCTTGATTTCCGTTCGTTTCACTTGACGCTCGAAGAGAACTAAGTAAAGGCTTATATCGTTAGTTTTTGGGATCAAACTTCTGTAAAATACTTTGCAAGTCAAACCTCGACTTTATGTTTACATCAGTTTGTTGACTTTCAGACCCATTCTTCAATCTTTCGTTTTCTAGACGCATCTTCTGCAACTCGAATTCCATTTCTTCTTTCCTTCGTCTTTCTTCAACTTCTAATTCTTCTTTTCTTCGTCTTTCTTCAACTTCTAATTCTTCTTTTCTTCGTCTTTCTTCAACTTCTAATTCTTCTTTTCTCCTGCTTTCTTCTATAATAGTATTTAAGAGTTCCTTCATGAACGGTTCGTCATAGTTTTTATTTTCGGTTATAACTTTCTATAGCTCAATTACAACCATGTTTTCGGTATTCGATATCCCCATTTCGGTAGCAACAGTCTTTAGAACTTCCTTTCTTGCCTTCGCTAAGAATGCCATAATGGGATCACGAAACAAAAATGTTCGATTTAAAACGAAAGTTCCATAATAAAGTTCCGAAAATCAAATTCAAAATTCACCTTGAAGCAACAAAAAATCTTTACACCATACTTCAATGTTCTTCAAAAAGTAGTATTTAGCAGGAAACAAATATAAAAGTTCACACAAAGAGCAGGACTCACCATGAAAACGAAAGCATATTTCCTCATTAAAATCCTGTCGTTTGCGCCAATGTCGTATCTGGTTCTATTTAATGGGTTATCAGTGAATCCCAGGCAATGCATACAGCACATTTATTATATGACAAAATATTTACAATTTACCAAGGAGCGTCCTACACGACCACTCCACGACCACATCATCCGAATATATGATTGTTCTATTTTAACACAATCTGACGGTGCTTTTAGCGCCATCTGTAGGGTGATTGAATCCCTAATACGACAGTAATATTTTCTTTCCCTCGAACTGCATAAAAATTGCTCTTTATTTGAATATTTTGTATTTAATTTGTTCACCATTCTTCTAATTATGAATTTAGTAATTGTATTTATAGGCTACTGTAATATTTTGTTTCTGAATTTTATCAATTATGGAATATTGATTTTTGCTTTTCCTGGTATTTTGATTTACTTTGTTTAAATTTCAAAGAGACGAAAGAGAATGATATTTGGGAAGAGCATGCAAAAAATGTGCGAGTCCGTAATTGTACTGCTGTGTTTGAAGTGTATATATATTTACTGCTGTGTTCTGTTTAATAAATTATTTAAAGGATTTGAATCTGTTTTTGTAGTTTAAAAGTAAATAAATATGAAATATTCTTTTGGATATACTATACTAACTAATCCTTTGTATTTATTTTAATTAAATTAAGATAGTTTGAAAAATCATGTAAATTTTTTGAAAACACATGCCTGTCATTTTAAACATGGTAGAAAAGCCAATTCACTCGTTATGCAGAATGCTTGCGCTATTAACTGCTACACAGCTTGTAATAAATCAAATAAGGAATTAGAAATATCGTCTAGTATACATCCCTATCGACACTGAGTTCTAGTTCGGGGGCACATAGGTGGTTTATCGCTGATTTATACAAGAATTTTACGAAACGTTAAGTTTATTCTAAGGCATGATGCATTCCCACGGGGCAAGCTGTGAAACCAAAATTGGTTTGTTGGATACTTCATCACAAGCAAGCTTCCATTTTCCAGAAATTTTTTTAAAGAATTGTAGTTATTTCTAGAAAACACAAATTGCCTTTTCTGTCCAAATGAAACACGCTATGGGTGCATTAAGATCCAAGTCCTTCTCGTTGTCTTTATGGGCACCTATACAGTCCTTACTATCTTTATAACGGTTCACCAACACAAAATTAAATCTTGCACCAATTATTAGTTCCACTTCTGCTTTTATTTCCAATAGTAAAGGAGACCAAGGCTTGGCTGCAATACAAGATCCGCTAAAGGTATAGCTTATTCCTACGTCTCCATATGCTACAAGTTGTTGAGGCACAGTACATTTTACCGTAAATTCATAAATTTCTATAGTAGTTTCCTCTTTCTTTAAATACGGTAATTCGTTTTCCAATCGACGGAAATATGCCCAGCCTTCACGATCTGTAAACAATTTACCATACTCATAACAAAGAATCTTTACAATATTTCTGCAAACACTGTTCTTTGCACACATTTTCTTTTCAGATCTAATGTCACTACAATCCATGATTTATTTAAAAACAGTAGAAGGGCAAAAATCCAAATAAGTAAAGTAATTCAAAGACCCAAGAAACATAAGTTCATGCTTCAAACTATGCTTTTAAAAGCCTCTAATTTATCAAATAGTATAATCAGTATCTATCGTTATCTGTGACTCCATGTTTAACTTCGTTTCTTCTGTTATCTTAATTAACCTACACGTGCAAAACATAATCCTTAGTCATTTTCTCACAAGTTCCAGAGGCTTTTAGACTTTCAATCTGATACTTTACTATCATAAATCTTGGGTAGAATGTATTTGCCTAAAATTGCATGTAATCGAAACAAAAATTTCCCACGTTTGTCACACACATTCCTTCACATTGTCCCAAGTTCCAGAGGCTTCTAATAATATCAATTTTATACTTTTATCATCATAAATACTATGTATACTGTAAATTCTTTAGCTAGTTACCTCTTATTTACCTAAAATGTAATGTTCCATACACCGTTATGCCTGTGTGTCCTATTCATATCTCAAAGTCCTCCACTCAAGTTGTAATAATGATTTCCCGACAAAACATTCACCCTTAAGCATGCACATTTCTTCAAGAACATGCCGTATATAAATTAATTAAAATATAAATTTAAAAAAGATTTCCGTATTATAAATTCTATCTTACCACAGTGTTCAAACGGTTAAAATCCTTCGCATACAACCGGTTGGTCTCAATTACTTGTATTTTCCGAGTTCCAACGTTAGAGTATTAAGATAATCCTTAATTTTATTCCAAGTGTTTTCATACATATATCCTCGCATCAAATTAAAACAAAGCTAAATCGAAGATTTAAAAAAATAAAACTAAATTATTCTGTTGCTAATTTATTCCATCACTACATGGTGGTACCAGTCATTTTGAAAAATAAATTTAAAAAATAAAATTTTAACCTATGCACAAAATCTCAATACTATTATATAAAATACATTCGTTTCAAAATCAATCCCTAGATGGCGGTACCAGTCATCTAACAAACATAGAAAATGTTAGAACTTGTCAATCTATATGAATAAAGTAAAAAAATCAATTCGTTCCTTAGATTAATTATTTTTAAAATCACTAGATGGCGCTACCAGCCATTTTGTAAAAGCATTTATTAAACCCCCATGCAATTACTCAAACCATTTTCTAAACATAACACATCCCTAGTATTAAGAAAAAAGTACAAGTCCAAAGGAGAGAGAAAGCAAACACTACATTAATTCACCACCTTTAGGTATTGATATTGGTATTTTTCAATTAACGTCACACTGGAGCAACACAACGGGCTATTGGTGACGGTCCGGAATCAATCCCAAAGAGAAAGATCGAGGACAACACCACGTAATTTTGAACCACGGTCAGATGACGAGGCAACACCTGAGCTGGCACCCCACTCTCCAAACTTCCACACCACGCCAACGTGATCAACACCTTTAGGTAACTCTCCGATAGCTCAGTGGTTAAGGTACATGTTCGGATCCTGTGGTACCGGGTTTGAATCCGCGAAATTACTTTTAATAAAAATAATAGGGTTTCGAATTTCTCCACCAGATGGCAATACCAGTCATTCATTACCATGGCAACACAACTCTAACAAAACGACGTCATCTTTACAATGACGTCACCACCTCAAGGCATCGCCCTCTCCTTATCAGCAATGATCCCCAACTCCTTATCAAACCAACGAAATCTTATTCCTCCACCAAAATGTAAACAAACGGCGGCCTTCTTGAAAAAAAACGGTAAAGTGCCCCCATACTACTACTGTATAATTTGTTATCTGGTGCAGGGAACACTATGTTCGAGAGTGCCAGATGCTCGAGCCGCGTGAAAATGGGGCAGCTAGTGTGGATTTGGTGGCGAACTACAGATGCGATTGTCTGTCGAATTTCAGTGGAAAAACTGCCAGACTAAATTGATGGGATGCATTGATGTCATCTTAACGTGTCGTGTTCTCTCTCTTCCTACATCGAAGTGCCAGACATTTGCAAGCTGGAGTTTATGTTCTGTATTACCCTTCCCAGTGGTCTGTGTTGCGTTGACCAACTCACCGGTTTCTCAAGGTTCGAATAAAAGAATTTATTAACATTAATATATTTACAAGTTAGCTGGAGACTACAAAAAATGAGCAAGCAATTTCATTGCACTATATATTGCGTACTGCCCTTATTTGAGTTCCAGTGATTACATAAGAGAAGGAAATCGCCTGCTCGAGGAGGAACTGTGGCGCCTAGCAACGGAGAAGAGTAATTTATATTACTTACTTTTTCTTTATACTAATTGAATATATAGATTAATCAACCAATTGAATACACAGATTATAACGGCTTTATTCAAGACAAAAAAGGGCAGCATACAGTCATTCGAAGAAGGTTAGAAGTAGTTGAAGTACTCTTTACCATTCACATTCAAAAGTTTTTAAACAGTTAATAACACAACAAATGTTTGCATGATATCCTAACACTTCCTCTCAAAACATACATCCACTAATACCAATTTGCTTGCACAAAATCTGAAACCGAGGTTTCTAAAACCGAGGTCAAAATGTCTGCAAGTTGTTGTTCGTTACAAACATGTTCAATGTTAACTGCACCTTCCAGGTATTTTTCATGCCTTACATAAATATGTTTAATATAATTGAAAGTCAAATGCAGAAAAAGAATGAAAGAATTTTTTGAAACACTTAAATTAAATAAAGTGAATTTATTGAATAACTAATTTCTCTTAATGTCTCAGGTAAATATTTAAAAAGCACATTACATGCATCACTTTACAATTACATCTATTTTAGGGCTGCGGTGGCCCAGTTGGAATAGTAACGGATTAGCAACCGGAGGGTTGCGAGTTCGAATCCAACCAAGGACAGTCGTGTATAGAGGGAGCTGGTGCACGTTAAATCTGTCGTGGCCTCAAATGTCCTCACGTTGGAGTGGGATGTCAGCTCAGGTTTTGCCTCGTGATCTGACCGTGGTTCCAAATTACGTGGTGTTGTCCTCGGTCTTTCCCTTTGGGATTGATCCCGGACCGTAGTAGTAAGGGGGTCACTACGGGGACAGGGACAAGATGGCGGCCGTTTGTTTACATTTGGGTGGAGGAGCAAGATTTCGTTGGTTCGATAAGGAGTTGGGAATTTGCTGATAAGGAGAGGATGATGCCTTGAGGTGGTGAAGTCATTGTAAAGATGGCGTCGTTTTGTTGGAGTTGTGTTGCCATGGTGATGAATGACTGGTATTGCCATCTGGTGGAGAAATTAGAAACCATATTATTTTAAATTAAAAAGTAATTTCGGGGATTCGAACCCGGTACCTTAGGATCCGAAGTCAAGTGCGCTACCACTAAGCTATTGGGACTTGTATGAGATGTTTGAATTAATGTAGCGTTGTCTTTGATATGGACTTGTATTTTTTCTGAGGAAAATAGAATATATTTATTTTTATTATAATTGTGTTATATGGGTTAATAAATGTTTTTGAAAATGACTGGTAGCGCCATCTTGTAATGGGGTTAGAATTAATGTATTTCTTTTTAAATATATATTGGACTTGTGCATATTTGGGTTTTATTTTTCTTATGAATAATTAATTTTGAATGAATACTTGGTAATTGGGATAATGAAGGCCTGGTAGCGCCATCTAGGGGTTAAACAAGTAATTAAAGGAATTTATTTCTTTTATATTTAAATATTTATATTTGGTCTCTTGCATAAATTTTCTGTTTTTGTTAAATAACTGGTACAGCCGTCTAGTGGAAGAAGTTACAATTAGTTTTAAAAGGATTTATTTTCTAGCTGGAGAATTATTTTTAAGAAAATAATACTATAATGGTGGATTCGAACCCGGCAAAAAGTAATCGCGGCCGACCGTTTTACATAAGTACTTTAATCGTTCGACCACGATCACCTAATAATACCCTTTGCATTTAAGGTAGACTATCATTCTGAAATGTTGGAAGAAAATATAGAAAAAATTCGTGGTAAAAGGTTTGGTAAAAAAGCACACAAACCAAAATACATATATTTAACTTTAATTAATGATCAATGGGAATAAACTACTAGGGCAATATCAATTAACTAGGGTTTATACATTTCGTTAATGTGCATAGTATATGCAATCACAAAGTATCAGAAGCTTCTGGAACTGGTGACTAAGAAATAATAGTGACCAATACATGAGTCGTCATGTTGTGTCCATAAGACAGTAAGATAACAGAGTTAAACACTGGTTAGACAAATACATACTACCAAAGATTGGAACTTGTGACAATTTGACTAAGGTTTGTTTAGCATGTGTAAGGTTATTTAAGATAACAGAGTTTAACAACTGATTAGACAAACACATACTACCAAAGATCGAAAAGTCTAGAAGTCTCTGGAGCTTGTGACAATTTGACTAAGCATTGTTTAGCACGTGTAAGGTTACTTAAGATAACAGAAGGAACGGAGTTATACACGGAGTCACTTTTGGATTTGTGCCTTTTATACGTTGAACTACTGCGTGGGACGTTTATTCATACATGATAGAAAACACTCAAGTAGGTTACATTTTATTTCTTATTTTCATTTATTATAAATGAATTTCTATAAATCATAAAAGTTTTTTTATAATTTGTGAAAAATGCTAGTTTATTATGTTGTTTTGTTCCATTTTTTCCTTTAATGTACTTATAGTACAAGTAATTTAATTTTAAGAATTCAAGTGATAGTGAATTTAATGATTGTCCTTGGCCCTATGATGAGGACGTTACAGAAGCATTAGAAAACTTCTCTGAAGTTCGCGACGAATTTGAGAAGGAATTTGAAGACTTCCAGGATGATATTGTAAGTTTAGACATCAATAGCTACATACATTATAATTTTAAATTTTTGTAATTAATTTTATGAGTTGGTTATTGTTTGAAAGTAACATTTGTGCCGTAGGATCTGAATCAATCGGATGAACAAACAGGAAGAGGTCGAAAACGCAATGATTCTCAAAATGATTTTCCAGAGGTGATATGCATTAAAAAAAAGATATTTCATTGTGTTTTAAAATGTAGTACTGATCTAAAAAAACCTCTTTGTTGTTGTTAGGGTCCTAACAATATCAAGAAAGCACGGAGAGTGATTAATGATGGTGCCATTCCTGGCCCTAGTAGTCGCATTGATATGCCACCTCCAGTATCCAACGCAAATGATGTCGAATTAGAGAGTATTCCAGATAGTGTAGAATCTGTATGAATTATTTTATTTTTTATAAATGGATTGAAAGACTGATTGATTATATGATTTTGATTTATTTATACTGAACATTACACTATTACCTTTTATCTTAGAAGTTCTTTTCTTTCAGTTAATCAGAATCAACCGACGGTTTACAAAGAGGAATAAAAAGTACCAAAGGGAACAAATGTCCTACTATGTCACTATGGATCCTCGAATTTATACCACACATGTATGGAGGAGTTTTCTGCAAACCATTTTATTCCTATTGCAAAATGTAATTTCAGAGGTTCTGAGGCTCGCTTCAGATGGTTTACAAGCCTCTGATTTGATTCGAGTGTGCATGTTTTCATCCGCCTTAGATCGACCCATCAGCACAAGTTTAAGGACTGTAAATGACATGACGGAAGAAATAGTGTTGGATGCTATTGTTAAAGTCCTTCAAAGTAATGAAGGAATTCCACTCGATGAGTCTCTGCGCTTTGACGTGACAACAATCAAGAGACCATCCGGAAGAGGAAGGCGTTCGCTTCTGAATTTAAAGACCGATCTACTGAAGAAACATAGCGTGATCACAATTCCATCGGACAGTGACGGGTTATGTTGTGCACGGGCAATTATGGTAGGACTTGAAGCTCTTCGTAAAGACCCGCGCTATGATTCCATTCGGAGAGGTGACAGAGCACTTCAGAAAAATTTAGCAAAGGAGTTGCATATCAATGCAGATGTCCCGTTAGGTTCCTGTGGCATACTAGAAATCAAAAAGTTTGAGGAGTACTTGAACATTCAAATACATGTTATCTCATCAGAAAATCTGAACAAGGTAATCAATTAGTATTTGGTTTAAAAAAATGTTTGTTATCATGGTTTAAATTTTCGGAAATGTAATTTTATGATTTCGTTTTTCAACTCATCTACAAAGGAACTCAAAAGCCCTTAAAAATTTTCCTGTATCACCACAACAATCACTATGACCTCATTAAGAATATGTGTGGATTTTTAGGCACAAATTTTATTGTGAAAGTTGTGATAAAGGCTATAAACACCAATGGAAACATCGTTGTTCTTCCGAATGCTATGAGGAAACATGAGTTCCTTCACTTTCAGAAACGTGTTCAAATTGCTTCCGCACATTTAAGTCAGAAGATTGCTTTGCGAGGCATTTATCTGTGACAGGAAGAAAGGAACAATCGATTTGTCAACAGATGTTTCAATGTTTAAAATGCTATTCTCTAATTTTAAGAAAGGTCCGGATTCCAGAGCAACATGTGTGTGGAGAATCAAAGTGTATTTCATGTAAACAGTATGTGGACATGAAGTATCACCTTTGTTTTTTGATCCGTAAACCTTCTAAAACCTTCTCTGAAAAAATTATTTTCTTTGACTTTGAAGCGATGCAGGAAACAGGAATACACGTTATAAATTTTGCTGTATCACAATACAACGACGGGACCGAACACGTGTTTCAAGGGAAAGAAGCAATGTCAGATTTTTGCTGCTTCCTTTTCTCTGTGAAACATGAAGGGTTCACGGCTATTGCCTACAACTTAAAAGGTCACGATGGACAGTTTATACTTTCGCACCTCTTGAATCAGGGGATAAAGCCTAATGTTATTTTTAGTGGTTCCCTCATTATGTCATTAGAAATTTCACAATTTAAAATTCGTTTTATTGATTCATTAAATTTTTTACCCATGCCTTTATCTAAGTTCCCAAAAACGTTTGGTCAAACAGAATTAACTAAAGGTTATTTTCCTCACCTCTTCAACACCGAAAATAATCAAAATTATGTGGGCCAATTACCTGATAGCAAAGCTTACGGACATGATTTCATGAGCCCTGCTGAGCGTCCAAAGTTCTTGGAATGGTATGAAGAGAGGAAATCGGAGATTTTTGATTTCCGAAAAGAAATTTATGAATACTGCAAGTGCGTTATTTTCTTATTTTTGTTTTCCTCACGAAATCATTTTTTTTGTGATGAACATGTTTGTGATTAGATTTTAAAATGTATTTTTTTCTAGGTCTGACGTAGATATTCTTAGAAGGTGTTGCCTTCAGTTCCGATCCCAGTTCATTGAAATCAACTCCGTAGATCCCTTTGCATACACTACCATTGCCTCAGACTGTATGGCTTTATACAGAAGTCATCACATACCTAGCATGATGATACCTATGATTCCAGTTCAAGGGTATGTGAATAACACCAATTATAGCAAAATGGTAATGGGGTGGCTTTTGTACATGGAACGGTCAACTGGGGAAAACATCGAGCATGCGTTGAAAGGACAAGGAGAGAGAAAAGTGGAAGGGGTATCCGTAGATGGATATTGTGAAGCCTCAAGAACTGTGTACCAATTTCAAGGTTGTTACTTCCATGGATGTGATACTTGTTATGATCCAGACTCACACTCCGATGTGATAGCAAAGCTTACGGACATGATTTCATGAGCCCTGCTGAGCGTCCAAAGTTCTTGGAATGGTATGAAGAGAGGAAATCGGAGATTTTTGATTTCCGAAAAGAAATTTATGAATACTGCAAGTGCGTTATTTTCTTATTTTTGTTTTCCTCACGAAATCATTTTTTTTGTGATGAACATGTTTGTGATTAGATTTTAAAATGTATTTTTTTCTAGGTCTGACGTAGATATTCTTAGAAGGTGTTGCCTTCAGTTCCGATCCCAGTTCATTGAAATCAACTCCGTAGATCCCTTTGCATACACTACCATTGCCTCAGACTGTATGGCTTTATACAGAAGTCATCACATACCTAGCATGATGATACCTATGATTCCAGTTCAAGGGTATGTGAATAACACCAATTATAGCAAAATGGTAATGGGGTGGCTTTTGTACATGGAACGGTCAACTGGGGAAAACATCGAGCATGCGTTGAAAGGACAAGGAGAGAGAAAAGTGGAAGGGGTATCCGTAGATGGATATTGTGAAGCCTCAAGAACTGTGTACCAATTTCAAGGTTGTTACTTCCATGGATGTGATACTTGTTATGATCCAGACTCACACTCCGATGTGGGCCCTACTTAAAAAAACCAAGGAAACTGTGCAAAAACTTAAAAGATTAGGGTTTAAAGTAATTGAAATGTGGGAGCATGACTTTAGTAATTTACTAAGAACGAACGAAAGTGTGAGAGAATTTTGTTATTCTTTAAACATACAAGAACGATTAAACCCTCGAGAGGCATTTTATGGTGGAAGGACAAAGGCATGTAGGCTTTTTATGAGGGAAAAGCTAAGTATGTCGATTTTACAAGTTTATATCCCTACGTGAATACGTATTGCTCTTACCCCGTAGGCCACCCAAAAATAATAACCGAAAATTTTGATGACATTAAAAAATATTTTGGGTTGGTTAAATGTTCCATTTTGCTTCCTAGAGGCTTATATCACCCGTTTCTGCCGTACAGGTGCTTGGGGAAACTCACATTCCCTTTGTGTGCATCTTGCGTTGCAACGAGGAGCAACAATTGTCTTCACGAAGACGCTCAACGCATTTTAACGGGTACGTGGGTGTCGGAAGAGGTGAAAAAGGCTGTTGAAGTAAGTTATAAAATTATTAAGATTTACGAAATTCACCATTTTCAGGAGACTTCAACAAGTCTTTAAATCATATATAGATACTTTCCTAAAATCAAAACAGGAGGCATCAGGATGGCCTGATAGATTCAAATCGAAACAAGAAAAGGTTGCTTATGTAGAGGATTATGAGAGACACGAGGGCGTGAAATTGGATCCTCTGCTCGTCACGCACAATCCTGGAAAAAGACAAGTCTCTAAGCTGTGTTTGAACAGTTTTTGGGGTCGTTGGGGAATGAGAGAAAACAAGGGCCAAGCGACATTTGTATCGTCCGTCCCAGAGTTTAACAAAATTATTTCAGACCCTACACTTGAGGTACGTATGTATATTTAAAAAAGTCTATTTATCAGACTTGTATGAAAAAAATGTTCGCAGAGTTACTGACTGTCACTGATTTTACAAGTAATGTATTTTCTTTTGTAGATTCTAGACGCCTAAATCGCAGTGGTCAAATGGCAAAGTAAAACAGAGTTTTTCCAACAAACGGACAAAACAAATGTATTTAGCAGTGTTTACATCTCACGCCCGACTGAAGCTATATTCAGAGATGGAGAAGTTGGGTAAAAGAGTTCTGTACTATGATACTGATAGTCTCATTTATACAGTTGATGATGATGTCCCCAATGTCGGACTATCTTGGCGGTTTCACAGAAACTTTCTGGAGACACAATTACTAAATTCGTCTCAGGTATGTATCATTATACAAAGAGAGAGAAAGCTATTTTGCCTAGAAGTTTGATTCGATTTACTTATTTTGTGTGTGTTTTACAGGTGGAGCCAAGAATTACGCCTATGAGACCGCATCGGGGAGTTCCGTATGTAAAATTCGAGGATTTACTCTGAATTAAGTAAACAACATCCAGCTAAACTTCAATTCCGTCTTGGAATTAGTGAAATTCAAAAGTCCTGAAGCAGTTATTACTGTCGAGAATCCTCGAAAAATTATGCGGGAACCAAAGAGAAGCACAGTAGTCAACCGCGAAGAGAAAAAACGATACCGGCAGGTATACGACAAACGAGTTTTGTTAGAGAATTTTGATACGCTGCCATACGGTTTTTAAAATTAAAATAAAGTGTATATTTAAAAAAGATGTTTATTTAAATTTGTTATAAAATCTATATTTGTAATTAGTTTGTATATTTTGTACATAATAATTATTTATATATTAAAATTTAGAATATTTTGCCTAATATGTGTAACATAAAAAATTATTGTCTTAAAAAATAAAAGTATATTAAATTTTGCTTCTTATGTGTTTTTATTTTTTACAATTTTATATTTATGAGTATTTAATGTTATCTTTGCCCCTCTCTATAAAAGACAGGTTTTTCTTAAAATGTAATCAGTTAACATCAGTCTGGAGCTTTTTAAGTTAAAACACCCTTTTACTATGTTGGTAGCAGGCCCAACTGGTTGTGGTAAAACTTATTTTGTCAAAAACATTATAGAACAGAAAACAATACATAATTTCCCTACTTAAGTACTTTGGTGCTATGGCGCTTATCAACACTTGTATAGCCAAATGCCTATGGTCCAGTTTCACGAAGGATTGCCTGCTATTTTAAACACTGTTTCGAACGCTTTAATGGTAATTGACGATTTAATGACAGAGTTAGGAAACGACACGAAACTGACCAAGTTGTTCACAAAGGGCAGTCACCATAGGAATTTAAGCATTGTATTTATTGTACAAAATGTGTTCCACAAATCTTCTCAGATGAGAGATATTTCCTAAAACAGCCATTATTTGGTTTTATTCAAAAATCCAAGGGATAGATCTCAAATAGCACATTTAGGCCGGCAGTTATACCCCTCCAACAGCAAATTCTTTCAGGAAGTTTTTCAGGATGCGACATGCAAACCTTACAGATATCTGTTAGTTAACTTAAAGCCTGATACAGATGACACATGGCGTTTACGCACTGGTATGTTTCCCAAAGACACCTTTTATCTTTATCAGCCTCGCTGATAACAAATTCGTGACTTGTCGAAAGGAATCAGAGGGTTTTGATAACATATAAATACCCTGGTTTAGTTTGCATAGATATCATTTGTCATCAATATGACTAAGTACACACGACAGCAATTAGAGCAGCTGAAACTTGTGTTAAAGAGTAATACAAAATCTTCTCTTTTGAAAAAGTGTTCAAATAGTACAATAAAATCTGTATGCGAATGCGCATTAAATTTATTAAAAGGTAACGTTCCTGTTACAAAGTGCAGAAAACACAAGCTTACTTCTTATAAAAAAGTATCAGAAAACTAGCTGATAGATCAGTACCTTTGTACAAGAAGCGTAAAATACTAATTTCACAGAAAGGTCAAGGCATTTTAAGTATTTTATTACCAGCAGCCATTTCGGTGATAGGATCACTTATCCATGGAGCACAGTAAAAAATTGATTATTGTCCCTGAAGACAGACTTCCCGCTTTAGTGAGTGAACATTTGTCCGAACTGGACCGAAAAATTCACGACATACTAAGGCAAAAATCTTTGAGTGACAGTGAAAAGGCCCTTCTCTATGAGCAAATTTTGCAACATTACGTAAAGTTTCCAACACCAAATCAGGCGGAGAAATATGTTCCTACAGAAAAGGCAAATCAACAAGAACCTCCCAATGATTTTTCAGATGTTTTACCAATAAAGAGTGAGGAAAAAGACACGATTATGGAAAGCGTTTTAAACACAGTACCAGTTCGACAGAAGCAGGCTGCAATAGAAATGTATGATTTTTTAAAGAACAGACAAAGTACGTTAAAGTGGTCAGAAGAAATAGTTTACAATAAGCAAATATTATACCGTTCAAATATATTTCTTTTAATTGATCACGTTTTAAGAAATAAAAAGAAGGCTCCCTTTGGAATCAATCTGTTTAGTAAAGCTGTAAAAGAAATGAAATTACCTATTAAATATATTGTTAGTCAAACTATGTTACCCGGAAAGGAACTTGTACCCAAAATGTTTGTTAAGAAGAATGCTTCCAAAATGTATGCTAAAAGGAATGCCTGGATTACAATGTAGTTTTAAATAAAAATATCTTTAGTATGTATAGTTTTACGTCGTGAGATTATTAGAAAAAATAAGTACACACACAATAATAATATAAATTTGTTTAATTTTTATAAATAAATCTTACGCCATATCTTTTTCTCACAAATTGATACACTCGATAATCATTTCTTTTGCTTTGTTGCAAATATTTTAAAAGGGAGAACATAGATTTTCCTTGACATCTTTTCAGTAAATAATAAATACAATAAGGGCCACAAACATTTGAAGTAATACTTTAGAAAGGAAAGGGGTTCCAGTTCGCAATGGCGAATTTAGAAATAAAACGTAAAATAGGGCCTTCAAAATTATCTGGAGAGCGACCATGCGAATCAAATAACTCTAGAGATTTATTTGCCTTCAATGAACTGGGCTAACCAATGCGATCTAGGTTTAGATTGTTGATCCACATTTATTACCATAGCATATCTTGCACGTACATGAGGGATCTTGTCTGCTGAAAACACACCTTTGAATAACGGAGCAGTTTGTAGGTCTTGGGATAAAATACGACTTATTCGGTGTGCGTGCATTTTCATTGCTGAAGTCATAAATGATATTTCTAGACTTGTTGATTTCAATGACGTTTTCAAATTCTGCATATACTACAACATTAATAGTATGCTCTAAAGGTTCTTTAAATTTCATTTCTAACCTCATGTTACTATGTTTAATGAGATTAAGGTGTTCGCCATCGCATAGATCTGGAGACAAATCAAAAGCAAACAACGTGCAACCCTTGGGATATTCTTGCCTCGAAATGCCATTTCCGTAATTGTCGTCACTTTTATCTGTTCCTAAAGACAAACTCTGATAGGCTCTAATGTAATTATTATGGGCAAAATTCGGCTGAAGTGCATTATAGGGGGTAGGTTGGCCATCTACATAGAGTGCTATGAAGTTTAAATTGTAGTGCTTAAATTGATAGGGAGACTTTTCATAGGTTCCATGAAACGCATCGTTATCCACACACCCAATTACAACTCTCTTTGGCATTTGACCCACGAAAATATTATCTTGAGTAATGGACATATTTCCTTTAGGTACGGAATAACTTTTACACAATACTTTATTGATAGGGTATTTAGCTGTTTCTTTCTCAAGAGCCTTACTATGACCTAAAGTAACGCCTACACTAAACGCACTTTACGAACAAATTAAGAGACACACGTGTGTGTGTGCTCAAGCAGTACTTTGCAATTCTCCTACACCCATCAAACAAAACTCTGGCTTGCTGCATATGAGTTTAATTTTTAAATCTACTAGATTAAGCAAAAGTCTATCTTGGTTAAATAAGTCACTGTACCGATCATATCAATAGTTGAACTTTGTTTGCAGAAGCTTCTCCTTTTGGTAAATTCCTCATTGGTTTCGTCAGCCAAGTGTTCGCCTGTATCTTTATAAAATAGTTCACAGGTTAACTACGAGGTTATGCTGTCGAAAACGTGATTCAACAAAGTTTCTATATAGGCGCTGTAAGGACACATGTTATTTGAACTAGAAACTAAACGCTCGTTCAAACTAACGTCAACTTGAGAAAACAAGGAATGGAGAAACAGATTAACAAAGCCTATGTTCACTTCTGGAGTCAATGCCTTTCCGTCGTTTTTTTTAATTTTGGCTTTTACATACAAATGTGTTTGAGATAAATCAATGTAATCCTACAGAAACTTGAAATTCTACGGGCCCACCGTCAGCTACGTTCGATAACGGATGGAATTGCACCTATTGTCCACTTTGTATAACAGTTTGTGTCGGAGGTAAGTGAAATAATTCCAATTCTGACTTGGCACATTCTGGAGAGTCCTTTAAAACAAACGTCATTATAGATAAAATATATCGCGTGCTTTCACTTTACGTTTTTTGGACGAAATGAGACGTTTGGTAGTTTTGAGCTTTCTTTTATACTTTCCTTTCCCAACATGAACTGAGCCTTATTGATAGCTCTTTGCGCTAAATTTTTACTCTCATCTTTAACACGTTTCTCTGCTGATTGTTTCAAATCTTGGCCTTCCAAAACATCACTCGCTATCTATGTACCTGCCCTTAAAACTGACTTTCCAACAGTTTTTGCTCCGCTGAAAAGAAACGGCAGAGTTTTACGAAATAAATCCCCTATTCCATACCCTTTCTGTAGATTGTTACCCCTGTAGTAAGCCATTCCTGAGCCTTTTTGGCCAGCATAATGCTCTTCAAACCTTTTAGGACAACACACATACGGCACATTTGTCATAATGATGTCACACGGTCAACGGTTTTAACTAAAATGGATATACGCTCTCGCATTCAAAGGTATTTATAGTAAGTGTCGCATCCTAAAATGCAAAACTACAAGTAGCTTACCTCTCTCGAAAGATACTAAGTCCCCTGAATTTAAGTTGATTTGTATTTCAATAGTTTGTAAATACTGTCGTATGACTGGTACGTAATGAGGTCTATCGTATAAAGCACTCACAATTTCACCATCTTCACCAGTTACTTTAACAACCCTGAGAAGAGGAACCTGTACATCACCAACTGTTTGAGGTTCAACAATATCACTATACACGTATAATAAGGGAAAGGAAATGTTTGGATTAGCAACAAAAGAACTTTCCTTTACACCTACTACTTGAGGAAGAAATCCTATGAGATTACAAAGTCCTTTTTGTAAAATAACTCTGGATCCGTTTTCAGTTTTTATTTTAAATCGCTCTAAATTTTATCTTATTTTCATGAGCAGGTATGTACATAGCGTTTAAGATTTCTGGTACGGATTCATAGCATCCTGGAGGTAATTTTCTTGTTATTAATTTTTCATCTCCTAAATCAAATCCATAAATATTGTTTCTTTCGTTAATATTATACCACGTGTGCGGATAAATTATTTCAGCTAATCCTACCTCCCATTCACCATTTAAACTTATGGGAGTGGGTAATTGTGTCGTATAGTTAGAAATCTTGTTCTCTGGAAAATATTGTAGTATTGAAAATATTGTGTACCCATTCACCATTTAAACTTATGGGAGTGGGTAATTGTGTCGTATAGTTAGAAATCTTGTTCTCTGGAAAATATTGTAGGGAGCTGTCCGACGGTAGCGTCACATAAAAAGACATTTTTAAGACTAAACTATTATACATTTCTCCGGTATTTATAGGTGTTTAACATCAGAGACCCAGGTATTGAATTTTTCTGGATAGCCTAGAAACTTCACAAAATACTCTACTTTATTACCAATCTTGCGTTTCTTCAATACCTTTTCCACAGGATAATATCCAGAATCAGACACCTTTTGAAGTTCCTTTTCATAAAAAGTACCCTCTATCATCTCATTCGTTAAATCTTTCAATTTATAAACTACAGGTTTTCTTGGTATTATTTGATGTATAGTAAAAATCCCTAGTCCAATTGTTTTCATAACTTTTCTCAAAGGTTCGTTTCATTTTACTAATTCTTACTGTGTCTCCTACTTTAAATTTGGTGCTTGCTTCCAATTTTCTTACATCTCCATACAAATTTTGCCATATTTCTTGCTGATTATTTAAATTCACTGATATTGGTTCCGTTTTAATACTACGATGCTACGTTCTATTGTAACTGTATACCAGTTTATCAATTACATCTGCATATTTATGTGTATTAAATTCAGTGAAATACTTCCGCGTTTTAGCTTTTAAGGTGCGGTTAAATCTTTCAACTACACTCGCTTTGGTTTCATTGCTTGACGTAAAAAAGTGCACGTCCATTTTCTTAAAATACCCTTGCACCAGTATATTTTTAAATTCGATTCCCTTGTCCGTTTGTAATACATCAGGCTTACGTTCATTAAAAATCATTTTAAAGGCCCTTAGAATACTATGACTTATTTTGTCTTTCATAGGTATTGCCCAGGCATACTTTGAAAATATATCAATGCAAATCAACAAATGCTTATATCCTTTATTGAACTTTGCTAGAGATTGCAAATCAACTAAATCAGATTGAAATTGCTCGTTTATTCCTCCCACAATGACTGTTCCTTTGGAAATTGCGTCTGGCCGATTTGTGAAGAGTGTAAGTATCTTGCTTGCTGAGCCATTCTTTTACCTGTTTCCTGGGTATTTCGCTTTTCTCGTTTTCTAATGCTTGGTACACAGCATTTATACCACCGAAGCTTCCCGGTTGGGCTGGATCTGAATAAATTTTTCTAATTTTCTGATCGGTCATTGCAACAAGTAAAATTCAAATTACTGATCTGCACACGTACGTTCATTGTGTGGTGCCTCAAATACAAATGAAACACAAATAAAAGTGACAGAGTATCTATACCTTTATTTTTAAAGTTAAAACCTTGCTATTTTTATTAATTTTTTAAAATCAAAACATTTCCTCCGCTATTTTTTTTGCTTTTTTAGAACGTGGTATGAAAACACTTTAAATCTAAGTTGTAACAATATCGTAACACACACTAAACATTTCTTTTACGCTGTAAGGAAAACATATATATAACTATACTCAAAAACTACTTACAATAAAATATTGACAAACACAAATCTACGTAAAAATAACTTTTTCATTAATAGTGTTTAAAAACATTGGAATCGACAGCAATATAAAGTTCTTTGGCATTTTCTAATAAACATTTAAAATCAATTTTCCTAAGAAAAGTATCGGTAATATAATAACAGAGAATTATTATTGGCAATAAATTCAATTGCAAACTCTTTCATATTCATGTTAAAAGTAGCAAGCTTACCATAAGTAATAAGCTTTGTTTCATTGCTGAAAGTCATACACTCGTGACCTAGTTGGTTGCCAAACTGTTGCTCTCAACCATAGCATTCAAAAACACTTTGAATGTTTTTACATAAATGTTATTTTAGTAGCTCCGTTAGTGATGTTGTTAAGCACATTTCGGCTTCTACACAGTTCACATCAGGTATACTGAGCGAACACTTACGTGTTTCCAATTTCAGGAGAGCTGAAAAAATGGTTCCAAACATTACAGAGGTAATGTTAGAGTTTATAGTTTCATGTATCTTTTGTAGTTCGCACCATTCCAGTTCATTTAGCATGACCATGTTCGGCGTAAAAGTCCTTTTATAGTTCGCTCGTTGGAAATATCTTTGGAGGCTTATAAAAAGTTCATCGTCAGTGAAATCTTTCGCAATCATCAAACAATCCCGCACAACGTTCACAGTTCCAGGGCGGAAAGGTACGGCAATAACGTTCATCTCTCTGCAGAAATGATACCACAGGAAAGGTGGTCATGGTTATTCCTTGCTTTGTCGGCGAAAGTAGCCCCTCTTCATCTATTTGGTACTGCCTTATGTGAACACGCACCATATTCGCAAAGTCCGATACGTAAACGTATTTTTCTTGGCTCAAATGAAAATAATTTTGAGGAACAGCATTTGGGGGAAATGAATTCACTCGCTGGGTGTTGGTAGGAGTAGAGAACCGCATACGTTTGGGAAAGGGTTTTGAGCACGAAGGCCTTTCCATTGTAGAGGTTTTAGCAGCATAAAAGAGGCAATGAGATTCAGAAGCAGATTCAAATCCCTGTAACTTCACAATTATATGTATCAAGACATGCGATATGCAAGTTACGTGTAGTTTTCATTTTGGTTCAATTTTATCTAGAAAGTCCCTATCTACCCTAGAAAGTTCCAGTTCTGTCTTGTGATATGTGATTCATTACTGTTAGTCACCAAAACAGTACAAATAGTTTCTTTCGTTTCCCCTAACATTTTTCAGATACCACCACACGTGTACTTCGGTAGTTTAAGCTAATCTTTAATTTTCTTTTGAGTCACTTTAATCGGTGACTCCGTGTATAACTCCGTTCCTTCTGTTACCTTAATTAACCTTACACATGCTAAACAATCTTTAGTCAAATTGTCGCCAGTTCCAGAAGCTTCTATCTGATACTTTGTGATTGCATATAATATGCATATTAACGAAATGTATAAACCTTAGTTAATTGATATTGCCCTATTATTTTATTCCCATTGATCATTAATTAAAGTTATATATATTTTTTATCTCTCTCTCTCTACCAAACCTTTTACCATGCATTTTTTCTATATATTTTTCCAACATTTCAGAATGATAGTCTACCTTAAATGCAAAGGGTATTATTAGGTGATCGTGGTAGAACGATTAATGTACTTGTGTAAAACGGTCGGCCGCGATTACGCCACAACTCCAACAAAATGACGCCATCTTTACAATGACGTCACCATCTCAAGGCATCATCCTCTCCTTATCAGCAATCATGCCCAACTCCTTATCAAACCAACGAAGTCTTGTACCTCCACCCAAATGTAAACAAACGGCCGCCATCTTGTCCCTGTCCCCGTAGTGACCCCCTTACTACTGACCGTCACCAATAGCTAGTTGTGTTGCTCCAGTGTGACGTTAATTGAAATACCTACCTACATTTATTTTAAATGAATTATTCTCATCTGTTTTTACTTGTATTTTTTCCATATACCCATTTAATAAATTTTAAATATTTGCTCAGTGAAAGGCATTCAATCCAAGTATTAAACATAGTTCATAAATTTTCTTCGAATATTTTAATAGGAAGTTTATATGAAACACATTTAAATTTCTACACCCATTTTAGTGGGCACACTTTTAAGTGCGAAAGTGACAGCAATACTCAGCTGTATTGCACTTGGGGTGGGAGGTATAAAGCCAACAAGCGAGAAAAATTTTCTTATTAGAAATATAAGTCCCACATTCTTACTGTCACGAAATTAGCATTTCTAGATCGCAATACAATTTTGGAGCTATTTACACATATCTTTTCCAGCTATTATAAATACGTAGCCAAAAAAAATTAAATTTCACATAAAAAGACAAGTGAAACATGTGCTTCAGTCAAATTCTTGGTTGAAAGTAATGATCATGTGTTTACGTTACACAAAAAGTAGTGCAGGATAGTTGTTTCCATTATTAATTGGTGAGAATTCCCATTCTGAGGGGTCTGGAAATGGTTTTAAATGTTTAAGGGCAGATTACATGAATGACATCGACACATCAATTGTAGATTCTTTGAATTTCTCTCTATTTGAATTCAAGTAGTATAAGGACATGAAAAGGTGTGGGATACTTCCTACCCTTTTGTTAGAAATCCGTGAACTCCCATTCTATAAGAGCAAAGGGGACTGAAACTGGATTTTCTAACGAGGGAAAGCATAAGTCAGCTAACATCCCATTCTTAGAATTATGTTCTTTTGAGTGTTGGGTTAGGGCATACTGTACGCAACCACTCCAGGGCATTCTCAGAATTTCTCGAATTACTTCTAACTACCAGATGAAGGACGTGGTTTAATATACAGGGTGACCTGTGAAGTCCCTTTAAGCCCTTTAAATTTGAAACAGCGTCTCGTATAGTCAAGAAAGTAAAGTGTACCTATAGTAAAGTGACCATACTGAATTTATTGAGACAGCTTATAGCGCTCCTAGCGGCAAAATAAGGAAGTTAAAAAAATAACTCGAAAACTTAAGATCGGCCAAAAAATACAATTAGAAAAATGTGCTCAATACCATAATAAAAGCACAGGAAAAAGTTTCATGGAGTTATCTGTAAAATTCGCGGAGATATTCGCGATTGAAATTTGAACTATTCCATGCCTTGAAAAAGGGGTCGTCCTAAAATTCAAAAACGTGTTCTCCGGTGTTATACAGTTTTTCTGAGTTAAGCAACGACGAATTTAAATTCAAACAACAAAGAAAGTAAAAATAGATAAATAAAAAACACTTGAAAAATGCACTCCGGAAAATACAAAATACTGACGATCCGAAATCAATTTTCGCGCAACTAAAATACACGATTAAAACCTCTCGGCTATACAGCCACGAACGAAGATTTACTATTTAATAATTTCATCCCGATAAACTTTGGGGGCCGCGGTAGCCCGGTTGGTAGAGTGACGGACTGCCAACCAGAGGATTGTGAGTTCGATCCTCGTCTGTGCCATCCAAATACCGACTCGTAAAAAAGGGGCTAGTGCACGCGAAATCCGTCGTGGCCTCAAAGTCCTCGCGTTGGTGTGATGTGGAATTGCGGAGAGTGGTGTGCCAACTCGGGTGTTACTGCGTCATCTGACCATGGTTCCAAATTACGCAGTTTGTCCTCGGATCTTTCTTTCAAGATCGATCCCGGACCATTGCCAATAGCCCGTTGTGTAGCTCCAGTGCCACGATAATTAATTTTTCCCTTCCCCTGATAAACTTTGCGCAGACGGGAAATTGTCAGAAACAAATGTTCCTCGTTCAGTGGATGATTGGTAGATCCACAGCAACAGTAAAACTTAAAATTTATTTGTAGATGAATAAGATAAAAACGTGAATTAAACGTTCTGATAAAATTGAATACGAAATTGGTAGATTAGAACAGGAACGAAAGTTTCGACCACGCCCACGATCCGGCCCAAAACACTGGACATTTACTGCGGTTTCGCATGTATGCAAATCCACATTGTGTCGTCACCCTTTACGTATCAGATAAAAACCGCCCGAGCCGGTGTTCTCACTTCATATGGTAAGCTGTGAGGAAATGGCGACTTTCACTAATAGTCAGTATTGTGAGATGGTTCTTCTCTATGGCGAATGCCAACGTAATGCGGTCCAGGCTGCACGGATTTATGCCGTTCGGTTTCCAAATGGTCCACATCAAACTTCGGCAACTATTGGAAACATTGTTCGACGTCTCAGAGACACAGGCAGCACTAGAAGTCGACCTCGTTCGGGCAGACCGCGTATGCCTAGTAGAATATCAGCAAAGACATACTGGCGTACGCTTTAGCTCATCCCTACAGCAGTACTAGACAAATCAGCAACCAGAGTGGCTTAGTACAAAGCCAAGTATGGCAAATACTGCACGACAATGGTGCACATCCCTACCATGCAATTCCGCATCAAGGATTGTTACCGGGAGACAAACAGCGACGCTTTGACTGGTGCAATTAGGCATTGAACGAATTGGAGGTTAGGCTAGAATTTTTTCCAACATAATATGGTCGGACGAGGCTGTTTCACCGAAACGGGATGCTGAACCGACACAACACCCATTTCTGAGCACTACAAAATCCCTCATGGGGAGTTTCCGTCAGACAGCAGGTGCAGTGGTCCACGAATGTATGTGGTGCGGTATTTGGAAGGATCGTCTAATAGGACCCTTCTATGACGGTTCACTAAATGGACCGAAATACCTCCAGCTGTTACAGGTTGTGTTACCTAACTTTATCGATGATATTCCTCTGGCGTTCTTGTCTTCCCTGTGGTTCCAGCATGATGGTGCCCCGCTGCACAAACCGCACGCAGTGCGACAGTTTCTTAATAACATATTTGGCCAACAGATAATCGGCTACGGTGGTTGTGTTGAATGGGCTCCACGATCACCAGATCTTACCCCACTCGATTTCTTCCTCTGGGGTTACATCAAAGATCGGGTGTATGAAGCTCCGTAGACAAGTTTGCTGGATCTGCGGCAGCGTATCATCGATAGCTGCGCTACTGTCACACCGCATATGATAAGGAATGTGTATGCCAGCGTGCTTGATCGAAAACAAACTGAACTAACAGATGTACGTAGTTAGAAATCGAACTCCTAACACATGATGATCATTTAACAATGTTTCAGGTGACAAGATGAGCCTTTGTAGAGTGGGGATGACCAATTACCCTCCTCACTGGTAGAGAGGAAGAAAAGCAGATTACTTTTACGGGCGGCTAGCGAGTGTCCGGATGCAATGGTGTTTCAGGCGGCTTGGGTTTCAGAGGGTTAGAGATTTGAAGTAAAACATGTGACTTTTTACTACAAAAGCATTACTCACTTTTAGAATCACTAAAAATATTGCAATTTTAAAGCAAATTCATTTGAGATAATTTACTACGAGTCATTTTTAAATTATCTTCTCATGTACATAGCCTCTAATTTGAGTAAGATTAAAAACCAATCCTAATTCCATTAGCTTTAAACTGAAAACAAACATGTAAAGCAAAATAAAAATTACAATAAATTGTCCAAGACATGTGTGTGAAAATACTTCAAATAAACTTAATACACTGGCTGGAAAGAGATCACGAGTGCGATTTTCAGACTGACTGCTATCTAACGAAAGGAATAACCCTGTTTGGACAGTCCCCGGAAGCTAATGAATTATGATTGATGGAAACTGCATCCTTAGGAGTAGAGCTCTGGTACAGCACTTGTACCGAGCTGTTCTAGAAGTAAAGTCTAACAATACTACTTGCTGTAATCTAAAGGTTAATATGGTTGTTTCTGCAGAAGCAACATTCCATCTTGCTTCAAACAGAGCTAGAGGGAAAGATATGAATGTTACTTTTGACTATGAAACCAAGTGTATTTTGTACCTTAATACTAAAGTGGCATTTTTAAAATTCGGAAAATGAACTTGCAAGTCCCTATTCTCTTGCATATATTCAAGTTAGAACCATCTTTATAGTCCATGTATTGAAATTTGTTACGCCTCCAACTTATGACAAATATTAATTTGTAAATGCCAAGAATGGGAACAAGTATATCCCATAACCGAATACACCAATTTGATGTTTCGAAAGCTGCCAAAATTGTATCCTGTAACTTATAACATGTCCTAAAATTTACGACTCCATTTCCACATTACCCATGGGGTAGGAATCTCGATGCGCTTTTTTATAGAGGTATAGCCAAGAGCCCTAATCCTCTTTAGCAGCGGTTCCCACCTCTAAATTTAACAACCAGTTTACGTTGTAAACTGATTATTGCCAAAGGATAACTAGACATTGAATGTATGAAAAATTAAATTAAAAATTTGGAAAATTGTAAACATTTAAATTTAAAAAATTTAGGGGGGAAATATAGAGCAAAGAACAAGCTAGAGGGGGAAACCACTGCTCTTTCTCAAATTCCAAAAGTCTGAAAGAAAAGAGAAAGCAAACATTTCACAATCAGGAATCTTAAAAAAAAAGCAATTCAATGACTGACTTGTCAGGACGACAATGAACCATGTTTCTTTTTGGCCCCGATGGTGAACGCATCTAATTTCGTTTTTAACAGATAACCTGCTGATCTGCCACATCTCATTGATAAACCATCAACCTCAATCTTTTATTCAATTCATATCCAAAAGCATTCTAATAAATTCTTAATGAGAAACCAACATTAAACTAGCTTTAGATTAAAATATATATCGATTAAAACTTATCTATTACACTCATGTGCAAAATTAAGAGAATTTGCACATTATGTCGAATTTCTGAAAAACTAATGGACAGATTTTAATGAAATTTGGTACGAATA
This sequence comes from Meta bourneti, assembly GCA_933210815.1. Taxonomy (NCBI): domain Eukaryota; kingdom Metazoa; phylum Arthropoda; class Arachnida; order Araneae; family Tetragnathidae; genus Meta; species Meta bourneti. Next base: position 6,325,277 of record OW119934.1, on the reverse strand, counting down.
CACAGTTATAGCAGAGAAGGAGATGTACCATACAAAAGTCATGGCACGCACGCATGATTGTTAGTAAAGCTCATGGCAGGAATGTCCAAAATTCACGTTGCGAGATCGAACCGAAAATGAGTCTAATATGGGATATGGTCCCCTCTCGATTCTTGAAAGTACTCGATTCTGCCCATCACTACTTAGAACGTTCTTGCAACCTGTAAGATTAACTGATTCCCTTTTAGAAATTTGTTGTGTGGAAATGGCAACACTGCACAGGCTGGCCCAGAATCCTCTGATTCGTCGGAACCAATCAGAGAGGAGGAAAGAAGAGAGCTTCTGTTTTTAGTTAGTTTTTCAGAGGATTTTCAAACATGAAGGTTGTCATTAAGTTGACCAAATAACTTTTTCGATGGATATATTTTTAAAACCTTTATTTTATGTTTAGTCTGCGTGTTTGTACTGTTTCGTTGATTTGTTGTGTTTAAATAAATATGTTTAAATTGTTTAGATTTGGATTCTCTTAGGCTATCTCCTTCCTGGTTTTTGTTGGAGTGTCAAATGCTCTGATTACGCGGGAAATACTTCCAATCGTTAGTCAACCCTTTTCCAGAAGTCGCTCGTGTTGTGCTTTTGGAATGTTCTCGCAACTCCTTCTACCGGAAGTCGCCGGTGTTCGCCATTGATGAGTCAGAAATGGGATGAATCACGGGGTATCACATATATGTATGTGGAATGCAAGAAATCCATCGTCGCCCAACAATGGAGTCTGAACGCAAATACGCCATGCGTGCCCGAAACTCCCACGCATGGCGCACCCAGAATAGCTGAGTTTCCCTCCAAAAAGGAGGAGAAGGTAGAAGATAACTGGCGTATGAGGAAAAAAGACGGTGCAGCAGACGGCTGCTAAAATGGTAACTTTAAATGTTCGGGCATAAGACGGCCCCAAACCCTGTCAATTCATCTCATTCTTGTAAATACTTCGTGCCATTTAGCTTACATTACATTCTTCTTAATTTTAATTTATCTCATCATTTACTGGATTATAATCATTGTGTCCCACATGTGTAGAAAACATTTTAGAACCAGGACCTTCGATGTATTAATTTTTAAATGCATATTCGTCCCAGAAAACTTGAGTAACCAACAAAATAGCAATCATGATTTTTCAAATAAACGAGATTTTATCCTTTCAATAGTATCTTTTTGGTTATTTTGAAAAAGTTATTCATTCGTCCTCAAAAAATTACAAGTTTTCTATTTCTGACCTCGCTTGTAACGATAAAGTGTGCCGAACGCTGTAACTGATTTAAAAACAAATTTGATGCAAGTTCAATTTGTTTTTCAATCATTCGCGTATCCTGTACTTTTTACTTTACAAGGTTTCCCCGTTTGTTACTATCAAATGAGATTACCTTCCCCACTGACTAACATATTTTGTAAACATACATAACATCGGCCTAGAGCAGTAACTCATTAATTGCCAAAAATAATTTGTTGTTAAGCTGTTTAAAGACTAACTGTTAGTTTAGGTAAAAAAATAAAAATTATGAGTATTTTGATAGATAAGCATTTAGTCTAACCAAACACATGTCTGGTAATGAGTTCTTACTCTAAGCCGACTATCTGGGTTATTTTATTCATGTAAATGCTGTCAAGAATACAGAAACTCACATAATTTCATGTCATTTTTTTGTCTATTCGGATAGTAATTTAACAAATTGAGCGAACAAGACCTGAGTGGAAGCTTGGGAACGGAATATGGAATCAGACTGTCTTTCATAAGTAGATTTGTTATTTAACATTAGAGGCGCAGATTTCACTTCAGAGCTAAATATGCACGTAATGCAATGCATAGATGAAAAGGGTTATGGGAGCTAAGTTCGAAGAAAAACAAATATATCTTTATTTAATTTATTGAACTTACAAAAGATTAAAACAGTTAGCGAGTTCTTAGTATTTGGAATTTGATTCAGGTTAAATTCATATTTTATTTTCCTGATGATGCATAGCCTTAATTTTCGTTGGGCTTCAGTTAGACCACTTTTTTAAATTTAATTATAAGTTCAGTCTCATCTTGAAATGACATTTAGGTAGCTAGGTTTCTTTATCACACTGATGCAACACAAAGAGCTATTGGCGACAGTCCGGGATCAGTCCCGAAGGGAAAGATCCAAGGACAACGCCTCGTAATTTTGAACCACGGTCAGATGACGAGAACATCTGATCTGGCACCCCACTCTCCAAACTTCCATATCCCTCTAACGTGAGGACATTTGAGGCCATGACAGATTTAACGTGCACCAGTCCCCCGTGTACACTACGGCCTTTGGCTGGACAGAGTTTCGAAATCGCAACCATCCGGTTGCTCTACCAACTGGGCCACCATGGCCCTTTAAATGAGACTGAACTTAAATTCATGGAACTTCACAAAATAAAGCAAGCTCAACTGGCATTTTAAAATATAAGTAAACTAGTTTCCGAACTTCAAACAACCGCACTGAATTTTTAAATACCTACTTGTAAAACAAAAGTAATGCTCAAGCTCCGGAAAAATAACACCATCCTTTGTGATTTTGGATAACCTAGAACTAATCGATAGTGTCGGAGAATGAATGAATGAATGTCTCTGAAACGGGAATAATTCCTTATCCAAACACGTTTTCCAGGCTCTTGGTTTAAAAGGCTCTGGGTTCTTGATTTGGGAAAGCATGTACTTTCCACTTTAAGTTTGGAAACCTCTTCAATTCTAAAAAGCCGTCATGTAGCAAAAATTGACCATAGAGCGACAAACCGAAAGTGAACTCAAACTCAGGGACAAAGTGAGAAAAAATCTCGGGATGACCCGGTCTTCTCTCTCTCGTTTCCCCATTCCAATCGAATTGAGCTAACGTTCGATGAGTATTGCATGTAATAATTTTTTCGAATGACTAAATCTAAATAATTTATAATACTGAGTTAAGAGGGTATCGAGTTATAATTTATCATCACATAAAAGCTATGAACCACAAAATATTCCCCTCTCACATAAAAAGTGTGATGTTCCTGTGGATTATTATACAACGTACCCAGAAATACGTTTGGTCTGTTTTGGGGGGATTTATGGCGCAAGAGCCGTATTTGGCCATGCTACGCCAGACACGATATCAAGTAATAGATATAGACACAACGAAAGTTTTACTGAGACAGAAGAGAGAAATACTCCCAGGGAGGAATGCACCGCCTAGAAGTAACCTATGCTAGCAACTCGAAGGTTGCTAGCACGGTGGGCATACCCACTGAGCCACGACGGATGGAGTTACCAACCTAGTGAATTGAATCTTGCAGACCTTCCTTCAAGAGGTTGTGATGCCACTAAGTTATTAGAATCAAAATGGTGGGAAGGTCCTGATTGGTTGAAAAAGGAAGAGAGTGAATGGCCGAAAATGGGGCCAGAATTCAATGAACTTGAAGTGAATAAAGAGAAAACTAAGTCGCGACTATTGTGAAAACAACAATGATGGTCAACAATAAAATCGTAGGTAAATCCCGATTGGTACTTTAATTACTTTTCAAGCTATAGCAGAATCGTCAGATTAATGGGATGGATTTTCGTTTACATAGGGAATGGAAAACACAGAGATGCACGCAGAGGTGAACTTACAGTTGAAGAAATAGAAGATGTGGAGAAGAAAATAATTAAACTAACCCAAGAAGAATCGTTTGTAAATACAAAAGAGAAATCATTTGCAATTAGATGTTTATTTGATGAAGACTGAAACTAGAACGCGATGAGAAAATTTTTAAATATCCCATGGTTCTTCCCTCTTGTCATCCAGTTGTGAAACTATTGATAAGGTCCTGGCATGAAAAATGTGGTCATGCTGAAGTGAATATCCTATTAAATATCCTGAGGGAAAATTTCTCTGTATTTGTGGTAGAAAAGCTGTTCGATCTGTTGTGTCCAAGTGTAAATGGTTTACGGTCAAACATTTGGAAACTTCTTCAACACCTTTACCACTCGATCGGGTAAGAGATGATCTCGTCCTTGAGGTGACTGGCGTTGATCTTGCAGGCCCAGTGTACTTAAACGGAAGGAATAGATCATGGATATGTTTATTCACTGCAATGTATTCAGAGCAATATACTTAGAGCTTGTCACCTGTCCACGACAGCTTTCTTTCGTCGCTTTGTATCTAGGAGAGGCAGACCCTCTATTATCTACAGCGAAAAACGGTACGAATTTTAAAGGAGCCTTTTAAGGAGCTTACTCCAAGTGGATTGGATCCAAGTTCAAAGCTATGCTACAGCTCAACGCATTCATTGGAAATTTAACTGCCTAGTGCACCATGGTTTGGAGGATGATGGGAGAGACTAATTTGGTGAAAAATCTGCCTAGGCGAGTCCTAGACAAAGCTAACCTAGATAATGAAGATATGCTAATTATCCTCTGCGACTGTGAGGCTATTAACTCCCGTCCACTTTCCTATCTCACTGATGGTCAAGGCGATGTTTTTACAAGAGGTTAGAGAAGTTGGTGTTCTAAATTGTGATTTTGTAAGAGCCTAAGTCGACGACTTCATCTTCAAGAGCTGCGTAACCAGATTCCGAAGTGAATACTTAGGTCAACTCATATTAAAACCTTTTTCAGGTGATATCCATTCGGTTAAAAGTGGGAACATTGTGCTAGTTGGATGTGAAAATACAGAGACTTGATTGGCATTTAGTTCGTGTCTTAGAAACCATTCCAGGAAAAGATGGAGTAATAAGAGTTTATGTTTTTTGTGTGAGTTTGGCAATATTGAATTTGTATCATTTAGTTTTTGTACTTTGGCAAAGTCGGGTTTTTGTAAGAAAATATTTTTTTAAACTGATGTTCGTTGTACGAGTTTCGTTTTCCGTCTTTTGTAAATGCGTTAATAAATATAGAATATCTATTGGATTATGATTTTGATTTGTTTACAAAGAAATGTGCTTCATTTTGTTTACAATCCAGTGCCTTTATAACTTTTATTTTGTGAGATTTAACACGACCGATCGGCCTCAACAATAATGGTTCATACTTAGTCTTTAAATATAATAATCATCGGTATACCTTTTAGATCGATTTCTCCTTTACTATTTCTTACTAACGAGTAACGCCTTTGTTTGAGAATTAATTAATTCGACCTCTAACACAGTAGGAATCTTTGGACTGGAAAATAAAACGATCCTATATCTCCCATTTTAGATTCAAATAATTAAGATTTTCGGATACTTGCGCGCCCTTTATCACTACTCGGGGATTGGGATTGTTGACATTTCCCCTTGAAAATGTTCTTTCTCTATTCAAGCCCTTATCTAGATGTCCATGATCTTCTCCATATCATTTGTATTTACTACATTAACAATGAAAAATGCCTAAGAGTGTCCATTGGAGGAAAGAATACGCAAGCGAAGAGTCCGGGATCTGACGGAAATAGAAATCTCGATATAAGCAAACCCATCAATCAATGTTTCCAAGATTTGGAACAAACACAGTTTATCCTTTTGTTGTTAATTTCGGATTAATTTTGATACACAAAAATATTTTGCATTTCCGTTATTGACATAAAGTGTTGGGAGCAATTTCCGTTTTGAGATCCCAGTACCATATAATTGATCAAAACATTCAATATTTAATTGTCTTGCATTACAGTTTTAACCATTAGAAATAAGTGTGCTAAATTTTAGAATCAATTTTAAAGAAGTCGTTCAGTATTTATGCAGCAATTTCAAAGAATTTAATGGCCATGCTTATATGACAACTAATCAGAATATTTTCCCTTTCTTGCAAAATTCAAATTGAAGTAAATGTACCAAAAATAATTTTGGCCCCTTTCCAATTTATTTAATAGGATTTATTCATTGTCTTGATTTATATAATTATTTTTAAGATTAATTACATAATTAAACAAATAAAAACTTAACATCTTAAAAAACAGTAAATTGTAGTTCTATTTATATAAAGAATGAAGCAAATCCATTTTTACGATATGATTTTTAAGTAATTTTTTACAACAGTTAAAACTTCCAATTCTGACTGTTCACTTTTTATTGATAAACACTTATTAAACTCTAGGACCTATCTCTGCAAATCAAATAGTATGTTTTAAGACGTGTTTGACAAAATTGTGTTTCTCTGAGGCAAATGAAATTCAGGAATTAAATTTTAAGTAATTTTCAGTATGTAAAAGTGACAGCCTGCCAAAATATAAGCCTTTCTATGAAAATATTTTAACTTAAGAAAATATACCTACAAATTCGTGTATCAGTTGAAAACTCGATATTTTTTAAATGCTGTTGTATACATTAAAATATAAACATAAAATTCTGGCTTTATTATTGCATCAACTGAATTGATAAAAAATGCTCCATCATTCTGAAAGGCCTATCACAATTTTACGATAAAAATTCAGAAATCGGTTCAAAAATTATCGCAGCCTGATTTTTAATATTGAAGGCAAGTTGCTTTGATTAATATTGTGCCGACTAGTCTAAATTCAACAAAAACAAACATAAAAGATTATGCCGTAACAATCTAGAGTAGATAAGTGCCAATTAAGCTAATTGAAACAAAAACTGTACAACATAATTAAACCCTAATTAAGCTCTATCATGAACCAAATTACAAAACGCCTGGGGAGGAAAACTAATTTTAATTAATACTTACAATCCATTCATATTTCACAATGAATATTTATAGTATTATTTAAGAAAATAAGTCACATGAATTTTTAAAAATTTCAACTTATGTAATTAAAACTGCTAACCTAAAATCTTTTCGTTACGTAAAAGTGAACTCGTTTAATAAATCTAAAAATGTTGAACTTGAATTTAGGGCTGACATTACATGCTTTAAATTTAACATGATTCAACAAAATTTCTTAGGAGTGATTTTTGACTTCGCTAATTGCCGGTATAAAATACATAAAACAATGAACAGTAACTTTTTCTGAGCAGTGTATGTTTTAATGTTTACGTTTAATTAGATAAACACCTACATGTATGTAACGATTAATATGCATAAAAAGTATTAAAAAATAATAAAGAGTGTAAATAAAATGAGAGCAATGAAAAATAAATAAAACAGTCTTTTAATACATGTGAGAAGTGGAATAGGGGAAGTAATTAATACTTGGAGAGCACGAACAACATAATGGTATATTCAGAAGCCATCGTAATTTTTTTCATTAAGCTTTTGGCCCTCAAATAAGTCGACTCTGCTAAAGTAAATTTTAACATGTTTTATTAAATATGTAATTTTTTCCCCGTCCTCCACCTAGCCAGTCCGCCTCTGACAATATTAAGTGTCCCGATAAAATATTGAGTTAGCTATTCGTAAAGTTTAGCACTTCATATATATATATATATGTATGTATGTATGTATGTATGTATGTATGTATGTATGTATGTATGTGTGTGTGTATGTATATGTATGTATATATATATATATGTATGTATATATATATATATGTATGTATGATAATATACATATTTTCGGACACATTGAATGCTTATTTTCGTAATGATATTGTCACATTGTAATCTGTGTTTAAAAGATACATTACACTATAAAAAATGCTTGCAATTTTTATTTTTGAGCCAAAAACGAATTGTTACTCTTTAAACAGATGTTAAGTAAAAATTTCGTCTTGTCAGTTAATGATTTGCTGTTCCAAGCCGACGATGCGTGTTATCGGAACAATTAATTTTAAGCAGATTATTACCATTATTATCAGTATAGTAATATTTATCCCTGATTGGTTTCTCTAACGGGAATCCCAATAATAAAAATATTGATTTCGATCAGAATTTTACATTAACGAGATTTAAAGCTTCTTATTAGAATTAGTTCCTAAAATTATGTTACATACAATAAATATATTATAGAATATTGCATGTTTCTTTCGATTCGACTTATTTCGGTAAAAGTTTTTAATATTGCAGTGCAACAATTTTAAATTTTGTTCGACTAAAAAGTCGAAATATAACTTAAATACAATAACCACCTCTCCTATATCCTTAATCTAGACGAGCAATCTTTTATCAAGTACCAGTATTCATCTTCACACATGGATGGCACTTCAATTTTGACAAAATGGCATATCACATTTTAACATCTGATCATACTGATATATTAACTAAAGAACTTCAATAATTGCAGCAGAAATAAGTGAACTTGAATTTTAATTAAATAGAACAAAAAAGGAACAATTACAATTGACTTGCACATCGGACAACAGAGAATGAACAACATAACCTGGGAGATACGCATTTCAGGAAGTCGAGACAATGCTATTTTGTTGCCATCGCCAAATTGGATGGCCCTTCTGATCATTCACCTTTACTTCTTGAGAAGAATTGGCTATACTTTTCTTTTGGCTTCTTTCGTATTATCTCTTGGCAACCTTTAGCAGTGAATCGAATGTTTTTCGTTCAAATCGGTCAAATTCAATTCAGTGAGTTGCTTTTCCGATTTCGTTCATGACGCTTGTTCGTGATCGTGCAAATGTTTCGGCGCGTGAGTTTTTCTTGAATATATTTTATTTGTTCTAATGTTTTAATTCATTGTTTTATCCTTGAGTTGTAAAAGGTGACTTGTGTGTGTTTATTGTAAATAAGTGTCATAAATGTGATGCATTTTTTACATAAAGATGTCAACTATTCCGTATTTTTACAATTCATTATGACGAATAGTGTTTTGTGAAAATCTTGCCAGATAGTTTTCCAACCTTTTCGCATCATTTTTGCGATCGAGTATAGTTTCGGTTATTGTGTTTGTTCAAGGGTCACTTTGAGTCAGAAAACGAAATTTTGCTCTATTTTTACAACTTTTGATTAAGATGAAGCTTGTAAAAGCGAGAATGAAAAATAATTTAATAATGAAGTATTTGTTTAAGCAGAATTTATGCAGTGGGTCACCAAAGTATTCGTTGAACTCGTGTTTCTAAATATGTTTATGTATTTTACATGTATGCAGTTGAAATTAAGATTTGAAATTTAACCATATATAAGCTCTGTTCTATTTTAGTTTCCCATACAAATAACCAAATATTTTTTAATTTTCGCTAACAATACTAAAATATGCAATGTGAGAAAACAAGCACGCGAAAGTATAAAGCTGCATTTTGTAAAAAGTGCAAATGTTAAACAAAAACATTAAAATTAATGTTTAAATTTGCATTATTTTATTCCTTAAATTGGTTTATGTTTTAAAGAATTGTTGGCAAGGTCAAACTGAAACCAAGTTTTGTTCTACCTATTCTTAAAGATAGATATTTTTAATGTATTTCACAATTTTATGAAATAAATGAGTAATCACACAATAACAGATAATGACAGTATTCTAATCTTTAAACTGAAGTCAGATTTTAAGTTATCTTGATCTTTTATGTAATAACCAGGCTTTTATGCAAAGTACTAAATTTTGGATTACTGTCATGGCCCAAAATCTGTACCTAAATTCAAATGTCTTGAGAAAAAGATCAAATATGCATATTGAACCTTAGTTCTAGTAATAAATTCAATTGTATCTACTCCAACTTCCAATATACACCCTTATCATTATAGAGAGTGCTTTGAATTTGACAATGTGCGCTGATATTGACAGATCAATATGATTTAAGTTTCCTTCACACAATTTTCTTGTTTGTAATAAATACCAAGAACTACTCAGAACTCAGCATTGAAATTTGATTTTCAATATTTTAATCCAGCATTGAAAATCAATTTTTAATTTGAAGGAAGCTCAAATCAGTTTGATTAATAGTCACTATCAAATGCAGAGTGTTTGTTTCGGTGGCTGAAATTGATACACTTGAATTTAATGCTAGTACCAAGGTTCATTGTATATATCGTAGTATATTGCTGTCGAAACCTCTTAAGTCTAATTTTTGGTTTAGTGTTTCATTGCTCCTAAAAATTTTTGATTTTAAGACTTGCATGTTTTGAAAGTGAAACGAGTTTTTAATTGAAAATCTTTACCAGTTAATTTAAATTTAAAGTAGATTTTGGTCTCCCATGACAGTAATCCAAAATGTAGTGCTTTGCATACAAAGATCTGATTGGTTTATAAAATATCAAAACAATAAAAAATTCTTTATATCTGAAGAAATAACTTTTTGTCACAAAATAGTGAAATTCATTGAAAATATCTTCATTCCAGTAGGAATGAAATTGCTTCCAATTTGATCAAATACCTGTTGCAAACAATGATATATAGACTTAAAGAAATCTAAGATGCAAGTCAAAATGCAAAAAAGTCTCATGAACATTGATTTTCATGTTTTTATTTAACATTTGTACCTTTGGTAGTTAGCATAATCAACTGTAAACATCTCAAACAGAACAGTGTCATACAAATCAAAGTACAATTTTGTCAATAGTAGGAAGTGCAAAATAAGTTACATTAAACTAAAGATTTCTGAATGCCCTTGATTACATGAATACAATTAATTGTGCCATTGTTTTATTCTTTTTCTAACCTTGTTTTACCTGTTATAATTTGGCATTTTGATGTTTTATTGAGATGTATTTATATACTAATGGTAAGTTTGTGCTATAGAGCAGCTGCCAAGAGAAGGCAATTGAATTGCATGGTTTTGAATGAAATTAGGCTACTGGTGGTACTATAAAAAAATCCCTTCTGCAATTGGCATCTGAAGGGCAGATTCTGGTTCTATGTTAATTGTTCACATGCTGAAAGCGAAAGCATTGAAAATGAGTTGGTAGAGAGAAGGCGATCCATGACGATAGCTATTCATGCTTTTGCTAATGGCATCCTTCATTTAACATTCTTTCACACCCATTCAGAAATCAACTGCCCCAAGGTGGACTGCCTTGCAGGAACTGCACCGTATCTTTCCTTTATTACATGTTTCTGCTGTGTGTAGCATGTACACCTTATTCTGTTTTTGCACGAACCTTTTTTACACGAATTTGATTTAACACGAATTAAAAATAAATATTTCATTCTCTTTTTACGCGAGTCATTTTGATTTAACACGAGCGGTCCAATCCAATTTCTAACAACTTTTTTGCCTAAATTCTAAGAAAACAAAATTTTATTTGTGGCGTAGTAGATCATTTCTATTTTCTATATGTATAACAGCTAGTGTGTGTGTTTTGAAACGCGTGCTTTCCTCTAGATACATTACATAACGTTTTTATTATTGAATTTGGTGCACATCCACCGTATACGTGCATTGTATCTTCGGAAGACATTTGATATGTAGCTCTATTTCAAAGTGAAAGAATCTATAGTGAAATTTGTGCACATAAATTTATAAATTTTGCCGAAAGTCAATAAATTGTAAGTTTACAAATTTTTCATACCTTTATTTATTAATTTTAATTTGAGATATTTTTCGGTTGTCCTTATATAATGTTACATAATTCACCCATTATCAAAACGAAAAGAAAAGCGATTTCTTTGGAATTTAAAATTAAAATTTTAGATCGTCTTACAACTGGACAAGGTGCTACGTCTGTAGGAAAGCATTTTGGGGTACATGAAGCTACCATAAGAACAATTAAGAAAAATGAAGCTGCAATTAGGAAGTAGGTATGTTCTGGAACAAAAGTGAGTGTTAATTCATCATCATATACAAGAGATATTGTCAAGATAAGTCACAAAAAAGAGTACCAGTAAATGGAAATGCCATCAAGCAAACAGCACTAAGAATTTATAGACAGATTAAAGAAAAGGAGCCAAGCACTTCATCTCAATTAAACAGAAAGTATGAATTTTCTGCAAGTACAAGTTGGATGACAGGGTTTCTTAAAAGGCATGCTCTTCATAATATAAAAATTAAAGGTGCAACTGCATCTGCAGATGAATCGGCTGCTAAAGTATTCCCGCAGGAACTTGCTAAAATTATTAAAGATGGAGGATACACTCCTGATCAAGTGTGGAATGCAGATGAAAGTGGTCTCTTCTGGAAACGAATGCCGAACAGAACGTACGTAGCCAAATCGCAGAAAACTGCTGGTGGTTTCAAGGTAGCTAAGGATCGCGTGACCTTATTATTTTGCTCCAAAGCTTCAGGAGATCGTATGTTGAAACCACTGCTGGTAAATCGAGCCCTAAACCCACGTTCAATGAAAGGTGTAGATATCAATAAACTGCCTGTTCACTGGATGGCAAACAAGAAGGCCTGGGTGACCACTGCTATCTTTACAGAATGGTTCAACAAATGTTTCGTCCCAGAAGTCAGACGTTACATGAATGTGAAAGGTCTCGAATTTAAAGTTCTTCTGATTCTTGACAATGCACCCGACCATCCTGTCTTGGAACACCCAGACGTACACATTTTATTTCTGCCACCTAATACTACACTGCTGGCCACCCAAATTGCAACACCAAGAAAGACAAGAGATATCACAACAAAATTTATTTTGTAGATAACATGTTGACCAAGTATCAAATGATTAAATTTATAGACTTCTGTGAAGTGTGGTTCCTGCCAAAATCAGTAGCCAGAGTAGCCGCCATTGTTGGAGATCACCGCTGCCACACGCCTCGGCATTGATTCAAAGAGACTTTGGATGTGTTCTTGGGGTACAGCAGACCAAGCAGCTTCCACACGTTGCCAAAGTTGATCTGGTGTGGCAGCTGGGGATGTATTCTGGGTCAATCGTTGAGCAACCATGGACCACATGTTTTCTATCGGCGAAAGATCTGGAGAGCGAGCTGGCCAGGGAAGCAATTCAATCTGGCGATTGACGAAGAACCCTTGGACGATGCGTGCCACGTGTGGTCGCGCATTATCCTGTTGAAATATGGCTGTGGGCAAGCCCTGAAGGTAAGGAAGGACAACTGGCTCCAACACCTCGGAGATGTAGCGCTGGCTGTTTAAAGTACCGGCAATGCGTACTAGAGGAGTGCGAGAGTGATATCCAATACCGCCCCATACCATAATACCCGGTGCAGGACCAGTGTGGCGGTGCATAACGCAGCTGTTCAGCATCCTCTCTCCACGGTGTCTCCAGACTCGAATCCGACCATCGTGGTGTTGCAGACAGAAGCGTGATTCGTCAGTAAAGACAATTTCATTCCATTCTGCCGTCCACATCCTTCTTTCATCGCACCATTGGCGGCGGAAACGTCTGTGGTTCTGCGTCAAGGGTAGGCGAAGCAATGGACGTCTTGCGGACAGACCACTCTGCTGTAAATGGCGTAGAATGGTACGCGCAGACACTGGATGATGCGGTACAGACTGAATGTGCTGTTCGTGATGTGGCTGAGCGATCCGTCACTGCCATACGCACAATATGCCTGCCATCACCTGAAGTGGTGCACTGAGGTGGATGCGATCGAACACGTCGGTCCGTCGTATCCTCCTGCATCTAACGATCACATATCCGCATTACAGTTGTTTGGTTTCGTCCAACACGACTACCGATTTCCCTGAAAGATAATCCACAATCTCGGTAGGCCACTTTCCTTCCTCTGTCGAACTCGGATACTTGATCAAAAGATGATCGCTGTTTTCTACGAGGCATAATTGATCGTTTTTTTGAAAAAACCACAAGAAAAACACAATTGCCGTACTTGAAATCGTCGAAATCTCCAAGCCTTAAATAGCGCTTTGAAGTGGCGCCACAGGCGCGCGTGATGTGCGTCTGCGCTGAAATTCTAATCATTTGCATATCTCACCTCCGCTAATGCATGTTGTAAATTTCATATTATTTGCATGCTTCCTTCAGGGTGTTGCATTTACGGTGGCCAGCAGTGTACATCTTTGATATAACCGCTAGACCAAGGTGTTGTGATCAAAAGAAGGGTGATCAGGGGAATGGAGCTCTGAGCCCATTTTATGATGGAAGGCTGTCCGGTCTAACATATTGTGTAAACCCTTGATGGTTTTTCCTCCGAGACGATTATGTGAAATCCCACCCTGTGTTTATGTCGAGCAATTGGTGCACAATCCCTAAGACCTTCTGGACCAAGCGTCACCTGTGACATCATGTCACCTGGAAGTTTCCAACCAATCACTGCTCGCAGTGGCATGACGCGGCGAATTTGAGGTGACTCGCCCAGTACGAGAGCGACTTTTATGGAATTCTGGTTGGACAGATGGGATTTTTTTATGCCCATGGAGAAGGAAGGACAGGGGCAACTCAACCTTTGAACTCGGGGGTTATAAATAGCTTAGTGAAGGCTGACTCGATCTTCTCTTCTCCGTGCTCGTTTGGTGTTGACCCTCAACCCTGTTAGCTGAGGGAATTCAGGGGAGACTGATGGAACTTGGAAGGATGACACGCTCTGCCTGATGACCACCGATTAAGTGCTCGGACCCGAAAACCGACGACTCGACGGAGATGAAGATAGCTCCCCACCTGGTCTCACGTTGGTGAAGTAACCAGAAAACCGATTACAACCGACCTCCAGTGCTTCGCCACAGCTAGCCGGCCGACCAGTGGTTTAAGGTTCGGGTTGGACAAACCGACATCCCTGGGATGAATACCGTGCCTCTCCAGATCCAGCACTGATGAGGAGACTCCTGATGCCCGAACGCTAGTTGACTCAGCAACGCCTGACTTCTGAAAAACCAATTCCATCCACTCGGCTGAAACAGATAAGCAAATGTCTTTTGGTATATTTCTTTCTTGCATATTGATTAGGTCATGCTCCCCTCTTTATTTTGACACTATAATCGTCTCGGATGGGAAATCCATCTTATACTGAAATGTGGAACCGTAATTTTTTTATTTAATGTTATTCTTGACCATCCAAAATATTAATCCAGAATTTGTCCTTTTATGTGGTTATTTCATCTAAGTTTCTTTTCGCATATGATTTAAATGTTAAAAATAAAAGTGTTTGTACACATTTGTCATGTTTCCTTGCAATCCCTGTACATTAGTTTAAACACAGCACTGTCACACCTTATAGTCAGTAAGAATCTGTTTTTGGGGTTATTGCTCATTTTGCATTGTATTCAAATTAATAGTCAAGGGGAATACTACCAACCCAAAGGGTTTTAAAAGAATAATTCCAACAAAGGTATAATTGCGACATTTGAAACATACTACGTAAAACGAACATTCCAACACGTTTTGGACAAACTGAATGATGAAACACTAACAATCATTGATGTATGGAAGAAATTCTCAATTATGGATTGTATCAATCAAGTTGGATTAGCGTTAACTGAATTAAAACCAGCAACTTTGAATGCGTGTTGGAAAGCGGTTTGGCCACAATGTGTAAAAAGCAAAGATCCCATCATCCCTAATACGACCGAATTTCCCAACATTACAATGGCACACACAATTGGTGGAGAAGGATTCGATGATCTATCCTATGAAGATATTGATGAATTATTAGTCGATAAAGCCTTAAGCGAAGATGAAATATTAGAGGTTGTCCTTGAGACTCCTAATCCCACAGAACGTAGAATAATGAAGAACGTGATAATGAAGAAAATGATCCTGTTCTAAATGCAGATTTAATAAAAGAAGGTCTGGAACAGGCCAAAAAATTGGGTAATCATTTTGTCAAACATGACCCTAATGAGGAACGCGCTGGGAAGTTTCAACGTGAACTGAAGTTGTTGACAGCCTCTTACAGCCTAACCAAAACACGAACACAACGGTTAATAACTGAATTCGTTCGTAAAACCGGTGAAACATCAGCACCAGAGGAAACTCATGCTGATTTTGCTCACGAGATCACAGAAAGAATTTCATTAATATAGGAAGAAGACGATGTCCACAACATTTCTAGTGATAGCAGTGACATTTCAATCGTACGCAAACGTATGCGATGTTTATTGTCAGAAAGTGAAAATGAATAACAAAATTTTATGTGTAAAACAGATTTTTTTATTCATGAAGATTTTTTTTCATTTTCATTACATATTATTACATGTGTATTTTGTTGAAATAAAATAATAAGCTTAAAACGAATATTTTCATGTGGTTTTTAAAATTATTTTTACTGATTTTTTATATCCGGAACCAATCTTCTTTTCTTCCATAGATACGTCTTTTTTTACGCGAATTCTTTTTACACGTATTCTTCAGGAACGTATCTATCGTGTAAAAACAGAATTAGGTGTATTTTGTTAGTGAGTGTGGAAAAGTTTTTTAAAACTGATTTGTGTATGTTATTACAGATAACACAAAGGTCAAGTTGACTGCTTACTTCAGTGGATGGATGCGGACACTGAATGATATTTATTTTTGCATATTCATTTTAGGACATCAATAATAAATATTTCTCAGGTTTTAGAACTGAAAATAAGATCAGATTTTCAAACAATGTTGTTTCTTTGATACTTTGCTTTTGTCATCTATTCACAATTTAATTAAAAATATAGCCACCATCTAACAATGTAATCAATTTCATGGATTTCTTTATTATATTGTTATTATCTTTATTATACAGTTTTGAAGTTGTAGCCAACTAACAAATAATATATTTTGTGAAGTCATCCAATTTATTCTTTTAAATCAATCATTGATAGAAGAGTGTCCTGTTCTATTGGTATACCAGGCTTTTTAATTGGTTAATTTTTGGCTTGCAAGCAAATAGGACGAACTCAATTCAATTTTAACCTCATACTCTTATTTGAAAATCCCACACATATTAATTCATGCTGTTAATCAGAATTTATATTTCACAATTGGTTTTTAAGCTAAAATTAAATTCAAAGTTGGTAAATGAAATATTGCATAAAAATTATTAATACACGTACTCTGAGCTAGCAAACAACAAAATTTGTTGAACTGCTGTTTGAAGAATGTAAAATTTTACTCCAATCAATTGACAAAATCAAATAAATAAATATTATTTTGCAAACATAATATTTTTTCTAAAGGTAACTTAATGCACTGTTCGTGAACAAAAAATCTCTATTTCCACTATTGCAAAACCCTACTTTTACCAGGACAATTTTTACCATCTTAGGTAAAAATTGACTCCCTCTGATTTTGGTATTTAGTAGGATAAAATATGCTGTGCGATAGTCGGATCAAGGATATGCTCTTGAATCCTCGGAAATAAAATGTTTGTACATGGCTTACGAAAACACTTGTACTTATCGATACATTTCGAAAGGGGTTTATAATCTGTTATCCGAGTGTAAAAATTGAAAACAATTTGCTACACACAAAGGGATGAGGGCCGCGGTGGCCCGGTTGGAAGAGTAACGGACTATCGAATCCAGCCAAACACCGTCGTGTACAAAGGGGACTGGTGCACGTTAAATCTGTCGTGGCCTCAAATGTCCTCACGTTGGTGTGGTGTTGAAGTTTGGAGAGTGGGGTGCCAGCTCAGGTGTTGCCTCGTCATCTGACCGTGGTTCAAAATTACGTGGTGTTGTCCTCGGACCTTTCCCTTTGGGATTGATCCCGGACCGTCACCAATAGCCCGTTGTGTTGCTCCAGTGTGACGTTAATTGAAAATACCAATACCACAAAGGGATGATGCATTAAAATTTAAAACAGTCAACTCAGTTAACACAAAAAACGTAGAAAGGTCCGAATTCATAAACATTTTTTCATTTTGTCATCGTAAAATGGGCAGTAAAATATTTATTGCAATACTGTCACAAGCCTTTTCTTTGCACAAATTTCATATCTTTAACATATACTGGTAGAGTTTGTTCTATGTTCTTCAGAGCTTACCCTCGGTTCCATAGGCTCTGAGTTCGCATCCCAATCTTGGTATGGATGTTCGTAGTGGTTCGAAATCAACATTAACCGTAGTTCGCAGTCTAATGAGCCATCATATAGTAAAAAAATCTTAAATGTAGAGAGCGACAAACAAAATCATCAGAGCTAAACGTATTTTATGTTAGTTGGAAAAAATAATCAAACTATTTGATGTATAACGACGTATCAGCTCTGAAATACGTATTTGAAAACAGTTTAAATATTTTAAATCATGGTTTCCTTTTTTTAATTCAATGTGAATGCAACCTACAACCCTATGCTTTTGCAAAGATTTTCTGTTCAATTTAATTTTTCTGCAAGCAAAGGGGATCATTTCGACTACTTATAGTGACTTTTCATTGGCTATGTCATTTTTGACAAAAAGCAGATTAAACTCAAAAGTTATTTTTATTATTCAGACTATTATATAATAATTATTACCTTAAGTTAGAAAATTACTTTTCAAAGTCTTTACTTAAATTAATAATTTCTTGCGTGTCAGACATCATGAAATTTCTTTGTCCCTTATAGTCAAACAAGAAATTTGCGAAATTGTGCTCCATTATAAACAGTAAATGAAAGGACATAAAAACATCTATTTTACTAACGTACCGCACAGCTAATTTTTAGTTTAAAATTATCTGATGAGAGAAAAATGTATCGAGCCTGCAAGTTTATTCTGATAGCTGCATTTTTTCTCTTGTATCGAATTTCAAAAACTCACTTTCTGGGCATTTTCAGAAAAAATGTAATATAATATTTTCTCTTTCCACTGATTATCAAAATTTTTGCTGCTACTATATCATTCGTCAATTTGATTTTCAACAAGATTTCCAAAATAATTAATTCCGAGAGTATCTTGCCTCTTCATAACGCAAGAAACAACTTATTCTTTGACACCCCAATGGTACTTTTCTTTAGACAGATGTTCCTATTCAACCAAAGATACCAAAGAGTACCAAAGATAAAAAAATTGTGAGGTCTTGGGTAAGATCTTCCCCATCCTTCCCATTCAGAAACAATCCCCGAACAAATGCTAATGGTTGCAACATATAAGATGAATGAAAAGTAGCCAAGAGGAGAGTGATTTTCATTGCCAAGGCGCCCATCCAGAAGGTACATCGTGTGGTTGTCGCGATTTCCTAACCATGTATTTTCTATGGGAGCTCCCCTCTCGAGAATCTGGCGAGGAACGACTTGGCGCGTTTGGTTTACAAAAGGCGATACACGATTCAAAAACGGCTACCAGCACAGAATTTTTAGACTAGAAGCTTTCGGCTCGGGATCACCACTGACCGCCGCGCCCGTCGTAAATCTCGTCATATCTATCGGGAAGATCTCCCGTCCAGATGGTTTTTAAAGGGTTCACACGGCCCCACTTAACTCGCTCCTTTTTTCCTTCCAGTTGACCAGTTTCAACTGGAAGGAAGAAAGGAGAGGATTTGAAGAAATCGAGTTGGCACTTATTCTTTTGGCGCACATTTTGAGTTGATCTTGATAAACCCTCTTTTTACAGCACCCACAAAACAAGAACACAAATCCCTGATTATATTTGAGAAAGCATAATGTTTATTCTTCTATTAAAATAAATAGCTATTTTACTTGTATTTTGACCTGGTCGTCATTTTTCAGCACACCACTCGGCCCACTACGATACAGTGTCTGTTTTTGTGGGAATACAATGTGCTCCACACAAATAGTAAAATACAATTTGATTAAAATACAATGCGAAATAAATATGACAGTATAGATTTATAGGACAATTTTCAGTGTAAGAATATTTTAGAAGTGAAGAATTTTTGTACTTGGTGGAATATGTTACAATAAAGATAATTATTTTTGTACCACATTGCTAACTAAAAAATTCACTAATTTTTTTAAATGGTGTTAGACTTCGCTATAGATCTATAAGAAATATTTATCATTCTAAATAGGTACGTTGTTTCCATTTCGTCTTAAGTGACAGAAGATCGAGTTTGTTTACTTTATGAATTGAAGTTATTCTTAGGCAACTTTGCTGTCTCAAACATTCGTTGAAAACATTGAATTTCTTTTTTAGAAACGCTCTAAAATTTACCTTTCGTTTTTGAAAAATTTATAATCGATTAACTTTGTTTCGTCTGTACATTTTGTTTTAAAACAAACTTTAATTTCACATGCGGAATGGAATTTTGTCGAAAAAAATGTATTTGCTTGAAAAAAAATTGATCATGAAAATCGTATCAATGATTTGTTAGCCTTTTATAACGATAGCGGAATTCGGAAATATCGCATTCCTGGTGCAAGAGTGCTACAAGTCAAAAAATATTGATAGGAAAATTGGCTGCAATAACACGCGTAAGTTTGTCATTTTTACTGGAAATGAACTTAAAGGTCCTTCAGAATCACTCGAAAACTCAAAACCGTCTTCTGTAATAGGGAATTGTGGAAGGATTAAAACGAGAAACTTATGATCCTGTATTAATTTATAAGCCGCAAAATTCCAAAACAATATATGGCCCCCTGATCTAGACGGATTGTCTGATCACAATAGCATATTTGCGTTAGGCTTGCAGACTAAAGAACAAAAAAAACATAATGGTTTCATTTTCCAATAAAATTATTTGTATAGATGCAACACATAGCACAAATTACTATGATTTCCATCTTAATTTAATTGTCCCCGATGAATTCGGGAATGAGTATCTTGTTGCTCATTTCATCACCAATAGTTTAAAGTTAAAAACTGTTCGTTGTTTATTTAGTAGTCTGAAATCTCGACTACCCAATATACACATAAATGAGGTAATAACTGATGATGATAATGTTCTATTATCAGCATTTCATCAAGTATTCGGTCCAAATATTAAGCATTTGTTGTGTAAATCTCATGTTTTACACAAACGTGGAATAGGAATTTAAATGCCAAAATCCCCAATAAAGATCTCAGGAACGAAATTCATACAAAGTTAGAAAATTTAAATGAAGAGGATCGAAATAAGTTTAAAAATCTTTTAGATGAATTTTTAAAATCATTTATAACGAAGGCTACAGATTTCATAAAATATTTTGAAATTGAGTACTGTAATAGGGTTCAGTTGTGGGCAGCATCTTATAGCGATTTTCCTCACGCCGAAACAGAAACTAATAATTATTGTGAATCGTTTCGCAATCAACTAAAAACGAATTATTTTGGTCGAAAATTCAATCGACGCATGGATGAACTGATTAAAATACACTGCTGGCCACCGTAAATGCAACACCCTGAAGGAAGCATGCAAATAATATGAAATTTACAACATGCATTAGCGGAGGTGAGATATGCAAATGATTAGAATTTCAGCGCAGACGCACATCACGCGCGCCTGTGGCGCCACTTCAAAGCGCTATTTAAGGCTTGGAGATTTCGACCATTTCAAGTACGGCAATTGTGTTTTTCTTGTGGTTTTTTCATAAGAACGATCAATTATGCCTCGTAGAAAACAGCGATCATCTTTTGATCAAGTATCCGAGTTCGACAGAGGAAGGATAGGGGCCTACCGAGATTGTGGATTATCTTTCAGGGAAATCGGTAGTCGTGTTGGACGAAACCAAACAACTGTAATGCGGATATGTGATCGTTGGATGCAGGAGGGTACGACGGACCGACGTGTTCGATCGCATCCACCTCAGTGCACCACTTCACGTGATGACAGGCATATTGTGCGTATGGCAGTGACGGATCGCTCAGCCACATCACGAACCATAGCACAGCACATTCAGTCTGTACCGCATCATCCAGTGTCTGCGCGTACCATTCGACGCCGTTTACAGCAGAGTGGTCTGTCCGCAAGACGTCCATTGCTTCGTCTACCATTGACGCAGAACCACAGTCGTTTCCGCCGCCAATGGTGCGATGAAAGAAGGATGTGGACGGCAGAATGGAATGCAATTGTCTTTACTGACGAGTCACGCTTCTGTCTGCAACACCACGATGGTCGGATTCGAGTCTGGAGACACCGTGGAGAGAGGATGCTGAACAGCTGCGTTATGCACCGCCACACTGGTCCTGCACCGGGTATTATGGTATGGGGCGGCATTGGATATCACTCTCGCACTCCTCTAGTACGCATTGCCGGTACTTTAAACAGCCAGCGCTACATCTCCGAGGTGTTGGAGCCAGTTGTCCTTCCTTACCTTCAGGGCTTACCCACAGCCATATTTCAACAGGATAATGCGCGACCACACGTGGCACGCATTGTCCAAGGGTTCTTCGCCAATCGCCAGATTGAATTGCTTCCCTGGCCAGCTCGCTCTCCGGATCTTACGACGATAGAAAACATGTGGTCCATGGTTGCTCAACGATTGACCCAGAATACATCCCCAGCTGCCACACCAGATCAACTTTGGCAACGTGTGGAAGCTGCTTGGTCTGCTGTACCCCAAGAACACATCCAAAGTCTCTTTGAATTAATGCCGAGGCGTGTAGCAGCGGTGATCTCCAACAATGGCAGCTACTCTGGCTACTGATTTTGGCAGGAACCACACTTCACAGAAGTCTATAAATTTAATCATTTGATACTTGGTCAACATGTTATCTACAAAATAAATTTTGTTGTGATATCTCTTGTCTTTCTTGGTGTTGCAATTTGGGTGGCCAGCAGTGTATTATTTGAAGTAGAAAGACTTTCATTTGAACCACGAATACAAAAAAAAATAACGCAATTTCCTACTAAATCTAATTTTGCTTCAACTATTAAGTCTAGGCATGATAGGGCAAAAAAATATCTGATGCTGATGTTGTTTTAAATTGTAAATCTTGGTCTGTTTGTTCACAGACTGTAAAAAATAGATTGTATACAGTGAAGCGAGTAGAAGAACAGTGTAATATGTCCGACTTCTGTTATTTTAAATGCCCAGAATTGAGTTGCATGTCACTATGCACTCATTTATACCACTGCAATTGCCCAGATAATCATTATTTATGTAAGCACATTCATAAAATACATTCTACTGTAGCAAGTAATCATTTTTATGTTGATGGGACGCAAACAATAGAAAATCGCGATCTACTGTCTAGAATAGAAATTGGGAATTTTTCGAATCCTCTTTCAGCCAATAACAAAATTGCAGCTTGCGAAGAATTATGTTCAAAATTAATCCAAAAAATTTAGAAATAAATCAGTTCAAGAGGTAATGTTAAGTAATGTTTTTCAACCTTAAACACGTTAGTTGCTGCATGTGATGGTATTTCAAGTTCTAATGAAAAATCTTTATCAGTTATGCCCATATGTTCAGTATTGCCAAATCAAAAGATCACTAAGCAAATTCAATTTTATAGAACGAGTAAGAAGCGTAAAAATACGAAAAAACATTTAGATAAGTCAAAATGCGTAGAAGAGTATTTTAGTATTGAGGATGCTGACGATATCTCGTATTTGTATGAATCTCCTCCTAAAAAATTTAAAGTAAGTGATAAATCTTTCACTTCAAATTTAAGTAATACAACAGGAAATCCATCACTGTATAATTTAGGTCCATATGTCTTAAATGATTATATCTTGAAATCTCTAGATCCTTACATTGATGAAGAACATTTTCTCAGGTCTAATTTTCCCGATTTTGTCAAAAGCTGGGTGTATGACGTAATTATAGATGCGTATATCTTTTCATTGTGCGAACAAAATGCTTATTTTTCTTTTCTTGAATCATCTGTTGCACGATTTATTTTTCTGAAATAGATTTTGAACCGATTTTGGCTCGTAATATATGTACACTGTCGAAGTTCGTATTTATTCCGGTCTGCATTAACAATAGTCATTGGGTCCTAATCTTGATAAGTAAAAGACAAAAAGTAATTTATTTTTTTGACTCACAGGGTAGCTATGATAAAACTGCTCTGATTTGTCCAGAAACGTGCAGGACAATTTTAAATAAGTTGGATAACGCCAACATGCATGGAGTACTTTTCATCCAGTGCATATTTTACAAAAAGATAATGTTAATTATGGTGTATTCTTATGGTACTATGTGCATCAATTAGTTAGTAATTCAAATGTCAATAAGCCGTTTGACACATGAATTTAGACAGCATATTTATAAAATTTTAACGGGGAGAAAATCGCATCAAAAACTCAACAAAATGAAATATGATGAATTCTCAGAATCAGATGTATGTAACTTTTTAAAATTCGATTACGTCAATAAAAATAATGTGTCAGATAATGTAGTTAAAGTAAATGGTATCGATATCTCAAATTTTATGCTAAAATATCATTAGACGTCAATATAACTCCTGATGAAGAAAACGTTTTATTGGAAACATCAAAGTGGTTCAGGAAAGGGTGGTTATATGACACAATTGTAGATTCCTTCTTCTATAAACTGACACAAAACTCCAAAAACTTCATGTTTATTGAGTCACTCTCATCAACATCACTTTCACAAAACAACAACAAAGAATTTAAATTCTTCAAAAATGGTGACTCACTCAAATCAAATATTTTTTCCCTATTCACATAGATAGTCATTGGTTGTTACTGATTGCTAATATAGAAAAATATTGTTTTGAATTTTATGATCCTCTGAATGAAGTTCCAAGTAAAAAATGTTCGGATTTGATAAAAAAAAGTGGAGGGAAATGTTTGATTCGCTTTTTAAATCTCCGAAACATTGGTCATTTTCTCTCCCTTCTCATATAAATCAAAAAGACGATATTAACTGTGGGTTTTTTATTTTGTTACTTCGCATATCAAAAATTAAACGATGCATCTTTGATAAATGATTTTGACACTATAACTTTCAGAAAGTTTATATGCAATTGCATAATGGGATAATACAAAAATATCTTATTGTTAAAAATTATAAAATTTTATTGTTAATTCCTCAGATGTCCAACAGTAAGTACATTTTTGTAATTAGGATAGAAATTTCTCAGAGGGGCCGGACAATCAACAGGTAAGAAGGTAAGTTTTTTTATTTATTTTAGAGGACAGGGCTCTTGGCGATACCTCTTAAAAAAAGACGCATCTGGATTCTTACCCCATTGGGTGATGTGAAAAAAGAATCGCCTGATTTCCTTTATTTGCAGCTATTAAAAACCATTCTTTGAAGTCACCATCACCACGAACCATTCTTTGAAGTCAGAAGAGAAGATAAATTAAACATTTTAGTAGATATATTTTTCCAAAAAAAATACGACTAATAAACACAGGGTGGTACATAAAGTGTTTTCCTGATTAAGAAAATTCATAACATATAAACGAAGCTTGTTAGAACTAATTTTTTTACAAAGTTTAATTTAATTTTTAAAAAATTTCCAAGACATCTCCATACAGTTCGACTTGATCTCCTTTCGTTGCACAGAGAACATCTAGTCGATACTCGACATCTATATTTTGTCCAACATCTATTAAGTGACCGTAGCTAAACATGAGTAATTTTTTCCTGTGTCGTTCTTCGCAAACCTCTCGGTCCAATACGTCACAGCCCTTCTGAAACACTTAAAAGCTTCTTATTTTCTGACTTATATGTTTGATTCTAATTCTATGTAACAGAGTTTAGTGTGATACATTTGAAGCTGAAAACTAATGTGTGCTGAGTCCTGTGACAGATTTAAATGTAAATTTGACATGCTCTCTTAGTTTTTGTAGTATCTTATTCCTTTTACTTTTTCAGGATTTTTCCATTCTCTAGCATCGATCAAGATTGTACCTATTTTCATAAAAGCTATCAAATCAGTTAGAAATTCACATAATTTCAGTTGTTCTTCTTTATCGATACTGAAAGCAATGTCATAAATTGAGCGAACGAAACTTAAATGATAGTAAATTGTAGCATGGGTATAGAATATAGAATCCAAATGTCTTTAATGAATAATTTTTTTCTTGGTACTAACCACAATTACTATAGTAGTAAATATACATATAATACAATGCGATTGTATATCACAATGTAGGAGAAACAAAGTAAGGAAGCCAGTTAATTTTTTTTAATTTAAGAAAGGTTTATTCTTAGCCTGTTACTAAGGAGCAACAAAACTGCACAATTCAAACGATCGCTAGATCCCCGTGGTACTACAGACTGATGTTTACAGAGAAATTAAATTGAATACAATCCAAAAACCCATTCTATATCTTTCTAAAAAGTTCTATAACAACCTAGTCAATATTAATAATCCCACCATCCATGATATTGGACAGCGAAATGTTGCGGTCATATTTGAGCATTTCTAAGTTTGATAAATTGGTGTTTTATTTTTAATTAAATAAATCATTATTGTCTATCAATATTTTTTCGAACGTCTTTTTCGAATTCCTCTATTTCAGAATGTATTCAGGAAATCGAAATTTGACACGCTTGCTCATATCTTTCGTTTTTCAGAATTCTACATTTTTCAATGACCAGAATTTCATTTCTGTATTTATGTGTTCCAGTACTTACCATATTAGATATATTATTTAGGAGTTAAATTTTAATGAATTGTTTTATTTTATGCAAAATATCACTAGACGGGTAATTTCTTGGTGATATACGTATATTTTGACAAACTTTCCTTGAGCCTGGTTAAATAAGTTATGGTTTGTAGAATTCTATTTTATAAAAATAAATAGAAACTTTGTCAAGTAAGGTGTGTAACTTCTTATTTTAAAATGACAGGTAAAGTTAAAATAAAGTTATGCTAAAATAAGATAGGTTACGTTAAATCAAAACGGGTGGAAATACGTTATTATTCATAGATATTTCTAAATTTTGACAGATTTTCATTGCAAGACGATTAAATAAAATAAAATTAACATTTGTTTTTCATGTTTCATGAGCACTATTTAAAGCAGTACTCCATAGTCAAATAACTACATCTGTCATTCTAAATAGGTACGTGTTTTCCATATGGAAATTGAATCTCAACTGAAGAAAGTACCATAAGGATTCGATTTAAAACTGAATTTCTTTTGTAGTAAAGTGAATTTTAAATAAGACTGCTCACCTAGGAATATCATAGTAAGGAAGTATTTGAACTAAGACTGTTGAAAACTAGAAATTTTTTGTCTTCGTGATAGATGGTCGAGGTTGCTTACTTGAAGTTGAAACTGTTCGTATACAACTTAGGTACCTGTGAAACATTGGTTGAATGCAGTGATTTTATAAAAATTGTAATCGATTGAGTTTGCTTTGTCTACACTGATGACATTTATTTTTAAAACAAGATCCGTTATTTCACGTGCCGCTGAATAGAATTTTTAAGAAAAAAATGTGTGCTTCAAAATAAATTAACCACGAATGAAGTAACAGTTTAATTTGCCATCCTCTCACAATGATAATGTAATTCGAAAACATAGAATCCATGGTGCAAGGGTACCACAAATAATAAATATCGATAGAAAAACTGAGTGCAAGACTTTACGCTGAAAGTTCGTCATTTTACTCAAAATGAACTTCATTCAGGAGCATTTGTAATCAATCCAAAACTCAAAATCGACTTCTGTAGTACATCTTAGAAAAAACTTTTGTAGTTTATCTAAGAGTAAGAGTGGGGTGAATATGAATTGGATTATATGGATGGATGTATCATGTATACATCTATCCATATATTTGCGTCCGAAGTAAATTGTAGTATTGTTCAGAAATCTATAAAAACAGGCGAAAGAAACATGTGTATTCTATGGGAGCATTTGTTTTCGTGACTAGAACAGTAGAAATATGATAGTTTGTTAAACACCAAAATGTATTAATGAAATAATACTCGAAATTTAATTTTTATGCATTTTGAGGGCGCAGTTTTATTTCTACCTCGCAAACAGTAGTTCCATTTCTGAAAATAAAGAAGGAACAAACCAATTTGCAGCATCCATTATTTTTAATTTGAACCTTTAGTTCAGAAATCTATAAAAACTTGTGAAAGTTTCTTGTGATTTCTAAAAACATTTAGGAAACCGTCTCAATGAAACAGTTATCCCCTCATACAGACTTCTTCCACATTTAATTTTGCTATTTTTCCCGCATTTGAAATCTACACGCGAATGCCATTTAGATGCATAAAAATAGTGAAAACATCTCGTCTAAAAACAAAATTCAGGTTTTTGAATCATGTATCGCCTTTTGTAAACCAAACGCACCAAGTCGTTCCTCGCCAGATTCTCCAGAGGCTGGGGAGGTGAACTCCCATTAAAAATACATGGTTAGGAAATCGAGACATCGTTGTCAACACACGATGTACTTTCTGGATGGGCGCCTTGGCAATGAAAAGCACTCTCCTCTTGGCTACTTTTCTGTCATCTTATATGTTGGCAACCATTAGCGTTTGTTAGGGTATTGAATGGGAAGGTGTATGGAGACAAGAAAGAAATATCTTCTTGTCGAAGACCTCATCAGATAAGATGTTATTTGATTTGGTAAATGTAGGTGAGATTTGAAAGATGATTTAGAGCGTCTCGGATGCTGATATCAAATTTAAACGTGCTGGAAAATGGTTAAAGAAAAGCGAGAGGTTGGTAATGGAGAGAATATTTTGGCCTAGAAAGTTCAAATAAATATTTCAAATTATTTAAGAAATAAAATTATTCCATGAAAATTTTAGGACCCTATTGTGGCAGAAATTAACAAATTTTAAGCTGCTTTTTCTTCTACTTCATTTCCCCAGTGTTCACAAAATTCAAACTTGAAAGGCATTTTAAATATGAAATCACATACAATTTTTGTTGGCTTTCACTTTTTTTGTTAAACATCGTTACTATCGTTTTTGATAAAGTAGAAAGAAAATGTTAAAAATAAAAATGTGGGCACATGCCCATTTTATACAACTTTAGGTAATGTATGTAGTTTAATTTCTTAATTTAAACAATAGATATCCCATACTTAGTAGGGGCAGCGGCAGCCCGGTTGGGAGAGTAGCAGTGTAGCAACCGGAGGTTTGCGAGTTCGAAACTAGATCCAATCAAACACCATCGTGTACATGGGGGCTGGTATACGTTAAATCTGTCGTGGTCTCAAATGTTCTGACGTTGGTGTGAAAGTTTGGAGACTGGGGTGCCAACTCAGGTGTTGACATCATCTGATCGTGGTTCAAAATTACGTGTTGTCCTCGTATTTTTCCCTTTGGGATTGATCCCGGACCGTCGCCAATAGTCCGTTGTGTTGTGCTCCAGTACTACGCTAATTAAATTACCTATCCATACTTAGCCTTTCAGGCAGATATTAACTATCTAAAAAAGTGCGCGCTGCTCCTTTGTCTTTAAAACAAAATTTTTTTCTCTCTCAAATACTTATTTAGTTTAAGAGAGATATTCAAATAACCTTTTATGTAAAATATTTTAGCAAAATGAAAAAATTAAATGAAGAAATATGGACCACCTTCGAAACGTTTTCTCAACACCTGCCTGAGTGTCAATTATTTTCTTTCTCAAGAATATATTACATTTATAAAAAATTATTCAGTGTTAATCAAATTATTAAATCTAATTTATTAGGAATAAATCTTTTTTTGCAGATATTTCAAGTTTTGCATTTCAGTTGGGTAACATTTTTTTTTACAAGTTTTGCATTTCTGTTGGGTTTTTGCTAAGAAACCGCGACGAGGTATTCCTCGCCAGTAGGGACATCAAAAATTCGGTAGCAACGATACCGCGTCACCTGTTCCTGAAATGCCATTCGTCCAGTGTTAAAAGATAAAATCTGCTTTGTGCCGCCATCTATCGTACGATAACAAAGGGACAAATTAAAGTTCACTATTTCAACACTTCCCCTTGAACTTCTAATTTTGTATTGTTCATCACACCAAGGGCTGTTCTTAACCCTTGAAAACGTTTCTTTGGTAAGGCTTTGGTGAGAACATCTGCAACTTGCAGATCACCATTAATGTGTTCAACATTAATTTCACCATTTAAAACCTTTTCACGCACAAAATGGTACCTAATGTCAATGTTTTTTGTTCGCTGGTGAAACTCAGGATTTTTACACAGTCGAACAGCACTAGCATTATCAATTAGCAGTGTAGGAAACACCATCAATGGAGCGATATCATCAAATAACCATTTAAGCTAAATTAATTCCTTGGCAGCCTCACTTACAACAATGTACTCAGCTTCTGTGGTACTCAGTGATACAGACTGCTGTCGACGACTTGCCCAGCATATTACTGCTCCATTGTATTTGAACAAAATACCAGACACAGATTTTCTAGTTGTTGCATCACTGGCATAATCAGCATCAGAATATGCCTCTAGAATACCTGGTTTAGAGCCACACTTAAAGATTAAACCCAGGCCTGCTGTTCCCATAATGTACTTCAATACACGCTCAATCATTGACCAATGCCTTTGGTCAGCTTTATCCAGAAACTGGGAACAAAACGACACAGAAAATGAAATATCTCGTCGAGTAGCAACAGCCATGTACATCAAACTACCCACCGCTTGCCTATAAGGAACTTTGTCACCATCTATTGCTGTAGTTTCTTCCTTTTGGGAAAAACCTTTTGCCACTAAACGAGCTTTAAATCTATCAATGTCGCCATTGGCATGTCGTTTAATTTGTACACCCATTTATTTGAAATAGCTTGTCTTCCTTCTGGTAAATCGGTTAAATACCATGTTTCATTCTTTGCTAGAGATTTGAGTTCTTCATCCATAGCAACTTGCCAGTCATTGGCATTCTCCGATTTTATCGCCTAATAATAATGTTCAGGTTCACATTGTTCTGTAATACAGCATTCAATCAGACGTTCAGGCGCCTTTAATTGCTGTTTGCTTCTCAACTGCCGAACACACTGTACTTCATCAGGAGTCTCATCTGGATCAAGCTCAAGTGAAGATTCATTGTTAGATTGCTCAAAAGTGGTTGATGTTTCCACTCTAACAATGGCAGAAGTTGACACCGATTCAGAAGAAAATATGACATCTCTGGATCGTTCTACCTTCCGTGTACCTCTGAACCACACACGATATCCATCCACATCATCTAAGTATCCAACTAAAATACCTTTTTGACTTTTTGAGTCCCACTTGTGATTTTGCTTTGGAGTATGGACAAAGCACTTTGTTCCAATGATTCTAAGATAGTCAAGTCTTGGAATTTTACCAAAAAACAATTAAAATGGGGATTTACCTTCAACCGCTGAAGTTCCAGCACGGTTTAATATGTGCACAACAGCATTGATAATCTCAGCCCACAGTGACTTTGGCAGGTCTTTTGTAATTACAATAGAACGTGCCAATTCTACCAGTGTTCGGTTATTTCGCTCAGCAGTTCCATTTTGTTGAGTTGTATAAGGGTGCTGTAGCGAAATTCTGCTCCTATTTTCTTTAGAGGACTCTTAAAGTGTTTATTATTGAACTCCAATCCACACCATCAGTCAATACTGCTTTAATAGGCTTTTTCGTTTGGGTTTTGAAGAAAACAAAAATTCTTCAAACATTGCAAAAGCTTCAGACTTATGTTTCAGAAAATATGCTTTCCTGAATTTCGATTAATCATCAGTAAAGCACAAAAAATATCGTGAACCACCCATTGATTCTTGCTCCATAGGTCCACAGACATCAGTGTGTATAAGTTCACCGATATCTTTTGCACGCTGTTGTCGACTCTTGAATGGTATAACCTGCGTTGTTTACCAAGTATGCATGCCTCACAAGCCTTGTTATCTGTCTTCACTGCAATACCTTGTGAATGTAGCAACTTCTTCACATGCTGTTTGTTTAGGTGTCCAAGCCTCTCATGCCAAAGCTGGAGAGAATCATGTTCATTTAATTGTGCTTCACACTCAGTAGATGGAATTGTGACAGTATTATTTACTCCAGGCAAATTTACGCTACACAATAATTTAAAAAATTACCGCAGCGAATTCCAACAGCAACGATACCCTTAGGTTTCGTGAATTCACAACTGTCATCTGACATATTAAATTTTGACCCATAGTCAAGAGCTTGACTAACAGAAAACAAATTTCTTGAAGCCTCTGGGGCATATAACACATTTTCCAGTACACTATTATTCCACTTTCCATGTACGAGCATTTTCATTGATATAATACCACATCCATATGCTTTCATAGTGGAACTATTACCAACTTGAATTTCAATTTGGTTTATGTACTCTGTGTATGACCGAAACCAGTCACTTCTGTTTGTAATGTGCTGTGTGGCTCCAGTATCAATCACCCATGTGTTGTCACTCTGCATTCAGACATTCACTGATAAATACTTTATCGTTGTTAAATTTCCTACCACTGTTTACATACATAGAATTACTTTCATTAAATTTACAGTCTCTTTTCACATGGCCTCTTTTGCCACAGTTAAAGCATTTATACTGCTTTCCCTGTTTGTTTACAGTTCTGTCAAATTTTGATACACCACTCTTACCTGAGTTTGAAGACTGTCCTTTTTAAAAGCCAGCTTTAGCCAACAAAGCAACAAGTTCATTCTCTTTAGAACATTCTGATGACCTTGGAATTGAGTGTGAAATGAATCTCTGTTTTGAGTTCTTAACACCATTTTATGTTTGGAACTTCAAAGGTAAGGAAAACCTTTTTTTTGCAATATACAAAACTCTTGCTAATGTGCATACCGACAATACATGAAAAAAGCTTGTGCTGTTTGTGATCAATCTTAATTTGAAAATGTAGTGCTCAAAAAATTTTGTTTGCTCAAGAAATTATATTTTTTATTCAGCCCACTATCAATGTAAATTTAAAAAATTATATGTATGAGGTTAGGAAATACCTGCTATATTCTATCGTTTGATAAGGTTTTAATCAACATTGTTACACTGTTCAATGTACTTATATTTTCCTTAGGAATCCCAAGATTTGTTCCCATGCGTTCATCACTCTTTGCAAAAGAAATTGAACATGGTTTTCATTTGTACACTCACACAATGCTTCTTAATATCTCAAAGCTGTCGCAAGAAAAATTTATCACCTCAAAAGACTTCTAGAAATGTTCCAAAAATGGTGTTATCTGTTTTAAATTTCTTATTATTTATTCAATGCTGATATGTTAATAGTTAATGTACTTTTATTCGTACACAGTTCCCATTAAGCTAAAAGAGGACCTGATTTAAGCCCCAAAAGTTTCAATTTCTATCATTAAATGTCTCTAAAACCTTAAGTTTTGCAAGAACTTTATATATATTTCACTGCACCTTTCCAAAACCAAGTTAATACCAATGGTATAACATTTATAGGTTATCTGAAAGTGATTGGTTTGTAATCTGGGTTCATGAGACCCAAATATAATACTTATGAAAATTTCTTCATATGCACTAATAAGTGAGTTACTGTGATCTGTATGAAACGTAGCCTATAAAATGAAAAATTTCCTGTAAGAGGTACTAATTTTTATTTTACTTGAAGAGTGAAAATTCTGCCTGAACAAGCAGTTTGATTGTTAGTGCCTTGGAAATCATGTTATTGTCTACTTTGCCTTTTGTTTTAATTATATTCTGATAATGTTAATATCTAATACATCTTAATTACTTTTAGAAATCTCGTGCTATTTTGGCTCAACCATCTATTTGGTTGCCTGTACCTCTTAAAAAATCTTGTGCTTTATCTTCTATTATTGCACCACTTAAACATGCTTTTTATTTTGGTTGCCTGCTTCTCGTTTACGCGTCTTTAAAAGACTCAAACCTTCATCCCCTCAATCCAGTTCACTGCAGATGCCTGCTGTTGTATTTCTGCAATGTCCACTGTTGCCTGCCCTAATGTGCCTCCACAACTACCATTAATGCCTGCCTCACTGGAATCAGCTTCGCTTTCGTTCTCAGCACTTTTCGTTTTGTTAATTCTAACCTCTGCTTCTGTTTTCAATATCCATTTCTGTTGATAATGGTACCTTAAATCCTCTCTCCCTTGATAAAACTTTTACTACACATGGTAAATTGGAAAGTAAAAGGAATGTTTCAACTGATATATCTTTCTGATTCAGTAATTTCTCAGATTCACCTTTTTTCTTTGTTTCCGAGTTACTTTCTGTTCAATTAGATTTGGTAAATGGTGAGTATTTCTAATAAGATTGATATTTTGGGAAATTGTATAGGTAAAACTAGTATACTAAAGAGAAACAAGAAAAAATATCTATTTTAAAGTTCATTTGTTAATTAAAGAACTGGAAAGGGTAGAAGTCTTGTTGAATCAATCCAGTGTTTACAATGTAATGGTTTTACTTATACGTATAAAAGACCTTTAGGGAGATGTTTTGTTCAATCAAATAAATTTAACCAATAATTTTAACTGGATATAATAATACATTACAATGAAATTCATATTTTCAGTTAAATAGTAATACAAATAGTTCTTCCCTAAGTGAATCGGTTTGGTTTTCCACCCCTAAAGCAGGAATTTGGGATATCGAGAAGTTCAAATAGTAACCAATCGATTTCAAATATTAATCAAACTTCGGGTAAATGTACTCTTTATCTGAGGAAATGGGAAAAGTGTAGCAGATTTTTCTCAACTATGCGGAAAGTTTATTACCATTATAAAATTTGTTAAATATGGAGATTCATAACTCTGAAGGAAGCAACATTAAAGTTTAATAGAAATGTAAATAAACATTAGTATAGTGCATAACATAGAAAACATTAAAATTTTATCATTTGATAGTATTAGTAATTTTCAAATTTGGTTAGAATTTGAATCTAGAGCAACAATTAGTTCTTTTAGGGAAAAGAGTCTAGAACTTTTGATTATACATGTTCAGTATGAAGTCTACACATTTAGACTCGTGAAGATGTGTTAGATGGCAGTGTGCAGTCATTTATATAGCTGTAATTGTTTAGATGATAATAATTTATGGAAGCATTACTTATAAAGTGTATTCTATCATAGGAAGTGAAAAAAATTGAATTATAATTTAAATCAAATCCAGACAAAAGGTCTTGAATGCCATTACTCAAAAACTTTTGTGAGGAATTGTGCACCTTTTGTATGCTCAAGAGTCGGTGCAGTGTCATTGTTTGTTAAGTGATGAAATTTATCTTCAACAAACCTCACCTTACCCCCCCCCCCTCCATTTTCTTGTTGACTCCCAAGAGGAAGCTTTTGTGCTACACGTCGCTTTCATGTTCCCATTAACAGCGACTGCTAGTGGTTGGGAAAATAGGAGAAGGACATTCCCGGAATCCCCCCCCCCCCGAAATTGAATCCTGGCTATGCTAGTGATATGAAAGATAGCAGTTCCAAAAATTAGTTAATGAGGATTTACCTACTTTGAGTAAATTAAGTCAATTCTTCTGTCCTTTAATGCTGCAAATCTGTTTGATATGTCATCGTAAAATGGCTGCTTCTTCATAAGCGTCACTAATACGTCTTTCTGAATAGAAATATTTGCTAAAGAAAGTCTCTTGCAAAATAGTATTTCTTTTGTAAGTTTTTATTCTTTTAAGGCAAGAAAAACTCCTTTCCACTGATACACTTGTAAATGGAATTGTTAAGACAAGAGAAAACAAATTATATGCTTCTGTGAAAAAATTTCTTTATCATCATAAAGCATTCAAAGAAGTTCTTGCATCGATATATTCCTGAATTTTCAATCGGCATATATAAGACAGTTCATTTTTAAGGCGCTGGTTTTTTTAAACACATCGCCGTAAAACTGTTGAAGATTTTCAAGTGCCTGAGATGGAAAACGTAAATTAAATTGTTCGAATTTCGTTGTATTAGCAAGACAAATTGAAATTTTTCACAATCTTGAAATCTTGTGTTTATTTCCATAAGAGTGTGGTCTAAATTTCAAAATATAGCTGTTGATAATTTTGAGAAATTGTTTTTAGTGAAAGAGCAGCATATTCCCGTTTAGATTAGACTATTTCTGTGATTTTACGCGTGTTTTAAAAACATCATCGTCCCTTTTACGGCTCAATAGCTCACGAGTGTATTTTTTTGAGATACACAATAGTTTAAATCTAGTGATTTTTTCTGGAGAATTTCGAATAACATATCAGTAAGGCCAAAAATTTCGCTGAATACTACTGTCAAAAATGTAAATTCAAAATCGTTCATATCATTTAAAAATCCCTTTGCAAGTTGAATTGTTGTTTTGTCTGAATGTTTGTCATAAATTCGAATATTTTTTTAATTTATCCCAACAATCGCATTCACTAATTCCTAATTGGAGGACCATCAATTGTGTTATGGTTGGTATACGTCTTGCGGAATTTGATGTAAGAGCATAAGATCGCTTCGCCAAATGATGAAATAACGAAGGAATGCCGCTGAGGCTTGCAAAAAAATTCGACACTTAGAAATTTTAGAAAAACGTCGCTGTAATACAAGATTGAAACGATGTGCTAGACAATAGACAAAAACGGTTTGAGGAGCTTTATCCTTGAAATTTTTCTGCAGTCCATTCAAGTGTCCAGACATTACACTGACCCCATCGTAACATTGTCCTATTAATTTGTGTTGATAATCAAACTGATCCAAAATTTTGTATAACATTTTTGACTTTGTCATGGAAACCCAAAAATTGCTCAACTAATACGCCTTCACAAATCTTAATATTAAGAAGCACTGGGAAGTTTGATTTATATCAGTGGTATCCACTTGAATAGAAAAGAATTTAGCCCTGTTTATTTCATCTTTGACGTGATCATTTATATAATCGGAAATACACTGCTGGCCACCCAAATTGCAACACCAAGAAAGACAAGAGATATCACAACAAAATTTATTTTGTAGATAACATGTTGACCAAGTATCAAATGATTAAATTTATAGACTTCTGTGAAGTGTGGTTCCTGCCAAAATCAGTAGCCAGAGTAGCCGCCATTGATGGCGATCACCGCTGCCACACGCCTCGGCATTGATTCAAAGAGACTTTGGATGTGTTCTTGGGGTACAGCAGACCAAGCAGCTTCCACACGTTGCCAAAGTTGATCTGGTGTGGCAGCTGGGGATGTATTCTGGGTCAATCGTTGAGCAACCATGGACCACATGTTTTCTATCGACGAAAGATCCGGAGAGCGAGCTGGCCAGGGAAGCAATTCAATCTGGCGATTGACGAAGAACCCTTGGACAATGCGTGCCACGTGTGGTCGCGCATTATCCTGTTGAAATATGGCTGTGGGCAAGCCCTGAAGGTAAGGAAGGACAACTGGCTCCAACACCTCGGAGATGTAGCGCTGGCTGTTTAAAGTACCGGCAATGCGTACTAGAGGAGTGCGAGAGTGATATCCAATACCGCCCCATACCATAATACCCGGTGCAGGACCAGTGTGGCGGTGCATAACACAGCTGTTCAGCATCCTCTCTCCACGGTGTCTCCAGACTCGAATCCGACCATCGTGGTGTTGCAGACAGAAGCGTGACTCGTCAGTAAAGACAATTTCATTCCATTCTGCCGTCCACATCCTTCTTTCATCGCACCATTGGTGGCGGAAACGTCTGTGGTTCTGCGTCAAGGGTAGACGAAGCAATGGACGTCTTGCGGACAGACCACTGTGCTGTAAACGGCGTCGAATGGTACGCGCAGACACTGGATGATGCGGTACAGACTGAATGTGCTGTGCTATGGTTCGTGATGTGGCTGAGCGATCCGTCACTGCCATACGCACAATATGCCTGTCATCACGTGAAGTGGTGCACTGAGGTGGATGCGATCGAACACGTCGGTCCGTCGTACCCTCCTGCATCCAACGATCACATATCCGCATTACAGTTGTTTGGTTTCGTCCAACACGACTACCGATTTCCCTGAAAGATAATCCACAATCTCGGTAGGCCACTATCCTTCCTCTGTCGAACTCGGATACTTGATCAAAAGATGATCGCTGTTTTCTACGAGGCATAATTGATCGTTTTTTTTGAAAAAACCACAAGAAAAACACAATTGCCGTACTTGAAATCGTCGAAATCTCCAAGCCTTAAATAGCGCTTTGAAGTGGCGCCACAGGCGCGCGTGATGTGCGTCTGCGCTGAAATTCTAATCATTTGCATATCTCACCTCCGCTAATGCATGTTGTAAATTTCATATTATTTGCATGCTTCCTTCAGGGTGTTGCATTTACGGTGGCCAGCAGTGTACATTCAATCATTTCATTTTGAATAGTTTTGGGAGTCACCAGTGAAGACATTTTTAATCTTATTGCAATGATTTTAAATTTCTATAGGACTTTTGATATCAACAATCCTAGTATTTTCTTGAAATTTCGGTGATTTATGGAGTCACTGCTTTCATCATGGCCCCGGAATGCCATTTCTTGTTTGCTCAAATATGTTATTGTATCAATCACTGTTTGTAGAAACAGTATATTCAAATGAACGTTTTCATTGAGATGCACTTTAAAAAATCTAGCATTCTCCCTCAGGGCATCGGCAATCGTGTTATGATTTTAAAAAATTTCTTACATTAATTCACACTTCAGATGTTCAGCAGAATTATCGTGCCTATGGAGTGCTCATGTTATGTTTAATAAGTCTGCGAATCCGTCTTTATTCCAAACAGAATGTTTATTACTAAAAAGCAAGCACGGCCAACAAAATAATCTTTTTAAGGTTACACTACTGCATAACCATTTATATACTGAGTAAACCAACACTCTTGAAAAC
Source organism: Meta bourneti (assembly GCA_933210815.1). Taxonomy (NCBI): domain Eukaryota; kingdom Metazoa; phylum Arthropoda; class Arachnida; order Araneae; family Tetragnathidae; genus Meta; species Meta bourneti. The sequence continues at coordinate 6,287,128 of OW119934.1, read as the reverse complement.
TAATATTGTACAACTTACCGCTCTTTTTAATTTCTTGTTTTGGCTAGTCGTCAATAAATCCGTTGGACGTGCTTAACGTAATACGTCCCTTTTGTCTTCGCCTTTCCACCAGCTAAACGGAGTTTCCAGTAAATTACACAATATCATTAATTGGATTCATTCCGTTGAAAAATCTAAAAGAAAATGGTCAACAAAATCATTGCTCTATTTCATGTAATATTCGGCAGTTTTGCGCGATTGGCTAGATTTGTTGACTTATGGAATTTATGAGCAAATAAATTCGACCACTTCATACGAAAACAAGCATTTTATTGCACACATGGTCAACAAGAAAAAAAGAAATGTAAAGATCACAGAATATATAGTTTCTTCGATTACGTCATGAAATCATAAAATTAACATACTTGAAATCGTTTCAGTTCAAAAAATAGTTTTCCGTTTTAAAAATAGTTTAGTTATAATAATAATTCAGAACGAAAAATACTACCAACAAACGGCCCCATCGTTCTGATGGAATTCTAAACATTACAAGAAACGTGATGCAATGCATCCTTAAATTTATTTAGTAACAAAGGTTTGGTGAGGAAGTCAGCCAAGTTATTTCTCGAGGAAACAAATTCTAAATCAAATAAATTGTCATTAATTAATTGACGTATTAATTGATATTTAACGTCTATATGTCTGGTTTTGATGTTTTCAGGATTATTCCTCGTGAAATATATGGCTGCTTCATTATCACAGTATTGCTTGGGTTTTACAATTCCCAATACATCAAGTTCATTTAAAATCCTGGAGTACCAAACTAGTTCCTTCACACTCTCTGTCAAGGCTACAAACTCTGATTTCCATGCTGCTAAGTGCAATGCACTTTTGCTTTGTCGACTTCCAGGAAAAAGGAACATTTCCAAATAATATATGACCGCTGCTGGAATGTCTATATGTGAGGCTACTACCCCAATTAGCATCTGAAAACGCTACTAATTCATTTCCACTTACATTGGACAGATTTATTCTATAATTTTTAGTAGAGAACACATAGTTCATGAGATCAACAACATAGCACCAATGTTTATAAATATACCCATTACAGTATTGTGATAAAATATTTACAGCAAAAGCAATATCGCATCTTGTGCGAGTTGAAAGAAATAATAAAGACCCAATCATCGAATGATATGGAAATGTTTTCATTATCTCTGTTTCAACAATTTCTTCTTCCTTAATTTTTTCAGGTAACTTGCATCCAACTTTAAGCGGCAAAGTAACAAAACTTTTTGGTAAATCTCTAAATTTTAACATCAATTTTTCTACATAAGTTTTTTGGTGTAAATAAATTGAATCATTGTTTCAAAATTTACGCCTAATAAATATTTTGTTGAACCTAGTTCAGTTATATCCAGTTTAGTTTTAATTAAATTTACAACTTCATGTACATAAGTCTTAGATTTTGAAAACAGCACCATATCATCAACATACACAATCAAAACTGCATCATTTAATTTATACAAACAATTACACCAGTCTACTTTAATAAATCCTAACTCTTTTAAAGTGATATCTAATGTGTTGTTAAACTCCCTTGCCTTTGGTGTAAGCCATAAATCGATTTATTCAATAAACACACTTTGTGTTCTGAACCTTTTACCTCGTAACCACTGGGTTGCTTCATATATACGGGATCTTTCAAAGTTCCATAGAGATAGGCAGATTTGATATCTATCTGACAGTGGTACCAACTTAACTTACAAACCAGCAAAATAAACAATAGTTTCACAATATTGAAATTGATAACAGGAGAGAACACTTCAGTATAATCAATGCCAGGTTTCTGACGAAATCCTTGGCAGACCAGTCGTGCCTTATATTTTACAGAAACATTTGATTCATTCTTTTTGATATTATAAACCCACTTTGACCCTAAGACATTTTTATTTTGTGGGGATCAACTAACTTCCAAACGTGTCTTTCTTCCATCATTTTAAGCTCATCAGACATTGCACTATTCCAAAGGCTTTTGTCTGGAGAATTTTGACTTTCAGCATAGTTTTTGTGGGAATTTCAACATTATAACACTCATACTGAAATCCATCTATTTGTTCATCTAAGTAATCTAAATTGCTAGAATGACACGTGAAGTTAGTATTACCACTAGTATTATCCACAATATTAGGATGAATAAATTCAGGTTTGAAACAAAATCTATCGGGTTCAAAAATAAACTTGTTCACTTTACAATAATTTTCAACATCATTTAAAGAACGTAATCTGATTAGTTATCGGAGTGAAATAATAAACATCAACCCTGTCAGATTTATTTCTAGGTTTCTCAACCCTTATCCATTCCGTAATATCCAGGTGGGTTAAATCGTTTTCATCTTTTGGTTCATTTTCAACTTTTATCTCTTGTTTGATTTGAACACTCGAGATTTTACTGGAATCTATATTAGAATCTTCAATTGGAGATATTAACTCAGGGTTTGAATTTAAAGATACGTATTCATGACTTTTATTTTTACCGAACAAAGTTTCCACTCCTTTTTTCGTTTCATCTACCCGGACATGGATAGATTCAATTATCCGACGTAGCTTAGGACCGTATACTCTATAACCTTTAGTTTTCAATCCGTAACCAACTAGTATTCCAGGTTCAGCTCGAGGCTGCAATTTATTTCTTTTGAATTTGGGGATGTGGAGAAAAGACTAAGAACCAAAAATCTTGAAGTGTCTTACGGATGGTTTAAAGCCAGTCCAAATTTGGTTTGGAGTGAGACCTTCGGTTAATTTATGTTCACACCGATTTTTAGTGTGTACAAATATCAAAAGGGCTTCGGCCCAAAACGCAGGTTTAAGACCACTTTCTTGTAACATCGCCCGTACTGCATCCATAGCAGTTCGATTAAATTTTTCTGCAATACCGTTCTGCTCGCTGAGCTTACAGATGTTCTTTCATGTTTAATACCCAAGTTACATAAGTATTCTTCAAATTCCCCGTGACAAAATTCAAGGCCATTGTCACTACGGACACATTTTAGTTTAACATTTAATTCCCGTTCAGATTTGGCTAAGTATTTTTTGAAACAATCAAAAGCTTCAGTTTTACTTCTTAACACGTACACTTCAACTTTACGGGAAAAATCGTCTATAATTGAAAGAAAATACCGGTTGCCGCCGAGACTATTTACTGGAGAAGTTCCCCAAAGATCCATATGCACCAGTTCTAAAACCCTTTTAGTTGTGCGTTTGTATACATAGTCTCTTTTAAAAGAATGCCTAGTCGATTTAGCGATCTTACAAATGCTACAATTTTTATTTACATTTTTACTATTAAGATTTCAATTCCCTTAACAGAGTTATTTTTAGACATTTGTTCAATTAAAGGCATATTTACATGACAAAATCTACGGTAGGCAATTTCTAAGTTTAAGCTAGCTAAAAAAGCAGAATTTTCAGTATTCGTGGGATAACCTTTTATAACATACATTTCACCAACTCGGGGTGCAGTAAATAAATAATCGTAATTAGAATAATAATAAATAACCATTTATCGTTACCCCAATCAATATGATTTCCACCCAAATCTAAATTGGCCCCACCTAGTAAGTTACGCCTCATATATTAGGGGCATATAAAACATCTTTTAAAGTTACATTCAATTTACCTTTGACATCCAAGATGGTAAACTTGATATCACCAACACCTAATACTTCGGTTGGCGTGGTGTGGAAGTTTGGAGAGTGGGGTGCCAGCTCAGGTGTTGCCTCGTCATCTGACCGTGGTTCAAAATTACGTGGTGTTGTCCTCGGATCTTTCCCTTTGGGATTGATCCCGGACCGTCACCAATAGCCCATTGTGTTGCTCCAGTGTGACGTTAATTGAAATACCCCCCCCTAATACTTCGGACGAAAAGTTCTTGTCACTCGTCAGTACTTTTTGGGAAGGCATTTCTTTAAAAGTAAAGAACCAACTACGCTCTGTGCAGAAATGTGATGTGCTTGCCGAGTCTCAAAAAATCCGAAACTGGGTATTCATAGTCCAACGAAGACGCTGAAAGTGCGACGTCTGGTTTACTTGACCACTTTGGTTGTGGAATGTTTTTCTTGTTTTTTCTAGATTAAGTTTCTTGAAACATTTGGCATCCGTGTGACCAGACTTCCTACAAAAGTCACGAAAAGGTCGCGGCCCCATTCGAAGATTATTCTGTGAAGACTTGAAACGATTAGACTCAGGGTCCAGTACACTTCCACTGCGTTCTGCATTTCTTACCGCCTTTTTCTGTCTTAATTGAGGTGTTATTTTTGCCTTTGTGGAATAGGCATTATCAATAACAGTAAAGTCTCCTTTATCCTTCTTTTTTAAATCTATGCGGCTTGACTCCATCACTAGCTGTTTCGTAACTTTGTCTATTTGGAAATCTTTGTCGTCCAGTCTGTATAGGATTTGAACGATGTTGTCATACTCATCTGGTAGTCTCCGGATAAGCTGGAAGCAAACAAGGAGGTCGGGAATTTCGAATCCGGCATCTTTAACTTGTCGTTGATATGCTTGAATTCTCTGGCAATAAATTCCAATAGTCTCGTTGTCTGGCTCGAAGCGAACGGATAAGAACTCATCAATCAACCCAGCTAGGCGAGCACGTGAAGAAGGTTCGAAGTTGGTCTTCAGCAGAATTGTACAAGCTTCTTGGCCGTCTTCCGTTCTCGAAACGAGCGTTTGATACTTTCGCTCAATCCCCTGAAAAATAGTTGTATATGCACGTTGTTTACGCCACCGAAAGTCCCTCTTATCTCGTTCAGGTGCATCTGTTGGATAGGGTACGGCAGTTCCTTCTACAAACTCCCAGCAGTTTCTGTCAATAAATAGAACTTTCATGTCCATACTCCACTCACGGTAGTTATAGTCCGTGAACTTGAAATCGTTTCAGTTCAAAAAATAGTTTTCCGTTTTAAAAATAGTTTAGTTATAATAATAATTCAGAACGAAAAATACTACCAACAAGATTCTTTGGTGCTAAAGCTCTATTAGTTTTCTGTGGTCGCTGCTCGCAGCGGGAAACGAGGGACATCTATTTTTAGATTTCAACTGGCAACCCTATAGAGGAAGGGGAATCGCTGGTTTTTAGCTTTGGCCTTCCTTTGGAGCTGACAGTCTAAATGACTTTTGGCTGCTAATGGCTGTGTTGTCATAGCAACCATCTGGCTTACGGAATATGCGCAACTATTTTTCAGCAAAAACTTCTGTGCTAAGCTTTCGCTGTCTACAATCGTAAGCATTGTAAGATATTTTCCGTGTATTGAATAACACGCTGTGCGAAATTAAATTCGTTCATACACTACCTGACATTGAAAATGCAACACCAAGAAGAAGTTGGCAGAAAGTGATGAAATTTGGCAGAGAGAAAGCAACGAGCAATAAGTGATCTTTATTGCAACATTATACACCTTGCCACTGAGCAGCAAGAACGCCTGATCAGTAGGTTGTAGGACCACCGCGAGCGGCGATACAGGCAGCAACACGTCTAGGTACAGACGCAATGAGCGTGCGGATGGTGTCCTGAGGGATGGCTGCCCATTCCCTGTCAACCATTTGCCAGAGATCGTCTTCTGAACGTGCTAGTGGCAACGCATGCAAGCGACGTCCAATGACGTCCCATAAATGTTCGATAGGTGAGAGATCAGGAGAGACAGCTGGCCAGGGAAGCATCTGGGTACCTTGCAGGGCATGTTGGCTGATGCGTGCCGTGTGCGGCCGGGCGTTATCCTGCTGGAAATGGCATTGGGCACCCCCTGAAGGAAAGGTAGTGTCACTGGCTGCAGCACGTCATCCACGTATCGTTGGGCCGTCATAGTGCCCTGAATACGGACCAGAGGTGACCTGCTATCGTAGGCGATGGCGCCCCAAACCATTATACCGCGTTGTCTCGCCGTATGGCGTTCCACAAATGCGGCCGGATTGGCCCTGTCACCACGTCGGCGCCAGACTCGTACACGGCGACTGTCATTGCTAAAACAGAAGAGTGACTTGCCTGAAAACACCACCCTGTGCCATTCCGTCGTCCACGTGGCTCTATCCCGACACCATTGCAAACGGAGACGTATGTGCTGTTGGGTCAATTGTAGTCGTCTCAACGGGCGCCATGAGTGCAGGCCGCCAGCGATCAATCGGGGGCTAATGGTCCTGGACGATATGGGAGCATCAAGGGTGTCCTGCACATGCTGCAAAAGGGCGACAGACGTGGCTTGCGGGGCCGCCGATGCTTGCCGGCAGATGCGTCGGTCCACGCGTGCTGACGTCACTCTGGCTGCACCGGAACCCCTCAAACGTGCCACAATCCGTTGGTCCAACCATCTGTGCCACAACCGGTGCACCGTGGACGCGTGTAGGTGGGTATCTGCTGAGATTTGACGTATGGACCAACCTGCCCTTCTGAGGCCAATCACCATACCCCTCGTGAAGTCGTCTGTTTGCTGGAACTGTCTTAATTGGCGGCGTCCTGGCATTCTCCGCTACTAGACGTTTCCTCTGAGACACAAAAACAAATTGCAACTTGATTTACCTGGCAAACAGAGCGGCGCGAAACTGACCACTTTTGCAGGTTCCTTCCCTGGTTTTTCACTCGCCGTGTGCGGGACAGCTACGCAGTTTGCATCATTTACATATCTCGATGAGCTGCGTCTACCCTGTAAATTTCATCCAGTTCTGCGCACTCCTTCTGGGTGTTGCATTTTCAATGTCAGGTAGTGTATTTGTAAGTACTTTAGTCATTTATAAATCGTAAAAGGAAAAAAAGAAATTTTACGTAGAAATATTGAAAATGTATATATATGAAATACTGATAAAAAGACTAATTTGAGAAACGTAATTTAAAAAGTGAATTTGATGAAAAATGTTGCGGAAGTGGCACTTCCCTTCCTTCCCCTGAAAAGCCGCCACTACCCGTTGTGAGGATTCATTGATGGACCCCTCAATTAACCCTCCCAAAGGCAAACTCGCCGACAAGTCGTAAAAGAGCCGGACAATACGTTTCGATCTCTCTGGCGCCAGACGGTTGGGACTTGGATCGAAGAATGACAAAAGAGGATTCGTTCCGGACAGCGCCCAGGTGCTTAGGAGGGCATCTGCCAGGTGATTAAGTCCACCTGCTAGGTAATCAAGCCACCTGCGCTAAGTAGCTGATCCCATTTTACGTCAGACAGTCACCATCGAATCAGCGGCCTCAAAGGCGAACAAATTAAAAACGAACCAATTAAAAGTAAGAACCAATCAAGAACGAAAGAATCGAAAGAACCACCAGCGAACAAAGGCTGCGAGGTTTCAAAAGGAAAAGCAGGGCGTCGAATCGTCAGTTCTTGCCTGTGATCTCGATCGATCAGCTTGACTCAGCGACCCTTTGAGCGGTCACTCCTTAGGGAGAAAAGCATTGTAAAAAGACGGTTCTCTCACCCCGAGAGCACGCGTTCTTGTAGCCGGCGTAGGCTGCCCATCTCGAGACTTGTTTGTGTTCCCGAGCTAGCGTCTTAGCTCAGTGACCCGTTGAGCGGTCAACCCCATTAAGGAGCTCTTAATAATTTGGAAGACGGTTCTCTCACCCTGAGAGTACGCGTTCTTGTAGCCTGGCGTAGGCTGCCTATCTCGAGTTCCTGCTTTATTCTCGTTTGAGACTTGAACCAGCGACCCCAGCGGAGCCGTGCCTGTCTTGTGCCGATCCGACGACCCCAGCGGAGCCGTGCCTGTCTTGTGCCGATCCGACGACCCCAGCGAAGCCGTGCCTATCTTGTGCTGATCCGACGACCCCAGCGCAGCCGTGCTGTCTTGTACTGACCCGACGATCCCAGTGGAGCCGATCCCTGATTGTGCTGAACCGACGACCTGCGAAGAGTCCGGTACCGACTTCTCGTCCGGCAGTGAACCTGAATTGACCCGTCGTCCCGTGAGGATCCGGTGCTGACCTTGTGAAATCGTCACCCGACGAGTAGAGTTCATCTAGAGACTGTTGAGATACCTTTCTCCCACTCAGAGACTTTTGCGCGTACCCGAGATTACAACAACCCGTCGTATCCCCTTGGCAGAGGCATCGAATTCGTGTGAAAGTGCCTTGTATATAAACCCTCATCTAATCAAGAAATTGTTGTGAATAAAATTAATGTTTATTATTTAAGCTAGACTCTTCTCTGTAGATTTGAATCTACCACGCTACCAGAGAAGTTATTACACCGTTAATGCTGCAATAATCTATTTTACTTTAACTTTCAGTCCGTTAGCCTTATTTTAATTGCATCTGTGTATCATGTTTATGACAACTAAATGTTTCTAATATGTGAAATTAGAGAGAAAAGAGAACACAACTATCTCTAACCAATAACATTGTTGCTTGAACATGATATATATGCTAAAATTGTGCTATATTTTCCCTATGAATTTTGCTAGTTCGTTCATCAGAGTTAACCATTTCTCCAATTGAAGGAATCAATGTGTCTTTTTCTTCCAACTTCATTGCTATTATATGTACATAAATATTTATGGATTTGGGTCTTCTGGTAATCATGCCATATATACTTTAAAATAGGTACTATTGTGGTATTAAACATAAAATGGGCTAAAATCTTGATTTTTACTTATGAATCAAAATAACAGTATCAAGGGTCGTTTTCTTTTCTTCATCTATTTGAAACAGAAAATTCATTTAACCTTTAAAGTTTTGCTTGAAGCATGTTAACAGTATCCTAAATTGGAAATCAAACTTGAATCGTCTGTAAGAAATCATTTGTTGACTATCTATTGTAACCAATCATTTGTTCAATAACTGTTATAACAACACCAAATGTTAAGTGTTGAAAGGCATTCTACACTAATTTTAGAGTTGAGAATTGTAATTTTTTTATTTGCAAATCTGTTTCAATGATACTGCTGTGAATAGATGTGTTTTGTGTAGTTATAAAGTTGTGATTTGTAAATGTTAATTTATATCATTGTAGGTAATAAATATAAAGGGGTGAAATATGTCACTCAGAAGATTATACCACAGATGAATGGAAGTTCAAACTGAATTATGTTTATTTTTGAATGTTCATTTTTATGACATCAATTATAAATATTTCTCAGTTAATAGAATAAAGACGTGTTTGGAAGGAAATAAATTCGAACAAGCGCTATGACCAAATCTGACGGTCTGTTCACTGAATGAAGGAACCGAAAGTAAATAACAAGGCGTAAGAATTGGTCCAGTCAATCATGGATTGTGCGTACGTTGAGTACAACGCAAAGAAGTAATGCGTTTCGCTTTTGATTTTGAGCAATTTTGATTAAGATCCTGTCGTTGGAAAAGCCCTAAATTAAACTCCACAACATGAAATTTGTTAAAATTTATAAATCAATAAAATTGGGCTAATGAAAATTTAAAATCAAATTGCCAATTGTATAGTTTTATGTGCAAGAGCATATTGCTATGGTGGTTCAGTTTTGTTGTGTGAATAGGTATCCTCGTTTTCTGAAAATATTAAATGTAATATAAAAGGGAAAAGTACTCAGCTGTATGCAAGTAATCTTCATTAATATAAAAATTAGTATAATAATTTCAATCTAGCATTGAAACAGCTGAGTTAGAAAACCGAAACTCAAAAGTCAGGAATGTGAACTAAATGTTCTTATGTACGATGTTCATAGTTAATTTTATCAAATTTCTGTATGAACAATTTCGATCAATGCAATATCATTGTAAAATCGCCGTTATTAAAACTAATGCCGTCGTTTATTAAAAAAACAATGAAAACGTCTATAAAAATGTAATACTGCAACTGAGCAAAAAAGATCAAAGTCAAAAATGTATTGGTCTTTATTAGTGTTGCAGCAACTTAGTTTATAAGCAAAGGAAATCCTTTGTGCCTTGACTAGTTGACATAGCTGTATCCAGGAAGATAGAGCCTGTCCTAGCAAGAAGCCCTGACTTCAAATTGAATAATTGAGAATGTCTCCAGAGTTCATCGTGGAAAACGATCTAGTACTATGGGTAATCATCGAAATATTTTAGATGAAATTTGCCCCCTGACATGTTCCGCTGAACTTGATTTTTCAGGATTGAAATGAATTACATCTTTAGATCGCAAGGGCTTAATGAAAATTTATCAATATATTTCATTGTAGTACAACGTCACGCAAATAAGTAAAAAAATATTTTCGTTTAAATAAAGTTTAATTTGGTTTGTCGTTCTATGATAATTTTTTGCTACACGAGGGCTAAAAATTAGATATGTGTACTTTAACCTAAATATTAAAATGTCGGTTTGAAAAGTATAAGTTTTCGCCAACCACAACAGGTCTGGAAACAGATGAATTTGTTGACACACAGTCTATAGATAAATCTGTCTTCTGTTTCAGATGTTGAATCCAAATTGTTATTTGGCTAACAACGTGAGTACTAAAATTTGATCAGTCTTGCTCCATTTCGAAAAACTAACACAACCCTAATTGTTAACCTGTTTTTAAGTACGTTTAATTATTCTTAGTTAATTAATTATCACATTAAAATCGTACAATTGGTTGCCATCCCACTAGATCTCTGAAGAATTGAAAATTTTGCAACGTTATTTGCAAAAAAAAAAAGAGTATGTGGTTTAAAAATTGTCATGTCAATGGAAAAAAAAAGTGCGTTAATATGAACCACTGCTCTAGACCTTGGCGCCAGGCCCGCTGACCCTGCCACCGTCAACCGGCGAGTTTCGGTCAGGATTCAAAGAAAATACCATTACATCCCCTACGTACGTATATCCATTTCTTCGCAGAGTGCCTTTTAATGAGTATCCGACTGATGTAAGGGAAGGCTCCCAAAAGTCTTGTGTTTCCAGGTTTTTAGCAGATAACCAGTGAAGGTTTTATTGCCATGTCATTTACGAATTTCTTCGTAAATGATGATGATTTTCTGATGGGTCTCTCAGGAAAGCATGGATGAAAATTTGGGTTTTTTCAAACCTACATTTTGAGTTTAAATGAAGGTCACAACGCTCAGCACAGCTAAAATACTCAGAATTTAGAGTGGTCAGGAGAGTAAAAGAATTTCAAAATATTGGCTATATCTGTATTAAAGGTATTTGTGGGACCGAAAGCAATGTTTCCAGTTGAAAAGGCCGTATTGAACAAAATGACCATAGAGCGACAATCAAACCCCAATTTAAATGAAATCGATTTGTAAATTTTGGTATGATTTATAAAACTGTATTGAAAATGTATCTCATTCAGAAAACATGTTTTTGAATCCAATTCTTTGGAAACATTACTGTAATTTGATCATTCAAATTTACCACAAACCCCGAGCGAAATCCTTTTAAAAATAAAGTATAATTTCAAAGTAAATTTTGTGGATACTAATCATTTCTGTACATTTTGGATTTAAAACTGAATCTCGATTTTGGAGAATATTTCAAACATTGCATATCTTACAAGAGGATGTTAACTTCCTTTACTCATGACTGTTTTTACTATACTTTTAATCTTAATGTACTTAAATCCAAGACTCAATCATAGATTTCAGGCATCGCGGGCAAGAAAGCGCATTTTTACTATATAGTCTTCATAGTGTCTCTCCTTGTATGTATGTCAATCCTTTTAAACTTATATAAATTGCTTCATTTTTGTGATGATTTTTACTTCTCAGTTCACATCTAATAAATCAAAAGCTTAGTCAGGAATTATTTTCGGAAGGGGTCCAAAATAGAAAATTTATTTTTATGGCCTTTGAAGATTTAGATTTATTTTTAAAAAGGTTTTCTTAATTTTTTTATTCCTTCTTTAAAGTAAGGGATTATTGTAGGCATGGAAAATAACGCATTTCGTCATATCTGAATACAGGAATAATATTATAATAGTCGTGTTCACAGATTGTTATCACGACAATTAATAATATTAACAAGTATTCAAAAATTGATTTATTGAAATTTGTTTTCCATTTTACCGTTGCTTTTGGAGCGCTGTTTTATACTTACATATTTGATTTCAAAGACAATAAATTAAGGAACTTAAACATAAAGTATTAAAATTATTACATCTCAGTTGTTTTGAGAACAGAAATGCCTTTACAGGTATTGTTCGACAAATATTTGTTAAAGAAAATACAATCTAAGGGGCTTAAGCCCACATAGACCCCCTAAGTGCAGCCATAAATTAAAAAAGAGAGAATATCTTTGCTTTTACGGATCTAGGCTGAAGCACCAACCCTGTACATAGGTCCATGACATAAAAAGGATAAATTTGCTTAGTTTGGATCTAAGGAGCTTAAGCCCCCGTAGTGCACCCACGCATTAAAGAAAGGATGTATTTACTTTTTCTAGGGGGTCTAGGGGGCTTTAGTTCCTCAGCCCTTCACTCATGAAGTAAAAAGGATATATTTGCTTATTGCAAGTCTAAGGCGTCTAAACCCCGTAGTCACATTCATAAATTAAAAAGGACACATTTTTTTTTCGGGTCTAGGAAGCTTAAACCTGTCACCCCCTTTGCTCCCCCAAGGCGGGCTCATGAATTAAAATGATATTTTTCGGGTCCCCAAGGGATACTTGCTTTATCGGGTCTGGGGGGGCTTAAGCCCCTTCCCCGTGGGTTCGCTTATGATTCTATAGAAGTCTTAATATAATTCTATAGAAATTTATATCTATATAATCAGAACTCGGTTACTCTTTAGAAATCTCTATAAAACTATAAAAAATTTCTATAGAGCCAAAATTTCTTTTCTCTATAGAAATATCTATAGAATTCTACAGAGCTCTGTCGTTCCCTATCAAAATATTTCGTAAGAGGATGAGGCTCTGTCCCTCAAAACAGCTGACACTAAAAGGTTTGGTTGATAAATTTTGGAATTAAACAGTCTTTATGGAGTAAGCGAGCGATAGAAGTGGGAAAATTTTCAAACTTTAATTAGTAAAACATTCGAAAAATATACCTTTTAAAATGCTTCCAGAATCATAAAAGTTTACAAAAACATTCTTCTGTGGATAAAGTATAATTTGGGACAAAAGAAATTAAAAATCGTTAGCTTTCCGATTTCGTTGCTAAGTATTAAATGCCATAGTAAACCATATTCCTTGAAACAAAAATCACATCGGGATGGCAAAAACGGTACTTGGGTTACTTTGTATTCATGAAAAAGTCAGACGATAAATTCTTTCAGGAGAATCGTCATTAAAACTGAAGTTTCGCCAAAGCTTTAAAAATGACTTAAGAATAAAAGAAATGAAATTTAAAACGTCGTATTGAATAACAAAGCCACCGGTTCACATACAGGAATTGTGATCTATGATATTCAGGTAATTTGTTTGCCTGATAATGAAAACGATTATTGCTTATTATGACTAACCAATATTAAAGATAGTTTTTATTAAAACTGACCAAAAAATTCACATTTTTAGTAAAACGATGGGAAGGTTGGGAAACTTGATAAAAAAACGCTACTGTCCCGTTCAAACCATCACGCGGGGCTGTCCTTTTTCATTAACACATTTTCAGATTTTATAAACACAATTCATTATAAGCAACACGAAAAAAATTATAAATGAACTAGGTGGGTAGGTAGTTGAAAAATGTCACACTGGAGCTACTCAATTGGTTATTGATAAATGAACTAAGTTAACAAAATCAGAAAACTTAGTTTTCTTTATCAAATGCAAAAAAACTTTAACATATCAATACAAATAAAATTGAATTATTAAAAAATTGTTAGATTTCAGAAACAAAACAAGCGTCCCCAAATACCTAATACACCCAAAATACATTTATATAGAAGTCAGCCTTATTGAAAATTAATTATTTGGGACTTTATTTTTCTTTTCCCTTCCTACCGAAAGATGGACACCTTGGCTAATATAACGAACAATCTTTCAAAAGATTCGAATTCTTAAAGAATCGATTTTCACACTCGTTACACGGTGCACTGAGATTTCGTATTGTATGTACCCATATTCTAATCATTTATCGCTCTTCTCCAATTTAACACGCCAAGGCCTTTCTCGCCAAATCGTGCACCCAAAATGGTCGGGAGCGCGTAACATTGTCCTGATATGCCACCTGTCCGTTAAAAGATGAAATCTGCTTTGTGCCGCCATCTATCGTATAATAACAAAGGGACAAATTAAAGTTCATTATTTCAACAGATCAGATTTAATCGTCAACGATGTATGGCAAAACAGTACTTACAAAATAGACTATTTAATTGGTAGTATGAAATTTATTATAGGAAAGCTGACCTTTTTGGCTCGAGAAATAATCGAGAACCAAAAATTTCGAACTGTAAAAAATAAACGTATAACTGAGACAACTATCATTTAAACTGAACTAGATTAGAAGACTCCAGCAATGGTACAAACCAGGATTGATATAAGGGTCAAACATGTACTTAATTGGGGACAGGATGGGATAATTACCCCGTATGTGAGGAAAAATCATTTGAGGTAACATGTATGTTTTTCGGTGCTGATAAAGCACGACTTAGTTGATTTTAACTTCAATAGCTTAATCAGTACTGTTTTGTACTTAGTCTTCAGATGCAATAATCATTAGTATACCTTTTGGATCGAATTCTCCTTTACAACCTATTTCTTACTGAGTATCTTTGCAAATGTGTGGTAGTAAATTAATGCTGCCATTAACGCAGTTGAAATCGCGACTGGAAAACGAAGCGATCACATACCTTCCATTTTAGATTGAAATAATTAATATCTTCCGGTCCTTGCGGGCCCATTATCACTACTTGGATGGTTGGGCTTGTTGACATTTCCCCTCGAAAATGTTCTTTCTCTATTCAAGCTCTTATCTAGATGTCCATGATCTTCGTACTTACTATATTAACAATGAAAATTGCCTAATGAATCACCATAAAAGTTAACTATCTAACCATACTGTGAAGTCAGAAGAGATGTTCCTCTTTTCTTTTTTATTATATGCACCTAGCATACCGTTCAAGAACAATTATCACTTCAAAATCAGAAGAAATATAAATATTTGTAGGTTTCGAGCGTCTTCTAAAGCAGGGGTCTCCAAACTACGGCCCGCGGAACCCCTGCCGATGCAGCATGCAATTTTTCGTAAAATTGTAAAAATAATTCAAATTCAGTAGTTGCGGTAATTCGAGTCTCGGTAGGTTCAAGGTTCCGTAATTCGAACCGGTTTTATGAAAAATAAACTATTGCAAAATATTAATAAATGACTTTCGTTACTGAGCGCCTTCAAATTAATAACGATTTCCGCTTCTTATTAGTGTTTGCCTTGCGTTCTTTACTAAGGTAAATGAAACCCTTTCTAAACTCCAATTAGATCTAAAAAGCGTTACCACAGATGGAGATAAAAGTATGTGTGGTGGTAAAACAGGATTAGTAGGGCATGTAAACAATGCTATTCAAAATGCTGGAGGTGAGAAACCAATGGGTTTTCATTTGCATTATCCATCAACAATCCTTGTGTGGGAAAAACATAAATGTGTCGGAAGTAATTCAGGTCAAGACAGTAAATTACATCCGATCCCACTCTCTTAAACACCAGCAGTTTAAGAATTTTCTTTCGGATATTGAAAGTCAGTATCCAGATGTCCCATATCATTGTGAGGTATGTTGGCTAAGTAGAGAAAAGGTGCTCCGAAGGTTTTGAGCTGCGCCAAGCTATTGACATTTTCATGATTGAACAGGATAAGCCTGTAGAACTTTCAGATTATCAGTGGCTGTGGAAGCTTGCACTTGCTGTTGATATTACCACTCATCTTAATTTTTTAAATTTGAAACTTCAAGGCGAAAAGTCCTTCGTAAACGACTTGTTCCAACATGTGAAAGTTTTTAGAACAAATCTTGCTTTTTGAAAACCGATTGGGAAAGACAATTTTGGACCACTTCGAAACTTGCAAGAAGTTTGCTAGTGAAACTTGTGTGCCTTTCCCATCACATTACGCAGTACAAACTACCACAAAACTATATGAGGAATTTGAAAACCCTTTGCAGATTTTGATTATGCAGTTACAGTAGAAAAGATCAAGCTATTTCAAAATCCATTCCAATGTGAAATAGAAAATGCGCAAACAGAACTTCAACTTGAATTGATCGAACTTACGTCAAATGAATACTTGAAAGAATATTTTAAGGAATGTTACAAGAATGCGGACCTTCTTCCATTTTACAAGTGATTATATTTTGTTTTTTATTTTTAATTAGAACAGTAAACTTCTGACAGTTCCTTTCATTGCAAGTCATTGGGTGACGATTTCAAAGAAATAAAAAACTTTGCAAGATCAGTGCTTTCAGTGTTTGGATCGACCTATATCTGCGAGCAGACATTTTCAAAAATGACCTTACAAAATCGAAGTACAGGGCTAACTTGTCAGACGAACACTTGAAATCCATTCTAGTGATAGGATCATCGAAATTTGACCCAAAATGGACACGTTATATGCCAGAAGCAACTCCACGTCCCATACGTACATAAGAAAGCCAAATAATGATACAAAGGAATATTGTTGAATGTTATTTTTCCTTAGGCCAACTTATATGTACATTTACATTATTTGGAATAAATTTGATTTCTTTGTATAAATCTACATTTTTATTTAAATACCTATTTTGTTAACTAGTTTATTTCGTTAAGCTTTAAAAAAATTGACATTGACCCAATGTCCATCCCCCCCACACGTGTGTGTATATATATCCATATATATATTTATTTATTTATGTGTTGTTGGCCTGCCCAACTTCCAGGATTTTTGAATCTGGCCCTCAAGTGAAAAAGTTCGGAGACCCCTGTTTTAAAGCAAGCATGTAAGCGAGAAAGAACGGGAACGATGGACCTTCATCGTGACGTGAAAGCGACCGCAGTGTCGCAGGTTAAGGCCTGTTCTTCACGATGGCCCCTGGTAGTTGGATTTACGCACACTAGAGCAACACAACTTCCGTTCTAAGGAACTAGTGTCATAATTGGGTATGTGGCCCGTATCCATCTGTTAGCTCATTTTTTACCTCTTTGGTATAGTTGTAAAATTGCAAAAAGAACCCATTAAAAGTAGTTTTTCTAATTTTAATATTGACCGTTTCCTTACATAAAAAAATAAACAATGTCTCATATTAAAATCTCCCTAATTTCAATTATTTAATATATAATATTTTTCCTTTTACATCTGGAAACTTCAATTGTAGTTGAATTCAGTTACATATTTAATACAAAATACATGGGTACCCCAGTCTACTTTCTCAGCTTTTTACTACTGTTAATTGGAAAAATGTTAAAGCACTTCGATTACTGATTTCTTTTGATGGGTTTTATGTTTTTATTTGTGTGCCCAACTAAATTCTTTGATTTAAAAGCACTGTAAAATATTTTAACGGCATACTTTGGAATGTCTCAAGCCCAATGGGCCCTGAATCATGCTCCTTCGTTAAATTAGGTGTTTTAGTGTACTGAAAGGGGCCTACTTTGTGGTGAAATGGTGGTTAAAATATGAAAAGGTTTTCGTTTCCAATGTTTTGTTCAATCTTAAAACGCCTTCCTAAAACTTACAAAAATATTCAATGTAAATGTTGATCTTGGAATACACATGTTCAAAACTAATACTTAAGCAAAAGTGATTTTAAAAAATTAAGCCATTTACATATATATATTTATTTACGAAATAGGCAAGATATAGATGGTTTACGATACATAGCTCAGCTTTCAGCTTAACAGAAGACTCTAAAAATATGAGTTCATATATTACATTATCTAATTTTAACAAGAGACTAATTTGTAAATAACAGTTAAAAAAGTTATACAAGAGGAATGTCTCACTGAACATGTTCTTACACATGTTGGAAACTTTTAATAAAGTTTTGTTCAGTTACTTATATATTACATCTTCAGGACATTTTCTTGGCACAATCAAACTTCAAATTGAGGAACAAACATGTTTTTACAATATTGCCATAAAAAAAAATCTTTCAAAAAAATTAAACTTAACATATTTGTGCAAAAATATTGATAATTACATTAAATCAATGTAATTCTTCAATTTAAAATAGTTTGCTAATGTTATCAGTTTTGCAGCAACTGACAGAACAATGTTTGATATTTTATAAAAATGTTCTCAAACACACTAATGCAATAGCATGTTGCTTACAGATTAAAAACACATATATATGGAATGTTATAATCGCTCAAAACTTACTTAACCTTCACCACAAAAAAGATTTGGCAAATGAAGACTAGCGAATGCAAATTGATTAACTGCATAGCCTGTTTCCTTGCAGTAGTGTTACAAAAGCTTCCTTAGCAACACAAGCTATTACAAAGCTTCATCTTTGTATTTTAAAAGAATAGTACATCAAGAGAAAACTAAATATAACTGACTTAAGATGTTAGTTTTACTTGTAGGGAATAAGAATTATTTTGCCTTATAATCAGCCAATAATTAACAGCATCACTGATAATGCACTTAACACCACCAACTGGAATGACTTATTCACTTTTGAGGTTCCATCTTTTTTGAAGGTTCTCGGTTTGAGGGTTGTTTAAGAGATTTCTTTACTGATGGAATCTTTGATGTTTCCAGCAATGGTTTTGAATTCTTTTCATGGCTGGAAGTATTTGAGGTTTTTTGATTAACTCCATTTCCAATAGTTTGTTTTCGTTTTGTTTTGTATTCATCAATACCATCTTGAGAGAGATCACTAGGAGCTCGACTTGATAGCTGACTGCCTTGACGGCTAGAGGGTCTACTTGTTGACTTGCAGCTAACATCTATAAAGAGAGAAACGACTTAAAACAAAACGATAGAAAATAAGATTAGTTTCACTAATATGCTATACAATTTTTAACTTCATAAACATACACACTTGTATTTTTTGGGTGGAATGCAGCCAGTGCAATGTAATTACATATTTTAGTGCAATTAGAAGAATTCAGTATTACCAGATTTACCAACTGATAATAATTATTGCTAAATTTGACAAAAGTAGTAGATAAATTTTGCATTTTCATCCTCTTCATTTACTATGTGTGAGTAAATAACATATTTTTCACATTCAATGATTAAATTCTTACATTAATTATTCACTTTTCAATGTTGTATTAAACTACTAAAATATTTTGTTATTTCTATAGTTCACAATTAAAAGTAGAAGTTAAAATGAACAATTTCAAATATTTCAATTGTGCTTCTGAATTGTTGCGACTCATTTTCTGAACTATTTTCAGAATAATCATTTGCTTAAATTAACTACTTTTTCAGTGCATCTTTACAATCAATTACTTTTGAAATTATTAATTTGATTGAATTGTAGACAATTAAATTAATAAGGGAATCTTAAGTAATTATGTTGATAATTGATTACATGGAACAAGTCAAATAAAAGTCAAAGCTGTTAAAATTTTCAAGGTTGCTAGAAGATATGCCTAGATAAAATGAATTTCCCACTAAGATTCAAGGTGTAATACAATAATTCCTCCTTAATTTCCTTATTTTTGCGTCATTTTAAGTCTAATTTTTGGAAAAAGAAAAAATCTCCAATTATAAGCAGTTTGCCAAAATTTATAATTAAAATCAACTGTTACGAATAATTTGCCTTACAATTTAATGTATTTGTAAATGGCTTACATCTCAGCTCCTTCAATATTACCATATTATGTTTGATTCAAGTAGATATTTGCAATTGGACAACTAGATCCAGTGAGGTAACTAGAGGGGAGCTCTGGAAGACCGAGCTTCTCTCCTGAAAGTGTTGGTTTCTGATTTTTAAAATACCTATACAAATAAAACACTTACATTCTTCAAATGAAACAGTTGCTAATTTACCTTTTAAATAACCATTAGTTTTGAATTAAAATTAATTAAGTATGAAAACAATGATTATGGACATTTTTTATCTGTATCAATTCAACCATTTCCTTATATCTATGTATTGTATCTCAGTGATACAAAATGAAAAAGTGAATTTCCAGAAACAAGGTTTGAATATTTGTGTAATGCTGTTCAATGTAATTTATTTTGTAACTATTAGCATAAAACCATCGTACAATCATATGTGTAGTTCGATTACCTGAGATGGTATTCAATTTTGAGAGCACTTGCAGTTATCTTTTTCAAGCTCGTTTGGTAATCAAAAATAACCATCAAAACCTTTAAAAAAATATGAGAGCTTTGTTTTGCATTAAAAAATTATATTTTTCTTTTGGGCCCCTTTGAAATAAAATTTTAGCTAAGATACTAACTAGATCAGGACATGAAACTCTCCATTCTAAAATTTAATCGAAATCAAAGTATCACTCACCAAATGAGCACTGTTCAAACAGAAATTCTTATGCAAGATTTAACTCTGGAGCAATTTTTTGTTTATTGGCATTTTCCAATACTGGTCAGTTGGTTCAATAGTATATAGCAATACCACTGTTGACAAGCAACAGGTATTTTCATTCCATTATAATTAGTGTTTTTCTAAAATTTGGCATACATAATTGCTATGCTTTATGTATAAACTGCCTTTCTTACAACTATCACAGATGGCTTTCATTGAGATCGAGACCGACTCTCCACAGTTCAGCAATAATCCTGATTCCTAACAAGCAATGACAAAAATTTCCCCCAAATTAACCAGTTATATCTTAAAGACTTTTATTTATAGAAAGCATATTTGGAATTTTAACTCTATGGAAACATTATGACAACTAAAAGCTTTCATAGCTTTAAGAAATGTCACCTAGTTCTAGAAGTTTCATTAGATAAATTCTCGAATTGGAATATGTATCTGATCAATATTAAAACAAAATAAAGCCCCATTCTATTGTTTTTCGAAACCGCATATGCATAGATACATTTTATAACAAATACGTACTTCTTGGGCTGAGTCGAGAAGGCGTGGCTCTTGAAAAACCAGATCTGTTGCTAAAGCTGTCAGTTTCACTGAAACTTGGACCGCTAATATCACTACTATTTTCAACTGAGGAACGACTTTGCCTCATTGGAGTGCTTCTTTCACTTTTTTCTCGTATCTTAAATGAAAATATTCAGAATAAGACAAACATATGCAAAAATGCATTAAGACCACAAAAGGAAATCGAAAGATGTTAGCTATTTTCATTAAAATGTAGTTAATTGTCCAGTAAGAAAAATTTCTCATTAGGATGGGAAATAAATATTTATAAAAGGTTAAATCTAATCAGAAAAATCATAATGATTTGAATTTCAAGTTTTTCAAACCTTTCTTTAATAGTCTTTAGTAATGTCTTTCATCGTGAAATGTTCTAACTTATCTCAAAACTATAAAATAATCCAATTTTAACATTTAATTGCAATTGCTAATATATTTTACAAGCCTTTTTGTGAGGATTATGACAGCATCCGTCACACTAGCAGTAGGGTTCTTGTGAGATTTGAGACCTTTTTCTGCTTAGCAGATAAGAAATTTTGCTCTAGGCAAATTGTGGTTTTAGGCTCAAAGAATGAGATCATGATTTTAGTTATTTTTTGGATGCTTTTTACTTTGGTTCTTATCATAGAAACTTAGAAGCTTTATAAATATACATAAAACTATTTTAGCATCCTCAATTCAATTACAATTCATTAATTTAATTGGAAACCACACTGTAAATGCAGAAATAACAGTTTGTGTTCTTTAGAAGAAATGTTTGTAGAAAAACTATCACAAGGAGCTGGCATGAACATTTACTATTTAGTAACTTCTGAGATAAAGAGCTTTTATATTAGTAAACGTTTGTTAAAAAGGATAGCTTAAACTTTTTAGGAACTTTGTAATACTAGATTGAGATGTTTAAATTTTCTCAAATAAATCGATTTTAAAGCAAAAATTTAGTTAATATTACAAACGTTTTTTCATTAAAATGTAAAGATTTAAGTTAGATTTAATACTTAGAGAAAAGTAAGGTTGTGAGATGCGTCAAGCTTTTCATCTCTCACCTATTTTAACATACCTTTTAAAAGTGCTCTTTTCCTTAAAACTTTAAATTTCAGTTTTAAGTTTTACATTTTCATTTTGTCTTCTAAATACTTTTTCAAATAAGGTGTCACCTAGGTATTAATTTTTGCATTTATACATGTAAATGAATTTTAAGAGCACTGTGTATATGGAAGATAATACTATGTTATAGATTATTTTAAAGAAATCAATTTGTTTCCAAAATTGCATCAGTAAATGAATATTAAATTCGTTAGAAAATTAATTTAAATCACCATGGAAAGTAATTTACACTTTTAAGTTCTTTCCCTATTTTAATAAACAGACACTGATTCATGCCAAAGACGACATTCAATTACATAATCATAATTAATATGAAGCTCCTTCATATTAACCTCACTCTTATAAATTTCATTTGTTCGTTAATATAATTTTAGTGGCGTTAGTTCGTATCTCAGCAGCAGTTATTAATGCAATTAGCACAAGAAAATAAAGCAATATACTGTGGCAATCAGGGCCGACCCTAAGCTGATTTTAACGATTCCCCTGAAGGAGAACTTGCACAACCTGAAGAGTTAAATGTTATCCAAAAAGAGTGACCTTATTGTAATTCTTACCAAAAAATTGTGTGGGTTAAATGTTTAAAAATAAAAATGATGTGACTATAATGTAAAATGTTGATGAATTAAAAATGAGCCTAGCATGAGAAATTTAAATTAAGAGTGTCCCCCTCCCAGAAACGATTTAGTAAGGCTCTATATTATTAAATGAGAACTGAGAAATCAATTTAATGTGGAATAACTCAGAATTCCACTAAGTGGTAGTTTTTGACACAGCTTTATGTATGGATGCTTACAAACTTAAAATTGCTTTAAACAAACAATACTTTCAACATTCTTACCTTTCTAATAAATTATTGACATTTCATATACTTTGTATCTTGTATACGTGGATAAATACTAGATGTACCATATAACCCTTTTTTCTTGTATTGATATCAAACTGAATGGATTCTCCAAAAGATATTATATTTAACTGAAACCTGAGTGATAACCCAGAGTGTTACTATTAAGAAATGGAATTATTTTATATATTGAATTTTATAATCCTTCAATAAACAACTCTCATAAAATTATCAGATGCAAATTCATCACCCCCCCCCCCCATCTATAAGCATTTTGTATATCTTTGACGATAAAAATTCTTCAATACTGTCTCTGAAAGAATTTTTTAAATTTCAGTCATTTCTCAGCTGTCACATTATCAAACGCATTGGTATATAAAATAATAAAAGATATTTTAAAACAGTTTAAATTTAACATACGTATTAAGGTGAACATTTCAAAATGTTAAAGATTTTGTTTTACTTTTTTATTTTTCAAGGGGCTCCTGAAACATTGCTTGAATCAGGCCCCACACTGTCTAAGATCAGCCTGGTGGCAGAACAAAATATTCATATAGTAGTAATTAATGCTGATTAGTTTGTCCATATGCCAATTTAATAATATAAGATGGTCTCTCATCCTTGTTAACTTAAGAAAAGGGATATTTTACTAAAACAAAGCTTTTAGAAATAAAAACAATTACCTTAAACAGAGAATAGGGAAGGAAACTCAATTAGAGTTGCCTAATCTAAACGATATTTGAATGAAACAAAATTGAGTTACCCAACAATAGACAGGAATTCTTGATCCCAATTCGGAATTGACAGGCCTATAGAACATAGGCCTTAAATCTTGCACAGGAATACATCTCATTAATAAAAAGGATGCTGAAAGGTAATTTCACAACTGAATAACCACATAAAGCGATTTATGATTTTTTTGCAACGAAGAAGCATCAAAAATGTGGAGCTTGCTGCTATCTACAAAGGGTTCTCTTTTAAAACCAAGGAGTTTCCGAAGAATCCTCAAGTAATAAAGTTATTTGACTTGGTTTACTTTACAGTACAAGTACTATTTCTGTTCTCAAAATAATTCTAATTTGTGATCCTATTCCAATAAAAAGTGAAAATCAAGTTTGAGGGAGGGTGACAAAAAGCAATGTATTGAAATAATTGAAGAAAAATGTCTAATTGACATTAGTAAAGCTACTGCAACTACTACTTAAGGACTGCAACGAAAAACAAAAGCATACAGAAATAAGAAATATATATCCACAATGCAAACAAAAGAGAAAAATTATAAATATTAGTGAAATATGGCTTTAAGTATTATTTTCTCCCGACTTTGTAACAATAGGACTAGGGAATTCTTAAAATTATTTAAACATACCATGATATTAATTTGAAAAAGTAATAAATTATACAGTACAGGCTCTTCAGATAAGATTCAATGCTTAAAATTTATAGAATTTAAAAAATGTTTGCTTTTAATCGAACAAATTCTTGATTTTATTTTGTAGAAAAGTTTACATCCTTAATAAACTGAAAACTAATTTGAAATAACTAATGTATTGATATTTTCCAAACCTAAACTAACTGGCAAAGAAATTCAAGAAATTAATGCAGTGAAATTTTTTAAATGTGAAACTATTTTGTTTCAAAATTTAAAAAATATTTTACACAACATTGCCTAACAGGTAAGAATTTAATTTACCAGTTCCTTAGTTAAGAAAGTAAATCTACTGAAAGGTCCAATTAATAAAGGTTATAAAAATATTCAGTTTTCTATGCCAACTTTACCTAATGCATAACTGAAACAATTTAATATCACTAAACGTTGAACAAATTAAACTTATCTTAATCTGAGTTTCAATAAGTTATACAATTAGAATATGAAACAATTTGTTTTTAAACAGTTCTTTCTATTTTTACCTCCATCACATTTATAATTCTCATCAAAGCGGAAATTTTTAAAAAATGGTGATAGTTCAATTAATGAAGCATATGCAACACATATCCATAAAGACGCGATATTTACAAAATGCACATGCAAATAATTCAAATTTAATCAGAAAAACAGTTTCAATGAATCTTTTGCAAGCGCCTGAGTGTTCATAATCAGCGGCAGTATAGGAAAACGTTGAATTTTATCATAGAAGCTTGTAGTTTTTAAAGAAAGTAAAGATATTACAATTATTGTAGATTCATGTATATAAAAACAACTCTAAATGTGGTGTAGTTTTGTTTGTCAATCAATGGTAATA
This sequence comes from Meta bourneti, assembly GCA_933210815.1. NCBI lineage: Eukaryota > Metazoa > Arthropoda > Arachnida > Araneae > Tetragnathidae > Meta > Meta bourneti. The sequence goes on along the minus strand of OW119934.1, from coordinate 6,262,088 downwards.
TTTGATGCACAAGGACTAATTAACTGCAAATTTGGATACAAAGCAGTGAAATAATACTGCAGCCTTTGCACATGTTAATAAGAAATATATTAGAAATGAATAATCGTATTTTTCATTCTATATACTTATGTTAAACAGAAAAATCTTAGAGAATTTATATATGAAAAGTTATGTTATCCGTTAAGTAAATGATACCATCGTTAATTTTACTAAACAATTTGTAGCATTTAAATTTTTCATAGGACACAATGAAAATACATAAAAACGGCAGTATTTAAATTTCCTACCATTAGCAATAAGCCCATCACTAACAGTTAATGCACAAAAAGCAAGTGAGACAATTCAAGTAGTTTGAGATATAAAAGCAAACACAAAATAATAAAACACAAAACAAAAATGCAACTGATAATATTAAGAATTATAAAACTTAAAATAGCAGACTTTTCCACCATATGCATATCTATTTTTTATATTACTCCGAAACTATTTGCAAACCTTAGTTATTGGCCCAGTTGATGACATGGTATTTGTTTGTCCACTTTGAGATGAAACTGAAGAATTGGGACTCGGCTTGGGTTTGAAGGGAGTCATAGATTGACTTACACCATCAGCCAATATAAACTGCTCTCTCAGCTCGAGGTTGGTTCTTCCTTTTGCTACATATGATAGTAAACATTTACATGCAGGGTACAAAATTTTATTTTCATGCATTAATAAATGATAGGTGAATGGGATCAGTTTTCTCTTAAGTGAGTAAATTAATCTATTGAGTAATCCATATTGCAAATTGTGGAATTTTTCAGAAAATTAAAATATTAGATAGTAGGTTTCATGTGAGAGTATTAGTCTTATAAAGTTCAGCATATGGAGGAAAAGGTCACAGCTTACTACAAATATTATGAGAAAAAGAAAGAAAAAGGAAAAGCATGTAGTAGTTTACTGATAAAGGGATTCTTTTGGATAACTAAGACTACACAGTATAGTCTTTTTTTGAATGTTGAATTAGAAGTTTTGTTAGTTTTAATGCTTCTTCCCTGCAGCCTATGAAAGCAGAAAGAAATAAGTATTTAAAAGTGCAGAAATAAGTAGAAAAAGTCATTCTTATCACAGGAAAATTATATTAAAGAACATATTACATAACACTTTTAAAGATAGTTATAACTTAAGAGATATTAAAATAAGATGGATACTAAAATCATAAATGTAAAGATTATTTCTTTATTAATTATTTATTCCTTCTTATATCTTACAACGTTTATTATATACACTGAAGTGCCTGAAAACTGGTACAAACCTATATCACATACACAGTAACGCCACCTATGTATGTCATTATTGGTTGTCTACTAGTGCAAAAAAGCCAGATATCTGTGGTAACATCTAAAGCTGTTCTCACTGTGAGAATGGCAAGGTATCATGATTAAAGTGATTTTTAATGCAGTATAATAGTTGCAGCTCGTGAGATGGGTCATGGAATTTCGGAGGTAGAAACATAAGTTTGAATTTTCAAATACTACTATTTCAAGGGGATAGTGACTAAGAATCTTGTCAAAACATGTAATTTATGATAGCAATATGGGTGTAAAAAGACTCTGGGTGAACGTGGCCTGTGTCAGTTGACAAGACTCGTTTAAGGATATGCATGCAACTCTGCTTCAAATTACATTGGAATTCAAAGCTGGGCCCTTGACAAAAATCAGCGTGAGCACTGGGCTTCAGGAACCACCACTCAACTCAGGTATCCTTGATGAATACTCAACACACAGCTATGTACCTTGCCTGGGCATGGGAACACTGCCACTGGACACTTGATGACTGAAAATAAGTAGCCTGGTCTTACAAGTAGTGTTTCCAACTATTTCGGGTAGATAGAGTGATTCGTATGTGGAGAAAACCCCATGAAGCCATGGATCTTGAATGTCAACAGGAGATTTTACAGGCTGTTGATGGATCTGTAATGGTATGGGGTTTGCTCAGCAGTATTCAGGACTCTAGTATGTCTACAAACGTCTCTGACAGGTTAATGCTATGCATTCATCCTTTCTGAAGAATTAAACCTGTTCAATCTGATGGGTTTGGCCTCTTTCAACAGGACAATGCGCCGCCACACAAGTCTAGACATGCTAAATTATGGTTAGAACACTCATCCGAGTTTGGGGTCTTGCCATTCCCACCTATGTCACCTGATCTCAATGTTATTGAACACATTTGGGATAGACAGAAATCCTACACCTTAGAATACAAGAGTTGTGGATCGCTCTACAGGAAGTATGGTGTTCAATGCCAACAGAATACTTTTGCAAGCTTGTGGAGTCTATACCCCATCATATTTCTGCAGTTCTACACTCCCATGGGAGGCCTAATAAGTATTAGACTTATGTACCAATTTTTCTGGCACTTCAGTATGCGTATATATAGATATAAGGAAATAACTATTTTTAGATTTCATTTCAATGTTTCTTTCATAAACTAAATTAAGGTAACATAAATGAAAAAAATAAATTTATTTAATGGAAATGAAATGACACTTTGAAAAAATACAACTCTGTAAAATGCATGAGTTCATCAGTTCTAACATTATAAAATAGTGGCATGGATCTTTTGACAGAAAAAATCAATGTAAAAAGCATTTTGAACACACTTTTAACTTTATAACAAGACACATTAAAAATTTTAAAAATGTAATTTAAACTTTTTAAATGTTATTAATATATGAAAAATTTAAATGTAATTTAAAAATATCAAAGTTATATTCTAAAATATTCAACAGCTTAAAATATCACCGAAGATTTCAAGAGAGGGCAATGAAGTAAGCATGTTTATTTACTCATCTTTCTCATAAATACAAATCACACTGAGTTGAGTTAGATATAAATAACATTACTAAAAAAGTTCTGTTAGATTAAGTTTTTCAAGCCACTAATCTAACGCATTCTGCTGCACTTAAAATTTCAGATTCCGTAAACCTGGACATAACTATTTGACTTTGAATAACTTCCTCTAATTTATAATTTTGCAGCAAAGGGATTGAAATCTTCTGATTTACAAAGGAGTTTTTAAATTTAATAGAAAATAAAATTGAATTTCTAACTATATAAGGAACACAAAAGTAACTTCACCAGTTTAAAAACTTTAGATTTTTGAACAAATGAGATGAAATTTCAGCTTTAGTAAAGTCTATATGCTCAAGATTTATGTCAGTAAAAGTACTCCAGCATTTGCAGATGATGTGAATTTTCAATGTGATAATTAGTTATTTTTACTCAATACGATCAACATGAGAAAAACATACAAAAACTAAAAAAAATTTCTAGGTAAAGATAACTGAGAAAGAAATTTTCAAATTGAGAACACAATGCACAGAATATGCAGCAGAGATGTGTTACCATCATATCTAATTGAAAATTCATCTGTGAAGTACAAACATTGCTGCTTGTCCTATTTTGTATTGCAACATTTGGAGATGATGGAATTGGTAAGGTAACACCTTGAAGCACTGACCAAAGAATTTTTACTATCATAGACCACACAAGGGATATCTAGATTTGAGACACCTCCTGCACTAACATCTGCAGTGCATTCAGCAACATATTCAATAAGAATCTGAGAATTTCAACTACAATTGCATCTTAAAAGTGAAACAAATCAAATAGAATCCAATAAATAGGTGAAGATCCTTTCTGACCACCCTGTATTTATTTAGATGAAGCTGTCGATGCTGTTTAGGCTTGATGGCTGCTTGGGAGGGAATTTTTGTAGGGTATGAGTGCAGCTTGCACCACACCATTCCAGAAAACCAGCAGGTGCAGTCCCAGTTTTGATAGAATAATCATTAGATGTCATATCAAAAATTAAAATATTTACAAATCATCCTTTATAGAAACACTGCTGTTCATTGAAAATGCAACACCAACAAAAAGGCTTGAGTTACAGCAATAAAATTCATTTGAGCGATGACACGTGGTACAATATATAATTGAAATTATAGAGAACTGTAAGTCAAATGAACATGCTAAAATCAGCAATTTGTAAGTCCATCTTCAACAGTTATAACAGTTTGCTCACGGCATGACAATGAGTGATCAAGATTCTGGATGGCTGTCTGAAAGGATGCTGATTCAATATGTGTTCTATTTGTCAATTGTGACTGCAAGTGATGACATACAGATAAATTATTGAGCAATCATTTTCCACACGAGTTGCATTTCAGCCTGTATTGCAACCACATCCTATTTGCATACTCAGTTGAGATTTCAATCATTTCCATTTGCCACAATAAAATACGTCTAATCAATCTAACAACTCTTACTCAGTGCAGCATGAAGAAAAGTGTATTATGAAAAAATTCTTTTGTTTTGCCTGAAATGTTTTAAGAGAACTTTTTAATAGCTTATGCCTTTCAGCACTTCATGTTAAGATAGTAAGGATAAGATTATATTATAATTGATGCAATATACAAATAAAGGAAATCTTACCTCTGCAGGGATCATTCTTCACCAAAAACTCATCAAGAGCAACCCAGCCTCCGCCAACACGCACCATGACAGTGCTCCTCAAAATTCTCACAAGTCTTAATTTTTGAGATTCACCAAACTAAAAAGATATTGAAAGGCATTTTCACAACCAGAACATGCACTTTTTAATAAAAAAATTACTTAAACTACAAATAAAAGAGTCAGTATTTTGCATCCAACTTTCTTGCTCTCAAAAGGAATAATTTTCACAAGTTCCCATCTAGTGTGGGTTTGCAGTTAATTATTGCATGGTTTATTGCACTATAGCAATGATTTACAATCTTTCTAATCTCATGGCACATCTAAACTAATTACTAAAATACTGTGGCACAGCAAAAAATTACCCAACTTTACTTGATTTACAAACATATTTATAACAGTAAATCTGTTATCCATAGTAGTTTTTAAAAAATTCTTTTTTAAACAATTTATTTATGATACTGGGAAGGTAATGGCAATCTATGTGGTACAAAATAGCTTTTCCCTACCCACCATCCTTTTAATAAGACAGTTATATTATCGGCTTCAAGTGCAGCCATTCAGGCCATCAGATCAAATGGCATTCCAATCTCTAGAGAAATCTCTGAGTGTCAGTCTCTCACAAAGAAACCGAGGAAAAACCATTGCTTTACAATAGATTCCCAGGCACTGTAATATCTACAAGAATGGACAAGCTGACATGATGGCAAGGGCATGAAGATAACGCAACAATTGACAATTAAAGCATCCTTCCATTCAGCGAGACTCAAAATTCATACTCTTTAACTTAAAATCGAAAGAGGAACTACAAAAACATCTCTTCAAAGAGTTGGAAAGATCTTCTCAAAGTGGATATTATGGATGTACCCTGCAGGAAAGCTGTTTCAAGTTTTAGATTTACAGTTGTTAAAGCGTGTAGTTCCTATTTTTTGTAAAGCGCCATCTAGATGGAGCAATTTAAAATGTATCTTCTGGCAGCAAGCCAGTTGAGCTTGTCTGTACCACGTGAAGGTGTTGGAGAGCATCTTCTAGTATTAGTAATGAGTATAATGAGTAATAAACAGTCCACTAGAGTTTCTGAGTTTTGAGTATTATTGAGATATTCAATGGCCGAAACATGTGGTCCGTCGAGCCGGAGCAACTAGTGAATTGAGTTCCCATTTAAAAGCTTGAGTATTGCTATTCACATCAGCATCGTCGACGCAATTAAGGTATGTGACTGAGTTATTATTCCTGTTATGAAATAGTTATTCAAAATGTTTAAAGGCGCTAAGAAAGATGATTTAAAAGCAATTGCTAGTGAGTTAGGAGAAGATGTTAATGAGCTAATGACTATTGCAGAGTTAAGCAGTATAATAAAACAAAATGAGAAGTACATAACAGACAAAAAATGGGTTGTAGAGTTAGCAACCATGATAATTGAGGAAAGGAAGTCTGAAGAGCAGCGGCAAATAGAACTTGAAAAATTAAAACTTGAGAGAATGAAAACAGAATTAGAACTAGCTCGCATAAAAGCGCAATCAAAATCTGATGATGTTAGTGACAATCATCAAACTGAATCTTTGGACTCTCTGATCAAAAGTGTCCGTACTTTAACAATTAAAATTCCTAGTAGACCTGAAGCTTGGGGTTATTTTTTCTCATCATTAGAAAGGGCCTTTGTATCAAAAAACGTACCTGACAAATATAAAGCGGAGATTCTTTTAAATTTGTTAGGTGAAAGGGCAACTAATGTGATAACTTACATAAAAGATGATGAATTAAATGATTATTCTAAAGTAAAAGCAATAGTAATTCGAGAGTTTGAACCTACACCCCAATCGTGTTTAGAAAATTTTAGGAAAACACACCGCCAACCCAATGAAACGTATATACAATTTGCATCGCGATTAACGACGAGCTGGGAATATTATTTAAAGTTGAGAAAAGCAACTGATTTCGAAACCCTCAAAGAATTAATTATATCAGATAAAATATGTCAAACCTTGGATAAAGAAACCGCCTATCATATAAGTCTGAGACAGGCAGACGGCTGGTTTAAACCCTCTGAGTTAGCGAGAGAAATTGATTTATATTTTACATCCCGAGGTAAAACTTTAGTAGAAAATACAAGGGTAAATAAATTTTCCGAGTCAAAAAATACATCGAAAGTTTTCTTGTCAGACGTTAAGAGTTATAAGTGTGTTTTTTCATGTATTGATAATCACCCCTTATATAAATGTCCTAATTACAAAAAATTGTCTGTCGATGAGCGTATAGAATTCGTAAAAGCTAATCACTTTTGTTTTAATTGCTTAGGGAATCATAGAGTATCAAATTGCAAGTCGAAATATTCTTGCAATCTTTGTAGGCGGCGCCATCATGTGACCTTACATTTCCCATACGAACAAAAACAAAATGTTGCGAGTGAAAATATTGTAAACACTTTAAGAGAGAAAAGTACCACCTTCCCCTCCCCCACAGCTTTAGAATTCGTACCAGCAGAGACTAAACAATTGAGTCAGGATCGAAACTATTTTGTGGCGACGAGTACTTCATCCGCTAAATCGAAAGCTGTTTTGCTTAGCACTTTTATTGGTTTTTTATACGATGATATGGGTAATGTTTTTCCCGTTCGTGGTCTTCTCGACGTCGGTGCTAATGCAAACTTTTTAAGTAAGAGATGTGCAGATAAGCTTAATTTAAGAAAGGAAAAAATAAATATTGCAGTGACTGGTTTGAATGGGTTGTCTTTAACAATTAAATCTAAGGTTAGTGCTAAGATTACTAATGAGTTGAGAAATTTCAAATTAGATTTAGAATTTTTGGTTGTTCCAAGAATAACAGATCTGACACCATCTAAGCAAATTGATATTTGCGTTCCAGAATTAAATAACATAAAGTTAGCGGATACTGGTTTTAACATTCCAGGTCCCATTGATGTACTCTTAGGAGCAGAGAATTTTTATGAGCTTTTAAAACCAGGTCAAATTTATCCATCTAATACTAAATTAATATTACAAAACACTGTATTCGGTTTTGTTGTGAGTGGTAGTGTACAGACAATAACTGAGGATAATGTACAGTGTGGTCTTGTTAACGATTGTATCGATTTAGAGAATATTATGCAAAATTTTTGGGAAATTGAAAATATTGAGTGTGAGAAAATAAAAAATGAGGAAGCCCTTATTTGTGAGGAACATTTTCAAAAAACCCATACGAGAGATGAAAGTGGTCGGTACGTCGTACAAATGCCCTTGAAAGATAATCCGGCTAACCTAGGGGATTCAAAGCAGATAGCTATGAGACGATTAGATTCTCTTTGGGCGCGTTTGGTGAGAGAGCCTGAAATTCTGTCCATGTATAAAGCCTTCATGGAAGAGTATTTAAGGATGGGACATATGGAGGAAGTAAAAGAAAGCAAAGAACCAGATGTGGTGTACTATATGCCCCATCATGGTGTTGTACGTCCAGATTCCAGTTCTACACCTCTACGAGTAGTGTTCAACGCCTCTGCAGTAACATCTAACGGTAATTCCCTAAACTCCTTGCAGTACAATGGAGGAGTGAATCAAGATGACTTATTCGCAATAATGCTACGCTTCCGAAGGCATTTATTTGCGTTCGTTGCTGATATTAAAAAAATGTATAGAATGATTTGGATGCATCCCGGTCAAAGAGATTTATTGAGAATTGTCTGGAAGTCCTCTGAGAAAGATCCTATCAAAACTTACAGACTATGTACAGTAACTTATGGAACTACAAGTGCACCCTATCTTGCAACCAGGACATTGCAGCAGTTGGCATATGATGAGGGAGCACAATTCCCGATGGCTGCATCTGTACTCTTATCAGATACATATATGGATGACTTGCTTACTGGAGCTGATCAGTTAATACAAGCTCAGGAACTGCAACGGCAACTTATTTTGCTTTTGGATCGAGGTGGCATGGCTCTGCATAAATGGTCGGCTAATCATGCATCGCTTTTGAAAAATGAAGCTGATGCATCTGTAGAATATTCTTTTACTCCTAGTACTAAAACTTTAGGCATTTTATGGAAACCTCAAACTGATCGTTTTTGCTTCAGTTTTAAAGCAGAGATAAAGGATGTATATACTAAAAGAGAAGTTCTGTCACAAATAGCAAGGATATACGATCCACTTGGACTTTTGGGTCCTCTTGTGACAAAAGCTAAAATATTTATGCAGAAATTATGGCTGCTAAAAATAGACTGGAGTGAACCACTACCGGAGAGAGAAAATCGAGAATGGCATGAATTTATCGAGTCCCTGCAGAAGGTTCCTGACATGAACATTCCACGATTCATCTCAGTTGAGAATGCTAACGACATAGAGTTGCATGGCTTCTCAGATGCCTCAGAAGCAGCTTATGGAGCAGTAATTTACTGCAAAGCCACAACAGCATCAGGCCATACGTCAGTGAGATTGGTATGCAGTAAATACCGTGTCTCTCCCTTAAAGAAGACTACAATACCGAGACTTGAGCTCTGCGCGGCAGTTCTTCTAACGAAATTAATGCATCGAGTGAAATCATCATTGAAACTCAAAGTGACGGCTATTCACCTTTGGAGTGATTCTATGATTGTGCTGTCATGGATTAAGAAAGAACCTCGTCTACTAAAGACATTTGTTGCTAACCGAATTTCAAAGTTGCAGGATCTAACCAAAATTGAAGAATGGCATTACGTTCCATCTGAAGAAAATCCATCTGACCTTATATCCAGAGGTATGGACGCCAAAAAACTGCTACTAAGTGAATTGTGGTGGGATGGACCTGACTTCCTAAAGGAAGATGAGTACCCTATTAGAGTTATACCTGAATCTGTAATTGAGAAAAACACTGATAAACTCAAAAACAGTGTTGATCCTGAATTTGTACCGTGTTTGACTTTAACTGTGAATGCTTTTACTAATGATTTATTGAATTGTAGTAATAAGTATTTTAAAATAATCCGTATTATAAGTTTTCTTCTTAGGTTTTGTAGAAATTGTAGGAGCATACCAAAGAAGGTAGGACCATTAGATGCAGAAGAAATAAAAATAGCAGAATTAACACTAGTAAGGTTAGTTCAACGTGAGTATTTTAAAGCTGAATTAAATGGTCTTCAAAAATCAGATATGGTTCCAAAGGATAGTTCGATTAAGAATCTTAATCCCTTTATTGATGACTTTGGACTTATTAGAGTAGGAGGCCGACTAAAAAATAGTAATTTAACTTATGAGAAAAAGTTTCCAATTATTCTGCCTTCTAAACATAATTTAACAGAAATAATAGTTAATTATTATCATCTTAAATATCTACACGCAGGCCCACAAGCCTTATTATACCATGTGAGGCAGAAATTTTGGATCGTAAATGGTAGAAATCTTTGTAGGAAAATAGTGCATAATTGTGTAGTTTGTTTCAAGGTGAAACCGGTAACAGTAAATCAAATTATGGGCGATTTACCCAAAGAAAGAGTTACTGAAAACTTTCCTTTTAATATTACTGGAATTGATTTCTGTGGTCCTTTCTCTATTAAATATAGAAATCAACGTAAAGGTATTCTCCATAAAATTTATGTTTGTATATTTATTTGCTTCACAACACAAAGGCAATACATCTAGAGAGTGTTACCGATTTAACTACTTCTTCTTTCATTGAAACTTTAAAAAGATTTATCTCAAGAAGAGGCAAACCTGCTAAATTATTCACAGATAACGCAAAAAATTTTGTGGGTGCTAGCATGGAGATTAAAAAATTGCACAATTTAGTATGTAAACCAGATGAGATTCTTGCGGGTTATTTAGGGTCTGAAGAAATAGAATGGAGCTTTCTGCCTCCAAGAGCTCCTAACTTCGGGGGTCTTTGGGAGGCAGGTGTGAAGTCTTTTAAATATTATCTTAAAAGAGTTGTTGGTAATTTGAAGTTAACGTATGAGGAATTTAACTGCATCATTATTCAAATTGAAGGAATGTTGAACTCCCGTCCCCTTGTACCACTAACTTCTGATGTAGAGGAGATAGAAGTTTTGACACCTGCCCATTTTTTAATTGGCAGACCTCTTCATTCTTTAAATGAGCCTGATCTTACTAATATAAACGAAAATAGGTTAAGGAATTGGCAAAAAATCACGCAAATTTTTCAAAAAATATGGAAAAAATGGAGTATGGATTATTGAAATAATCTGCAGGAAAGAAACAAATGGATGTTTTGTAAAAATAATGTGAAAATAGGTGAGGTAGTTTTAGTAAAGGAGGATAATTCTCCCCCGTTCAAATGGTCATTAGGTAGAATATCAGAAGTGTATCCAGGAACTGATGGTAAAATTAGGGTGGCAAAAATTAAAACAGCTTCTGGTCAGTATAAACGACCAATTTCGAAGTTATGTTTATTACCTGTAAATAACTAATTGTTTGTATATTAATTTACTTTATTTCTAGTGTTTTAATGTATCTTTGAGCACCTCATTTATTGTAACCAAGAATGTTTTGTTATTGTTTATGTAATTTAATGCTTCATTTCAATTTACAATTACTTGAATGTCTTTCATACATTGCAATGCCCGGCGCTATGTTAAAGCGTGTAGTTCCTATTTTTTGTAAAGCGCCATCTAGATGGAGCAATTTAAAATGTATCTTCTGGCAGCAAGCCAGTTGAGCTTGTCTGTACCACGCGAAGGTGTTGGAGAGCATCTTCTAGTATTAGTAATGAGTATAATGAGTAATAAACAGTCCACTAGAGTTTCTGAGTTTTGAGTATTATTGAGATATTCAATGGCCGAAACAACAGTTGGTAATGATTGTTTGGTAAGTCATCTTTTGCAAATCCAAACTGCCCCTATGTAGGAAGAATGAGAAAATGGATATAACACACATTATGTAATGCATGGAGTTTCAGAGGTGGAAGGTATAGGAGTGCAAAAAAGTCTGGTGACAGGATATTGACTTTATCTTTTTGTATTTTAGACCTTTTGTATTATTGTTGGATTTTTCAATGTTGAACAAATATTAAAAGCAATACTCAAAATTATGGATACTGGAATTATTTAAAATTATTTGGAAACACACTTGTCACAAAAGTTTAAAACTAAGCCACCGATAAATCTTACACAATTTAAGCCATTTTACCATCTATAAAGCACAAAAGTACCACTTTTGTGGCACACCAGTTGAAAATCGTTGTTCATTGAATTAGGTGGAAAATTTGTAATGACCTTCCAGTTAGTATGTTATGTCCATATTCTTTATTCATTGTCTTTTCACATTAAACATTTATGCATGAAAAGATATAACTTTCAATCAATTTTTAAACCTAATATTACTTCCGTCTCCTCATTTATATTTTAGTTTGAAAAGTATTAGTAAAAAATTCACTGCATAATGAATCACATTCCACAATATAACTAAACTATCCAAAAGTATTGTTCACCAAGAATGGATATTTAATTCAATGGGTTACATTGTTCTCTATTACTATATCAGTATCTGAGAAATTATTAGCTCCTACGAAAACTTTTTAATCAAAATTTATACCTAACATGAGAAGACGTAAGGAAGTAGAAACTTTTACAAAGCCTATGATTGTTCATTCACAACTTTAGAAATCTTATTTATTAATTTTTATTATTTCACTTAATTCTATTAATTCTTTTATTTAACATTTTAAAAACCAAGTCATGTTTATATACTGAGCATTTTTTAAAAATGAAGGTATTTCAAACTAAATTAATAGATATAACAGAAAAACTATTTTATAGGTTGTATATTCAGCACCTAAAATATAAATTACTACACTTAAATATCTGGATAAGGTTTTATATAGCTATGAAGTAGTTAGCTCCTTTTACAATTGGATATTTGTATAGATGCTAGTAAATAAAATTAATTCTAATTTACGAATTCAGGTATGTAATATAACCAAGGAGTTTTAAAAAATTGGTATAAATATAAATATCACATAAAAAGTACAACATACTCTGTATTTTCCTTCTCCCACTTGATAAACTTTAAATCGATGAACACAAGTACATTTTGCTACTTGTCGCTGTACTTCGTCTTGAATTTTTTCAGCTTCTGTTTTAGGACCACCCTAAATCAATGCAATAGTATTTCAAAAATGAGCGATATTTTATTAAAAGATGTAACAGTAATAATACAAACTAAAGAACAACTTTGATATTTCTGACATTCAATTTTACAATTACTTAAAAGTAACAAACCTCTTTTTCAGGACGTAATGTTTCAATGTATTCTTTTGTGTCAATAAAACCATCTCCATTTCTGTCAAATATATCAGCAACTCGTTCCATTTCCAAACGACTTGTTACAAACTCTAAAGGAAGTAAATAGTAACAAATATTATCTAGAGTTGTAAAATATTTTTTGAATATCCATCACATATAATCCTAAATTATAAGATTAAATAACAATTTTTGTGTACATACTTGATTTAAGAATGCCATCTATAAACTCTTGTTTAGTCACCTTGCTTTGATTATTCTTATCAATCTTTTTAAATTGATCCATAATACGGGACTTCTTGTTGTTCAACCATCCAAGATACTAAGATTTCAACACAAATATGTATTTTTTAATAAACACGTTGAAAGGAAAACAATAATTCTTTTAGCTCTACATTAAAAATGTTTGAAATTTTATTACAAATAATCCATTTGATGCATAAGTAAATGTACTTAACCAATTGAACTGAATTTTTAAGAGATGCAACATAAACATTTATTTAACAAAAAGAAATAGTACCATTGAGAAGACAAGTCAACCAAATATGTATAATTTTTATAAAAACTAGATTAACTTTCTTTGAGGCCAAACAGATATTCACTAATTGAAGTGAGAAATTTTCATTATATTTTCACAGTACTGATCTAGGCATTATTTTGACTGAATAGATAAACAGCACCTATGTTTTGAAAAATACACACACAAGGTAACATTTCAGCATACAAATTCAAAAAAATAGTCAGTAACAATATGAATAATTGGGGACTGTATAACTGAAGATCAACAGTACATTTGTTTGATTTCCTATTAATTTTAAATATAAATGAAAAATCCTGAAAGGTCACATTTGAGAGAATTTTGGAATTAGTCCCATACTGTACTTAAAGGAGATTTTGTTGAAACTTACCCTACTGCGCCAGTCATTAAAATCAAAATGCTGTATTCTGTCAAGCTGAAAGTAAAATAAAACATTATTTCAAACACCTACAAAAGTGACATTTCTTTGTATTATTTCAATTTGGAAACGCAATTTTATAGATGCATCTAGTTCATTGCTACACTGGGATTCTTTAATATCTTATAAAAATTCTTTCAAATATTATTTTTTGAGTTTTAAACAATTACTTTGAAGGTTAATTGGGTGAATTGCACAACACATTTTTAGTGTTTGAAATATCTGAAGCAAGGAATTGCAGTTAAACCTTTTAAATAGGCTCCCCATTTAGCAACCAGTACACTTCCTGTTAATGGATGATTTCTGAATCCTTGGGGGATGGCAAGACACTAATGGCAACTTTCATACATAAATGGACATTTTCTCAGCACAAAAGAACAAGAGGATAAATTAGGGAAGGCATTTGTCATTACACATCTTACTACACGTATAGCATTCTTAGAATGTCTACCTACAAAAGTAGCCTCCAATTCACAAATATTAAGACTTGTTCATTGAGGGTTTTGTTGCCAACCTGGGAAGCTGAATCGTCAGAATTTTGGCCCTTGGTTCAACAAGCTCTGGGCATCTCGGAATGGGCATGGATGTAAGTAGTGGTTTGGAATCCATTTTAAACTCTGGTCTCTGAATTACCTTCAAGCAGCAAAAAATGATAATGTGACAAACCAATCAAGGATTCTACAAAGGAGGAATAAAATTTACGAGGAGTAAGAAATGAAGAGATCAGTGAGTAATGAAAATAAGGATACACTGAAGTACAGTGAAGCTGTTGCAAAGTACGCTTTGACAAATGGGAGAATTCTGATAGATGTGTTATGCTAAACTATAAATTCATGTATATACTAGAGCAAAATAAAAAGTTTTGACCAACCTTTTAGGTAATACCAATACCACATTTTAACACATCAGTACTTACATTCTTGTTTTAACAAAGAAATTGGGAAAGTTATTTTGTATTTAATAGTTTTGATTTCATTTATAAGTTTCAAATTCACTTATCTTTAATTTCAATTGATTTTTATATTGCATGTTTTACACTGCTATTAGAACATACTAATTTCAATACTACATGCCACTCTCGGATAACAGATACTCCCCATTAACAGACAAAAAGTTTGTTCACACATCAATTTTAGGTTTACTTATGTTATAAGAGAAGAAAATATATCACAAGAGTCAATCTGCAATTTCAAGAGAAAGTGGCAACTCTGGATTATTTATTAAATACAGATTTTGCAAACAAGTCAGAAAATTGAAACTAAATATTTCTAGAAACAATACTTAGCAATCAGAAAATACTCATCAAAACCTCACTGCACTATCTGGTATGTTACCTTTCAAATAAACTTTAAGTCAGAGAACACAAAAATGGAAATTGTGTTGAGTAAAAACATAGCACACCACACAACTATCATAGCTATTTTAGTTCCACTTTATTTTGAAATTGTGCATTCTGTATGCATAAGTAAAACATCAAGTACGTTTTACTTTTTATTAGCACTTGCCCTTATACTTAATATCTACTAGGTTTTGGTTTCTTTTTGTATGGTCACTTTTTGCTATATGATGACTAATTTAATTTGATTTGGAAATCACTACAAAAATCAATGCTTAGACAGGAATTTGGACCCAGAACCTGTTGAAGTGAGGGCCAGAGATCTAACCACTTGGCTTAGTAGGCTGTCAATTTATTTTCAAATGTATAGACATGGAAAGAAATGCAAATTAATTTTGACTGATACTAATAGGCATAGACCTGTCAACAGACTACTCACATGGAACTCAATAGACTGGAGATTATTGAAGAACAACTGTTTGAAGATCACTAACAAAAGTTGAACTTAAGGTTTAAATACTAAATCACCAAAAGCTTTAACATTTTCCTGATATTTCTGATATCAGCTTGAACTACTTCAGGAAGATTTATTCTTTCCTGTCATAAAGCTGCTCTTGTAGAAAGGGTACCACCAATGAATTTCCTTATGGTATTAAATATACTTCTGTCTGGCTGTTTCAAATAATTTATAGATTTATGAAACCATCTGTTGTTAGTATTATCAAACATTACATTAAAACAGAAAAATACATTTTGATTGTAGAGTACAAGGAAAACTTAAAGACTAGTGAAAATTAATTACTTCAAGTAAGTAATTATGTCTATCTTGAAGTCTTCTTTGCCTTTCCATGGCAAGAAGCCATACAATACGCCACTTTTCTAATAGTAATCTTGCTCTTGGATGTTTGATATCAGAGTCACTTTGAGGACGTCTGCAATAGTTCAAGAAAAAGTATTGTAAATAATATGATTTATAAAAACAAAGTTTTCAAACAATATCTTATACAAAATTAAAATTATTCATGTAATTTAAAAATTTTAATTATATTTGATATTCATATGGTTTACTTAAATAACATAATTCAAAGTATAGAAATAATTATAACACTCAGTTTGAAATTACGAAATTAAAGTTCAGGGTTAGCCAACATAAAATTAATATAAAACATTTCAAAATATGAAAACTAAAAACAGCAATTAATCTATCTTTAACATAGGAACCAAAATGAAGTTTTACTATAATATATATAAATAGGGTAAAAACATTTATTTAATGAATACAGGAGAGGAAGATTTCACATTTATCAAATATATACATTATGTGTCCTTTTTCATAAGCTTTTGAAAAAACAAACAGAAAATGCTTACAATGGTGTTGATGACTTAAGAGAAGTAGGAGTGCTGGATCGAGATAACTTTTCTTTTGTTTTTTCTTTCACTTGAGATGGAATCAATCCTTTACTCTGATGACGTTTGGAAGAAAATGCCTTTGATATTTTCTCAACATCAGGTTGTCTTTTTGACATGTCATTCATGAAAACCTAGTTTTGAGAAAGTTAGTCACGTTTCAAAATCATCAAAAATTTTGATATTTAGTTTATAGGCTAATAAAGATACAGGAATATACTTAATAAAAAACGTAATACCTCAAAAAAGGAATTCCAAATTCAGAATTATAGAACCACAGAATCGATGATTGTTACATTTTCAATTCAGCACCAATATTAAATTTTAATCATCAGAACAATTTCAACACTTAAAGCTTTAAATTTGAGGAATGAGAAGAGCAAGCAGTTTATTATCATAAAAATTCTACAAAAAATTTGAATACCTAAATTGTAGAATCTATTAAAGAAAACTTGCTAAGAAAGTGATTCAAACAAATACTTCAGTTCAAATTTGTAAATATTTATAGGTTGCAATAGCTGTAAAGAGAATGTCATTTTAAAAGAGGGTATCTTGGTATTAGAAAATATACTTTATTGAAAACAATACAATTATTTGCAGCATATTTACTTGGTGTTCTTTGATTAGAGTATCCAAAGTTGGCACATCATCAGGTAAAGGTTGAGCTTCTAGTTCTGTTAAAGTAGATTCTGCATTATTCAACCATGCAAGAAGTTCTTCTAACAAGTCATTGATATCTCTTAATGATAGCAAATGATCACGCAGACGTTGATCTCGTTGTTTAGTCCAAGTAGAAATCTACGAAGAAACATTTTGTTAGACACATGGATAATTAAAAATTCATGAAAAAATTATTAAAATGTATTCATTTATTTATTGCAATTAAAAAAAACTTGGACTGATATTTTATCATTATCTGCAGGAAACTGCTCAAGAAAAAGCAAGCATGAAGAATTTTGTTATGGTAATCAGAGAAAAATCTCTTTATTGGGCATGTTAACAATGAATTTTTATGCTTTCAAGCTGTTTACTCCTTAGAAAATATTACATAACTCTTGACTGCAATAGTGATTTATTGAAGTTTCCTTTTGCCAACTTTTTGTCTTGAGATTGAGGGATCAACCTGATGAACATCGAAATTTCTTTGGTCAGATGGGATTTCAATAAGATCATAATACTAATTGGGTGTGAAAATCCTATATGTTCCTTTTCAGTTTTTCCTTTCAACCACTCCAAAATCGCCACAATCGAAAATAGATATATTTTCAATTTGCGAAGTAGAGAAAAGGAGTATATATGAGGTAGTACCAAATTTGCGTATTCCTAGATGAACCACCATTCCTTCATGAAATAAGAGTATCCAGGAAAAAATAACATAACCAACAAGCTTTAATCCTCTTGTATGAAATATACTTTAACAGTAGCATTCATAAAAACAAATTACTGAATTTGTATGAGACAATGAGACAGGAGATGCGAATTGTACTTTCCAAACTTGTGTGCTAATTGTGAACTGATAAAAAAGCACAAGCTTAACATTAACTTTAAAACATAAAATTTACTGCAAGTTCAATAAAATGTATCTAACAGAAAATTCTAGTTCAGATTATAGATATTTAGTGTGAAAAGGTCATGTTAGAGTATTTTACAAAGTACATTAACTCTTCAGAAGTATTTTCTAAACAAACACCAAATAACTACATATACAAACAATTGAAAAAATTGGGATTACCTCATCCCATCTAGATTGTATAATAGTAATCCAATGACGAATAACAGATATGCCATCTGGATGACATTTTTGTAAAATGTTTTGAGCAATCTCCAGAGTTTCATTCTTCAAACTTTCTTTATTGTTCATATCCTTCAAGAAATTTTCATGTTCTGCAATCTGTTTCTTGGTAGATTCCTCATCGTCAGGAAGAGATCCAAAAAATCGCAACTTCATTTCAGCATCTGATAACCATTCCAGCAGTATATGTACCATTTTATACAGTTTTTCAGCCTAAAATTTTTTATACATAATTAATTTTCAATATACATAATAATTCAAATAAAGCGCTATTGAAGTTCAGAAATGAGATAAAATGAAGAAAAGTAAAATCTGCAACTGAATACATTGATTTATATTTAGGTTCTCAAGAACATGTAACCTGCCAGCCTTTATTATGATCAATATTTAATAGGTCACAAAACTATTGGATAAGTGAATTAAATTTTAAAATGTAAAACCCAGTCAGCATATCATTGTTTATTTAATAAAAGTTTATTGACATCAACCAATAAGGAAAATTATTCTGAGATTGATTTATGTTCTCTGTATTTATAGCCAAATAACTTTTTGCTTGCATAAAAACAGAAAAATTATATCTGGACTCAAATAGTATTAGAAATTTCAAATGCCATAGATATTACAATCTAGTCAAAAAGTTTCCAGATTAACACTGCCTTGTAATGATAAGTGGTAGCACCAAATGCTAATGAGTGCAAATGTAGTAAATTCGTGCACAAGCGGTTGCTTTGTTTTCGCTCAACTTACGATAAAAATCATGCTCAGTGGTTGGTGTTAATGATTTAATATCACAAACACCATCTGTGGGTAGATTTGTTTTTAAAACTCCTTAAAATTGCTACCAAGACTTTCAAGATGTCAAAAAAGATTTTTGGGGAGACCAGCCTCGGAATACAAACATTTGACTAGTTTCCACTATTCAAAGAGTAAACGACAACTTGGCCAACACGTCTTGAAAATTTGTCAAGACATGCAGGAAAATCAATTGAAAACCATTGATGATGTTTAGATAATGTGAATGTGGTAAGATTCAAGATTAAACAGATTTAGATAGTATTAGAAGTTGTTTCAACACCCACACATCTATATATTAAGATCTTACTTATTAGCACTTCTAATAATTTCCTGAAGTTACCAATGGCCCCTATTCATGACAAGAACTTTTAAATTGCACATAAGAAAATCAATGATGCCTTTTGTGCAGCTAATGTTAGCAGAAAATGACATGATAAAAACAAGGATAAAATGTGCTCTCAGACTACGAAAGCAATAAATGTTGCTCTTTCAGTTGACTTATTAAAGTTGTAAACTTACTAATTGAAGAGCTTGAGACAGATTGTTCTTCTTTTTATCACTTAAGGCACAAACAGTATTCCACTTTGAATTTAGTTCATTCATTTGAGAGGAAATACTTTCCACATCAATCGAGCTAGCTTGTTTTTTAAGGTCTTCGGAGGTTTTGCAAACAGATTCCAAACTCAAACTTCTATTTTTCAACTCATCTTTAAAAGACTAAGGAAACATTTTAAAAAATTAGTAACAAACGAAAAGGAATTTTGCCTATTTTAATTTAAAATTGTCAAATTACTAACCTTGTGTTGCTCAATTAGAGAAGTGACTGTATCTAAATCACCATGATAAGGCTTTGCTTCAGATAAAGTAGCAATGGCCCTGTCAAACCAATCCATCAAAGCAATTACAGCTTCCTTAAACTGACCAGAATAGAGAAGAGCTTCTTCAAGTTTTCGTTGCCTATCGTATTTATTTAAAAAATAAATATTAATATCGAAAGAGTAATCAGAGTACTACAGACGTAAACTAAACCGATATATTTCTGCATAGAAAATATAAAGTATCTCTCATTCCATATTAGTTACAGTTAAGATATGTATAAAATAATTTAAAATACATTCACTAATATACATAGCCAGCAGTTTGTAGGTATACTAGTAGCAGCTTGCACATACATAGTAAAAATTAAATCAGCACCCGTTACCCTGAAGTTTGTAATCTTTTTGGGCGGACAATTTGTTGCTGTGGCCTGAGTGTGAACAAGTACGAAAGTCTCAGCCAGTCTCCAGTGTTTGACTTTCTGTAACGTTCAGATCATCAGGTGGCTCAGTAGGAAGATGTGTTTCCTTGATCCTTTGAATTTTGTGATACGGTTCTGTCTCACATCTGGTTGATACGTCACTTGATTTCTGAACCAGAAGGTGCTTTAACAGATTGTTCACAGTAACCTCCCACCTTCATGCTTGACTGAAAATGAGTAACAGAAGGAATTGAATATGAATGTGCCTGCATTGCCTTATTCAAAGCAACCTTGTAATCTCTATAGTTTAACTTCACTATACGGTTTGATTACTGGAACAATCGGAGTGGTTCACTTTGGGTCAGAAATAGGCTCAATTATATCTTCAGCAAGCAGTTTGAGAGTAGTCTCAATCTTAGCATGCAACACAAGTGGTACATTCCGTGTTTTGAAACATATTAAGGGAAAAGTAGGATCTATAGCTAGACTGTTTAGACTTTTATACAATCCTAATCCTTCAAAAACTTCTTTGGATTTGTCAAGGAAAAAGGTTCTAGCTTCTGAAACTGAATTATATATTAGCACATCTATATCTAGAAATCAAAAGATGCAACTGTTTTGAATTGCTTGTGATTGAACTCGAACCAAGCACATACCTATAAAAGGTAAGAATTTTTTTGAAAATCTGTTAATTCTAGAGGCTTTATGGATGGACACTTTTCTGTTTTCGACAATAACTCATAGGTTTCATATAAAATTACTGGATTAAACGAACCTAAATCCACTTCCATCTTGAATTCTGAGTATCATCAAAATATTTTGTGTAAATTGGAGTATTCTTTCAAAGTATTAATATAACATTAAGTTACATGTTTTCAATTTCAATGTTATAAAACTTATTCCATGACTTGTAAAATTTCTGTTCTGTACCCTTTGAGTGGCAAAATGCTCAAGGTGTCCCTTCTTTTGGCAGGAGTGGCATACAGAACTTTTGTTCTTGCAGTGCAAATAATCATGGAGACCACTGCAACCATGCCATGAACCATTGATGACTGGAGCTGAAGGTCTATCACGCTTTTTTAAATTGTACAATTACACTTAAAATAATTCCACTTTTGATAAGTTTTCATTGAACTTCCTCTTAGTTCACTAACTGATTGGTCTTGAAGGGTATTTCCAAAGTTGCAATCTTTTGCAAAATGATGCAAAGTTGTCATGTAATTTGGTGATGCTTTCATTTAAATTCTGTACTTGTTTATGAAATTGGAATCTGATGAATTTCTGAAGATTTTGGGTAGAAGTGGCTCCACAAGTACTCAAGCAGTCCTTCACAGGTTTTATCAGACAGCATATCTGGATGAATAAGCGAATGGATGATATTCAATCCTTAGAGCATACAGTAAGTAATGTTGCATGTTTCCCCTTTCACGTTCCCTAATCCTATTTACTTCAAGAAAGAATTTTAATTTCTCTGCATATAGACCCCACAGCATACTCTTATCAAATTCCAAAATTGATACAGTAGTAGCCATCTCACCCAGGCATCTGATTTTCATGTATTCAAAATTATGTCATAATAATTTAAAAAATAATCCAGCAGCTTCCCATCCTCATCATCAGCTTTTGTAGTAATTTATTTTACAATTACATAATTAATATTACATGAAGCATTTTAGACAGATCATACAGAAGTCTATACAAATGAGCAATTTGGTAAAAAACAATATATTCCTGTATTGAAAATGTAAAGAGTATCTCCCATTTCGTTTTATAGTTACAGTTAAAGAATAATGTAAAATACATTCACTAGTATACAGATAGAAGTTTGAATGCACATAGTAAAAATTAAATCACAAATCATAACAGAAACATCGTATTTTATAAATAAAATATGCTAATAAACATAATGTATAGAAATTTGTACTGCACATTTCCAAAATTTATTTCAAACAGTATGGAACAATCATTCCAACTACAAAAATTAAGTATGATTTAAGCCAGTAATCATTTTAAAATGTTATTTAATCTCAAAGCATCACCAACTTCAATTACCCTGCTGTCTTTAACAAGTGACAGGATGGAGAATAGCATCAAGTCATCTTCAATGATGAATCTCAATTTTGCTTATATGTACACTTTTATGACTAAATACTAACATGGAGGTGATGAGGGAAATGAAACAACCTAGTCAACTGCATGAAATGGCACACAAGCTTCAATAAGGGGCACTATGGTCTGAGGATCAGCAGTGATAGCCTGACCAACCTGTAATTTGACATTATGACAATATTACATCTTGAAACATATAGCACTCCCCTTTGCAACTGATTTGGGCTCCCAATACTTTATTTCAATACAATAACTTCACACAGGGCAAACATTGCATGGCGAGGTCCATGTTATACCAACATGCTAGCATGACCTGCCTAATCCCTAGATTTAGTTCTGACAGAAAATGTTTGGGCTATATATATATATATATATATATATATATATATATATATATCATGAAATACCCCTACAAGCTCAAATACAAATATCTATGACAACACAAGATATCCATCAACAGGTGGAGAAAGCGTGTCGAGCCCCCAAGACTACATATTACTATAATTCAATGGCACAATGGATAATGAAATACAATGCCATCAATGAATAATGAAATACAATGCCATCAATGGAGAAACTTACGGCAAACCTAGCTCCTACCATTACAAAAAGTAACTTTCAATACAATACTATATATAGTAGTGTAATCCTACTTCACCATGAAGTACTTTGCCCCTTTCACAGCTTCATTATTCATTGTTGCTCGGCCTCATTTCTACAAACTGCCAGTTGCACTCACACTCAGCTGCTAAAGGCAACACAGAACATTTCATGGTTGCAATCTTCCATTGCTTGACCACGCATATGAAAGTACGACTGTGATCTTAATACAGCTTTCATGGTTTCACATAATCAGCAACCTATCATCTAATGGTACCATCTATCGAATTCAGTCATTGCTAAATTATGGAGGGGGAGTATTGTGAACTTAGCCCACCATTACAAAAATTAACTTACAATACAATAAATACTATATATAGCAGTGTAACCCTACATCACCAAGTACAACACCATGAAGTAGTTTGGTTGACAAAGTTGCACTGTCAACCTTATGTCTTCCTAAAAACTATTTCATACTAGTATTTATCAATTTTATATGCCATAAATGTCTTCTATAGTTTTAGATATCACAATGTTTTATTTACTGTCCACAAGTTCCTGGAGAATAGCACTTGGCATTGCAATTCCTAATTTACTGAGCATATATGTACAAGGATAATACCTAAACAGACATAAATATTATGAGCATCTTATTGTGTAGCTTCATAAACTTTTCTTTTCTCAAAGCACCTTTCCTGGAAGATCCATCTCTGGTTCAATATTAAAGAGGTCCAAAAAAATCATGTATAACAGCTAAACCTTCTCTTATGATGGATGTCAGAAATCTAAACTCTTTGCATCTGGTAGAGTTCATTACACTACCCTCGCGAAACGTTTGAAACTGTAAGATGAAATATTTTTGTCTGACGAAAAACCAAAATATTTCATAATTTCCTGACATTTATCAAACAGCATGCTCAATTGATCTATCAAACACACAATGGTTCAAATTTTAACCGAATCATGCACTTTTTACATGGAGTGTAAGATTCTCATAACTATATAAATATACCTGAAGTTTTTACTCAACACTATTTTAAATTTCTGATTAAAATAAACTAAAATAACTCAAAAGCATATATTTACATCAAATTAATTCTATTGTAGTAGTTTTAACCCTTTTTTGTGAGCTTTAATCATTGTACTTAAGGCGAGGACACTAGTGTGTATAAAAAGTAAACATGGAAATAGTTCTACAACAGTAAAAAACTACAAAAATTAACCCATAAACTAATTAGTTACTTTATAATCTGATGGAATCAGACCACATACCTATCAACTGCTTTTGAACAAACTTTAGTCCAACGTATTTTCAGTTCATCCATCATTCCTTGTAAAAGCTCAACATCAGGTTTAGGACACCTATCTTTAAGAATGCGTCCACTTTTCATTGTGGCATCATATGCTACTTGTTTGGATCCTAAAGTTCTCTGAAATTCTTTATGTTTTGATAGAAGTTTCTTAATTTTCATGGGATCATTTCCTATGGGTGTAGTTGAATCTAATATTTTCTCAGCTTCATCTAACCATGTTGATAAAGATGTCCATGCATCATGAAACTAGAAAAAAATAGAATATTGCAGCAAACAATTTTGGAAGATAAGAGTTATGTCTATTAAATAATTTAGAAATTAATGGATAGTTTAACATAATAAACCTTTATGAAAGTAAATACGGCAAAATATTATCTTATTTTTATCAAATTGACATTGAATAAGAGTGCCATGAGGATTTAATTAAAGATAAAAGGTCCAGCTCCAGAATTAAAAAAAACTTAATCAAACTAAAAACAAATGGATTAAATTTCAAGACTTATGCTTTTTATATTTATGATAAACGAAGATTACTAAAAGTAGGAGCTTAACATAACTGTACAAATTCAACATAAAACAATAATTTTAACTCAGCTGATAGGATCCAGAATTTAAATAAATATAGTGAAGACTTGATATACACACAACACTGATCTAAATATAATTCAATATTCTCTAATCTAACTCTAATATAACTGTTTATGTACTAAAACGATTTAAAAATTCTGTCACTCAAAGTTAAAACAAAGAACTGTGGCTGAGAGCTATGCACTAAAATCTAAAACAAGTTGTTTTCTTTTATCTTCATAATCTTATTCTAAATCAACTTAAATACTAAAAATTCAGATATTAACATATTTTATGTAATATTCTGTAAACAGCTTGTTCTCAGAAAAATTTAAAAACGAAAGAAAAACCACTAAGAGACAACCACATTTTCAGGTTGGTCTCAAATTTGGTGTCTGAAAATCAGTTGTACCAAAGAAAAATGATCAGAGATTACACTTCTCAAATGGGTAAAAAAAATCTTATTCTGTTGGCATAAAATTGCCATATAAATAATGAATTTTTAGTATACAGATTATGAAATCCTTATCACTAATCCTTATTTCTTCCTTTTTAGGATAGAAATAAGCAATTAATACACAGTTTTTGATGCAATTTAATCAGACTAACTTGCGAATGTAATTAAGAATTACAAAAATTATTTTGAATAAAAGATCAAAGATTGGTAACAATGCAAAAATATTAGATAATTTTAGTAATGTAAATTACTAACATTATGAATAGAAAATTACAAATTGAATAAAAAAAGGTAATTTTCCATAAGTAGACTGGAGAATAACTCAAATTTGAAAGTAACATTTTGAACAAAGATTGGGGTATCACTGCAGATCAGATAAGTGGTATGTAGAAAGGAAATTAATTAAGGTTTTATTTCCTTCCAATATTTATATTTTAACTAATTAATTGGGTCCTTTAAATGTTTTAAAAGTGTTTGCTAAAATAAAATATTCCAATACAATAAGTTTTAGATACTAAAGATGAGATTTTATATTCCTATGAATGTGTTTATTAGTGTGAAAAGTACCATATTAGTACTTTTTAAAACATTTTATTTGATTAAATTATTGGCAGTGCCAATGATGCATGAAGATCGAATTGCAAATTTGTGAGACATCAGTTAAATTAGATAATTATACAATGTTGTTAAACATTTAAAACACAATTTATCAAAAAGGTCAAAACTTGTCAAAAAAGGATGAAAATTGACAAATATAATAGAACTCTATAGATTAAGACTAACACATCAGAACTGCCGTTATTTGAAATTTTTCATTTAAATGTTGCAATTTATTGTTTCCAATGAGTTTAAATTAAAAAAATTATTAGCACATCTGTATTGATTTAAATATGGCACATAACAGAAAATCATGTATACTGTTTCATGATAAACCATTAATTTTTATAAGGTACTTTAGGTTGTGCAATGATAATGATGATTCTGAGAGGAAAGATAATGGTCCTTCACATGAGGAATTGAAGGTGTTAATTCAATTGCCTAAAAACGTACAAGTCATGCGAGGACCTTTTCTTTCAAATGGCAAAATTATTATTTTATTTTGTTTTATATATGCATGCATTAAGGGAATAATTAGTCACAATTTTTTTTAAAGTAAAAGCTACTTATATTCAACCCAAATGAAATTTTCTCTATTCAATTACAAAAAATTTGCGTAGACTTAAGGAAAAAAAGACAATACCTTAAACAACTTTATCTAAGAAAGGGGATCAAATATTGAATGTTACAGATTATGGATGATTTCTAGTCCCAATTAAACTGGATATAGATTTCTACTGAACATAAAGATGCAAAAAAATTCAATAAAAAGATGTACAAATGTTTATACAAAAACTGAGGTATTTATAGATCCAAAAGAGTATTATAATAGCATTATTTTGATAAAGTATGTCTAAGGTTAGTGTTACTTCTTTAGATTCTTTATATCCATGATCTAACGATCTAGTCCTTTCAGCAGCTTTTGATACAACTTTCTCCCACCTATGTTGCACACTTATTAGAAGGTTCTTAATCAAAATAACATCTTGCTTTTGGCTGAAATACTTAAGGTGTGTTCCTTTCTTATCTAAATTCAACATCACTTCACGATGAGCCCCTAAGTCCTTTTGGAAGTTCTGAAAAAGAAGTAAATACTTGTAAAAATGCACACTTAAAAATAAGTTAACACATACATAAAAAGAAGGGGAATGTAAAATCACTGATAAGAATGCGAATTGGAAAGCAGAGGAATTGTCCAAGGTAGTGTTCATGGATGAGTCAAGATTTGCCTTAGATTCCAATAATAGGCGTGAGGATCTAGATGGAACACGGAACAAGCCAAGTTATATCATTGAACATCATTCCTTTAGAGCAGTGGTGCGCAAACTATTTTCATTTCCGGCCCCAATTTTGTGTACTATTTTGCCGCGACCCCTAGATAGACAATAGACGTTTTTTTAATCATCGACGTAGTTAAATTTGATTTCTTTTTGGGATTTGCGCTTATGTTTGTGCCTTATTAGAGGTCTGAATGAAACACATAATTTTACGAGGCAATGGTTTTATTTATGCATATGGGTATAAATATTTTTTAATGGAAAATACTTTAAAAAAACTTACAACATAAAAATTCAATGTGAGGTAAGCGCTTGCAAAGAGCTCATGATTGCTTCTATGCTCGGATCTGTATTGGAAATCCTCTGGATGCAATCGAGATCGATATTTCGTTTTAATGGCAACTAATTTTGAAAAGCCGGTTTCACATAAGTAGGTCGATGCAAACTGAATCAAAATATTAATTGTCTTTTTCTTCAAATCGGCATATTCGTTTCCAATCGATAACCAAAAGTTTTGGCAAGTTACTTAATTAAACTGACTTAAATTGAATGCGCAATGTTTCAAGCGCAGTGCGCAGAGCTTGAAACATCAATTAACTGTTCTTTTTCATTTAAAGATATATTGGATTTAAAAATATCAAACGAAAATGGATCACGTATCCAACCTAATTCATTTTCTGGAAATTTTTCGAAAAGTTTTCTCCAAATTTTACCATATAACGGGAAATGGTGTTTTCAAATATCAAGAAATCTATATTCTTTTCTTTAGTAAATTTTGAAAAGCACAGGAACATGTCTGTTGTTTTTGTTCAATTCTCCTTGCCAAAGTATCAGCTTATTCTTAAAAGCTTCAATTTTACTACTCTATGTTAAAATATGTTTGTATTCTCTCCCTATAGACTTAAATTCAAATCGTTAAGTTTTTCGAAAATGTCAACCATGTGAGTTTTCCAAGCCAATCTTCATTAATGAATGAACTTGCCAATATATGTTTCTTTTCTACTAAAAAATGTAAGCTTCGTTTCTCAAATCGAAAATACGTCACAGTATTTTGCCGCATGAGAGCTATCTGACTTCGGTATGTAGTAATAATGTCTCATACACAGAACCCATCTCATTACAGAGTATTGACAAGAGAAGACTGTTTAGGGCGCTGTTGCTTTTAATGTAATTAATTACAATAACATCCTGTAATATCTTGTGCAATTCTTCATCAATGTCTTTTGCAACAAGAGCTTGTCTATGTATCATGCAATGGTTGAATACTATATGGGGAGCAATTTTCTTTATTAATCCTCTTAGTCCTTTATTACTACCTGTTAATGCTGCAGCACCATCAGTGCAAACTGCGACACAGTGTATCCAGGTAAGGTCAATTGTTTCAAAATATCTATTAATAATTTCAAATATTTTCTCTCCATTTGCTTTTCCTTCCAATTTTTTACAATATAAAAAAAATCTTCTGATGTCTTCTTCATAAACGTATCTCACATAAACAATTAATTGAGACAGTTTAGAAATGTCAGTAGTTTCGTCAAGTTGTAGAGTAAATACAGGAGAGTTTTGTAATCGATTTAACAGAACTGATTCTATATTACGTGATATGGCGGAAATTCGGCGAGAAACGGTATCTCTTGATAATGGTATCGTTACCATATTTTTCTCCATGCATAATTGATGTCATTTTAATTGCTGAAGGAAGAATGAGTGATTCTCCAATTGTATGTGGTTTCAAAATTTTCCCTATTAAATATGAAACTTCTAAGGATGCCCGTAAAGCCTTCTCAGGAATTGTGTATTTTTTCAAAAATACATTTAATTTTTCATACTTTCAGCTCGTTTTCTAAAAAATGTTTCAGATTTATTTGCTAATTCTTTATGCTTGGTTTCCAAATGTCTTTTTAATTTAGCAGGTTTCATACTTTCATTTGCTAATTTATCCCTGTAATTATCACACAACGGATATTCTTTCCCATTAACAACGCAATATATAAATCCATATTTAATAAATTCTTCTCGATATTTTCTCAATTTTTTTATTAGATAGCACATTTCGTTCGATATTTTTTTATGCGGAAACAGTGCCATTGAATTCATTCACAGTTTTAAGTTCATTGGATGTTGACCCATCATTCTCATTTGTATTGTCATTCTTTTCATTTTCTAGACGTTGGGTACCTATTTTTAGCCATTTATCCATCATGAGGGTATTAAAACTAAAACTAAATTATAAATATACAATATTTCATTTCTTTGCGTTTGTACAATCACGTGCGGCTACCACGTGGGAAGAAAATAAAGTGCGGGATTACTTTGTATAAATCATGTTTATTTGTAGCTTATTCAGACGAGAATTAAAGAAAAGAAAACTAAATTATAAGAGAAACATCTCTTTATTCCAATTGCACATACTCGCTACTTAAAATAAAAAATACAACGCTGAAGTAAAAATTTACACATGGTAAGCGAGGCAAGTAAATGTCTCAACTGGTGTTGCCAGTCGAGCACACATCTATATTGTACCCAGAGGTTACAGTGAATCATAACATACAAATACTGGAGCTTACTTAAAAAATACAAAACAAGTACAAAATTAATTATAGTGATTTAATATAATTATGTTTAACATTACTTACTCCAAAGATGGGAAAATATATATTTAAAAATTACAATTAGAGTTTATTTTTCAAAATTCATCTTACTATGATCTAAAATTTTTACACGCACTTAAACTGCAAAAGCGGGCTTTCTTTAGTACGCCGCAATTTGTACTCCAAAAACAGAACTAACTGTTTCCTTACACGTTTTAAAATAGTAACCACCCTGGTAGCGTTTCCAAGAAAATATCAGAGTAGGATAATTGATTTTCGAAAAAAATCAAAAACGAAAAAATAATACAAAATATTAAAAAAAAACAGTTTTTCTTTATAAACATTTTAATGATTTTTTAAATTAATTGTTTATTATTGCCCTCCGAGCACCCTACTGAACTGTCCTATACAGAAAATATGTTATGTACATACCCGATTGCAAATTTTACTTAAAATTAGCAAAAGCAGTATATAAACAGAATTACAGAATGCACTTGAATGAACGTAAGAAGCAGCAAAACCGAACTACTGAGACACAGCCGGTAAGAACTGCACGGTCCTATCTGTGATCACAGTATAAAGACTAAATAGCAGGGGTGCACACCTAGATTGAAAGAGCTGTAGTAAAGATGGCCACTGCTAAACGTCAGACCGACCCAAGTTGCATATGAATCACACCGGAGAGCAGGTAAAGGGCATCTCAAATTGACAATTATCTTTTATCACTATGTCTGTTCGCCTGCCGGTTACCGAAGTATAGGTATTATATACTAATACAGACAATTGTTTTCGTACAAAAATATAGTTCTTTCTTTATAAATAATATTATCTCATTTCACTAATTTACTGGTACCTGATACATGTTGAAGAAAAGCCTTATATTTTTTATTGTCAAATAAGTTTCTTTGAATTTGACGACCCACAAAAATTTTCAAGCGACCCCCAGAGGGGTCGCGACCCACAGTTTGCGCACCACTGCTTTAGAGCTACGAATAAAATTTTGTGGCCTGGATTTTCTTTGAGCTATTGCACCAACCTGCACGGCTTCTTAAGAGGTACTATGATGGCTGAAAGGTATTGGGATCAAGTCCTTGACCCCATTATGAGACTGAGCATTTGGTTTGGTATTTCTTCTTTTGGATGATAAAGCATGTCCACATAGAGTAAATCTGGCGAATGAGTACCTTAAGAGTGAATGCATTGCTCGGATGGAGTGGCCACCATATTTGCTCGACCTCAACCCCATCGAAAATCTTAGGGATGCCCTCAGACATGCTGTCTCTGCCCGTGTACCCCCTCAAAGAGCTCCAAAATGCCCTATTAGAGGAATTGCAGGTATTGCTCTCTGGTACACTTGACCACCTAATTGAAGGTATGGAACATCGCTGCAAGCTAGAATGAATATCACTGGTGGTCACATCCATTAAGGTACATTTAGTTTGTTTGCACAGCTTACAAATTTTGCTTTGAATTGACGAAATGTACATATATAAATCCTTAAAAATATACAATTTTTGTTTACTTTGTTTTAGTCATGAATCATTACCTAATTGTCTACCTTCATGTGAAATTCTGACAATGTATAACTCTTTCAGTTATGTCGAATTTCTTGTCACATGATAAACTTTTGGAAAGCAGCGTACATTTGCATGATCAGATAGTGAACTGAATTTCTAACTATCAGGACATTGTCTATGAAGGGCTAACAAAATAATGAAATATCAACAAAATCTGAGCCCTGATTATAGCTATCAGAACATAACTAAGAATTCCGTATAGTCTGGTACATGAGGAGGTCCATAATGGGTGACATGAGAATTACTACAACAAACTATTAATTGTAGCAAATTATTAAATGCAGCAAACTATTGATTTTCAAAGAGCTTTTGAGAGGATGATTAAATAATAATCACAACTTTAGTATTTTTACTTTTAATGCATTTGATATTGGTCGTACTGTATTGTGATAGATGCCAAATTATGATGCATAAAATTCTGAATAATGGAAGTTATGTTACATTAACACCTTTAACACCAACAATAAGAAAGCCTTTCATGAACAATTACAAACTGATAACAACCCTCAAGAATATAAAAGTATACAATCAGTTTTAAAATTTGTATATAAGACAGATCCATAATTAAGACATTACACTGTATGCAATTAGAAATTCTAATAGCTTACCCTATGTTCTTCTATTTGCTCCAATACTGCCTTCATGTGTCTACTTACAGGTTTTAATCCAGTAAGATACTTTTCTGCATTTGTTAACCATTCTACAAATGTTTGCAAAGCCTCATGAAATTCGGTAGCTTCTCGAAGAGCTATTTCTAGCTTTATCTATAAGGATAATATTAGTTAGTTCAAGAATTAATCAATAAGATAGAGTAACTCTGAAATATTAACATGTGTACCTTTCTGTCACTTGCTTTATTTAAAACGCTGTCCCATCTTTGTTTTAAGGTCCTTAGACTATGCTGAAGAGTTTTTGTACTACTGTCGCCAGACTTTTTGGTATAATTTTGGCCTTTTTGCATAATGTTTTCAATTTTATATCGATTTGTATCTAGTTCGTTGTACAGATCCTGAAAAATGCACACACATATTTAGATTACAAGCAATATAAAAAATAATAAACTTATATAAAACAAGTTTCTAAAAATAATAGTATATAAATTATACACTATATTAGTTGATAGAAGTCAGACATGAACATGTTGAATTTAAATTTCAAAATTCATTTAATAGGTCATTGAAGTATTGAGTAATTAGAGATTGATATGTTGGATTACATTTCTATCAGAAGATCTTTACAGAAAAAACACTGTTTTCTAAAAAGTTATGGATCTTTGAAGAAACCTGAGAGTTGACTGGTTAAGACTGACTTTAAAAGCATTGAGTTTGATTACAAATAATAAGGAACCAGATCCTTTCAAGGTAAGCACAGGAACAAAATACAAGAATTTAAAAATATGCAAAATTATTTTAATGAGAAAAATAACACTAAAGGGTGAGAAAGTGAAATAAAAGGATTGGAAGATTTTTGCTTTACTTTTAAAAACTGTAGCGAACTTGTGCAAAAGTACAGTAGAGCCCATGAATGAGCTAATGGCATAGGCAAACACTTGGCATTTGCCAAGATTTTAAACGTTACCTGTCATAAAAATACATTTTTCTTTATAGACAAGAAATAGTGAGAAAACACTGATAGGTAATGTAAGAAGTAAATTTCAATTTTCTAAAAATATTACTAAATCAAAATACCATAAACTTATTAAGTTCTTCTCTAGCTGTTTCAGGTAAACCACCAACTGGTTTTGATGTAGCTAAGAGTCCATCAATGTCATTTAACCACATCAAGAGATCTTGGATATCTTGATGAAATTGTTGAGCCTAGTAGAGAAGGTCCCATTAAGAAACAGTTTTAAATAAAAATGACATTTTTATATTTATAAATATTAAATTTGAGTATTTTGTTTATAAGTGTATTTATAATTTTAATTCATTAATGAAAAATATGAAGTCTTTAAAATATATGACAATTAAAGGTAGTATAAATAACATACACAAGAGCTGAATGAAAGACATAAAAAATGCTACATTTTTTAGTTGTCATTGAAATTAATTTTCATATGAACTGTATGAAATAAAGATTTAATATAAACTATTCAAGCATGAAAACAGAATTCAGCTATTGCAGTACAGTAGCTAAATATACACGAGCTTTTCAAGCTTGCAGTGACTTGAAGTTCAGTATAGAAGTTTGAAAACTCTACATTAACAAATTTTAAAGCAAACTGTTTCCTAGTTATGTGTTTATGTCCATAAAGTTAGTAATTCAAATGCATTAATCAATCAATGCAATTAAAATGCATTCAGAGAATACCATGTCCTGTCAAAACTCTGGTAACACTGATAGCTTTTGAGAAATCACAATGAACTTTTATGTACAGAACAAGAATCTCTACACCATGACATATTCCTTTCAGAAATCTTGCTTTAATGGTTGTAATAGGAATTAGGAAAACTGATTGAGTTAGCAGAGAGGCAGCCTTCGACAATTTGTCTGCCATAACATTCTCATGCGGCACCTTTCTAAGTAACAATAATCTTTTTAATAAAAATAACCCTTTAAACACAAAACATGAAAATTACATCAGGAAATATACTACACATTTTAATAGATATTTTCAAATTATAACAATTAACAAAATGACTTTTTGATAAGCATTTAAAACTTAAAATACAAGAGCATATCAGGTCACTTGAGATCTTTGTTGATAAGTCAACTCTTAAGGAAGAGCAATTTGGACTCTGTTCATGAGTGTGAACTACTGCATTTATAGCAACTTTGACAAGTTAAAGTATATTTTATGTCTGCTCATATGAAACTACAGCAACTAAAATAGGTTTAGCCTTCTGATATCATTGGAATTGTTACAAGATAACAGAGCATGGATAACTTTCTAGAGTGGTTTAAAGGGAATAATTTTTCTTGGTTTTTCCCTTTAATTTGTTTCAACCCTTTGAGTATTACAAGATTTCCATACCTATTGCTCAAACGAATACTACAAAGCATTCAATTGGTCAAGGAAGCTAAAGCTGGTAGGCAAGGAAATACATGATTCTCTGAAGGTTCACATTTGTGCTCAACCTTTGGACACCAAGGTGATTATGTTTATTCGAAGAATAAATGTTTAATTATAAAAAGCGAAAGTTCAATAATATGAAAGTGATAGATGGAAACATAAACAGAGTAACATATTAAGTAAATTACATAAAAAATAATCATACTTCTTTTAAAGCTTCTTCAAGTTCTAGATTACGTTCAGCTGATTTATCCTGTAGTTGTTGCCACCTTATCTGTAAATTCTGTAATTTATTGTGAGTGCTTTTAGCATCTTCGCTGTCACGATCAGAATCTACAAATTCATGTCCAGCTCTATTGATAGCATCTATACTAGACTGGTGAGCTTGAATATCATTTGATATTACCTGTAAATGTACATTTATTCTATAGATTAATAGTAACAAAGATATATTTAATTTCACCATTTTAGAACTACAAACGCAATTCTAAAATAAAAATTTTTCAATCAGTTAAACAATAGCTAGTTTGCATAGTT
This sequence comes from Meta bourneti, assembly GCA_933210815.1. Classification (NCBI taxonomy): domain Eukaryota; kingdom Metazoa; phylum Arthropoda; class Arachnida; order Araneae; family Tetragnathidae; genus Meta; species Meta bourneti. The sequence continues at coordinate 6,227,210 of OW119934.1, read as the reverse complement.
TGATACCATAAACCATTTTTGTTTAACAGAAAAATATTAAAAAACTTCTGCCGTTTTCAAAATTAAACAAATTTTGCCAGATAAAGATGTACTTAACCTCAGCTTATGGCTTGCAAAGTTTGTAAATTGCTCCTCAGAATAGCAGATTTCATGATTCCTTTTCCATCTTTGGGGTGAGTGGTATGAATGGTTAATCGCTAACAGAAGGGTCATGTCACACCAGCTTTTAGGTATTGTCACATCACCTCCTAATATTAGTTGAGTAAGTGGTTGAAAAACTTTCTTTTCTTACTACTGCTTAGGTTAAAACATTTTAATTATTAGCTCTCATTTTAAAGGACCGATTACAAGCTATCAGACTTTCATCTTCTAGATGATAGCATAATAGATCGAAAACTGATTAATATGAATGGCATTTTTAGGAGTAAAAATCTGGGGTATAGCATCTATACCAAATTGTTCTAGAATGTGTAAAGTGCAACAGTACATTTCATATCAGTCTTAATGTATATTTAACAAAAATGGAATCAATATTTTCTTTTGAATCACATCAATGGCATAACTACACTTTGGAACAATAATGAAGTGAGCTGTAATATACTATTGGTTGGATTTTAAATTGATAAATAAGATGAAATATCCAACTTGATATAGTAAATTTTAAGGTACTTTACCTATTAAATTTGAATGCACTGTAAAGGCTAATTTGATAGACTGGGAGAAATAAAGTTTGGAAGAAACCAAAATAAATAGCATTTTTTAATACTTGAAGGACCTATCAAGGTGAAGGTGATAGTAGATGAACAAATATTACTAAAGAAATGCAGTGTTTCTCACCAAATGGATTCATATTCAACAATTTCTAGGGAAAATTTACAAGAAAAGGATTTTCCTATGTTCGTATTCAAGTGTCAAATATTTCAACCTAAATATTGACATACATTGAAATCCTTTAAAACATGTCACACTTTTATAAGCAAATATAAAAACATTATGTTAAGTTCTAGAAAATTGACAGTATATAAAGAAATAACAAAGACACTTGCAAAGGCAGGGCAAGTGATAATAGTGGAGATGTACCTTATGTTTTGCAAGAACAACTTCAATAACTTGTGGATCTCCAAAGATTGGCTTCAAATCATCCAGAGTTTTTTCTGTTTTTGACATCCATAACATGTGCTCCTCTAAGGCATGTTGAAACTGACCAAGTTTTAGGAGTGTATTCTCCATTTCTCTCTAGTAAAAGAATGTAAGAAAACAAATTGTCAGATGCTGTATACTAACCTTTAAGTTTCTTTTCATAAGCAATTATGCATACCTGTCTTTCAACTATGCTTTTCAGCAAGTCGTCCCAACGTTTATTGATGTCTATCAGTGGTTCACGAATTGATATTGCTTGATCTGATGAAGTACGTTCCATAAGCTCTTGAGCTTGGCGGTTTAAAGCTTCCACTTCAATCATATGAGGATCTACTTCCATTTTAAAAGTCTAAAAACATATTTCCAATCATGAATCAGTTACCAAATGAAAAAAATAAATTTTAAGTCTTCATATTATCTATTTTCACAGAAACTAAACAGTCACAAATTTGTGTTTTGCAAATTAACATGAGCTGAAGTGATTTCAAGATGAAATTAAAATTTATAGTGAAGAAAGTTAATGCAGAATGATTGAAATTAGGTTTTAAGAACTTAATTCCACAGACGTTTCTTCAATTATACTACATAAATTGCTTTTGAAATGCTCAACAAAACTTGTATAAAACCAAAAATAACTTATTCGATTTAGTTTTGTAGTGAAAAATTCAGATTTGTATAAAACAGCACAAAATCCAGAGGTATAAAGAGGAATACATTAAAATATGAAAATGACAAACTATTCCAAGTATTTCATTGCTCATTAAAATTCCTAAAATAATAAAAAAGCCCTTCAATCTCAGTTGAAATATTTTATTAAACTTCAGCGAATTATCTTGATTTCAAATTATTTTAACACTTTGTTCAATACGAAGTAGGAAACTGAACACAGATTTTATTTAGTCCACTATTCTAGATGAGTTATTTAAATTGCCTTCTTAAGATTTTGTAAAAATTGAAGGAAAACATTGTAACATGTACTTACCATTTTATGTATGTTATAAAAAATACTTAACATTTTGTACATATCATAAAATGTTAATAATGTGTTAAATCTAATACCTCTGAGAACTAGGTCATACTTGTTATAGGGTTGAAGAAATTATCATAACAACCTTAATACAAACTTTTAAAATTCTAAACTAACACCTTTATAAAAATCCCGAAGCTTAACAGCAATACAAAAAGTTTACAAAATATTAAAGAATTAAATGACATGAAATATACCTTAAGCTGGTTTATTTGACTTTTTACAGATTCAATATCAGACGATACTGCACCAAATTTACTAAATTTGTCTTCAAATGTATCCAAAAATTCTAATAAATTCTGAAAGAAATATTGTAAAAATTAGTCCACTGTTATTTCTAAATTTTTCATAATTAGATGATTTCATAAAAGTTACCTGAAGAGTATCATGAAAGACCATTGCTTTTTCCATAGCATCGATAAGATTCTGTTCTCTTTTAGCATAAAGTGTAGTAACATTTTCCCACACTGAATCTAAATCTTCAATGTGTTTCTTAACATCTGGTTTATCTGGTTCTCCACATAACTGCATTAAATTTTGTCCTGCTTGTCGACAATGATCAACTTCAGGTTTAGTTTGGGTAATTTCTTGTTTGATTTCCTGAAATAAAACATATTCATGAATACATACAAGCAGTATGAAAACAAATAGCAAATCAATCTTAAAAATAGTAACACAAATCTAAATTTTGTCAAAAGAGAAACTAGTATAATTTAAAAATTAAAACTTTTTGTAACTTCAATACATTTAGTTATATTTTAGCCTTTACTTTGATATTCACATGTTCTAGATACGAAGGATGATACTAACATATAAAACTTCTTGTTGTTGTTGAACTGCAGTAGGCTCTACTGCTGGAGGTTCTTGAGAATTCAGATTATCTTGTAACTCTTTCAATGCTTTCATGACAGCAGTCAGTTCATCCCAAAATCTTTCAGCAGCAACCAAAGCTTCTTCTAGTGATTTCCCTCTACTGTGAGCAGCTGTCTGTATGGTTACCCATAAGTCATTTAATCGATCCAGTTTAACTTTTATATCTGTAGAATTTTTAATGTTTAAATCAAACATATATACAGTAGTAAATTGTGAAATATTAAATATAGAATTGTTCTTGACGTAGATATGTAACAAGCTACACGAAATGAATATTTAAACAAAATAATAAAAAATATATAAATTCTTAATGTAGTTCATAATATTTTACACCAGGGTTTTTTGCCCCAGGTCACTGCTGCTCGCCAACCAATGGATTGCTAAGTAGTCTTCTGATATCGACGTGCAAACCAAAAACGCCTTGCTTATTTCCCAAACTGCAAAGTCTTTGTGTGTGTGACGATTGTATCGATTTAAAATGTATATTTATTCATTTAAGTACTGCAATATACACTACCTGACATTGAAAATGCAACACCCAGAAGGAGTGCGCAGAACTGGATGAAATTTACAGGGTAGACGCAGCTCACCGAGATATGTAAATGATGCAAACTGCGCAGCTGTCCCGCGCACGGCGAGTGAAAAACCAGGGAAGGAATCTGAAAAAGTGGTCAGTTTCGCGCAGCTTTGTTTGCCAGGTAAATCAAGTTGCAATTTGTTTTTGTGTCTCAGAGGATCTGTCTTGATTGGCGGCGTCCTGGCCGCCAATCAAGACAGATCCAGCAAACAGACGACTTCACGAGGGGTATGGTGATTGGCCTCAGAAGGGTAGGTTGGTCCATACGTCAAATCTCAGCAGATACCCACCTACACGCGTCCACGGTGCACCGGTTGTGGCCAGAGACGTAACTAGAGGGGGCAGACGGGGCATCTGCCCCGGGCGCCGGATTTGGGGGGGGGGCGCTAAATTCGCCGAGTATTTTTTTTACTATAGATATTTACGTATGATAAAAAATGAAGAGGAAAAACTTATTAGACTATATAAAAGGAGCTAAATGCAGAATATGTGAAGAAATAGCAGGAAAGCTTAACCTAGATCCTCTTTTCAAAGAAAAGTATGGAGGAGGAAGAAGCGGATGTTTGATCAGAAGGGCGAAGTTGAAAGCTATGAATTCTCAGAAGAAAAAAAGTTCAGATTATTGATTATACAAATAATAGATCGGATTCTGAATGAACTGAGGCAAAGGTTTCAAGTCATTCAATACATGAATAGTTTATTTGGTTTCCTCAATGGAGCTCGATATGAAACAATGAATGGAGAAGAATTGAAGAACCAGGCATTTGAGTTAGCTACCACATATAAAGAAGACTTAGACAAGGACTAGCTGGCGATAGAAATGGAGTTTTAAGTATCATGCCTTGGATTTAAGCCCTAATATGAAAACGGCTACACCTCAGGTCTTCTGACGTTAATATACAAGAGCGGACTTGAAGACGCGTCCACCAACATGACAGCGTTGAGAATTTTCCTCACAATACCAGTCTCAGACGCCTCAAATGAAAGGAGTTTTAGCAAACTAAAGATCATAAAAAATTACCCCAGAAACTTAACAGGACAACAACGACTAACCAAAGTGAGCATCATATCAATAGAGCACAAGTTAGCTTCAAAGCTATCTTTTGAGGACATTGTGAAAATGTTTGCAGCCGAAAAAGCCCGTAAAGTTAAGTTTTGGTTCAATCTTTGTGTTTAAATTAATTTTTTTCACATTTTGTCAATAGATTAAGAGATTGTGTAAAATGTCTAATACCTCAAGATAATAACTTGAGTAAAATCTGTTATTATTAATTCTTGTTCCAGTTTTCCAAAATCCTTGAATGGTTTTCGGTCGACGTTTCGATAATTCTCTTTTTAAAAGCATAAAAGTAGACGGGTGAGACATCTGGAGATTTAGCAGGAATATCAGTAAAGGGTATTTATTGACTTGATACCAGTTTTTTGTTCCATTTTTTCTACGAATTTAATAGTGGATTTAGATGTGGCTTTTTGCTTTATCCTGATGAACTTCTACTGATTGTTAGTATTTTGGGTAAAGATATAATATTTCTTTTTTGAATATTGGGGATAAAATAGGGTTTGATAATATGTGGGAGTTGATTTTTACATTGCCCCCTCCTTTTTACTTTTAATTTTCCATTATATGCAAAACCGGCAGAAATCATAAATCTTTTAGAGAAATTTCTCACGTTAAAGTTACAAAGTTGAACCACGTTTTAAGATTTTTCTCCTCTTTTATGATAATAAATTGTTCTTTTTTTATTGCAATTTTTTAAATACACCCACGCCTCGTCTATTGTCACAACTTTTTTCCAGCTTTCTCCAGCTAAATGCTTCTCATACAGAATTCTGCAGCGAGTTCTGCTTTCTGCAATATGTCGTGGAGATAGACGATGAAGATTGTATTTTTTGGCCTTTTTAAGATTCAAATCACTGTTATTTTATTTACAGTTGAAACTGAACTTTTAATGACTTTGTAAAATAGTCCTTTGACTTGGCGGGTTCTCTTTTATAATTAAAGATCTTACCTTACAAATATTCTCAGAAATTCTTTTTTTTGGGATATGTATTTGGAAGTAGTTTTCCACTTTTACGCGTTTATTCCTTTCTCATTAATATTACTTATCGTACCTATAGATATAGAAAAAACATGACATTGCGTTTTTGAATAATTGAATAAGCATAATTCTCTTCGGAAAGAGCGGAAACATAGCCTTCCATCCATTGCTTATTTAAAAGCGCCATTTTGAAAGTAAACAAAACTCTGAGTTAGCAGACGATAAGTTATACTTTAACTATTTAACTGCGGCGAAAATAAAACTATTTCGTAGCATACAATTTTTTTGACAGCTCATCAAAATCATTCAAAAAATGTCCGAACAGCCTCTGTATTTATCATTATTAAATATCCTATTCTAAAGCAACAGTGTTGATTTTGATGCAGCCCACACATATCCCGATATCATTTGATAAAACTATTGGAAGAAATTTACCCTGCTTCACACAAAACTTGCAAAAATGTGATAGTTTATAACTAAAAAGGAAAGTGGGTAATTTTATTTCTGGGAATAACGTATACCGACAACTGTCCGTTCTAGTTTTCATGTGCGCCAAACGTCTTTAAAATAAAGCCTAAATTAAATATTCAATTTAAAAGCAAAACTTTAGTTATTTTTGAAATGGTGAAATGCGTAAGATAAGTTTCAATTTTCATTCATTTTTCACATCCTCGTGTTACATTGAACTCAATATCACTTTTGAAAATGAACTTAATTTACTGTGGGCTTATTTTTCATAGAATTTATATTTTAATCTTGCAGTTAGTGTTATTACTACTTTAATCAAAATTTTTATATTATATATACGCGTAGACACAAATTCTATTAGCAATCTCCTGGTTTTCGATATATACTGTTTTTTGGTTTTTCTTTGAGATTTTTTTAGTTTTAACAAAATTTTCTCGTTTCATCGTGGGGTTTAATCAAATTTTAGTTGAAATATTTCCCAGTCATTATTCCATTCGTGGTTCCATCTGTGCTACAAAACCCATGAAAGAGGGTAGGTTGGAGGGTTAGTATTCGTTTCGGACAGTCGGAGCTCAGGGAAAATTGTGTTTAAAAATTAAAAAAAAAAACTAATTATTGTTATAGATGTGTTATTTGTGCTGATACATTAAAATGTTTAGAGATAGGTTTTAAAAAAGTAGAGATTTATTTGAAGAAAAATTAAATAAAAATTAGCAATAGATCGTAGGAAACACGATAAAACCTGCAAAAATAGCATAAAAAAAGAAAGGTTATCACCAGTGCCGGATTTTGTTTGCGTGTCGTCTTTTTGATAGTACTACGTAGACAATGCCATATAAACAGAAATTCCGTTTCCAATTTCCTGATTCTAAAAATAAAGTTTTTGGGGGGATATATTTTTACTTTACACTGTCAATTTTAAGGAAATCGTTTGGTCATTTTCCAGTTAGTTTCGTTTTTAATCAAAGTTTTACAGAAATATTCCAATTTTTCATACGCAGTTTAGCTTTTACGATAAAACGCATTACAAATGACTCATCTGCTAGCTTCTTGAGTTCAAAAAATCCGTGATCACCCCTTAACACAAAACAAATCCTTCTTGCTATTTTTATTGGTGGTTGAATCATCGACACTGGAGAGTGAAGGTTATAGGGTTTCTTCCTCTAGTCTTGATAGTAAAAAACGAATACTTTTAAGATTTTAGGGTTAATGAAAATGTTTAATGCCACAATTTGAACTACATAAAGTACTGTTTGTGATCCGCTGGCTCTTACAGGTTCCGGTCCAAAATATCCCGTCATTCGAAAAATTTTGAAAAACATACGAAAAGCTAACGTTCAAAAATTTACAACCGAGGTTGATGGCATCCCTTCTCGTCAGCAAGTCGATTATATTGCATTTATTTATGTATAAAGATTGAAGTTCAAAAACACTTTATTCACAGGCAATTAGGGAACAGATGTTTTACAAATCGAAAGAATATCAGATTTTTACGTCATTTTGAATATTTTTAGATTATTTTAGGTATTTTATTGGTCATTTTTATACATTTCTAAGTTAACCAAATCCAGGCTCTTGTGAACACAGGGGAATCAACTTTAGGTTGGGAAAGAAAGATTTTTGTCCTATTTTTAATGACTAAAATTAAAACAGTTGATAAGGGGCAACAAAATATCTTATTAAAGTGACATTCCCTTTAAAAACAAGGCAATACTTCCGCTTATGCTTAGTATAACAGGAATATCTGAAAAAAGATCAGTTGCGTCTATCGAGAAAAAAAATAATTTTTCATAGAAAATCATGTTTTTGGTATCGATCTGTCGTAAAATTTTACGTTGTTTTGAAATCCGTTGAAATTTTGATTCTATCTCTAACCATTCAAAAGATAGAAACTTGGATTAGAGGAATAAAAAACACAATTTAATGCACAACGGAATCGACCTTGAAAAACGCCCAAGAGCTGTTCATGATAGCGCTCGAAAATTCTTATCAAACGCGCGCTGGAAAAAGTCCATGTGAACGGGGCCTTAGATTATTTGTCAATGAATTATCTTGTATTAAAAATGAAATTGCTGCATATTAATCTATTTACCTTTGAAATCCAGCATTTACCATCTAAGTTGAATGAAACGAATTTGGACTAGTGGAATTAATGTGTGGTGGCGATATCAAGTGTTGTCGGGGAGGGTTTTGGTTTGGTTGGTCGGTGGGCGCCAAGGCGAGTTCTTGCCCCGGGTGGAAACTAGCCTAGTTACGTCTCTGGTTGTGGCACATATGGTTGGACCAAGGGAATGTGGCACGTTTGTGGCCGGTACAGCCAGAGTGACGTCAGCACGCGTGGACCGACGCACCTGCCGGCAAGCATCGGCGGCCCCGCAAGTCACGCCTGTCGCCCTTTTGCAGCATGTGCAGGACACCCTTGATGCTCCCATATCGTCCAGGACCATTAGCCGCCGATTGATCGCTGGCGGCCTGCACTCATGGCGCTCGTTGAGACGACTACCATTGACCCAACAGCACAGACGTCTCCGTTTGCAATGGTGTCGGGATAGAGCCACGTGGACGACGGAATGGCACAGGGTGGTGTTCTCAGACGAGTCACTCTTCTGTTTTAGCAATGACAGTCGCCGTGTACGAGTCTGGCGCCGACGTGGTGACAGGGCCAATCCGGCCGCATTTGTGGAACGCCATACGGCGAGACAACGCGGTATAATGGTTTGGGGCGCCATCGCCTACGATAGCAGGTCACCTCTGGTCCGTATTCAGGGCACTATGACGGCCCAACGATACCTGGATGACGTGCTGCAGCCGGTGACACTACCTTTTCTTCAGGGGGTGCCCAATGCCATTATCCAGCAGGATAACGCCCGGCCGCACACGGCACGCATCAGCCAACATGCCCTGCAAGGTACCTAGGTGCTTCCCTGGCCAGCTGTCTCCCCTGATCTCTCACCTATCGAACATTTCTGGGACGTCGCTTGCATGCGTTGCCACCGGCACGTTCAGAAGACGAACTCTGGCAAATGGTTGACAGGGAATAGCAAGCCATCCCTCAGGACACCATCCGCACGCTCATTGCGTCTGTACCTAGACGTGTTGCTGCCTGTATCGCCGCTCGCGGTGGTCCTACAACCTACTGATCAGACGTTTTTGCTGCTCAGTGGCAAGGTGTGTAATGTTGCAATAAAGATCACTTATTGCTCGTTGCTGTCTCTCTCTGTTTGCCAAATTTCATCACTTTCTGCCAACTCCTTCTTGGTGTTGCATTTTCAATGTCAGGTAGTGTATGTATATCTCCATTCTAATACAGTACATTTACAAAACAAATGTTAGAATATATAATGCATGAAATTATTTTTTTTTACAATATAATGAAGTTCGCGCATCAAGCCTATATAATTGAATATATCGTTCCATTTACATATCCTTACAATGTAGCTAGCTGTATAATGGTTGTGAGTATGTCTATTGTAACTAAAAATGAAGAAAAAGAGCTGTAGGAAAACTAATATTTAATAAACCTAGCAATAAATATTACATATGATATATGCATACATGAAAAAAGTGGGAAAATCGGTAGATCTATTGAATTATCAAGTTTATCTAGTAAAAGTTGATGGTGGTTGTTGACATATGCAAACAGGCATGTCAGCAGAACATCCTACAGTGCATATCTCTGTGCAATTTGGTGGCTTCATTTGAAATGAAAATATAAAATTGTTAACAGCCAACTTTGTTTCCCTCACTTGTATACAATAGTCATGCCATGCCCAATTGGACGCAAGAACAATATCAGAAGCAGAACTTACCCTATGTTAGGAACACTTCATGTATTTTTAAATTTTTTTCTCTTTATCAAAAGTGAGCCTCAAAGAATTCACATATTTCCGTCGTTTTATCCAAATTGCATTCTTTGATGTTGTTCACGCCATGCGTATATGCATAATTGTTGGCGTTGCTCCTTAATTGGCATACCTTTCATGTACTTGACAAGCGCCAAGAACTTTGCCAACTTCTTAGTGCCTGATCTCTTGACGCGATAAGACGATATCGCCAGCATTCCATTCCAGGAATCACTCTTAGTGTACTTAGGATAGTACATCTTTCTTTGTACTTAGGATAGTATAGCAATCAATGTAAATTAACATAATTTAGTCCACTAAAGTTTATATTTTTATGTGAGCCCTGACAGATGTCAATATTATTATCATGCTAAATATGTACTTAATTTTACCTATCTTCTAAGTGTATACTTTACTCTTCTTTTTATTATTCAATTTTTGTTTCATTTGCTTGTTGATTACACTTTCATTTGTTGTCCTTAAATCCTGATTGAATTATTACAAATTTAAAATTTGCTTATTGCATTCATTTTGTTTACTTTTAAGTTCAAATATTGCACTTCCATAAACGCTTAATAAGACAATTTCTAGGGTTAAATGCCTTCTTGGGAAAATTTTTCTTACATTACCAATCACCCCAGCCTCTAAGAAATTTTTCAGTTCAAAGGAGGGTGAAGAACTCAACCCTTCAGTCAACAATTTCTAATGATCAACTCGCCTCCATTATGATTTTAGTTATGGAGCAGGAAGAGGTTAAGAAAATGTCTCTTAATGAGGTAGTTGATGACTTTGCTAAACTGAAACCAAAGTGTCACCCTTTGTTACATTAGTAATTTTCATCTACTGTAAAAAAAAAAATAATTTTTTGTTAATCGAAATTAAGTTCTTTATTTTTATTAGTTTTGAGTTTCATTTGTTTGCACCTATGCCATATTAACAAGAGCATGTACTTTACATATATGCAGGATAAGAAGTTAAAACCTATGTGTGGAAGCTGGATATGTATGGAAAGTCATGTTACAGAAATAGGGAGAGGGTATGCTACGAGATATACCAAATCAGGTGCTCTTTAGCAAATTTTTGCCTCAAGGTAAAAACTGAAATGACACTTATGACAAATACAAATGAGACTTTCTTCCAGTACCACATTAAAATTATACATGTGAATAGTTCGTAAGAACAAGTACAAACCTTTAACTGCTGGCTCATCAATTGTGCTTGCCTTTGTTATAACATCATCAGCAGCTTTCTTTACTGCTTCAAGTGTTATTGTTCGTTTATCAAGATCTTGCAAAACAGCTTTATTATCATTAATTTGCTCTTGAATTCTTTCAGGATGAGCTGATATTGGTTCTGCATTATGTAACTGATCAGCAGTGGAGGTCAAAGCATTTAATATTCCTTCTAATTTATCTGAAAACTATTAAAACAAAACTTAAAACTTTTAAAAAATGTTTATTCTCATTTAATCAATAATTATTTAATCATTAATTACAGGTTATGAAGACTCAACTGTATAAACAAATTCAGAAAGATAAATGTAAGAGTGTGATTTAACTTAAGGCTAATATTTATAGGATACAAAATGCAAAACTTTCTACATGTAATAAACAGAAAAGTACATTACTTGCGATGTGGCTTGCAAAGCTTCTTCTAAAGCATTCTGATGTTCACGCAAAATTTTGCGAAGAGCATTGTACCTGCTATTATCAGATTCAAGAATAACTTCTAACTTATCAGATTCATCATGTCTACAAAGCTTGGTAAGAACAGATCCAGTTTTATTAAGCTTATCCACCAGAGGCTTATGTTCTTGAACAGATTGTGTTAAATCCTAAAACAAAGCAAACCAACAATGATTTAGAAAAGCTCTCATTATATTTTTGAAGTAGAAAAATTAGCTTTTAATTAGAACACTCTTATGTAACCGCATCAAAATATTTTGTACAAAACATCATGAATATATACTTAAATGAATGCATTTTGTTTGGAATGGAAAAGATAAAACAGAAATATCAGATATTTCGGTTCAAAGTTTATGTAGTACAAAATTCAGGACTAAGTGTTCATATATGACTTAAAATATAAAGCATCAAACAAAACACAATTAAGATCATGTTCCATTGTTTGGGTCCTATGACATGTCAACACACGAAAAATGCGAGGTAATCTGTTCAATATCACACAAGTGTTATCTTAAGAATATAATCCAATCTCTTACCAAATGTAACAAAAGAATACTAAATTTGTTTCAGGATTATTCTTTTTCAATGTGAGAAAAAGTTAAAATATTAGGACATTTCAGACAGGATGCAGCAAATTTCAAAGTACATGTTTAAGACAAAGTAATGCTTAATTAAGTAATAAGTAATTTAATTCAACAAATGAAATTTCTTTCTTTTTCAATTGAAGTATGTCTTCACCCACCTTAAAATGTTGTATTTTGTTTAAGCTGCTGAACACAAGCAAGTGCAAAGAAACCATAATATATCTTGCATTATAAATAGATATATGAGTACATAATGCTTTTCAGTAGTCATAAGAAAACTTGAGAAGATAATTTAATATCTTATGAATCATGTTAGTATAAAATATGAAATATAGACAGCTAGAACATGTCCATTAAGTTGGGCAAAAAAATCTAAATTATTCTGATTGAATGCTATAGTTCCGAAAACTGGTGCATAGCATATCAAAGGCGATGGTAATTTTTTCAAATAAAATATTTTCCATTCATGCATGACGATCAAAGTTACATTTTTTAAATATACGCATTTGTACCAATTTTTTCTAAGCCCCAAATAAACATCAATCAAATTGCTAGGGGGATGATAAATTGCCTCAAATGTAGCTAACATTTTAAAAATCGGACATTTTCTGTTCATGCATGGTGATTGAAATTACACACAAAAATTTTTGTCAATTTATTCTTCTTGTTTCAATTCTACTAACTTACAAAGTGTTTTCAAATGTGGGATGAGGTTTGTGATAAAACACTCGAGTTCTACAATTGTAGCTGTAAAAAAATTTGATTGTAATAAAATGTAAAAATCAGTCACATTCTTATGTGAAGAATCAGAAAGTCCTTTTGAAAGAAGTGGATTTACCTTATTCTCAAAGACTGCATGGAATGCAATCTTGGAGAATAAGGTAAATCCGTTTCTTGGAGAATAAGGATACCATTTTCGGTTCCCAATGCATGGATACATACACAAAATACTCGGAAGAAATTGAAATGAGACTTTTATCAAAATTTTACTTTAAACTTTTGTCAAAAATAAGCGAACTGAAAAGCATGAGCAATTGAATAATATCTCTCAGCAATATATGAAAATTATTCTAATTCTGGCATCAAAGTTTTGTTTTGTAAAAGTATATTTTAAGATATCAGAATATTACACATATTATCAGAGTATATATACTGTTACAAATATTAAAAGACAAAATTTTAAATTCAATAACCAAAAGAAACTTGATAAAAAAAAATTCACATCATATTATGCAATTATCTGAACAGATTTTATTCATATGAATAATGGACAAACACAAACTAACATTTTTATAGTATGGCTAATTTTTTAATTATGTACAGTAAATTATCAAAAAGTGATAGATTATTGTAAAATATCAAGATACCTTATTCCTCTCTTGCTGTTTCTTGATTAAGACTGGGTTTAATGCAGGGGCTTCTAATAGATCAGCTTCACCCTCAACTTCATCCAACCATTGTCCTAGATCAGAATGTGTTTCAAAGAAATGCTTTGCAAGAGGTAATGCTTGTTCTAGAGCACTTAGTCTTTCTTGACAGAGAGTAGAAACATTATTTGAGTGAGATTTTAACGACTCCATTTTTTCATGAATAAAGGACAGATCTTCGGAGGAAGATTCTCTCATGAGTTTTTTTGCTGTAGTAATTACATCTCGAACTCTGTTCTTTTGTCCATTCAAGTCATCACATAAAGACTGAAAATTAACAAAACAATTTTAAAAGAGAAAATAATTTATTCACATTAATCTTAATTACTCTTAAGTTATTTCAATAGTGCACATATATTAAAAGGTAACTAAGAAATTGGCATTTTCTAATTAACCATGAAGATGAAGAAAACATGGTCCATATTGACCAATAATAAAATACAAAATAACATTTCCCACATACAAGTATTTTAATTGAGTCATTACCCTTTGTCAATAAAAAATAAAATAGCTTTATCTAAATAGAAGTTCTGCTTTAAGCAATTAAATTCATAAAAGGCAATATTACTGCATCATTAAAAAGTAAGCAAATGAACATAATTTGTATTACAAATAAACTGTACAGCAAATAATTCACATCAAAGTCATTGATAGAAAATTGAGCAAAATATATAATTTTCATATTCTTGGTGTTAATTTCATGATTAACTATAACTTATAACTATAAACACAAATATGTTATTCTTGAGATTGAAAGTAGCATCCACCTAATAAAATATATACATGTATACAATAATTTGCAAAAATCAAAACAAACCTTTTGTTCCTTCAAAAGTACAGATAAAGTATTTGGCTCTGAAGAAAGTCCTTCAGCTTCTGTAATCTGTTTTTCAATCTCTTCAAACCAGTCAAAAAGCTCATCAATATCACTAATTATCTAAGAAAATCGATTATACAATAAACATGTGTTTATCATCAAAATTCTACAAATAATACTGTTAATCAAAACATCAAATAAAACAAATCAAATGAAGTAATCAAAAGAAAATAAATTATCTGAACATTAAATATACATGAGTTTTAATTTTAATATACTATTTACTAGACTGATTTCCGTACTTGTTTAAACATGTCAGTATTTAAACTTTAACACACTTAAAACTGATTAGTAAATCACAAAAAATCGAAATCCTTTTTGTATTGATTATTGATTGAAGTAATGTATATAAAAATAATTACACAATGCAAACATCTTTGATGTCATGTCTTAAAATGCATTTATAAGTCTTGAATTCAAATGGCATTAGAAGTTTTGGATTTGCAACTAAAATTCAGCATATTCTTTCAAAATCGCAAAGTACAGTAATTTACTTTCATTTTCATAAAAGTAGGAATTACATATTAAAATAGTTACAGCCAAATTTTTTCAGGACATTTTAATTAAATATTGAATTTACGATTGCGTTAATTATGTTAATTTATTTGGAATAATGCATGAAGACATTTTTAAAAATGCAACTGAACAAAAGTTTCATTGGTAAGTTATAATCAGTTTCTTATATTAAAAATACACACATTAAATCTAAGCATATATTTGTTTTTAATTCTAAACAAATGACTGTAATTATTTAGGAATTGAATGTATAAAGCCCAGATTATTTTCAATAATTACTTAAGGTAAATATATAAAATTATTTTTTAACAATTTATAAATTACATCATATTTTCTTTGTAGAGTTAATTGAATTCGTTCTGCTTTCCTCTGTACTTGTTCACAAATCTTTTCAAATCTTTGATTTGCACGCGAGATTTGATTTTCAATTGCAACAGCTCCTTCTCCTGCAGATAGTTGGCAAAGACGAGGTCCACTATGATTGATAACTTCCAACACAGATCGATATTCAGGAATACCTCCTTCCAATTTCTTTAAGATAAAATAAAACTGCTTACTATACAAAATTAATTTGAATTAATTATACAATATAATAACAGTAAATAAGTGACAATATACAGTTTAGAGAATGAATTGATAAGTTTGACAACTTCCGAAAAAATATTATGCATAAAATCTTTTAAGAATATTCCTCTTAATTAGTTGATAAAATGCCACAAACTTTTACCTACTATATTAAAGTGGTATATTACCTGCTATATTTACTTACTGCTTTATATTTAGTTAGGAACATTAAAATTGCAGATGGTTAGTCTGATATTCTTTTAGACAGGTGTTTGATTTAAAAACAAAAGAATCAAATGGATGATTAAACTTGGTGTTTAAGGTTGCAATAGGATTGCTTAATCAAGGAAAAATTAGTATGTCTAGGGATGTTAAATCCGGCTTTGAAGAGTTGTTACATCAGTGGTTGTTGAGAATGATAAGCTTTGCAATTTTGAGTTTGACACCATAAACATTGTATATTGTACAACATACAAAAATTATTTCTTATAAAGTTTTTGCTTTATTATTTTCCAAGAAAATTTATAATTCCTACAAACTAAATTATACTATTTTAAGATAACACATCCCTTGTATTATATAACACTTATCGTATATTTATGCGCTTCGTTAACTGTGAATATACTCAATCATAATTCAACTCTATTCATTGTAAGATAATCCAATTTTTATTACCATCCTTTTTTTATCCAAAAGCACGCGCACTTCTGTCCGTATTTTCTTGCAACCCCACTACTCATACCAGGATTGCTATGTTTTTAAAGGTGCGTACATTCTCGCTCTCTTGGCGATTCACTACAGAGTATCCCCCCAGTGACAGAGGGTACGATGGAACGAACAATATAACTTAAATATATATAAATATAAGGTATCACATGTAATTTGACATATATAAAATAGAAAGAAATATGATGTGAATTAACAGTTAAATATAGTCAGTATATCTCTGCGGAAAATGTACACGCGACGACCAGTTCGTGTCGTGATTGTTGGTTCCTTAATAGTTTCTTTGGAAACAGATGGTTTTGCAAGAGATATTGACTTTGTAGGAAGTGTCTCTGTAACAGTGGATTGATGCTTGATAGGAACATTATACTCTCCAAGAAGAAAAGCGGGTTTAACTCGATCCAAAGATACAGTCGATTTCTTTCCTTTCAGTTCAATGGTAATTGTTTTATTGGTTCTGTTTATTACCTTGTGAGGACCGGTGTAAGGCTGACTCAAGGGTGGTTTGTTTGAATCAACTCATAAGAAAATGTGCGTGCATACTGTGAGATGGATGCACAAAAACTGGACTTTCACCATGTCGTGAAGTAGCAACGGGATTAAGAGTCCGCATCCGCTCTTTGAGTTGAGTCACAAAGGAGGTATCAACGATTTGTTTGTGGTCTGGGATTTTTAACATGTCTGCAGGCAATGTTAATGTTTTGCCATAGACAAGTTCAGCACAAGTTGCTTTGATATCTTCCTTAACTGCGGTACGGATACCTAAAAGTACGATGGGAATGATATCAGTCCATCTATCATTTTCATGTGCTTTGATAGATGCTTTAAGATGCCTATGAAAACGTTCGATGAGGCCGTTTGCAATTGGGTGGTATATAGTCGTTTTTATTCTATTCGTGCCTAACATGTTTGAAAAATTCTTGATACAAATTTGATCTCATTTGAGATCCTTGATCTGTGGTTATAAATAATGGGCAGCCAAAACGACTAATCCAAGTGGTGAATATTGCTTTGCAAATGGTAGTAGATGTCGTATCAGGTATGGGTATGGCCTCAGGCCATCTGGTAAATCTGTCGATGAGTGTCAGAAGATAGACGTGACCATCAGATGGGGGTAAAGGACCTACAATGTCTAAGTGAATTTGCGAGAAACGTGCATCAGGAAGTGCGAAAGTTCCTAGTGGTGCTTTCGTGTGGCATTGGACTTTTGATCTCTGACAAGGTTCGCAGCAGCGTACCCAGCACTTGATTTGATGTTTCATATTGGGCCACACATATCGGGAGGATATCAGCTTTGTGGTAGCTGCAATTCCTGGATGAGAAATATTGTGTAGATGCTCAAATATGAGCTTTCGAAAGCATTCAGGTACGAAAGGTCGAGGTGAACTAGTTGATGTATCAAAAAGTAAATCAGTCAGATGAATGGCATGGTTTATATTCCAAAGTCAGAGATGAGTCATTGTTTTGAAGATACCTCTGAATCACTTTTCTGCAAAATCTTTAAAATTCAAATTTGGAGATTTTGTAATAGAATCAATTTCGATTCTTGAAAGTGCATCTGCAACAGAATTTTTAGAACCTTGCACATGCCTGATTTCTGTGGAATATTGTGAAATTAAGTCTAAATGGCGTAATTGCCGAGGTGAACATTTATCAGGTTTTTGCTTAAAGGCGTAAATTAATGGTTTTTGGTCTGTGTAAATTTGAAAACTTCTGCCTTCTAGCATGTGTTTAAATTTCTTTATTGCGGAATAAATTGCAAATAGCTCACGGTCATATGTTGACCACTTTTGTTGACTTCTGTTCAGTTTCATAGAGAAAAATGCAATGGGTTCCCACTGATTGTGAGAAAGTTGCTGCAAAGTGCCTCCGACAGCAAAGTCTGAAGCGTCTACCCAAACGCTAAGTTGTGCCCCGGGAATAGGGTGTCTTAAAAGAGTTGTCAGAGCAATAGCTTGTTTGGCAGCATTGAAGGATTGTTCAGCATTCTCGTTCCATTTTATTTGTTCGGAAGAATTTCGAACACTAGAGCGAGATTTCTTTTTGTTTTTGTGTCCTTCTAAAAATTGTACTAAAGGGGCAAGTATGTGAGCAGCTTTAGGTATGAAAATTCTATAAAAGTTATACATGCCTAAGAATCTACGGAGCTGAGTTAAAGTTGTGGGTTGGGGAAATTCCATTATGCATCGGACTCTATCGGAAAGAGGTTCTATTCCCTTTTCGGAAAGTTTAAATCCCAAAAACTCTATGCTAGGTCTACCGAAAGTACATTTTGAAACATTGATACAAAGACCGTACTCCTGAAATTTTGAAAATAAAGCTTCAAGTTGTTCTAAGTGTTCTTTATCATCTTTTGATGCAATCAATATGTCGTCGACAAAAGCATAAACACCGGTTAAATCGCGAGTAACTTCATCAATAAATCTTTGGAAAGTTGCAGAGGCATTACACAATCCAAATTGCATTCTCGTCTTTCGAATAATCCAAACGGGCTACATATTGCTGTTTTGTGAATATCGTCAGGGTGTATTGGAATTTGATGATAAGCTTTGATAAGGTCGACATGGCTAAAAATTTTGGAACCGTGCAATTCTGAAGTAAAATCAGCAATATGTGGGATTGGGTATTTTTCTTTAACAGTTTGTGCATTTAATGCCCTATAATCGCCTACAGGCCTCCATTCCAATGTTCCTTTTTTAGGAACCATATGAAGTGGTGATGCATAATTGCTCTTTGAAGGTCGTAAATGACCAAGCATCATCATATTTTGGAATTCTGCTTTGGCGATTTTCAAGCGATCTGGTGCTAATCTTCTAGGTTTTGCAACAACAGGTGAACCTACAGTTGTGATGTAATGGACAGTATTATGCTTAACCAGTTGATTAGGATCCGGCAATTTAGAAATCGATGGAAATTTATTTAAAAGGTTGTGATAAACAGAATCTCCAGTTATTGTTTTTACTGAAGGAATATCAGCATTTTTCATCTGCCCAATTGTCTGAAATTTTGTTTTTAAATCTCTTATACATTTATTTCGGAGATCGGGTACCAATTCAAAATAATGTAGGAAATCTGCTCCAAGAATTGGTGTGTTTATATTTGCAATTAAAAATGTCCAAGTAAAATTTCTCCGTAATTTAAAGTTTAAAGAAAGGGTTTTTTGCCCATATTCCTTAATAATTGAAGAGTTAGCAGCTGAAAGTGTCTGTTGACAAGAATTTCGTTTTTGAAAATTATTTGCATGAAGCAAAGATACGTCGCTACCCGTATCGACCAGGAAGGATACGTTAGTTGTCCGGTCTGGAATGAACAGGCGATGCGAGATTTGTGGCAAAGAATAGGTCGCCTCTATTCTTCGCGATTCTCGTTTCCCTGATAAAAACAGGGTTGGACACATTTGTCGGCCCTACATTTATCACCAAAACGACGGTGATACCAACAAACCGATGAACGCCTGGAATTACTCCTAGTTCTGTTTCCTCGGTACGGGGAGCGACCTCGCGGAAACGAAAGTTGATCGATTCTTTTGTTCAATTTCTCAATTTCACGGAAGAATTTTTCCTCATTTGAATTACGCTCTTCACGTGAAACAGCACAATTCTCCATTGGAGAAGGAGTAACTTCCAGAATGCGATCAGAAATTTCAGCAGCCTTATCTAATTTTAGGTCAGTAACAGCGGCTAATATAGACTGAACAGAAGTCGGCAAACGTTGTAAGAATAGTTCCAACATTAAATTTTCTGGGACGTTATGAGATTCAGCGCGACGTTTCATGTTTCGCAACAACTCGGAGGGTTTTCTAGATCCTAATTCCTCTCCTGACAAAAGTTGTCTGATTTCCTGTTGCGAAGATTCGCCAGAACAAGCTATCAGTTCTGTTTTCAATTTAGTGTACGGATCAACAGGGTCAGGTTTTACAAGTACATCACGAATAAGTGAGGCAATTTCAGGTGGTATATGAGAAACAATATAATTATATTTTGTCATAGACTCTGTAATAGGTTTAGGAGCCGCCAAAGTGAAAGTACTTTCGCACATGATAAACCATAAGGCGGGATCCGATCTATTAAAAACAGGAATTTGAATTGCACTGACCTCAGACATAGTGCAAGGGAATATTCAAGATATCCAAATTGCAAGTAAAAACAAAACAGAAAAATAACCCAGAGACAAAAAAGTTCTATCTTACCCCGTTCACCTTTCTTCTAGTAGCCGGTGTGTCTTAATCCGAGAGATATTCCGTTATTGCGTAACGCGTACGTAATCCTCGGCGCTAGAGAAAGTCGAAAACAAGCTGTCGAAACGAAACTACTTCACAAATCTATGTAGCTCTCACGCATTGAAATTCTTCATAAAAATCACTGTATATTCTCACCGGGTCACCATTATGGTATATTTACGTGCTTCATTAATTGTGAATATACTCAATCATAATTCAACTCCATTCATTGTAAGATAATCCAATTTTTATTACCATCCTTTTTTTATCCAAAAACGCGCACACTTCTGTCTGTATTTTATTGCAACCCCACTACTCATACCAGGGTTGCTATGTTTTTAAAGGCGCGTACATTCTCGCTCTCTTGGTAAGTAATACACACTAAGTAATGTCATCATATTTATGTATTGTTTACCCCAAAGGAAACACATTTTTTGCAAGCATATGCTAATGATGCTGTATGGTCCAACTCTGGCAAGTTGGCATTTGAGTCATGTGGTTTTGGCACAAGTTTATTCGTTGAATTAGGGGTAGGTTAAACATAAACATTGCATGTCTATTATTAGCACTTCTGACTGAGTTTATTCATTGGTGTCACAAGCAATAGCAAGGTTTGATTTGGCGAAACAAATAATCACCTATGAGCATACATGATATTTACTAAGGCACCCTTTTCCTCAGAAAAACTTGATATCTTTTTGAAAAGCACACCCCGAAGATCATGTGCCTTCTCACCATATCCACTATATAGCTTGTGGTTTCCAAAAAGTTTTCGAAAACTGCTCCCACATTGTTTGTTTCTTATTTCTCAGTATGCGAAGAATGTTTATCCTTTCTTGATCTTCATGCACTCATTGCATCAAAATAAAATAGACAATACATATCTATTGATTTCCCATTAAGAGTAAATGATATTTTTGTACAACATAAGTCAGATTAAGAAAGATTTGTAATCCTCAAGCTTTTAAGGGAACTTCGTATGTCGTAAACCTTTTACTTTTAAACTTGACACAATATTTTATTTCAACATGTGAGTAAATTGCTTAAAAAGTTTAAATGAAGAATGTTTTTTAATAAAGGGTCAAACTTTCTTCAACTAAGCATAGAAATTTGGATAACTTATTTATTTTTTGAATAAAAAAATTTAAAATGTACATACATAATCTAAAATTGTACACAAAATTGTATACACCCATCTCTCAGATTTATGCATACCTTTCTATTTTTTAATTTGTCTTCACACACTTTTCAAAACTCACACTTATAATTATAACAATCTCACAATCTAATGGTACTCTATGATTTCCACTACAAATACTTCTATTGTGTACATTAGTCTACAAAAATACCATAAATTTCAAAGATATTTAATCTTAAAAAAAGAACAAGTTATTGATTTTATGCTGTTTTAATCAAGTTGCTTCTAAATCAAGTAAGCGATTTTATGATAAAGGAAAATGGGATTTATAACACCAGAAGAATATTTTTTCCAATTTTCAATAGACAAAAACTGGATAGTAATAGTAAACTTGGTAATTGGAAGATTATCAAATATAAGAAAAATGTAATCTTATATTACAGATACTCATTTAAATTTTTATTTCTAACATGGGATTTGTTCTTTTAGAAAAACTATTAAATTACCAGACCATGATAAAAATAAAAAATTCAATTAATCTAATTTTTTTGTTTAAATAAATGTCTGAAAACTTACAAAACATTAAAACGTAATATGCTATGCATTGTATTCAAGAAAATATGTTAAACAAGCTTAGATCATAGAAAATAAAATTCGATTTCTTTTGAAAAAATATGCAAGTTGAAGTTAAATGTTTAGAAAATTACAAATGTATCAAACAATATTTAGAATAAATGCAAGTAGAAATAAAAATAAATGCAATCAAATTTTAATAAAAAATATAAGCATAAAACACAAAAGAATAAGCAAGAAAAATATAAGCAAAAACACTTACCTTTATAGTTTCAGATTGAAGATCTACAGCACTGCTGTCAATGACTTTTAAGGAGCTTTCCAATGAATCCATCCAAGTAGTTAATTTTTGAATAGCAGAATAAAAGGATTCTACCAAAGGGAGTGATTCTTCAGCAGTTTTCAATCTTTCATTTAGCTTATTTGACATTTCAGAGAGTTTGATATTCAAAGTATCTAGTTTTTCTTTCATCTGGATTGAATCTTCACCTATATATGATAAATAATGTTACTTAAAAAAGTAAAAATAAAATCAAAACTGCGAATTTATTTTTAATTTCAATCATACCTGAAGCAAGTTTCATTATCTGTTCACCAGATGACACAACCTTTTTAATATCAGTTGTTTCAACATTGAGTTTTTCTTTAAGACTCTGAATAAAGATAGAGAAAACATTTAGAATATTTTAGCAAATGAGGTAAGAATACCAATTCAAAATTTTGGGAAACACTGAAGTTGAAGGAATAATTAAACTTCATAACATAATGATGTTGACATAATTGTTTATAAATTAATATGCAAGCCTCTATTTGTTGATATTACTGTTTTGCATACTTTTTAAAATTTTAAAACTAAAGAAAGGTTGGATGGGTTGGATTTTCTGGCGCAAGGGCCATATCTGGCCAAGCTGTGCCATGCGTCAAGTAAATGGACATAAACATACATGGAGAATTTTACTGATGCAGAAGAGACACTCAGGGAGGAATCGAAAGTGCTCCACCTACAACTCACAGGTTGCTAGTGCAGTAGGTAAGCCCACTAAGCCACTGCAACCATACTAAAAAAAGGAACTATTGGTTAGATAATTCCAATGTGAAATTAAAACAAGATGAGAAATTTTTTATATTTTCGCTAACATAGATTGAACAATTCAAAACATTTTGCATTTCATTTAAAATTTAAATGAGATTATAGGAAAATAATTTTATATTTTGAAGAATTTACAGGATGAAAAATTTAACTTAAACCTAATCTACACTCGATGTCCTAAAATAAAGCATATTACACTTGCAAATGTTTCATTAATCACTTCCTTCAATGGAAAATTAGTATGTTTTTGTAATAACATATTATATGCATGATAAAAAATTCATAGTACGAGGGGTGTTCAAATGAAAAGGTACAAAACGTCGTAACAACCAAACCGGTTGAAATTTGAATATGCCGCTTTGGGATAACGTAGTGAGACATCTAGGGACGCGAATGTATGAGTACCGGCGTGGTTGTGCGCATGCACGGGCGCCCGCACATGACGCAGGAGAGAAGCAGGCAGTTGTGTGTTCCGTCCAATTGACGCGGCAGTGCATGTGAGGACATCATGGCGTTCACATTGCAAAATTCGACGATTGCAGCGAGGTGTTATCAGATTTCTGACTGCAGAAGGGGTTAAACCGGCCGATATTCATCGCCGGATGGTGGCCGTATACGGGGGAGACTATGTGTCCTACAAGTCAGTGAGAAAGTGGAGTGCCCGTTTTCGTGAAGGTCGGGAGTGTTTGAGTGATGAACCGAGACCAGGCTAGGCAAACACGGTAATCACGGCCGAACTCATCGACAAGGTGAACGACCTGGTGAGAAGTGATCGGCGTATCACAATGCGAATGTTGGCAGTGATGGTGGGGACCAGCGTTGGAACAGTGTGGACAATTGTGCACGACAGGTTGGGTTACCGGAAGGGGTGCGCGCAGTGGGTTCCGAAGAAGCTCAGCGAACCGCAAAAGGAACTGCGTATGGGGCTAGCACTGCAACACCGGTTCCGGTATCATGAAGACCCCGCTTTCCTGAAGCGGATCGTCACCGGTGACGAGAGCTGGTGCCATCACTTCGAGCCAGAGACAAAGCGGGCCAGCATGCAATGGAAGCATGCGTCGTCACCTCGCCCTAAAAAATTCAAAGCTGTGCCCTCAGCAGGCAAGGTGATGCTCACCGTCTTTTTCCGACATCCGATACTCATCGAATTCCTCGAGCACGGAAAAACCATTTACAGTGACGTGTACTGTGAGACACTCCGTAGCCTACGCAAGTCCATCAAGAGCAAACGGCCTGGGCTGCTCACGGAGAGAGTGATTCTGTTCCACGATAACGCGAGTCCACACGTCTCCAGGGTCACACAAGTGGGAGCAGCTTGAGCATCCGCCCTACAGCCCGGACATGTCGCCCTGCGACTTCCATCTGTTTCGTCCGCTAAAAAAACATCTCAAAGGGAAGCGCTTCAACTCGGACGACGAACTGAAGGACACAGTGGAGGACTGGCTCTTGTCACAGTCACAGGAATTCTAGGAACAGGGAATCCTTCGGCTCGTGAAACAGTGTGATAGTTGTGCTCAGGCCTCTGGTGATTACTTTTGAATAAAGACTTCAATTATACCCAGTGTCGTTTCGTACCTTTTCATTTGAACAACCATCGTATTACATAGATTTAAAAAAGAAAAACAAAATCTTTAACATTGAGTAATTAAAATTGAGATAAATCTGTTCAACTTAAAAAGCAGTTTAAATCTTTAAAAGGGTCCTTGATGAAGGTGGATGCAATAACTCATCTCCTGGGTACATGGCAATCAGCTTTAATTTTATCTTGTGTTGACTGGTGATATAAGATGTTGACATAATTTCATAGCTTTCTTATTAGCACCTGCTTTATGACATGTACTAGTAGGTGTGCTGTCATCTATCAGAAGTTGCATAGTAATTTCTTAAATCAATTCTCTTTTAAAATTTAAAATAAGTTTTTAAATTTCAAAATTAGGCTATAGCACTTTCTTGGTCTTAATGTTACTTTGTGCAAAATTTCCTGACTCTTGCTGCAAAAATGAATTTCTATTCTTAGACAGCTTAATTTTTTAAATAGATTAAATTCCTGATCAGCACTCTTCATAGGTATTTCAAGACTGAGGACCAACTGGAATGTAACATTCTGGGCCAGATATGGTTAGTATATTGAACTGACAACATTTACATTTGATACGAAATAGTAAAATTTTAAATTATAGACAGATTTGATGTTAAAGCTCTTTAGATGAACTTTTGAGCGTGCATGTTTTATCAATTATGCTTAATTTAAGGATGCCGATGTGAATAAAATGATAAGCTCATGTTTAATAAATTAAACAAAGAACAATGAAATATTTACCTTCAAATCCTTCACCTGATTTTCTAATTTATCAGTATAAACACTTAAAACTTGGAAGTGAGTTAAGATAAGAGTAGTTTCCTCTAAAAAGGTCATAACTTTAGTGTAGGTAGTAGAAAAATTGCCCATTCCTTTCTGAGCTTCTTTAAGCAATGAACCAACGTTCTTAATGGAATACTTAATCTCACTGTATTTTTCATTAATAGATTTGATTTTCTGATCCAAGGAGTCTGATTCATTAGCATTTATAATATTTTGTAATTTTCCAGAGATACTGTTGAGGTGTTCCAAGGAATTTCGTTGGTTGACTATTTCCATTGACAATTTCTATAAGAAATGAAAAATAAATATTATAAGTTTTAATCCTTTATATAATGATTTAACATGACTACAAGAGAAAACCGAATAGTATAGATTACACAATTTTTAAAAATATGCATCAAAAATGAAAATTGTAAAATATACTACAAATTATTGTAATTGTTTTAAAAGGCATGATAGATTCATATATTGCCACAGGAAAACATTTAATCATCTGTTACAAATCACCTGTTACAATTAAATTTAAGAACAAAGAAAAAGAAAGAAATGTAACCATTTAATCATTCTAAAATAATGATCCTAGTACATCGTATTATTTTATCCCTACACCCAACTTATTTAACAGTTATGCTGATAATGGGGACTTTCTGAATCCATAGTCCCTATGAAAAGAGAGACCTTGACAGCAGATAGACCATTTTCAGACAACAAATGCTTTTTTGTTAACTAAAAACAGGTAAAGGTAGATTCGTAGTACACTTAAAGTGCTTAGAACAATTTTACTACACTTAGAACATCAGATTTAACATTAGAATGCCTGTTGGTACCATTTTGACACTGGAGCATGTTTGTTGTTTTCTTCCCTTTGCATTTTTTTACTATTTCTGGAGGCTTTTGATCATTTTACTTTATAAGCTCACAGCAGATTTTTTGTGCACCTTAATTTAGAAAAATTCTACAGCTAAATTTATCTGGAATGTCTGCTGGTGTCTTTTCAACACCAAGTTGATTTTATGATCTAAGTAGCTTTATTTTGACGAAAAAGGACCATAGAAGTAGCAAAACAGATTTCTCTCTCTCTCTCTCTCTAACTCCTAATAATTCAATTATACCTATTTATCGGTTTATTTGACCTTAATAACACTGACACCCCCCTTTCAAAGACGAAAATGGGTCATTTTTACCCACATGACCATGTTTAAATCTGTCATTGTTTGCAATTATTACAATTACAACGTTGTTTGCATGCAATTAATGATCCTATTTGATGCAAAAACAGTAATTCACAGAAAGGTTCAAATCCTGAGGAAATTCCAAATCTGTTGGAAAGAACTATCCAAAAATGAATCTTATGGTGGTGAGCTCTCCTGTTCTGATTTAGTTTTCAATACAGAAACAGGATTATGAGAAAATAAATCAGAACCTGCAGAAAATGACACAGATGCTGCTGACAATATCCAGAATAATTTGTATTTATACCATTCAGGATGACACAGAATGGACAAGTATTATAGGTGACTGATCAATTCACTGCTAGAAATATTTTAAGTTAAAGTAAGATTCTACTAATTTTGTCACCCCAAAAACTCAACGAGTACAAGCACTAAAATTATAAATCAGAACCACTAATGTATGAAATGTGAAATAAAAAAGTGCAATTAATATGCAACTGATGCACTCAAACATGATGTTTAGTCAAGCTTTTGGTACATGGAAACTGCAGAATAAATTGCTTATTACTAAATCAATTTTAAATAAAGCATGTATATAAATTCGATAAACTAATGTTAAACTCTGTATAAACATTACAATGTCAATTGCTTTATTTTAGGAGTTTGACAATCGATTTACTGTGCCTTTTTGAAGGCATAACATGTAATATAATTTTGTAGCATAGCCATTGAGTTATTACTATTTTAAGTAATTAATTACTAGCGTTGAAATGACACTGGCGGATTATTAGAGTAATGGGAGTGCTGACCGTTCTAGTGTTAAAAAATGAAGGCCGCCTTCAAGGGAAATTTTCAAAAATTAGAACTTTTCTGGAGGGTCTGTTCTAGTTCCAAAAAGTAATGAAATTAAAGATTAATATGCAATTTAAATAGCGAGCACAAAAATATACTACAGCACTAAACACTGAAATACGTTGAAATACTTCAAAAGTATTTCTTGAATAGGGACTCGAAATAGTTCATTGTGAGTCTAAAAATTTATTTGCGTGTTTATTAGAACATCCATATAGGAAGTTTTAAAATCTCCTATGTACGAAAAAGTCATCTGACTGGACTTCTTGATAATGAACATTTCATGAATAGATAAGAAGTTTCGTCCTACAAGTATATCAGCTATCGCGAAGTTTCAAGAATTATTCTAAAAAGTTTGTATGACTATCATATACTTTATATGTGATTTACTAGACATTAAAAATTTAAGGCTATCAACATTTAAATAAAAGTGTTAAGATCTAAGAATAAAACTGCCAAGAAATGTAATATGCAAATTACCTCATGTTCAGCAACCATATCTTTGATTCGATTTTCTTCGAGAGGTACAGATGACATGGACAATAATCTTTTTTCAACAATTTCTAACCACTCGATGAGAGGAGCTGATAAATTTTGAAATTCTTGAGCTACTGGAATTGTGCTTTCCAAAGTAGACATGCGCTCTTCTGCTGTTGAAATAAGTTCATCAAAACGAGCAGATATATTTTTCATTAATTTATCAGCTTGTTCTAATTCAGTCGTTTTTGTATTGCTTAGTAGTTCAGTTCCCATGACTTTTAAAGAGATAACACTGTTTTGTCGATCTAACAGCATTTTTTTCAAGAACTGAAACAAAATAAATACATAAATGATTTTGCAAGCTTGAAAATAAAAAAAATGAATCTTATAGTATTACTTTTTACACATTTAACTTCCACATGACTGGATTTCTTACAAGCACACTGCTTTTGAAGTATAAAATACATATTTCTAGAAGTGAAAATTTTTAAATGCGCAAAAATGAAAAAAAAATCACAAAATTTGCTTTTCCCATTCATTAGAATTTTCCAGTTTTTCTTTACTTGGTGGTGAAGCAGCACATTTCTTTTTAATTCTTCAAATGAAGGCAGCCAAGCAAATTTTTACATACATGGAGATGGAGTGATCCTGTTTGGCATAGCAGTTCTCTATCCAGAAACAAGACCAGAGGCTTTGCAACATTTTCTTCATACCTATCCAGCTGCTTTGTGCCTATCCATTGACTTGATGTAGCATGCCTACTAGAGCCTGATAATCTTGCATTGCTTTTGAAGTCTAATGAAAACTAAATCTAGACGCAAAACTTTTAGTAAACTCAGAAATTATATAAAAACAAAATTTTCTATCATTTCAGTTCCAAAACTGCCATTATGGTATGCTATAATTATAAAAATAAAGAAATGTAAAGAGTATGTGCTATGCTACTTGAAGTAAGGTATGTTTGTAATAACTTTCCTTGTCAATCAATAAGATTTTTAAAAAATGTTCAACTCTAATAACAACATTATCAAGTAAATTGAAGAAAATTAAAGCATTCGGTTTTTCTTTGTTTTACAATCACAAGTCTTTTTAACAAGAATATTTTCATTTTTTTGTAGAGGTGTGATTCTACTTAATATAAAATATTATTTACCTTAGTTTACAAGTTATCTGATTTATTTACGTTTTCAGTTTGTCCTCAGGTTTTTAAATCAAATCTAATAAAGTTCAGTTAAGAATGATGAGTTATAATAACAAATAGTTGTCATGTCATAGATATTTTATTAGTTAAAATGGGCTACTTTATTAAGCTGGTGTTTGCTTTTATACTATTCCAACTGTGCAGGCTGGGTTCTCTGTTACTAATGCATAAAATGAATAGAAATTTTGGCAACCTTTAGCTTAAATGTTTAACACAAAAACAGCTTGTTCAAAATGTGAGTTAGTCAGAATACCTGGATTCAACATTCATGAATATTTTGAGTTCATAAGTAGAATAAAAATTATTTTAAAAATCGAAAGGAGATAAATGGTTTTGTTAGAAATAAGTTTCAAAAGCATGCTTATTTCAGTAAATACAATTTAAATTAATTATAACAGCATAAAACCTTTTGCTCTTGAGCTTGAGCTTTAAGAACTTTAAAATCAGAAGAGGGAGGTTTCTGGTTAGACACCATGTCTTCTGTATCAATAAGCCATTTTTGAACACCATTTAAAGCTTCTTGAAACTTTCCAGATTGTAGTAGGGCCATGTCCAATTTTTTTTCTTTTTCATTTATCTGAAATTGCAAAAACATTTTTTTAAAAGTAAACGGATTTTACCATGTATATCTGATGACCACCAGAAATCAAATGTTAGTTGTAATAGTAAAAAATATAATATATTACAACTATTCATTCATATTATTTTACTCACAGACTCTTGCAAATTGTTCCATGTATTATTCAGTGTTTCCATTTTCTGCTCAAGGTCAGTAGTATCAACACAGTTTGTTGATGATTGAACAAGTCCTTGACCTAATTTATTGACTTCTACAATAAGCTTGTTCAGAGGCATGACTTCTGAAGTATGTAACACCTGGAAAACATTTAAAGTTCATCAAACAAGAAAAATGTATTAAAATTGAAAAGAGAAAATTTTAATCAATATATGAAAATAGTATTTTATGCAAAAATCGTTTCATATACTAATTGTTTCCAAAGGATATTTAAAAACATACTTTCAATTTTTCTTGTTGAGAACGAATAGTTTCAACATCTCCAACAATAACTTCAAAAGATTCTTCTTTTTTCAGTAATGTTTTCAGCTTATTAAATGCTTCAGCAAATGTTGACTGAAAGTATTCAATTCGAGTTGTCATACTTTCAATAGTTGTTTCTCTTTCAGTAATATGTTCTTCTAATCGTATTATTTGCCGACTCAAATAATTTATCTAAAATATTGATAAAACAGATATAAATTAAAACTTTCAATGACTTAAACAAAGCAATAAAAATCAGATTTTGCATTTCGTAAAAACACAAATGCAATGCATTAAAAAAGCAAATAGAAAGATATTTAAATCAGGATTTCAACCTGAACTCTAAACTGACTTGTTTCTTCATAAATTTAAATTAATTTTATGAATTATTTTTATTTTCAATGTTGGAAAAAGAAAAAGATTGCAGCAGAAAAACATTTTGTGATCAAGGTTTGCTAGTCATTCCCAACGAAATTTCTTTCAGAGCTTCAGCAATGCATTAAACAACACAATAACGCATACGTGTATTTTACATTTGTAGTGACAAGAATCTACATTTTTGTCTTTGATGCACAATAGGAATTTTTAGTTATAAAATACTTGAAATATTTGCTAAAGTCATTGTATTTCAAACTAAAATCTATTATACATATATATTTTGTTTTGTTACTACTTGTAATAAATTTCCTAACATCAAATTGTTTGAAACATATGACTAGCATACACAGAATTTATTTACAAATTATAAAACATTTGTTTGAGAACAAGGGCAAAAGCATTTCATCTGTGCTATATATACAGGTATTTTAGATTTATAAAAATATAATTTTTGTACTTAAAAACTTCAGCTAAGTGTCTTGATAAGTTCAGGTTTGTTTCTCAAACTTATTCAGAGAAAAGATAAATGGATGCATATAAGTAAGTCAGTATAGTGCAGATAGATGTCAGCTAGTAAAACACCCCTCCAGCTTATACCATTGTGTTTATAAGAATCAATTTGTAATTCTAAGGAGGATTTTTGGTAATTTATAATCCCAAATTTGTATGAAATAAACAGCATAGTATAATCATTCGGTTATTTTAAAAATAGACAACTCATAACTGTACGAGAATACACATCTGCATGAAACAGTGATAGAAAATATACACTGACACCAAGAATATTAATAAAAATTAACGCCTAATGACAACAGCTAAACAAATATAACAATTTTACAAAATTCGATGACTAATTAAAAAAGTGGCTCTTTCCGATATCTTATAAAGGAAAGATTGAGAAAACTTCAAATTTTGGTTGAAGATCGATTCAGTAAAATCTGGATTAAATGATTTTCAATGGTTAGAATAAGTAGAAAATGAATTCCAGACCAGAAAGATTATTTTACAATGACGTTAACTGACATACAACGTAGATTGATGACAGGCATATTGCTTAGTTCTAATAAGCTTTTATAATAAATATCATAAAGTTGAATTATATTGGTAAAATGTTGAAGTTGAGATTTGTTTAAACCATATGAGGATGTTTAGAAAAATAAAATGCAGCACACTAGATTTTCATTGCAAATAAAAATAGAAACAAAATTGAAGCAGCAAGAAAATAAATACAAATGAAGAATGCAGAAATAGAAATCAATAGATTATTTCTACCTGTTCCATGTAGCTTTTTGTGTCAGATATGTTATCTTGTTTAACAACATCTTGATACATAACTTCAGAGGTTGAATACTTTTTCTTGATCTTTTGAAGATTTGTTTTAAATTCCTGATGGAAAAGTGAAGAATTACTTTAGATCATGATGTGAAAAATCTTTAAATATTAGAAAGCACAAAATTATTTTGGAGATAAAGCATTCATACAGTAGGATGAATAAATTATGAATTCATAAATTTCACTAGGGAAATAACTATAACCCCCCATCACAGAATAAATTCTTGCTTTACACATAAATAATTCTCATGGCTAAACTATTCTTGACAATATGGCTGAAATCAGCAGTTATAAAATTATATCTGTTCTCATAGTAATGAAAAACATGCTTCTTTTTTCCTGTATTCCTTTTTACCTGTAAGAGCACAACTCATCAATCTTGGATCCAAATAGAAATGCTTGGATTGAGTTTGAAAAACTGATTTCTAATTTCAGAATACACTTGAATATACAATAAAGCATTTAGACATTTTTGGTTACACATCTTTTATTTATATGGGATTTTCATCAGTCCCGAATTATACATATTATCTTTCAATGAAAGAAACTTTCATTTACCCTTCTGGTTTTGTGCTAGAATTTGATCTGAATATCCTTTGGAGAAAACTAAATGCTTTTTATTCATAATACCACCCTGCAGTTCATTTGCATTCCTAAAGACCACATAAGACCATAACGTTTATGGGTTTGCTGCAAAGTGGTATTGGGCATATTTGTTGTTTTATGGTACAAAAATGTGAGATTGGGAAGATAATCTACCGAAAAGTTGTAAGGAACTGTGATAGTGTAAGAAAAATAATTATGATCAAGATTGCAAGTCATAATTGCTCTCCTCAGATAGCTAGATTTAATTTTGAAAAAAGTTCTAATTAACAAGAGGAAAAGTTATTGATGATAACTGAGATATTCAGGGCAGTGAATTTGACTTCCGAGACTATGTATTTTGGCATACCTATTTGGAAACTTCAAGTCTGCTATCAATTGACAAAATAATTATCTAAAAAAGGAAAAAGGGCAAGCAGCAGAGATGATGATATTGATACTCCCCACTTTGACTCAGTGAAGCCTCAGCATACAAGCAACCATTTTGTCTAAGTAGAATACAATTTCACTTCATTTATGAAGAGAAAAATTTCACAAATTTTAAATGTTTTACATTGTTGCCACCTAGTGGTGAGTTTTTCATTTCAGAGACCTATAAACTGTGTCATACTATGCACAACTTTATAGAAAATAAGTAGAAAGCACAAGATTCTTGTAACTGAAGTTCAATTAATCACTAATCCCTTTAGTTAGTTTGAAAGTTATCAAGATATTTTCCTCATACTGAAAACAAGTTTACTCACATAAGTTCTCATTTATACTTGATGCTTTTGAAACACCAGTTTTTGCATATGAAAATTTTTATAGGATAAATGTCGGAGAAAAATCTTATCCACACAGAGGGTGCTTGATTTAATTTTAGACATTTAATGAATGGTCTGAATGACAAATTAAATTAAACACAAAATGCAATATTTAAAAATAATAATAAATTAGTAAAATGAGGCACTAGTATCTTGAAATAAATAAGTTTTAATCAACACTAATATACTTAGTATTAGTGATAACATACAAACAATGCAATATAAAATTTGAGTTGTTTTTAAGCAACCAATTATGTAATTCTTCGAAACTTATGCAATTAAATTCGTTTCCTATTCGAAACTTTGAAATTTTATTAACTTTCAGTATGTTAATCAATAATGAAAAGTTTTCAAAACACTTTTGACATTATATTTTTATTGTCATATTTTAGGTTCATTTTAAAGAAAAACTGACAACAAAGTTGCATTAAGCTACATAAGAACTTAATGTATCAAATCTAATGAACAGCTTAATAAGTACCTTAATATCCTTTAATTGTTCTTCCAATGTCTTGAGATCACGAGCAATTGGTCGCATTTTATCAAAAGATTCATCTAAATGATTAACTTCTGATCGCAGGGTTTTCATTTGTTCCTAAAATATAAATAATATAACTTAAATACTTTGAGAGCAACTATATAATTTTACCAAAAAAACAAAGAACACAATGCAGAATAAACGAATTTAAATTACTAGTCTTTATTTAGTATAGGATGCATTTCTACGAGAGCTTCACACGAGTCTTCAGTCGACAGAAGGGATGTTTATATGAAAAAAGAAATTTGATCAAGACTTGCAAAATTGAAAAGTTTTGTAAAATCCTAAATCATGAAAGATTCCATAACATTGAATAATGAATGAAAGTGCTTGTATAAAATATTGTCAAACCTTTTGAAAAGAAACAGAAATTCTTCAATTTATTCATCATAGTAAATAAATCCACATCTATGTACCTTTAAACATTTTTATCTCTCATAGTTTTTAATCAAATTAAATCCAACAATTTAAGAGACCATCACACTAGAATTATTTTGGATTTTTCTATTTGAAGAGTAAGATATTTCTAATAGGATAATCAGACAAAATGAAAATTCCACATTTTGAGACTACTTTTATCTCTATCTTGTATTATATACATGTGAACATAAAATTTATCGATTATCAACATATTGTTTATAAGGTTTTTACAGGTTGCGGGCGTTTCTAACGTGAAATTATAACTAGCATCGACAGGTTGAAACTTCCAAGTTATGTGATTTAAAATGATAAATGTATTCACATGCATATAACATTGAAACGGGATCTGATACCTACCATGAAAACTGAGATAACTTTATAAGAAGCACTAAGAGTTGCACATCTATCTTCTAAATCCTTTGAAAGAGAACGATGCCTGTTTTCAATAGCCTCTAAATTTTTTATAATTTCAGAAGTATTGGAGGCTTCACCAGCTTTTTCAATGACTAATTTAGAAAACTTTTTAAGTTTACTGATTTCATCTCTCATTCCAGCAGCTTCTTGAAGAAGTGCCTTAAACAAAAAGTAAAATAGGATTAACACAGTAATTTTTTCGAAGGGTTGCAAAATTAGACTGCAAACATGCTTTGCTCAACCACATAATCTAAACAAACATAGAACAGGATAAAAATATATTTGGTACATGATATGAAAAAGATTAGCACAAAGAACTTATGTACTTTGAGCTATGTGTATCTCTGTGGCAGATGTTGCCATCACACAAAGTTGGTGTCCCTTTTCATGTGCTTGGCAAGCGCCAAGAATATTGCAAACTCGATGTCAGTTAGTATCTGATCTCTCAATGCGATAGTTGATACAACCAGCATTCTCTTTCAGGAAGTACTCTTTGTACTTAGGATAGCACAGTAATTTAAAATAAGTAATCGATGTTTGTGAAATAAATACCAAGTCTGCTTTTCTTGTATTTATGTGTAACCCAAGACACTTCTTGGTAGGTTGAATTGGGTTTTATGGCACAAGGGGCCATATTTGTCTATGATGCACCAAAAGACACGACACTTCTCATAGTTGCATCAGAAAAATTTGAGTTTTCCTAATTAATAAGTACACCAGCCCTTACTATTACAATATGTATAATGCAATAAGGATGAAAATGAATCTATGAACTATTTAAAGTAGCTGAGAAAAACAGAAAAAGTGACATTGCCGCCATTTTAACGAGATCAGAATGTGTGTGGGAACTGACTAGAAAAATTACTTTATATAATCATTTTTTTATTTAAAAACTTTACCTAAAATTATGAAGCTAACAAGACAATATGCAACTTATAAATTAAGTGAATAAAACCAAACTTGAATTTATACATTTTATATCATTTCAGAAATAAAATTATTTAACATAATAAGTTAAAAGAATTAACTAACTTTTAATCGTTCTAATAATACAGGATCACATGAAACATCACCCAATGCATCATGAGAACACATTTTATCTTCCAAACGATGAACACCATGTTGCACATCACGAAATCGTTCTTCATATTCTAAAAGTACTTGATACAGGTCTTCTAATGACTGAGCTTTAAAGACCACTCCTGCAAGAAATAAGAGATTAAGTTTGAGGAAATCATTCGAGTAAAGAAGAAAATTGTAGCAGTTGAATGTGTCTTGTCAAGTGACATATTAATAGAAAAACTATACAAAAATAATTTGCATCAAAAGGCAGCTTGGACAGTATTAGGTGGAAGTAAGACAACAATTATCAAAGCATGTGCATATCACAGTAGGTGTTGTGATGATAAATGGATGTTTTACAGTTGTGGACAAAAATAAATTACTGTCTATTGCAAATAGGCATAGTTTATGTGGAACTGAAACTCATAAGCACTTATATCAAAGCAAAATGTATACTGATTATTTCTTTAGCAGTTTTGTGAATTGTTTTAAGGTGTATCCAGTAACCTGATTTGGAACGCTAAAGATGTTGACTGTTTAAACATCAAATGTAGGAATGCAGTGTTTCACTTCATTTTGTAGGTCCTTATCTACAAATCTTCTTAGTATTAAAGACTAAACATGTATCAGCCCAACTAATCTGCTTCTTGGATTGCTGCAGAGTAGAATTCAGTGCAAATTCTTTAAAAACAGATTTTCAATCACAGGATCACCAAAATAGTACTCAGTATACTTTCCTTCCTGTGTTGAGCAAAACGAAAATTAGTTTTGATTATCCATATTGATAGCGAAGGAGAGATCCAGCCGTTTTTGGACATTATGAGTATTTTAAAGCTAGGAGCTCCTAATGTTAAATATAAATAAATAATGATGTAATAGATAATAAACATGAAAAGAGCACACTGCATATGCACAATAAGCTATAAAATATTTGCCTGGAGGTATTTTTAGCAACCAAAAGATTCAAACTTCAAAAACATGCATAGAAATGAGCAGTAGAAAGAGGAAGAGTGATAATGTCTGAAAACAAATAACGTATGATAATAAATATAAGTCTCATAAAGCACACTAGCACATTTCCTTCGTGCACACAAAATACCAATGAGTCTTCTGCTTTAACATTTTACCAAATCAACCTGGCAATTCTAATATATCTGATTGTTTACCACTATGTATTAAATTATGTTTACGTTATTTATGTCTTGCAATAAGGAATAAGTAATGAGTGGCAATTCCAAACTTATATTTAACTTAAATAACGAAGTGGAGGGTCAAAACATCATAATACAGATCACACATTTTGTAGTATATATATACACTGCTGGCCACCGTAAATGCAACACCCTGAAGGAAGCATGCAAATAATATGAAATTTACAACATGCATTAGCGGAGGTGAGATATGCAAATGATTAGAATTTCAGCGCAGACGCACATCACGCGCGCCTGTGGTGCCACTTCAAAGCGCTATTTAAGGCTTGGAGATTTCGACGATTTCAAGTACGGCAATTGTGTTTTTCTTGTGGTTTTTTCAAAAAAAACGATCAATTATGCCTCGTAGAAAACAGCGATCATCTTTTGATCAAGTATCCGAGTTCGACAGAGGAAGGATAGTGGCCTACCGAGATTGTGGATTATCTTTCAGGGAAATCGGTAGTCGTGTTGGACGAAACCAAACAACGGTAATGCGGATATATGATCGTTGGATGCAGGAGGGTACGACGGACCGACGTGTTCGATCGCATCCACCTCAGTGCACCACTTCATGTGATGACAGGCATATTGTGCGTATGGCAGTGACGGATCGCTCAGCCACATCACGAACCATAGCACAGCACATTCAGTCTGTACCGCATCATCCAGTGTCTGCGCGTACCATTCGACGCCGTTTACAGCAGAGTGGTCTGTCCGCAAGACGTCCATTGCTTCGTCTACCCTTGACGCAGAACCACAGACGTTTCCGCCACCAATGGTGCGATGAAAGAAGGATGTGGACGGCAGAATGGAATGAAATTGTCTTTACTGACGAGTCACGCTTCTGTCTGCAACACCACGATGGTCGGATTCGAGTCTGGAGACACCATGGAGAGAGGATGCTAACAGCTGCGTTATGCACCGCCACACTGGTCCTGCACCGGGTATTATGGTATGGGGCGGTATTGGATATCACTCTCGCACTCCTCTAGTACGCATTGCCGGTACTTTAAACAGCCAGCGCCACATCTCCGAGGTGTTGGAGCCAGTTGTCCTTCCTTACCTTCAGGGCTTGCCCACAGCCATATTTCAACAGGATAATGCGCGACCACACGTGGCACGCATTGTCCAAGGGTTCTTCGTCAATCGCCAGATTGAATTGCTTCCCTGGCCAGCTCAATCTCCGGATCTTTCGTCGATAGAAAACATGTGGTCCATGGTTGCTCAACGATTGACCCAGAATACATCCCCAGCTGCCACACCAGATCAACTTTGGCAACGTGTGGAAGCTGCTTGGTCTGCTGTACCCCAAGAACACATCCAAAGTCTCTTTGAATCAATGCCGAGGCGTGTGGCAGCGGTGATCTCCAACAATGGCGGCTACTCTGGCTACTGATTTTGGCAGGAACCACACTTCACAGAAGTCTATAAATTTAATCATTTGATACTTGGTCAACATGTTATCTACAAAATAAATTTTGTTGTGATATCTCTTGTCTTTCTTGGTGTTGCAATTTGGGTGGCCAGCAGTGTACATTAACAAAAGTATTTATTCTAATCCTTTATTCAATAACTTCAATGGTATAGAAAATTTAACTACAAAAGGAAACATTTTATGACCCATCTAAATATTTGGAAGACTTAAAATTTTAGAAATACAAAAGATAAAATTAAAATAACTTACCATTATTAATGTCTTTCCATTTCTTTTTTAATGTCTCCAATTGCTTTTTAGTTGTTTCCTTATCAAATTCACAGGTTGAAAGAATCAGTTCACCAAGCTGAATAATATTTTGAAATTCTTGATGATGAACAGATAATTCACTTTTAAGAACCTAAAAATATTTGTCAATTTTTCAAATTAAAATATCACATACATGCAAAAGTTTGGAAATCGTATTACAAGCTTAATGAATTCTGAAGAAAATATTAGAACTTCAAAAACAGTAGCATGGTTTATGCATGAAGTTTGAATATTACAAGAAATAGAACATAAATATACATACTCTCTAAAGATACATAATTTGCATGTAATGCATAACTGGAATTCTTTTACGGTGGGATACTGATGAACAGTTCTTTGTGGGATGGATAAATATAGATTAAATGCACATTTTAAATAGCTAGTTGCAAAACAAGTAATACATGGGGTAAATGGCTAAACATAAAAAGTAACTAAAACTTAAGAAACTTTCTAAGAGACTATTTCACAAATTAAATGCTCAAATATGTAGTTTAATAACCCTTTACAGGCTGCTACAGCAGCATTACATGCTAATAAGTGTTTCAATCAGATCATGGGCTAATTTAGCCATTCATGCTCAATGGAAGTTTCAAGCTCATTGAAGGTTATAGGAGGGCTGCAGACATATTGTGTTCCCGAGACATCCCAGATATTAAATAGAATTCAAGTCCGGAGAATACAGAGACACTACATGCACTGAATATATTCACTCTCATGCATGAACGAGAAGTCTCATGTGAATGAGTGTCATTCATAAAAATGACTTTAGAGTCAATATCACCCCTAAAAAGTAACAGGTTTTAAAAATTTCATTTCTGTGATTTGTATTTAGATTTGACTGAAAGACAAGGTCATTAAACCATTTGACATACCTCCCCATATCATTATACTTTTCAGTTCCTGTATCTATAAAGTATTATAATTCAATTCCAGGTTATTTCCAGATGATAACGCATCAATTATCATTTTGAAGCCGATGATTCATTAGAGAAGACGACATTACTCTATTTGGATTTCAATTTCTGTGCTCTACACCGTAAAAATCTGGTCTACTTGAACCAGGTCTCAAAAGCAAGCATACAAGTAGTCTATAGTCCTGGTAATTGGTACAATAACGAATATGAGCAAGCTATGGTTAGTTACAGTAGAAATATACTTACTCGAACAAATTTATTGTTATTATAAAAGGATGAAAATTTGCACATGTAAAAATATTTTTTAAACGTTTGTTTGATGTATCTCAATATTTTAATAAAATTATTCTTTAACACATTGAAATGATACATATAATCCCATATAAAAACAATTTCAGAACATAAGTAAAAGTATGAATAAATACCTGCACTTCTTTTATTTGTTTACTTAGCATTTCACGTTTCAAACATGCAGGTTTTAAAGTTTCATATTTTCCTTCTACACTTTGAATCCATGGAAGAAATGTATCAATTGCAGACTCGTACTTTTTGGAGTTTTCTAAACAGCTTCGAAGGCTGGTGTGTCTAAACAAAAAATGCAGACATATATGAAATTATAAAGCTACCTCCTGATTTTAATTCTATCCCATGCAAATTAAAGTAACATACTAAAGTTATTGAAGAACCAATTTCTTACTAGAGTGTACAGGGGAATAAAATGGGAGTATATTAACAAATGGCTACACTGTATGCCAATAGTATAAGGAAAGCAAAATTTATAAAAGTAAAGCAAAATTTGTAAAAAGTAAAGAAAATATACTAGACATTACAGAAAAAATTCAGTAATTACATGAGGGACAAGGTACTACCATGGAAGAATAATAAAAGACTTCATTATGGGCAAATTATTTTTGAAAAACCTGGAGAAATAACTCCTGAAACGTGAATTTTATGTAGTCTGAAACAATACAAAAGCATAGAAACTTTTCATGTCCCACCATATCAAAGGCATATTTTTGATTCAAATTGAAAAATAAAATTTCCTTATTTGGCAGAATATTTAACCTCACTCATTGATTAAATTTAAAAAAATAAGAACAATTTTATTGAGTAATCTTTAAGCTCAAAATGTTGAATTAAATTGCAGTATTTAGTAGTTACATAGCAGTGCTTAAACACAATTTAAAATAAAGAGCATGCAAAAGTTAAATTGGATACATACAGTTCTAGTTTAAAAGTGATATATAATTATGTGTTTCTCTCTCCAATCAAGTACAGCAAAACTATTATATGAGGAGTCTGGTAAACTAGATAAAATAGTGCCAGGAACTTACTTACCACTACAATACTTAAATTATAAGAGTAGAGCAACAGATCTCAACTATGGAGCACTTTCGGGTGGATCAAAGTTTTCTGTCTTTCCATGTTTCACTACAATGTTTTGTCAAAACAATGAATAGAAAATATCGTCTCAGCAAGTTATGCCATAACAATCTCAAGACATACTGCATTTTAATTAATTTTTTACCATTTGTCACCAGTTTCTTGCATTAACCATCCTGGTGGTTGCATCAACGAGGTATCTTGAGAAAGAAAACTGGCCAGATCCAGATGGACAAGATACCTCGCCATTAGAAGAAAACTGACCAGATCTAGATCTCATCAACATATAAAAATCGACAATATCTTTATGAGATACCTTGTCATAAGCAAAATTGATCAGATCTGCGTGATGGACAAATCTTGTCCAAACCACTAAAAGGGTTAATAAAAAATATGAATATTCAGAAACAAAAATTTTATGTATACCTGTCTATAGCATTCTTCTTAATTTTTTCAAACTGATTCTTAACAGTGTCCAATTTCGCTTTCAAAGGAGCTGATTCTTGCTTTCCTGACAGTTTTGTCAACATATCAGAGCCTTTGCTTAGACATAAATAAACCTCGTGTTCTTTATTCATGATTTCTTTGTACAATGACTACAAAATAAAAGTATTTTAAGTAAATAACTAACACTTAGATGAAAAGTGAACTTATTATTTATTAATAACATTTCTAAATGATTGTCAAAAAGATATATTAGTTTAATCTATACA
The DNA here is from genome assembly GCA_933210815.1 of Meta bourneti. Taxonomy (NCBI): domain Eukaryota; kingdom Metazoa; phylum Arthropoda; class Arachnida; order Araneae; family Tetragnathidae; genus Meta; species Meta bourneti. The sequence continues at coordinate 6,185,242 of OW119934.1, read as the reverse complement.
ATTGTTGAATAAGCTTTAACGTTTTTAGAACAAAATTTTAAAAAATACTAAAAGCTATGTAATCATAAGGTCTGATTCTTATGACTTGAACATTAATATTAAAAATGCATTAATAAACCCAAAAGCTAAAAAATGTCTTGTATAAAACAAAAATTCATATTGATTCCTTATTTCCTTTCAAAACTAATTAAAAAATGCATACTTGAAACAAAAACAATCTAAAAATTGTAATTTCACATGTTGACTGATACTGTATCTACTACAATTTTTTTAGCAAAAGAAACTCTAAGATAAGAAAACTCTTACAATAACTAAGATAGAAAACTCTTACAATTTTACTAAGAGATAAAACTCTTACATTTACTAAGATAAGAAAACTCTTACATTACTAAGATAAGACAACTCTTACACTATAATTTTACATTTTACAGATTGTGAAACTGAAACTCTTTATTTTATTAAATACATTGTCCATAAAATACATAGAAATGCAACCTATATTTTCTGATAGTTCCAGTGTCAATGCCTGAATTTAACAAACAAAAATTAAATTCAATATTTTCAATTTGACAACAGAAAATTTTTACTTTAGTTAACAATTCTTATGCATAACAAATACCATATATAGATTTTCAGCAGAATGATTTTCTGTTATCTGCTAATAAACCTGCCAACAATCAAAAGCTCATTTACACTTCATATGGCATCACAGAAGCATATTTGAAATAAACTATGTAACATGTTTATTGTCCTGAAATTTCACCAAGGAAGTCTTTTCCTGGTATGGGTAAAACAAGACTCAGGATGAGCGAAGTTTGAGGGAAATTCAAATGCTTCTTTAATTGATAAAACCAAAACTTTCATATTGACAAAAAGTTAATAAGAGGGATTATACTTGGAAGTTATAACATTGAAAGTGAGGTTCTAATTACGAAATAATTCCAATAAAATAAAAGCTGGAAAGAAGTTAATCTTTCATGATGTTGCAGAAACATTTCAAGAGATTTTTGCTATTTAAGAATCAAATTTTAAAATGTTCCAATAACCACAAGTACAATATTTAGAAATAATAACATAATATTTAAGAAGACCTGACATTTTAGAGATTTCTTTACTGTTAATGTGTTGATAAACATTGCTGCCTAGTTGGAGAATTGCCTGAGCTTTTGCAATTTGGTTGGTTGGTTTGAGGGTTTTATGGAGCAAGGGCCATATCTGGCCAGCTTTTGTAATCTGAAATTGACTAACAAGTATATTTAGAACTAAAGCCTTTTCCGAATTTCACAATAGAAAGGGATAGAAAGATAGGTTATATCGACATTACAAAATGATGCTGAAAATTAACTTTTGGTTTCGTTTGTTTTATGGCAAAATTTTTCATTTGTTTCAGAGGGGCCTGTACTAAACAAACCACTTACCTCAAATTCTTCAGTCTCTTTTAGTAACTTCGAAACATTTGCAGACAATGAACTTGAATATTGAAATGATGATTCCATAGAACTTAACCAAGCATTGATTTCTTCACAAGCTTTGAAAAACACTTTATCTTCATTTAAAGATGATTCAATTTCTGCTTTTTTATTATCTAAAATAAAACATTTATTTAAATTATGAAAATCAAATTCATTTAAAATAAACTCTGACCAAGTCCCCATTTACATTGGTGCAATGTAGGAAGGATTTGAGGGGTTGATTTATTAAAATTTTATGTACTAGCAAGTTTAGAACTTTAAATTTACAAATCAAGTCAATTTACAAAGAAAAATGTATTGGAGTCAAAAGAAAATAAGAAAAATATCAAATATATATAAACCTTCCTTAAATATTTTCCTCAGAGCACCCTTGTGTACATATTTAAAAAAAGGCTCAATAAATACCAATTTTTTTCTTCAGTGTGTTGTAGGATTTTTCTAACATGTTCACTTTATATTTTATCTCTGATTTTGAGGCAGAATCACTTAATATGTCACAGAGTTGCTCACAAACACTAAATGCATCTGCAAGCTGGGGTCTTTGCTTGTCCAATTCATCTTCTAAATCCTATAAAGAAAATAGAAATCAGATAAGTCCAATAATAAAACATGATATTTATCATAGAATTCTAGCAAAGAAACAACAAACTGAGGATTACTTTAACAGTTAAAGAAATTGATAAGAACATTCTAAGCAGCTATGTTAAGCATATAAAAATATAATAGGATTTTGAAATGTTGATTATCATAATTTTTAATCTTTTCGTTAACAAATTTTGTCAAAACTACTGACTACTTTTCTTTGAACACATCATGGAATCTATTTAATTGTTTATTCAATTTTTTATTAAATATAGAACATATTATACTTTCAAAAATTTATTTTCATAGAACTATTTTAAATTTAAATAATATGTGAAACTATACCATAAGTTTTTTAAGATATATTTCTGCACTAAAAACTTTCTCTTCAAAGCTGTCAAATTTGTCACTAATTTGTTGGACTTTGCCTTGTAATTCAGTTAGGTTTTTATGAAAGTCTTTAGCTACTCCACTTGCAGCTTCCAAATTTTTCTCTCTATCAATCAATCTTCCAGACATATCATTCCACTGTTGCTGAATCTCATCCATTTGTTCTTTTATTTTAACAGTACTTGCACCATTTTTCTGTAGGTATATAAGAACTGCAGTAGATAATTCATTCAACCGATCCAAGAAAGACTTTTGAGATGTAAATTCATCCCTCATCACCTAAAAAAGCTTGTATTTAGTAAAACACATAATCCTTATTTCAAAACAATGCTCTAATTTATATTATAAGTGAAGATAAAACAATATGTATAGTGCTTTTTGGGGTTTTCTATAAAACCTTTTTAATTTATTAAAATTTTTACACTGATTTTTAAACAATGATTCAATTTTTAACATATCTATTGTAAATTTTAAAGAACTTTTCTATTCCAGTGGTTCTTAAAGTGTGGTCCTGGTACCCCAAGGGTAAGTGATGAGGTTGCAGAGCCTGTGGAAAACATGCAACATTTTACAAGCCAAAACCAGGGAACTCCTCAAAGAAAAAATAAATTATACTATCCTTTCCTCAGATTCTTTAATGTTCTGAAATCTAAATTTCAGGATTTAATACAATTAGTAGATTCCAGTATTTATTGATTTGAAATAGTCTTGGAGTTGAGAATGACTTAATATTGAAATTATCAGACATTCAACTGAACATTGCTGGGCTAATTGCTACAAAGCAGCCTTCATTGTTCAAATTAAGATTAAAGTATATATTTCAATGTAATAAATATTATAATTTTATAAATTAAGAACCTTTTGATTTTAATACATCATTTTTATTTTATTAATAAATAAGATTAATATATTTTAATTAATAAATAAGAATTTGTAGATTATTTTTACTGTTCCTTTTATTTCAGAACTATAGTTTTTGCTCCACAGAATGTTAAATTGTCACCACTAATCCTTAATGAGAAGTTTTAACATTTTATAATCTATTTAACATATATTTAAATACTTTACTCCCAATATTAATGTGAAAAATAAGGATTACTATGAAGTTATGCTTCATAGGACAGCACCTTATTTATCTATGGTCAAGTTTTGTTATCCGATTATGGGTTAATATCAAATTAACCTAAACAGAGTAAGAATCTGATGAAAAACATGCCTATACTTGCATTTGTGGTACTTTTCTATTTACTCTATCATGTGATTAACTTTGCTAATTCCTATGCTGTTTTTCAAAAATTTACTGTACTATATTTCCTAAACCATCACATATATTTATGTTAAACAATAAATTAAAACCATCTAGAAACTACATTCTGATTTAAATGTCCCATGTGCAACAAATTTAAACTTGTAGGGGCAGTAAAAATCTGGTTTAAATCAAATGAATCCAATCTTTTTTTTCATGATTTTAATCATGATATGAATTAGTTACGTATTTCCTGAACTACAATATGAATTAGTATAGTTTAAAACCAACTAGACTAAAGTACAGCCTTTTAAACACTATAAACTTCAAGATAATGGATATGAGAGCTGTTTACCTGAACTTGCTGAACTTGGGAAGTCACCATACGTGGTTCAGAAGCAATAGGTCCAAGCACTTGAAACATTTTTTCTTTTTGAGACAACCAATTCTTCATCAGCTGTAGGGATTCTTGAAATTCCTTCTCATTTTGCAGAAAGGTAAGGTTATGTTTAATATTTGATGATAGTGAATTCCATTTATTTTCTGAAATAAACATTCATGGTATAATGCAATACTTCATATCAAGAATATACACAAAAACTCAAAATTTAAAATCAAAAGATTTCATAACACTTTAATAATGGAAGTCTAGTTTGGGGTTTTCATACCAATAAACAGCAAAACAATCTTATGTGCTGCTAGAAGATTCAGCTTAGGAAAAGTTTTTTACTGAACTATTATGAACTACATTGCCAGCTTTTTTTAATGGCAAAATAACGTAATTCAAATTTGTCCTTTGCATTTATAATTCAAAATTGTTTTGCCTTTATAAAATTAAACTATAAAGCAACACAATAGCAAAAGAAAAATGATCTGTCTAAAGAGTTTTCAGTACCCAAAGAAGTACAACTAAACTAAAAAGCCTTACTTCTTAATCTTTAACTGCTCCTTTCAATCTCAGACGAAGTGAGGAAATGAGCACTAACAATTGAAATATTTCAATCTAAGGAAGTAAGGAATAAAACATAACCATTCCTTAAACTACCAAGGAGTGGTATTATGACAATATATGAATGGTTTGCTTCTTAAATGATGTGAAAAATTCATGCCATAGTCACCCTGCTAAGAGATAGGCAGCTATAAGTTAAAGAAAACTGATGAAATCCACCATTCTGCAGAACTTAATGGAATTTGCAAGTTGTAAGCTAAAGGTTAAATTGAATTCCAAATCACAACTAGCATATGACTATTTTGGAATTCAGTGCAAAAGTAAAGCCAGTATTACCAATTTCATTAAATTAAAATATACTATCAGGTTAAATCAGGCAAAATAGATAAAAAAAACCATCAAGTAATGCTGGATATATTAGCTGGGTCAGATTGCTAAGTGAAAAAAGCAGGCATCACCAATCAACTGATAGAATGAAATCAATATAGATGCAGAAGTAAATTCCATATTGGCAAAATTTTATATAATAGGAGTCACAAAATATTTGTTGCTTTTCTTATTATTGGCATGTTTCTCGATAGAAATGAAAAATTTAGTTTTTTTATAACTTAAACAGAGTAACTAAAATGTCCTGTCTATAACACAAATTTAGGTAATAGACATAGAAATAAAATTTTAAGAAACATAATGAAGCATGAGATGATTTTTAAGATTTTTGTAGGTAACTAGTTAACCATGCTTGATCTAAATAAAATAACTGAATACTTAATTTAATGAACTATATTTTTCTAAACTGAATATACATTTTTTAAATGTAGCAAGGAAATGAATGCTTAAGAAGGAAATTTGCAAAATAATTATGAAAATGCAGCATTTATGCTGTTTAAAAGATAAACTACAATTAAAACTGGAAACATCAATATACTTTTCACTCTTTATTATGTTACTTAGGCATTTGATGTATTAGATAAAGTCAACATTATAATTTAAATTTAACCTCAAAGAAATTAAACCTTATACAATAGAATATGTAAAAAATGTATATACCAAAGTTATGCAATTCTTCTTGAATATCAGTCGCTCCTTTGGCTTCTTTTCTTTTACTCAACATAGTATGAACATTAATTTTGAGATTTTCAACTTCTAATTGTTTTTCAAGCATTTCTTTTTGAATTTCCTAGAAATAAACAAACAAAATATATCAATGAAAATAAGATTTCAACAAAAATCTAAAGAATAGTATATTAGATATACATGTATTAAAATTTTAATAAGGAACCTTCAGATTCTTTATATGACTTTCAATGGCTCCTTTTGACAGAGACAGTCCTTCTTTTGGAAGCTGCTTTTGTTTTCCTCCGATAAAAGCAATTAAGACTTGAACAGCATTAAAGAACGTTTTTGTTTCTTCAGAAATAACAGATGTTTCCTGATTGCGATTAGATATTTTTGCACCCAATATGGAATACCTATCATTGATTTCAGATAGTTGTTGCTGAATTGGTGTCAAATCTACAAACAGACGAATGAAAATTAAAATGTAACTAATAAAAATAGTATTCCAGCGAAATACTTAACTAAGTCCATGAATAAAATTTCACTATAAATTAAATCTATGTACAAACAAGATTGAATTAATTTATTAACTTGAAGATAAATTTAATTTAATGAAAAGCTTATAAGCATGGTACTAAGGAAACAAAGTTCAAAGGCATTCTTACAAAAACTAAATGTCAACAATTGGTAATTATAACTGATGTCACAACTAACTGCAGCTGTAAAAAACATATAGCTAGTTATTATTCTAACCACTTCTCTATATGTTGAGAACGTATTAACAATGCTTCTAATGAAACAGGCAGTTATAAGACCTGTGTACAAAATATTAAACAAAGATACATTCTTGACAGATTCATGAAACATGGGAAATAAAAGATTGTGTGAAATTGAAAGGAAGAAATGCAAAAATAACACCATAATTGTAATAATTTATAACTAGCAATATTCTATTGTGAGTGAAAATGTGCCCATAAAAATATTTTCCATATTTAGTAAACCTTCAAACTGAATTTTTAAACTTAGGTTTTCATTTATGATCATAACATTGAAGCAGAAATCAAAAATAAAAACACGCGGAGATGACTATTTTATTGGAACTTATAAAAAATCGACACTGGAATTTAAGCAGGGTTCGAGTAATTACGTATTTAAACATTAAAATGTGGAAAATATTTTTTTTTGTAGCAGTTATCAAGAAAGTAAGTAAAATATGTAAAACAGAAAAGTTTCACAGAAAACAAATAATCAATAAGCTTAACATCATTTAAAGAGAAATTAAATTAGATATTGGATTTCAGGATCCTACAAATTTAAGTAAGGAAGTTCTTCACAGAAGCAATAAAACTGCCTGGGTTATATGGGATTTAACCTGGTTGATGCTTTAGAAAACACAGAAATAATAAAATCCTGTGTTTTCTGTTTAAAGGAATGGAATCAGCAATTAAAAAAGCATAAAAATTGTAATCAAATTTCTATGTTTGTTATTATGGTCAATAGATGGCAGCAGCGATAGACCTAAAAAGAATGTAAACGCATGCAAAATATGATACTGTAGAGAATGAGATGTAAAATGGATGGAGTCGAACGTATCCGACGAGCCGCTACGTATATTCAAATAAATTATTTTGTTTTTGTTTGTTAAAGAAAACATTTGTTATCTTCAACGTAAGTAATTAGTTCTGGACCCAAGAGCTATTACATTACATGTGTCAACATATGCCAAATATTAACTATTTATATATACAGCAGTGGAAGATTATTTTTACTAAAATCAAATACGTGTTATAATCTTGATTACGTTTTCTTTATTTTGTATGAACTTTGATACGGTGCTTTGTTTTCCAAAAATGCTTTCACTCTTAAACTTTTGCCAGAACGATTAAAAATATACTTTGATACTTTGTAATGCCATGGCAGCTGCTCTGGAAGTTTGTTATTACTAATTTCTAAGTAACAGATACAACAAAGTAACGCATTTCTGGTTGGCCAAGTTCTTTAGTTTTTCTTCAATCACTAAAATGATGTTCCTCTCTTATGTGTTAAATACTGTATTCGACAATAACTATATAAAAACCAATTTTATACAGCTTAGTTTTTGAGTCACTCTTCCATTTCTATTGAGCGCTCTCCAAAATTTACGAGATAAACAAATCAAATATACATTTGAAAAGTCAAATATACTGAATTGGGGAAAAATCAAACAGATAACTGAACATTGGAATACCATCAAGTCCACCTATGTTGTCAGTCGAACTTCTTCTGCTACTGAATCCACTTGACACCGTTGATAGTGGGCTTTGAGCAGAAACTTGACCTTTAATGGGAGAGAGTGCAAAACTATCTATTGACCTGGATTCTGAAATTTATACATTTTTGTGTATTCAAATTATTTCCAATGTTCTTACATAAAATTTTTATTTAAGTGCACACATAAAATTAAACTATTTTACTCACTGGAAGGAGACTTTTTTGTAGGACTGGAGGGCTTTTTAATAGGACTGTCAAGTTTTCCTTTAAAGTTATCTCCTCTCACAGTATAATCACAAGAGTTACCTAAATTATTAAGTTTCTGCGTAGTCGAAGAGTAATCAGAATATTCTTTCAGTAAAACCTAAAAATAAAAATAACTAAACATAGCATTTCACTAAAATTTAGGCTCTACAAAATTATTTTTACAAATATATTCAAGAATTTGGATCTAAAACAATACTTCATAAGATAAAAAGAAATATATCGGACTCATGATTTTAACAATGGTATCATCTTATAATTGCTGAATAGAAAAAAATATTACCCAGCTTTACATGAGCATCCTACGTCAATAGCAAATACTACTTAATCATTTCCATCCCCACATATGTAAAAGTTATAGGCAGATATTGTTCTAGAAGAGTTCCCTTGAATCAATAAGCCATTCAATGGTAAACAAAAGCATCAAGACAGCTATTTAACATTCCTGGAAGTCACTCAATCGTAATAGCAGTAGAGAAAACCTCAAAGAATAAGTAATTCATTAATGATGGTCATTTTGTTTTCTGCTGATAGTACAAATTCAAATTTTACTAAGAGCAATAATCTTGAATAAATGCAGCTTTTTGAATTTGCAAAGTCCACAAGCTAGTTTTCTTTAAAGTTATTAAGTAAAATAAAAATATATAATCAAATGTTATCTAAAATGAGATAACTGATTTACAAGGTATACAAATTACAAATATTCTCAATAGCAGTTCGTAAAAATATTTTGAAAAGTTATTTATATTCACCAGTTGAATAATTTATATTAACAGTCAAAATTTGTTTTAAACCAATTTTTTACACAAAGGTGATCTTAAAACAAAGGTGGCTTTTAAACTTGTTTATAGCATTCACAGCATGTTATACAAATAAGATAAGGGTTTTTTAATAAGCTATATTAACGAATTTTAATTATTTCACTATTTAGAATTGAAATTTATGTAAAGACCAAGTTTAATTTACATCCAGTAGGCTAAATGCTTTGTAAAACATGCACTGGGTATATTCATTATCTTTGCAAATATTTATTCTATGAGTATTTAAATGAATGTTTCTTTACTGGTTATAAAACACAAATTCAAGTTTAGACGAAAAAACTAGGAAAATTATTGCTCACATGCATTAGTAAAATCAGACGATAGAGCTTGCAGAATTTAAAAATCATGTTAAGGGTTTATTTCCCAAAAAATCTGTAAATGCAATAAACCACTTTTTAGATAGGTTTTGCTTAATCACAATTTAATATCATAAACAGCAGAAATGTAGTAAGTAATGTAATGAGGGGAAGTTCATTACTTTGCACAAAGCACACGAATTAGTGATAGCACTCAATTAGTGATACTATATTACTTCAGAGAAACAGCAAAGCAACTCCTTTTCAATGAAAATATAATAGCCATACCTGGAAATCTTCAGTAAAAATATCCAGAAGATTTTTATGACATAAAAAGCAATGCACTGATGTTTAATATTAACACACATAAATCTTTTGCATTTAAATAACTGTATGCAGTACTGTCAGATTGATCTATGAAGAAAATTTGTTTTAAGTAAATCTACAATGCTTTGGAGCAACAAATTAGTGATAATTATGACAAATTGGGCTTTATGAAAGCAATTCAAAATGAGAACAGTAACTATCCCCATCTACTACTCTTATATGCTTGGTGGGCAACTCAAATTTAATTCCAATCAATACTACATTTAATGACAAAAATAGGAGTTGTTGATTTATTTCATTGGTTCAATACTAAACTGCTGATTTCATTGCATTTAAAAAAATTGCTAATTCCTAATATCATAAAAATAATATACATACATTCCTGAGATAAAATTCAGCACTAAAATTCACTTTCATAGTTGCATTAGACACATATTCTATTACATCCATTCAACCCAACATTCCTTTCAACAGGTAAATTAGGTGAATTTCAGGGATACATATTAAGTTACATTTAGAGTTAGTTATCTATTACAAGTTAGTTATAAATAACTTATTAGGAAAAGTATGTTCTTGTATTGAATTATCATAAAGAAAAAATAATTACCGATGTTTCTGTAGCTTGTTTTTTCAACAAGTCTTGATCTAGTGCAAGTGGTTCTAGTTTCTCAAAATTTCTTTCCATCCTTAAAAGCCAGTCTAGGACTTTTATTCTTAAGGAATCATATGCAGACAACTGCTCTGATCTTGCTTTTCCAAGTTGCTTCTTCTCATTTAATTTATCCCCCATACTTTTCCACTGCTGCTCTAAATTACTGATCTTATCTTTTACTAATTTTACATCTGATACATCTCTCTTTACAATCAAGTTTTTACCAATTTTTAACATTTGCTCAAATTCTTCTTTTTTGGAATCTCGCTGATTAAATATATAATCAATGACAGATGAAAAACCATCAATGTCAGTTCGATGCACACCATCGGTACTTTCGATACGATCTAAAGTTGCAACACACCAATCTTCATACTGCAAAACCATTTCTTGAAATAAATGAACACTTTCAGATATCTAAAAATAAAAGAAACATAAATACTGACATGATAATGCTAAATATACACAATTTTATACACAACATGCTATATTAATACCTTAAAAATAAATATTTCATGTTGCTCAATAACATGTTCTAATAAACTTATAGATAAATATGACAATACATAAAATGATTTCTATGTATACAGATAAAAGACCTTAGTTTCAAACTTTTATAATATACTTTCAAACATGATAGTTAAAGAAGCAGAAAATTACATGTTGAGATGATTTGCAATGATAAAAAAAGCGACATTTACCCATACATACATTGGAGATTGGAGTTTCACAGTAAAATAACACATCTTTCATCATGTAACTACACATCAAACACCAAAACACAAACCAGTAAGAATATCAGCAAATAAACAATGAACTTAAAACCAAGCTTTACATTTCCAAATGGAACCAAAAAGTTGAATAAGCAGTATGGATACAGCTGTTACAGCATTTGATGGGTTTCTGAGTCCCACATATCCGATAATTCAGTGGTGAGATGTTAGGAAAGTAATGTGTATGAGGCAACCTCCCAGTTATACTGCTTTCTAGAAGTCACTCTAAAGCTGTGTTAAGTCACATTATCTTGGATCAAAAGTGGTCCCTTTTAATTAATGTGAATGGTGTTGGAGTAAAATTTAGCATTATGTTCTCCATAATAAAACATAATATTCTGGTGATGTGAAGGTTCGGTCCATCAGTTCCATAATAAACTACATCAATCAATATCAAAACAATTAAACCCTTCTTGGGATGGAAGTTTTGTTTTTGGAACCTTTTAGGTTTTCATGGTAATAAACTATTGATATGATTGATGAGTTTTGCTACAGAACACATTTTTTGTTGGTAACACTTCTGTTTCAGCAACAAACAGAAAAACAAGCATTCTGGAACAAATATTAATTAAGTGATATATCTAAGACTAACTGAGGGTTCATTTACTACTTTGTATTCAACAGAAACTTCAAACACACTAAATTGACAGACACAGAAGCTTTTCACAAAAACTTGAAGCCATAGATGTCTAATTTGTCCATGTGTGGGAAAGTCTATCATACGAAGCAAACTAAACCTTTTACAATATAATAGAACAAATTAGTTTGACATGTTTTTGTCTCTTCATTTGTGTCTTATGTTTGCTACACCAGGTCCAGTTAGATCTTGGGCCATTGTTTAAAGACATGAATTAGAACCATTTTTAATCATTTGTTAATTTAAACATTGTAAAAAAGAACGAATACTTGAAAATTCATTAAAACATATATTCAATATATTTTCATCATATACTTTAAAAACAACGAAAAGCTACACTCAGGACACTTATGATTTGTAATTAGATAAAAATGAAAAACACTCTCATCAGCTTCATCACTTTTAGGGGGCCTCATTTACAGATTAGCAATTCTGATGATGAATCACTTTTGAAAAATACAGAAATATTAGAAAGAATTTTCTAATAGTATTAAGTTTTTACAGTAGTAATTTAAACAAGCCATTGAAATCATTTTAATCCTTAAAACATTCTAATTAAAACATCAGCATCCATTTTACTTACTACACAAGATTTGGCAAAGAGCAGATGACATTTTAAAATTTGCAAAAGGATAATATTTACAAATTTAAAATTTTGCAATATTTGATAATTTTAGTAAAAACTCATTTTTGCAATATTAAACAAAATTCTAAAAAGTATCATACTTCTTCTAGCAGTAATGATCGTTTGGAGGTCTTTTCACATAGCTTATCAAATCGTAGAGAAATATCCTTTAATTTTGCATCTACTTTTCGTGCTAATTTTGGATTGGCTTCTGATGATAATTCTTTGGCAGTTGAACTTAACATTTCAATGCCCTGCTTCTGATTATCTATGTCAGATTTCAGGATTTTATATTCTTGCACCTACGACATACAAGAAATTATAATATGTAATGATTCACAAAATATTTTTAAACAAATATACCAAAATTATAAACAATAAATATACAAACACATCTGTAATACTCATAAGACTTATGCTGAGTTAATAGTAATATTAATAAAAAGAAATTTGATATCATTACCTGTCTATCCAATTTTTCAATTATCAGGCTTACAGGTTTATTGTACTGCTTTACAGTTATTTCAGTTTCTTCCAACCATTTAGAAACTCGATCTAGTCCACCTTGAATGTCTTGCGAATGGATAAGAGCAATCTGCAATTCTTTAATGCGATTTGCAATGCGATTAATAAGATTTGAGTAGTCATCTTGAAGAGAGCTTAAAGTATTTTCAATATTTTTCGTTTCACTAGGAGCAACATTACAATTCTCCAGTGTATCTGTGAGAAGTTTAACAGACTGGTAGACATTTTCAACCACTCTACCTTGCCCAACGACTTCCATGTTAATAAGTTTTACTTTGTCTAGCTGGTCTTGGACAGCTGAAGGCTCATCAGCCACAGGTTCTTCAATAATCTTCTTTGAAGATTTTTTTATATCAGTAATCCAAAGTTTCGCCTTTTCTGCAGTTTCAGTATAAGCACGATATTTGCTGAAAATTACAGCGTAATTATCACTTAGTCTGTTTACTTCATTAAGAAAAGTATGGAAGATACTTGTGATTTCTTGAACTTCTGATTTTATTTCACTTTCTGTGACTTTAATAGCAGGTAAATTCTGTGGCAAATTCATACGGAGTGTATTAATAGCCTTTAAATAATCCTATAATAAAAATTTAGAAGGGATAAGAGCATAAATAATGAATAAACTATAATAATAAAAACAAACTAAATGGTTTTAGAAAACTAAAAGTAAACTCTGAAAAGCATTTTAATAATAAAAAAATGTGAAATACTAATTTTAGGTAGGTAGTTAATTAGCATTGCACTGGTGCAACACAACAGGCTATTGGTGATGGTCTGGGATCCATCCCAAAGGGAAAGATCCAAGGACAACGCCTCATAATTTTGAATCACGATCAGATGACGAGGTCAACACCTGAACTGGTACACCCCACTCTCCAAACGTCCACAACATGCCAATGTGAGGACATTTGAAGTCACAACAGATTTAACATGCACCAGCCTCGTGTATACGACGGGTCTTTGACTAAGTTGGTCTAAGTTTAGGAAGTATTAAGGATTCTCATGTGTTTAAGTTAGTTTTTGTGTTATAATACATCTCACTTAAAGTTTAATATAAATGGAATTAATACCAAATACTGAAAGATGGCAAATCATGAAATTTTGGTAATTCTATGATGGAACACATACAGTAAATTTATAGCTATAATTTGGCTATTTTATATTCACTATAAATTTCACACTTTTTCTAGAAACAGAATTATTTACACATTTATCTTAACATGTATCATGTGAAATGATGAGTAAATAATGAAGTAAACTTAATTAAAACAAATCAAAAGATTCTTGAAAGAATGAAAGACACACAATACAAATTATTAAATTTCTGTGTGTTAAAATTTTTAAAATGTTACAAAAATAAATTAAACTTGTAATGTGTTAGGGACTTCAAACCTAACTTAGAATTTATATTTCATAAGCAAATTATGAACCTGGAGATACAGATAACTGAATTTCAGTCAAAATTCACATCATGGGTATAAACTTTTATCAATCAAAGAAAGCATATGCATTATTAGAAAGCCTAGGATTCTTAGGTTTTTACCCATTTAATTCTATGCCCTGTATTTCAAATCTGTTAAAACATTTTTTCGATTTGAGATATCCTAAATAGGATACGTAAATTTTATAGCACCTAAAATACCTAATTCGGGTTTTGGAAAATCTCAGTCAGCCAATCATAGCTCACAATCCATTTGGGGATCTTTTTCAGGCTATTTTGATTCCAGTTTTGTTTGTTTAACAATTTGAACGTGAATTGTTTTCAAATATTTTGAAAACAATTATCATTTGATACCAAAAGTTCAGAATTCTAGAAGCAGTGACCAGGATTCAAGATTAAAATGTCACAGTGGACGTCAGTTATTTTTTGCCAAGCATGTGAGAAGCGGGTAACATATATTTTATACTTTAAAATGTGTAACATTTGGTTATACTTAACTTTGAACTAATGAAGACCTAACAGAAAGCTTGGAATACATATTGAGATCTTACCAATTACTAAAAATAAATGCTAGACATCGTGAAATTTACCCTCACTTCCGTGGAAAGTAGCAGAAACCCCCAACTAAATAGTTTTATTTCAATTGAACAATTTAAAAGTTTTACTCATTAAAATAAGAAAATTTCAGGGCAATAATTAACAACACAGAGAGCAAGACATAAGCAATCACACCTATCTTCGTCAGAAACAGAAAGACTATCAAATCCTCTTTACAAATCTTATAGGAAGCTATTTTATAAGTTTAACTTAATCGCCCTAATGTGATATTTTAAAAATAAATTTTAAAAGTCAAATTATTAGCTAAAAGTGATGTGACTGAAGCTAAGACACTTTAAGAAATCTGATGCTGTGTTAACTAACTGAAGAAACCAAACGAAAAGAACTCGACGTGGGAATTGACCCAATTATTTACATAGTGCATACATTGAATGCAATACAAAGAAGCTGTTTTATTTATGTTTTTGATGAGTTTTGATTACTACAATACTAAGCCGTTGGTCCCGAAACAAACTCCCTAACATTAAATCAATTAAAATTTAAAAATAAAACTTAATGAAATTGGGCTGAAGAAACTTCAAAATCTAATTGCCAATTATAAAGTTTCATGTGTAAAAGCATATTGATATGATGGTTCAGTTTTGTTGTGGGCAAGGTGTTCTCTCCCCCAAAAGACTAAATAAATACACCAAACTAATGTAAAATGGGTAAACGTTAATTCAATCTAGCCATTGAATCAATCTAGCCATTGAAATGGCTGAGTTAGAAAACACAAACTCAGATTAGAAAGTAAACAAAATGTTCTTATGTACGATGTCCAAAGTTAATGTAATCAAATTTCTGTGAACGATTCAAATCAACACAATATCATTGTTAAATCGTCGTTATTAAAACCAATGCCATTGTATATTAAAAAACTAGTGAAAATGTCTATAAAAATGTAATGCTGCAACTGAGCACAAAAGATCAAAGTCAAAAGTCTATTGCTTTTTCTCAACTTCCCGACAATTAGTTTTAGAAGAGGGATTTTTTGCATATTGTCAGAACAGAGAAGTGATACACAAGCTCAGTCTGCTTATGACCGATAGTGCAGCCTACATACTAAAAGATGGAGAATGCCTAAAAGTATTTTATACGAAAATGCTGCACTTCATTTGCATTGCTCATGGTCTCCACCGCCTTGCTGAGGAGATAAGGCTACAAAAAAATAGAGTATGTGGTACAAAAATTGTCATTTTTCAATGAAAAAGTGTATTAATCTTACAATATTGAGATCTTATATTTTTTGTTAGAACCTATAAAAACCTAAAACAGTCATTTAGAAACCTAAAAGATAAGTTGAAAAACCTAATCTAAGATTTAAAACCCTAAAAAATCTGAAGTTTAATTATTACTAATGATGATGTTAAACACACTACAGCTAATGGAGCCAGAAACAAAATGCCAGTTCTAACAAAATCTCACAGGTGTCATGAAGTTGCAAAGGTAAAAAAAAATGTTAAAATTTCATGGCTTTTTTGTGAAAAATTGGTTTACAAAATAAGTATTTAGTTTAGTATTTAGTATTGCTCGCTGTAGTAGCAATACAGGTAACCCCCGTATAACACAGGAGTTATGTTCCAAAAAATTGCAGTGTTATGCGAATCCGTGTTATACGAAACAAAGAACTAATACGAAAAGGGGGGGTTAGGTTCCAAAAATTAAAAAACATGCTATTATATTTTCATAATTAAGATAAATATCTTTATTAAAATTTTCTTAAGTAATACATATTAATATGAATTAAACAATGTTTTCTTCGTCATCACTAAGCACTATTAACTGAGGGTGTTTTCTTTTTGGTAAGATATCCTCATCCTCTGAGCGATAGCCACGAGATCAGCGATGCCATTTATTTTTTAAGTCCTTTATTTCTCAATTCCGTTTTCTCCCTCGCTCCAGTGACACTAATTAACTATGCTCAGAATCTTCGAGAAAGTTACGTCATGGCATGTCATGTGTGTCCGTCTAACAAATTACAGATGAGCTAGTTTAAAAACAGCGAATCAGGAAGTCCAGCTCCCTTGATTGACAAGACCATCTCCCCTGATTTGCGACCCCCTGAAAAACTGATAAAAAGCGTGGAGAGGAAGAATACGCTCTCTTTTTTTGCCTCAGTCCAACGACCTTGCAGCTTTGTGAGAAAGAAACGCGTTAAGCGTTCCTGCCATTTTTTCTTTGATGACGAGCGGGGATCCCCGAGAGACGCCATGTCTCTTCTAAGCTAAGTTACATTTTATTTAATTTATCTTGAGATAATATCCGCGTGTAGTTCTTAGGATATTCCCATGCTACACTGTTTAAATTAAACTTTCATAATGCCATACTTTTCGCATCGTTATTCCAATCATTCCATAAAAGCACAGTGTTATACGGGGATGTTCCCAATTCTCGAACCGTGTTAGAGTGAATCCGTGCTATAGAAGTGCCGCGTTATACGGGGGTTACCTGTATACATAATTGATTAAGCATGGATTTCATTTTACACAATTTTAACTTACATTCCATAGTACTATTTTACTTTTATCTTCTAGATTTTATTTCAAGATATCAATTTCATAAGGAAACAAAACATTAGTAAAATAAGAAAATTTAGACATTTTTAAATAAGAAAACAAATTATACTTGTGATTCATCAATGAATTTTTGAGCAGCCATGGTAATAAATCGAAGATCTGCTTGATGAGCAATAACGTCACTGGAGAAAGCCTAAATGAAAAATTATAAACATAAAGAAAAAATACAAAATATGAAAGTAGCTGTTAACAGTTTATATATAACCTTCAGCAGAAAATTTATATATATATATATATATACACACACACAAAATGCCATGCAAATCACGAGTGAAATATTGCATCAAGATAGTACAAAACACTCATCTTAATTCTCTAAAAATTTAGAGTCTAGAAATACTAACACATACAATAAAATTTAATTTAACCTTTTGAAGGGCACAAAATTGAAAAAATGTTTTTTAAGAAAATATCCTTATCTTATTATTTATAACCTTATGTATATATGAATGTATTTCACACATACTAAAAATCTAATACTTTTAGTCTTTTTAAAGGGAGGTGGGGCACAATGTTCCATTGCCCATCTAGAGCACTACTTCATATCAATAGATCAAATGAAAGAATTATATGCCTTAGCAGTAATATACTCAGAATAATTTTTTTCTAGACTTAATACTTTCAAAGGTGATGGGATGCCAGAATTCCATCCCTTGTAAAAAGATTAATAGCAATACAATTTTAAAGGATAGTTACTACATAACCATTGATTCATTCCTAAAAGGAATGCACAAACAGCAAGACGAAAAAGATAATATTAATTCATTACAATTCTACAGAAATGCATCATAGCTTACCCTAATTAACTCTGATTTACTTTCCAAATCTATAAGAACACCAATCGAAGATTGTATTTTTCTAAATTTCTGTTGAGCTCCATTTAACCATTCTTTCAATGTTTTAATTTCAGACTAGAATACATAAAAACAATTAGAATGATCAAAGTGATAAATTCTTGTCACATGTTTGATCATATTCAAAAATATTTATATTACTGTTCCAGATGAACAATGATGCAGCTGTAATTCATCAATTTATTCAGAAAAAGAAAACTAAAAATAAGGTTCATGATTAATATTAATTACATGAGAGAAATTTTGATGATAATGAAAATGGAATTATTAATAGCATTTTATGTCAATTTTAAATAATACCACATGATTATAGCTTTTAACAGTGGCGATTCAGCAAAATTGATTGCTAAGTCAATCTTCTAGACTTACTTTAAATTTCCTGGGATTCAAAAATGGTTATGGCTAAAAGAAATCTTTGAGTTGCCAACTGTCTCAACCAAACAAATTATTATTACAAACAAATTTAAAGGAATAAGAATATCACTGAGATCGATGACAAAAGTTATACAGTTATTAATGTCAAAAGCTATGCTGATAAGGTTATGTGGAAATGTTTGCGTAAATGAATTATTACTTTGTGTGATGCAGGAGCATAACCAAAAGATTGGAACCTTCACATGTATCAGAAATCACAAAATAAGAGTATATTTTTGGATGGCATTTTTCTTGTATGGCCTCCATAAAGACAAGATATTTTCAAGACAACAAAGAATCATTCAAGATTTGGGCTGATTTTGGATATAATGGTAAAACTAACACTATTTCCAACAAGTAGAATGAGAGGTATGGACTAACAGTAGCCAGAAGGACAATCTGCTGCCTATTGTATGAAGAATTTTCGAGACTTTTCAACAGGATCACATCAATTCACCCAATAACAAAAGAGAAGTCAGTAGGGTACATTTGACGTATTGTCCTGCTGTTTTGTTAAATTTAAACTCTATGGAGACTCCATGGTGTGAAGCTTGCATGTTAAAATTGTTGAGAACAGAAAGCAGGAAAACAATTTTGTCAAATTATGGGCTGCTATAATATCAAATGCTGCAATATCAGATTTGCTATTTAAAAGTAAAAATATGTTGCCACCAGAAACACAACTTTTTCATACAGACACTGTGATAAGAAACTTGTCCAATATTTTCTGAAGGTAAAATTCAAAATGAGGTTCTTAGAACTTCTAATACTTTATAATGGGGACAATTAATGGTTTTGTGTGTTTAAATAGAATTTGACTTCAAAATGGAAATGAATTGACGAAATGTATGTCCAAGACATTAAAAAGAGAATTATACAAGAACATCACATTTTTTTGCTGAACCAAGTGAAGTAGCAATATATTTTGTGAAGAAGTCTGCTTGCGTCAAATGCTTATGTTGGCCAAATTTTGGGAGAGGTATAACTAATTATAATAAATTAAAAATGGACAAAAATAAATTAAGATAGTTAACATTTCCAATTGGTGAAAACTGACACAGTAAAGATTAAGGAGCATGCTTGAAATCAGCACAAAACCATTCAGAAACTTCTATTACATCCATCAACTTCTCCAAAATGCATTTATGCATTTTGGAGAAGGCTGGGCAAATGCAGGGTTATTAATACTGTATACATGCACACTGTAAAGAAAAACACATGTTTCTTTTCAATAAATTTAATTTCTCGTTGTTTCTTTATAGTATTTTTTAAGAATAATGCATTAAATCCTTATTCTTTAATATTGCTTTCAATTTATTTTTCAATGCTAAGAAACAAACTTGTGTCAGTAACACGTAATGGACTACCTTCTATGGTACAAATGCATTACACATGAAATTGATACAAAACTATGGCATCAAAAATAAATTTTAACTTGTTAAATTCAGTATTACATTAAAATATCTTTGGTTCTTCACATGAACACAAAAGACTTAATGTTCTAAATATAAAATAAAATTTTTGAAAGCGAAAGCCAAATATATATTATAGGAACTCTAGGGGGACACATATAAATATTGTGGAGTATTAAACTAAAAAGAACAATTATAAAAGGCAATACTCAGAAATTATTTTTTAATGCTTTTGACCAATTAATTTCCTAACATAATAAAAGAAAAATATTAAGAGTAAATTTTTTACATTACAACTGATGGAACTTATTTCTCTCTTTAAATAAAATTTTGAAAAATAATTATGTGTTAATTCAAATAAAATTTTGAAAATTAATTATTGTATGGCAGGAAGTACTATTACTTAGGTTCACATTTTTTGCAGATCTTTATTTTTATTCACTAAGTGGGGAAAATGCAAACGGAAAACATAAGTTCTTTGTATAACAGTAAATGAAGTGGGATGAAGAGAGATAATTAAATTACTGGCATAATTTTTTAAGCAAAACATAGTACAATATTATCTCCAATACATGGGAAAATGTTTGGTTTTGGAGCTCACAAGATGAAAGATTAAGTACTCAATAAAAACCAATAGTATCTAATAGGCAAGAGCATTAAACTTCATGTTCTTTATGAATGCTCTTAAAAATTAAGACATTATTAATATATTTGCAAGTGATCTTACCTTATACTTTTGTAATTCTTCATAAGCAGATACAAGTCGCTTTAAAAGTCTATCACATTCATTAAGAAGATAATCGTACTGGGTTCGGAGTGAAATTAAATTCTTTTGAAGATAGTTTATTTCTTCTTTATTTAAAACTTCAAGACCTCTTTGAGCTAGCTGTCTCATTTGATCCAGGCAAGTAGTTATCAAAGTATGTTGATTTTCTAAATCTCTTTTCAGTGTCTGAATTAAAAAATAGTTTCAAAAATGTTAACCATTCAGCTATAAAAATATACATTATTTTTCAATACCAGCCTATAATTTTATTGCAAACACAGTTGCATGATAGATTATCATATCTAATAACACATATCTCGTTACAAATTGTTTTATGAGATGTAAACTTAATTTGAACTGAACATTTCACACAATAGTAATTAAATAATACAAGAATCTTTCTTGTTTCTTTTTTTCTTAATAATTTACTTAGCAACACTAAATTGTGTATATTTTGAGTTATATATAATATAAACCAAAAGCAATATATAAATGTCAGTTACATAAAAGGTAACAATATTTAACATTGATAAAGTTTTTATAAAAGATTAAGAAATAAAAAGGAAATTTTTCAGTATATTATGAGTTATATAACTAGGAGCACAATAAGTTAATAAATAACAGTAAAAATAACTTTTTACTAATCTGTGATGAGATGTATTAAAATATTTATAAAGTATAGGCTATGAAATTCATCTTAACTTTACACAATTTTAATGTTTTCTTGTCTTTTAGTCTGATATATAATACCGAATTTTTACAATAAAAAGTTTAATTCAAAATTTACTCAATTTGATATACTGTAGAATGCTTAAATACAGGATAATACAGGGTGTTTCAAAACTTCATTATAAACTTTTAGGGGATATAGCGAACCCCAAATTTTATCCATAAACAACTGAATTTGCTAGAAGGTACTGTTTGGCAGCACAACAGTTAGCAAGCTTGGGCCCTCATAATTTTAAAAGTTGATTTTGTATGAGTAACATTCATCATTACACCAAAGCTGTGATTGTTGATATGCACCTAACATGTGGGATGGGTAATGGAAAAGCAGCTGAGACTGCAACGTGAATGAAACCCCGACTGAAATGTGCCAAATTATCAAACATTTGTACCAGACTTTGTGTAAAACCAAAACATTTCTTTGAAATACTGATAAACAATTGACACACATTCCTATGTGTAGAGTGTTAGGGGTGCATTACTGTTGGTGATTGCAACCTGCACTTAGTTTCACAGTAGGTACTCAAATTCCTATCAAATTGTAAAATTAGGACTAGTAAAAAAGTGATTCATGTTCTTGCTGTCCTTCATTTCTGCAACGTAGCGTACTCTTTAACACATCTGTGTAGCACTTGTGGACCTACATTCGAATGTGAATGCGGTTTAATTTTGTGTTTGCTGCCTGCTTTTAAAGCTTGTAAACTTTTAAAATGTCCTGTATGAGTTGATTCCTATTTTTTCAGTAAAAATAGACACCAAGAAACTTCAGATCAGCTGAAACACAGCAGCTGCTGTTAACTAAAGTGTTTTTCAGTTGACATAACACCATTCACAAAAATAAAATGAGAGCAATAAATTGTACTAAGAAAAATAATAAAAATGAGGAATATTTAAAGGCATTAATACAAATAAAAGATAAATATGCATAAATGTTTTGTTACAAAACTTTTGAAATGACATTACTTTTATTAATTTATCAATTTTAATTGAACAAGATATTATTAAAAACAGTAAGGTGCATACAGAATAAGGTTTAAATTCGACTAATTAAACTTACAAATCATTTCAAACAGTACAGGCTTTTTTTACATGCACCTTGTTTATATTTTGAAATAATTAGAAATAAAAAATATCTAAATGAGAAATTTAATATTATTTAAACATTTAACTTGCAGTAAACATTCTGAAAGACATCTTGTGAGTAAACTATATAAAATTGATGGTAAAATGACATTGTAAAATACAGTGAGAAAACAAAAGAAACGTAATTGAAAAATAACCTTTACAGGACTCTCCTTTTTTGTTTAGAACTTAATTTATAAATTATTCATAGTTGCCTTTCACACTTTAACTAATAAAATAGCTGCAATAGGAAAAAATAAAATTTAATTGGATACTGGAAACAGTTGAAGAAACTAAATACAATAACCCTGGTACTATTGCACTTAGGAGGAAAACTATGTTATACCGAGGAGAGAGATATGAGGGATGAGAAAAACTTGCTAACAAAGCACAAATTGTGCATTAAAATACACATTTTTTTAAATTTAGAAGTATGTAAAACTACAGATTAAACAAAACTTTTAAAATACTAATAGAGTGGTCTAGTTTGGTAAAAAACAGAAATTCCTTCTTCACACTTTCAAGATACCCAAATACTTTAAACAATCCAGTTTAGCTTTTTTTATTGCTCAATGGTCATTTTTTGCTACACAACGCTTAATACGATTACAAACCACTCCAGTTTAAGATAATTGCTTGAAATAAGAGACTTTCGAGCTTCTAATTTTAAAGAGGCAGATTGAGATTTTCTCTGCTGTTTGCAATACAAAAATTCATCAATGGACAAGTAAAAAGAGCAGCACTGCACAGGGGGTTACGTAAATGGTAAAATTATACTGGAAATGACTCAAAATTTCTTCCAATTACAAAATTAAAAGACAAGGATAATTAAAGTGGCTGACCTTTATAGCAGTTATTTGATGATGTAAGCCTGGGAGTTGTTCTTGAATTTCACCCATGTTAGCAAGCTTAATTTCAAGATCCTTCATCCAAGATTGAAGTTTTGTAGTATTTTCTTCACATACTTTGTAATTTTCTTCTACTGCAGCCTTGAAAACATTAGATATTTAATGTTAAGAATTGATAGTATGGATTAAAGGACAAATTTAATACCTGCTCTAGTAAAATTAATTAAAAAATCACTTTTTAAATCTCATATTTTGTGGGAAAAAATTGTAATTTAATCAAATTATTAAGAAAAACTTAAAACTGACCATTTAAAAATTCCAAGGAAATTTTATTTGTATGCAATTCATTTTTAAATTGAGTACTTCTTAGAACCAAACAAGCATTGCATAATGCTCACATTGTTAAAGACACTTCAATCTGCTAAGAAATTAGATACAAAAGCTTGCAGTTTCAACAATTTTTCAAATACATCACATTTATTTGGATATAGAATCTTACAACATATCTTATAAGCTAAAATACATAGTAAACGAATGGGCATGATAATGAATAATTGCAAGAAATTATTCGCTAAAGTACCATTAAGATGCATCTCCCTTCTGTGCATAATTTAGTTTGGTGCATAAACATAGACATCAAGGATTAGATGAGAGGTAAAATAATTATACTTAAATAGAAGAAAATGTTCTAATTTTCTTTATTACATAGAAAGATCCTAATTAACATTTATTAGTCTATGTTGCATGTTTTAGTAATCGTACTCACAACAAATACAATCTTGCATCGTTAAAATGTTCAAAAGGTAACTACTTGTATATTAACCAAACATTTGTGAAAGAAAATCAATGGCGAACAATTATTTATACAGTATATTAAAACACATGCATTCAAATTAAAAATATTCCATACAAGTTGGTTACCACATTCCATACATACAGTATGAAGCTTATTTGTCTTTCCATTTACAAAAAAATTCAATTCACTCACATATAAGCACACAAAACAATTTATTTCTGTTGAAAATTTATGTTTTTATTCAAAATATAGTATTTCGGAAAATATAAATGCTTATTTCATAAACTTTTGCTTATGTGGCTTACAATTTTCAGAAGTTGTTTATTAGAAATTTAAATTTTTCAGATTTCTTCCTGATTTACATCTTCTGAGTGAGTGGCACTGAGCATCATTGGGCTATTCTAAGTTTTGTCACAACACTACTCAATAGTTATTACTTATTCCTTAATCCCTAGCTAAACACATAGACCAGGTCTATGAGTTCAAATATGCTCAAAAGGTTCAACACTAGATCAGGACTTCCGTAGAGATCCTCTCTAGCCACATCAACACAAGTCAGGAGATGACTTAGGGAGGCTTGTTCAGTTATATTTTAGGCAAGTTGGAAATACATTATGGTCCAAAGGATAAAGATTGGATGTGCCCACTTTCAAGTCTAGAAAGGGCAGTCTGACATTTTTGCCAAGCATATATTTGAGTGAGTTTCCAGGGTGGTGTATGATATACGATGAATAGTCAGGGCTCTAAATTTTATAATTAAAATTCTTCCTTATGAAGAATAACTCTTAATAGGATAGTGGGCAAAGAATGTGAAAAGGTTCAGCAGTGGCCTCCTTGGCACATCTGTTAGCAATTTCATTGTATTTGAGTTCACATGAGATGGAATCCATTGGATACTCATTTCAACACTTGATGTTTTTCATTGATATAGTCACATTTATTTAAGATTAAAATGTGTTTAGTGAAATTCAGATATTAGAACATTTATACTTGTACTTTTATGTGCATAATTCCAAAGTTTAAAAAGTACGTTGACAATCTTTCATATATTTTCAATTTTCTTAATAAATTTCAAAATTTTGCTCTACAATTACATTTTTTTACTGGATGATTATAATATGTCACAAGATCCTATATGTTGACAAATTCAAACAAAGAAATCATGGTTTTTGTGGTTGAATATTAAAAATCTGAATTATTAACATATGATAGAACAAATAATGCAGGTGACTTATGAAGAGCAAACACAGAGGGAGATGTCCGAGCTGCATGGCAGTGTATGTCAAAAGCATAACAGGTTGCTAGAGTTTAGGATCTATGGAAGTTTAAAACAGCTTCCAGCACCTAAGGAAGTTTTGATTTTTAAAACTAAAAAATCTTGAGTTCTTTTGACCTTCAATCAATTTTGAGTACAGATTTGAAGTACAGAAATGAAGTGATGTGTTGCCTAATGGGGAGTTTTCATTAGCCCGAAGTAGTTATATATATATATATATATATATATATGTTCAACACAAAACCATAAAGCACACATCTACAGCAGAAATAATGTTACAACTAGTCCACAATGCATCATAGGTTCTTTCCTGCTCGGTGCAGTTATTTGATATTGAAATATTTATATTTCTGAGTAATTTATTTGTACATTTTCAAATACAATATTTCAAAGATGAATATCATTTTAAAGATTCCCAAAGGTCCAAAACCTAAAAGTACTTTATTAAGAAGGAGGATTCAAAGACACAAGTTTTACAAGTGATTAAATAGTTTTGGCCCTTGATTCAACAGGTTTTGGGTTCGAATTTCAATCTGGATGTGAATGCGTGTAGTGTGGTTTGAAATCCATTTTAAACCAGGGACCCTGGTCTAATTAGTCCCCAAGGAACAAAAAATGAGAAAAGAGCAACAAACCAAACTCAACAATAATGATTTTTTGTTTATATGCTAATTGTCGATGCTTGGCTTGGAAAATTGAAGAACTCGCTATTTTAAACACCACTCACAGATTGCACAAATCTCCTATGTATTAGAAAAATAGGTTTGTCATGTGATATTTCAGTTACATAAGTTTTTTTTCCCTGATATTTTTTGTAACAGGAGGGCTAATTACAGTAACATAAGAAATGTGACACTATAAAAGAAAAACAGGTATGCATTTTTAAGTTTCAGTCAGTCATGACCATTTCTTTTGAAGATCTCAAACTGCATCTGTGAAGCACTGATTGCTTCTATGGCTATATATCAATTTCAAATTTTTCTTTCTTCAATATATTGCCAAGAAAATATATTTGATGACTTGACCTTGATTCATGTAGACATTGCCAAGTGCTCTAAGCAATAACAGTAGGTGCTTGTGGAAGATGCATCTCTAGTGCCGTTTTAGGGATCTAAATTACAGTGAAATAGAAAATCACACCCTATATTCAACAAGCAGCTTGAAAGTAACCATAATACAATTTCCAGAACTAACTTTTTATCAAAACATAGGAATGTGTTGGATAAATATTGATGAATTGTTTGAGTGTGCTATATAAATTTTTACATCCATCCTCTATTCATTAAACTTTGTTCATATTTAAGCAAATGGTCATCAAAAGGTATAAACCTGAATTTTTAAAGGTATAATTTTTAGCAATATTTAATTTTCTATAATCCAAAAAATATATACAAGTATATTCAATTTATTCAATCGACAAATAAACATAGCACCTTTATTATCATGCCACTCACAAGTTTCAAAATTTCAAATTTCATTAAGTAAAATTTGAGTTTGTAATCATGATAAAAGTTTGGTATTATGACAATGGTCTGTGTTAAAACATGTCACAAAATCAATCAAAAGAAATTACCATTATTCCAATTTTCCAATATAAAGTCATTTTCATTAAATCGCCATATAAACCTAAGTCTTTTAAAAATCAACAAAATACAGATTGACAAACATAATTTTGAGATTTTTAAGATCTAATTATAGGGCTTAATCATTCATAAGGAATAAAAGGAGGTATGTCAGAAGAACTGTCCGGAAAACACTAGTCCAATAAACTTGGGAATAAAATCTGTGCTAAAAAATATATTAAAACGTTAAATCTAAGCTACTGGATTTTAAAGAAATAATCTGAGACAAGATAACAGTAATATATTTCACTTATCAGCTTTCTTGAAATGAAATTGGAATTTAAATTTTAGATAAATTTAAAAAAAAGAGGGTCAAAATAAGACAATAACTCATCCAATGAAAACAGGGTTTCCACTCATTTAAATAAAATCAATTCAAATACAAAAGATATTTTTAAAAACTTCTGGTGCACTTTCACACACACAAGGACCTAATATAAAAAATTTTAAAAATTAAATAAAAGTGAGAAGTGAAAGATTAGGAAATTAAAATGAAATGCAAAAACAGCTTAATAATAATTCAGTTTCTAAAAAATAATAATACACAAATATGCTTTCAAATATAATTACATAATAAACAGAAATATGCCAACACCAGGAATATAATGTATTAAAAGGAATTCAGTTCAGACTTAAATTTTAGTTTTTACCATGTTACCTATGTCAAGTAAAATAATTAAATCAATTAGCAATATGCAATAAAAATGAAAAAATCTGAAAAGAATACCAATTTTAAAAGATTTAGCTTCAGGTAAATTTTGTTTATTAGTCTGAGGAAAATTCAATGATTAAAAAGATTAATGAAACTGATATTTTTCAAGTACTTTCATGGTCTTGAGTGAGAAAATGAAATTTAAATACTTTTTCATGACATTCAAGAACTAGGAACTCTGAGAAATCTAGACATGCAAAAATGAACATTTTACGATATCCAGATGTAAATATTTTTTATATCAATTCAGACAATATTTAATACAATTCATGATTTTTAAAACTGCCTAGCAAAAAGACATTAATATGTTTGTTACTAATGAAAGGAAATTAACTGGTAAGTTATATAAGTGACAAAACTTCTGGTTGAAGAATGAAATTTTTGAACCATGAACCATCTATTACAAAACTAAATAGCGAAAGACAGTCCAAAAACTATACTTAAATTTATTCAAATGATGCATTCTGATCATCAAACCTATCATACATTGGGTGTTCAAACAAGAGTAGTTAGTGGAGACAGATATTTAGAGATTATACATGAATTTATGAACAAGCAAATCTGAGTTTTCAATGGTTGTAGAAAATTAGCCTGATTTCATCTTTTATACGAAAAGGTTATACGAAAAGTAGGTCATCAGAAAAAAATCAATGTTATACAATTGCTTAAATCTGTAGTAAAATATGAATAATTAGTGATAAGTTCTAGTTACATTCCAAATATATTCTATATCATCAATCATACATAAATTAAATGCTTGCAGCTGATGTCTGCATCTTTGAAACAGATATTATATTAGGATAACTGAAAATGAGTAACAAAAGTATGTATTCAAGAGAGTAACAAAAATATGCATTCTTTGAGAATTATCTGCAAATAACTACAAAATACAGAAGTTGAATTGTAACCACAAGCAACAGAACTGAAACCTTCAGACTCGGTAATATGCATGATACCAAGAAAAGTTTGTTTTATAAATACGTACTGGTGACTTCTGATGAAGCAGACTTAGTACTAAGCTTGACTCAGCAGATGAAGATAACTTAAAAAACTTATACATTTTTTCATGAGAATTTTTCTTGTTTTGTTTTACATTTACTTAAAACACAACATAGTTTATCTTCTTATCTAGTGCTTACTCAAAATGTCTAACTAAACTAAGGAAACTTTGCTCTTTTCACTAACAGAGATCACTGTGCAGTTATAATGTAGAACTAAATTGATGTCTTGCTTTTGTTTTTTTAATTTTTCAATAATAACTAATCTTATTCAAGGGAATATGCTTGTGTTTAGGCTAAAAATCATATTCTAAGGAGAGAATGAAACTAGATTACACGAAACACTTTTTTGAATAACTTGTTTCCTTATCTCTAATAACTATGATTAATTTATAGAGTTGACAGAATTGGTTACAAATTGTGCAATACATTTTTACATATGAAGGTAAGGGCCTAAGTCCCTGCCAAGTAATGTACTTTGGTTTTAAATTCTTTACATTGTAAATATTATAATTCAGTTGCAGAAACGTAAACAGAATAAAGGTTAATATTAGGAATGAAACTGACCTTTTGTAACAAAAAATATTACTTTGATTTGTTGATCTATTAATAGTTTGCAATACAAGCTTAAAATATATTATTTCAACTGTAGAGAACTTGTTTGGTTGGTTTATTGGGATTTTATGGTGCAAGGCCAAATTTGGCCATGCTTCGCCAGACACAAGATATACAATATCAAGTAATAGACACACACAATGAAAATTACTCAATAACTTATTCATTTTTGAGACTTATAGACAACTTATTCATTTCACAAGAGATTGTGATCAATGTCATTCAAAATATAAATTTCAATTGAACTGAATGCATACCTGCCAACATTCCTATTATGGTTGGTTGGTTTTAGGGTTTTACGGTGCAAGGACCATATTTGGCCATATATGAATTATTTTTTTTGTTGTAAAATTTATGTTTACCGTAGTTCGTAGAGGAGATTGTGTTTTACTAGAAGCCGTAGTTGTTGGCATCTCTGTAAACACATGTCGGATCTCTTTTGAAAATAAAATTTGAGATTTGTAAATTTTTCGCTATAAATCGTTCAATCGTACCATAAACTGGTACACCAAAATTCGTACATTGTATGGCCAAACTGTACAAGTTGTAGATATGTGAATGTTTCACAACTTTGGAAAGTCATTTTTTATACCGCTAATGCCACCATCTCCAAGTTGACATTGCACATGTTTGTATTTCATTAAATTCAATATCCGTTTCTGAAGAACAAAAATTGAAGTTATTGTAACAAAATTTAGTAACATGATTAAAATCATAGTAACCTAAACAAATAAATCAATTTATTAGAAGAAGCAAGGTTGTTAGCACACAAAAGTAAACTCAGATTGGTTTATGTATAAAAAGATGAGGTACTCATTAAAAATCAAAATAGATCAAATTAAGTTAACTTGGTATGAATACTTTACAAAGATTAATGAGCTCCATAAATATATAATAGTACGCATATAAATAAATTATTTTTGGTTTAATATTTATATACTAATAAAAAATTGTCACATTTCAGCACCTTTATCAAGAAATTTTGTATCTTATTTGTAATAATCAGTACTTAGAAACATTAAAAAGTGCAAAAGAAAAAACAATACTAATATATTTCACTTATACTTACCAAGGTTGCTTCCATAGATATTTTACTTTCTTGGCCATCCAATAGAGCAACTTCATTAGGACTAATAATTTCCAAAGTTGTATTAGGAGGAATCAATCTGTCATCAATTGCTTTCTGCAACAATATCTTCTGATTATTTAAAAGAATAGTACATTCATCAGATTTCACAAGATCCGATTCTAAGGCATCACTAGCCGAAATCTGACAAATATTTTTCGTTTGGAATTCTGCAGTTACTTCCTTGTGATATTGACTATAAGTAGCAGCTGTATGAGAAGTGTTGTAGCTCTTTATTAAATCAAACTTTTTCTGGTGTAGGAGTTCATCAGGTGGTGCAACATTTGTGGAAAAGTAATCTTTTACTTTACAACTAGTTTCAGTGGGTGAAGATACTTTAATTATATTTTGACGTAATGTTTCATCAGGATTTATTTCATGGGTTGAAGATACACCCCTTTTAGAATGGATGCCATCATCAGCATTTAAAATCACAGATATATCATGTTTTTTCAGAATATCATCTTTCTTTGAAAAATCCACACTGCTATGCATTTGAAACTCGTAATTCTCATAATCGTGAACTGTATTGGATCTACTTTCTTCAAACTTATCAGTGGTAATTCTATTTGTAATGTTTTCTGAAACCACCATTTTCTGTTTTGAATATTCAGAAACAGAATAAGAGGTTGAAGAAGGATTAGAATCTCTTGTTTTACATGAAGACATGTCCATATGTAAAACTGATAAATTTGATTTCTCTTGTGAATTGCTTTTTATATCTTGCTTATATTCCTCAACCTGCCTGAGATTGCCCAGTTGAGAAAGAGGAAAATTTTTTTCCAAACATGAATCTGAATCTTTGATATCAGCTCTGTCATCAGAAATTATAATTTTGTCATGACAATACTTTTCACCAATGATATTAGATGTTCCAATAGATGAATTAATCCTTTCAATAGACACTTCAGTTTCTTTGTCAGGAAGTCTGCTTTCTTGAATTTCTATTTCTTTACAAACAGATTTAGTTTCTACAATGGAAGGTTTTATTTTTTGTGGTGGAAGTTTAGTATCTTTGATATATTTAGTTCCTGTGATGGGACATTTAGATTCTTTGACTGAAATTACAGTTTGTTTACTAGTAGTGCTTTTTTCCTTTGAAGGAGATTTAGTTTCTCTATCAAGTGATTTAGATTCTTCCACAGGAGACTCAATATCTTTGATGGGAATTATGTCTTTGTGAGACGTAACAGTTTTTCTGACAGATTTAGTTTCTCTGAGAGAAAACTTGGTTTCTTCCTCAGAAGATTTAGTATCAATTGCAGATGTAGTATCTTTGATGGGAGTTATGCTGTCTCTGAAGGAAGTAACAACTTTTCTGACAGG
Organism: Meta bourneti; assembly: GCA_933210815.1. Lineage (NCBI taxonomy): Eukaryota > Metazoa > Arthropoda > Arachnida > Araneae > Tetragnathidae > Meta > Meta bourneti. The sequence goes on along the minus strand of OW119934.1, from coordinate 6,153,150 downwards.
AGATTTAGTGTCTCTGGTGGGAGATTTAGTTTCTTTGATAGGAGTTTTAGTTTCTCTGGTGGGAGATTTAATTTCTTTGATAGGAGTTTTAGTTTCTCTGGTGGGAGATTTAGTTTCTTTGATAGGAGTTTTAGTTTCTCTGACAGAAAACTTATTTTCTTCCTCAGATTTAGTATCAATTGCAGATGTACCTTTGATGGAGGTAACAGTTTTTCTGACAAATTTAGTTTCTCTGACAGGAGATTTAGTTTCTCTGACAGGAGATTTAGTTTCTCTGACAGGAGATTTAGTTTCTCTGACAGGAGATTTAGTTTCTCTAACAGGAGATTTAGTTTCTTTGACAGGAGATTTAGTTTCTTTGACAGTTGATTTAGTTTCTCTAACAGGAGATTTAGTTTCTTTGATGGGAGATATGGTTTCTGGGGCATGAGATTTAGTTCCTCCAACAGATTTAGTTTCTCTGACAGGAGATTTAGGTTCACTGACAGAAGATTTAGTTTCACAGATAGATTTAGTTTCTTTGATGGAAAATTTACTTTCTGTGATGGGAGTCATAATTTCTGTGGCAGATTTAGTTCCTTTAATGGGAGATTTAGTTTCTCGAATGGGAGTTTTAGTTTCTCTAACGGGAGATTTAGTTTCTCTAACAGGAGATTTAGTTTCTCTCAGAGGAGATTGAGTTTCTTTGGTAGGAGATTTAGTTTCTGGGGTGGAAGACTTAGTTTCTTTAATGGGTGATATAGTTTCTCTAACAGGAGATTTATTTCCTTCCATGTGAGATTTAATTTCTCTTATAGAAGACTCAATTTCTGTGGCAGAAGATTCAGTTTCTTTGACGGGAGATTTTGAATCTTTGACAGCAGATTTGATTTCCCTAATGGGCGCTTTAGTTATTTTGGTAGGTAATTCAATTTCTTTGATGGTAAGTCTTGTTTCCTGATTAGTTTCTGAGGCAACAGGTAATTTAGTTTCTTCAGCAGGATAACTAATTTCTTTGATGGGAGGTTTATTTTCAGAGACAGAAACTTTTATTTCTTTGATGCGAGATTTAGTTTCACCGACAAGAGAATCAGTTTCTCTTACAACAGATATAGTTCCTTGGATGGGAAAGCTACTTTGTTCAGGAGATTTAGTTTCTTTGAAGTGAGTTATAGTTTCCTTATCTAAATATTTAGTTTCTCTGGCAGAATCTATTGCTTCCTTAACTGGTAGAAAGCAGTCCTGAACTTGAGAATGAGGCTTTGCATGTGGTAATTTAGAGTTTTGAAACATAGTTTCATTCATTTTAGGTTTAATAAAAGCATCTCCTGATTCAATTTGAGAAGTAGGGACTGCAGACTCAGTTTTGGAAGATTCAACATTTTTTATTGGGGTGATACTTTCTTTTACTGCTGATAAAATAATTTGTTGTGGAGTTACTGCTTCTTTTGAATGCGAGCTTCTATCAATAACAAGCTTAGGATTGACATCCTGCAATTCACTTTCTTTTGTAAGAAGCTTACATTCTTTAACAGGGAACAAAATATTTCTATCGAGTTGAACAGTTTTTATCGTCTGATCTTTCAAATTCTTTGTATCTGATATAACACCTGTTTCTGGTAATTCAGTATCATCGATTTTGAGCATTTTTTCTTTAATAAGTGATTTATTGTACCTTTCAGGTGATAAAGTCTTTGTCAAAGCAAAGCTGCTCTCAATAGCAGATTTAGTTTTACAATCACATAATTTTTTAAACACGGGTGTGCTTTCTCTTTGTGTGGATTTCAAACCTTTTTCAGGTGATGGATTCCTTTCAATAAAGTTTTCACTTTCATCAGAAATTTTAATTACCTTCTTTGATAAGTTTTCTCTTGGTACTGTGTTTTCGTTTTCAGTAGATATTTTTTCAGGGAAAGGCTTCATTTTTTGTGAAAATTCAGTAGGGCTCAGTGATAAGTTTGTTTCTTTCACTGCTGACTCAGTATCTATAGATGATTTATAACTCCTTTCTGGTGATGCAGCTTTCTCAAAATCAGAACAAGTTTGTCTTACAGAAAATTGACTTTCTTTTACATGTTCAGTATTTCCTTCTAATGGTGAAATTTGTTTCTTGAAACAAGCGTTTTCAACAGATTCATCATTGGAGGTTTTTCCAAATACTTCATTCCTTGAATCTGGAACAATACATTCAATAGAAGTATTACCATTTAATGATTCTTTACCACTCTTCTCAAGTAAATTAGACTTAATATCACATAGACTGGGCTGTTGAACAGTTTGTTTCACAATGTTCATTTCTGTAATTAGAGAGTTTTCGCTGTACTCTGATACATGATCTGTTGATGAGGATTCTTTATCACTATCTGAATGAACAGTTTCATAGAGTTCTGGATTAGTTACTTTAATAAATGTAGATTCAATGAGCTTTGTGGATTTTTCTTCATCAATGGCGAGATCTTTAGGTATCAAAGATTCTTTTATTGATGAGGTTACATTTTCTGGGGAGTATAATTCTGTGCCCACTGATTCCTTCATTTGATTTAATACTGTACAGTTTTCAATAGATGATGGTTCTGAGTCATTTGGTGCATTCAAATTTGAAGCAAATGTTTGACTATCTTTGGATAAAGTAAGAGACGTTTTACCTTCCATAAGAGATTCCAACTCGTTTGATGATGAAACAGATACATTTTGGATAGGTAATGTAATTCCAGCACTAGTACTCAAAGATAAATATGGATCTTCATTTATAATGGAATCTTCACCACTTGCATAACTTTTGACTTCAGAGAATTCTAGTCTATGAAATGTTGATACCAAGGATTTGTTTTCTGGAGATTTTTTTCTGTCGAGCTGTGATTGGCTCTTGAGTTCTTTTACATTATCAAAAGATAAAAGTTTATTAGAAAGTATTTCTGAATTCTCAGGAAAAACTTCAAAGGAGTCTGTTGATGCAGTAGTGAACACTGGGGAACAGATTTCTTCTACATCTGTAATCGTAGTTGATGCATTGTCTTCTACAGGTGCTCTATTTTTTTTAATAGATTTCAAATCCTCTGTTGTGCAAGTATCATTCAATGGTGATTCTTCACTTAGAACATTAAAATCATTTTTATATTCTGTTTCATCATCATATAACTTTGCTATAACGGAATTAACACTTTTCCCCAAACCTTCAACTTCTTTCAAGGGTTTACCGAATAATTTAAAACAATTGTCTTCTGTCATAATTGGAAATGCATCACCAAATACTGATATACTTGTGTGATCAGATAATATACCTTCCTGCAGTATGGGCATTTCTAAAAACTCATTGCTACTTCCAGTATCTGAATTTCTTTTCAGAAGACCAGAAACCAATTGATTTTCCTTTTTTTCTATATCTGACATTTCTTTATAGGGTTTAATAGAATCCAACACTTGATCAGAACTCAAATCAGATTGATGGTGCTTCCCTTTAGCAATATTCACAACAGGATTTTGTTGAAGTTCTTCAGGACAAACATACTTATCAGAATTCATGGGAATCTCAGACAGATTTTCATCTGATATGTTAGTATTTTCACTTTCTTCCTTCAAGCTAAGTTGCTGATTCATATAATTTCCTTTGAAAGAATTCGAAAATTGTACTACAGTTGATGTTTCAAATGCCTGGACAGGTTCATTACTAGAAATACTTACGGCTTCTGTACTGTTAGGGGATTTCGAAGAATGTATAGATTTTTCCTGTAATATTTTACTATCCTCAGATCCATCAGGTTTATCTTGTTCATATGAAAAGAAAAACTCACTAGTTGAAACTTTTTTGTTTAAAGATTTTGTCATTTCTTTTTCAGGAATCAAACCTTCTGTAAATAGCATTTCATTGATTTTGGCTTCATCAATATTGGACACATTGGCTAATGATCTAGTCTCTTCTGATAGTAAATCTGGACACTGATTAGGAGTGGAAGTTTCAGGTATAAAGCTAATTTCATGTAAATTATCAATGTCTAAAAGCATTCCGAGTCCAGATGAAAGCTCAATGCTTCCAGTTTGTGAAGTAAGAGTATTTTCTTTTTTTTCTGAATTATGATCAAAAGGTTCACTCCTTTCAGAGTCATCAAAAGGAGATGTTCCTACAACTTTAGTTACTGAACTAGTTATCTGTTTAGACACAACAGAAACTTTGACAGAGGTTTCACTTTCTCGTTCAGGTGGAATTTCAAGTGTTTTTTCATTGTATTTAAGCATTGGCACATCTTGATTTCTGATAGATGCTTCATTCTTAACACTAATTGTACCAACATTCAATTGTGGGGAACTTAAAAAGGGATCTTCCTGTTCAGATGTTTTTGTTTCAGGGAACTTGCTTTCAAGAGGTAGATAAGTCGGGCGCATAGCAATTGACTTTACAGGTATTAACTCTAAAGGCAATGGTTGCATAGACATTTGTGATAAAGAACATTGCAGAGTACATGGAATTGGATTGCTAAGAAATGCTAAATATCCAAGTTTAGCAGCATCTATAATGCTAGATTTCTCACCTGTTAACTTGTTAAGAAAATAACCTGTTTTAGGACAAATAATACTCTTATTAAGAGCATCTTGCAATGAAAACGTCTGCTTGTCATTAATATCATATATTAAGGAATCTAAATCAATGTAATTATTTTTAACAAGAAACTCAAAAGACACCTGCTTTGGAACATCAGGCAGTATGAACATCTTGCTTTCTTCATCATATATTTGGAATACTTGAGACAGGGAATATTTATTATCACAGACCTTACTGACTACACTAAAAGGTTGAAGTAGCTGTAATTTTATAGCATCAGAAATAGAATATGAGTCATTTGACAATTTGTCATAAAATATTCCAGATTCTAAATTTAAACAACCATCAGAAAGAGCAGTATCAAAAGCCATTTTAACAGGAAGATTAGAAATAGTATTTGAAAACTCACTACTGCTTATTTCTATAGAATTTTTCTCATGGATAACTCTTTCATTAATTTCTTGTGTTGAAACTAAAGAAATAGATGTTAAGCGAACAGGCTTGGTTACAAGTAATCCAGAACGCATTGCATTTCTAACATTGGTTACATCTCCCGTTACTGGATGCTTAAAAGTGAATGTCTTAGAATCAATTAACTTTTTACTAATAGCATCATCTAAAAGAAAATATTCTCGTTGTGGTTGAACTGGAAAGGATAATATTTCCATGCAATCAAAAGCTTTTTGTATTGGAATTCTTTTTTCTGTACAAGGATGTATATACATTTTAGATTCCAAATCAACACAACCATACTGCAATGCAGTTGGAAATGTAAATGTAAGTAATGGTGGACTTTTAAATGAACATTCCTTAGGTTTGAAAATGTTTTTCTGAACAGCCTCCACAATCGAAAGAGGCCCACAATGCGAAGCAATTTCACTTTTGCTGTCATCAATGACTCCTTGCCTCAATGCATCTAATACAGTCATTTCAGAGGAATTGACAGGATCAATGATTACAGAATAGGGATTTATTATGTCACACATTATAGCTTCTTGAATAGTAAGCTCAACACCACTTTCTGGATGAATAATTTTCTTAGAAATTCTATTTATTAAACCACGATTAAAAGCTTGATCAATACTTACAGCACGTGCAACTGGAATGAGCAATTTACCAGTTTCACGGTCAATTAATCCCTGATCTAAAGCATCATTTATAGTAACTTGAATTCCCCTCTGATAATCTGGAATTTTGCTTTCTTTTAAATCATTTAACTTCTGGTCAATTGTACATTCTTTCATATTTCTTCCTAATTTCAAAATCTTTTGGAAAGATTGATTTTGCCAAATTTCACATAAAACATTAGCAGTTTTCTGATCAATATATCCCTCCAACACGGCATCTTTGGGCGATATCATATTCCTTGGAATTCTTTCCAATAAAATACTTTTCTGTTGAGGCCAAAAATTAGACTTCATGGACTTAGCCTCCATGCTGTCTAGAAGTTTACCCTGTCCTGATAATAAATTTGATGGAATATCTGTGTAACTGTTTACTATATTTGTGTGATAATTTTCTACACTGGCAAATTCATTAATTTGCTCAGTGGTTTCTAAAGGGACATGTAATGGGGAAAATTTTACATTAGAAAACTGATTACTATGTTTTCCTTCCATATCTTGTTTTGAATGGCAGAATATTATAAGCTGCTCCTCTATAGCTTTTTGCATAGACATTTTACTACCCATTTTATTATTGTAACATCCAACTGAATCTAAAATTTTCATTTCTAATGCACAATCCAAGGAAACAGTTTGTTTTGATTTGGGTACAACAACAGTAGCTGATTTGGGGTTTATAATTTCCATTTTTACTGTCTCTTCAAATGATACTAATCTATCAGTCCCTGGAACTGTAAACAAACCAGTAAGTGGATCAAAAAGATTTTTACTTATAGCTTCTTTTAGGCTCCAACCATCACGAGGCAATTGTAAGATTTGAACACTTTGATCGTTATTACTATTAAATTGCTCTTTTCCTATTTTATTAAAATTAGTAACAGCTTCTTGAACTGTAAATTCCTTCAAATGTCCATGTTCTGTTTTAGATTTTACTGTAGAAGAGATATTTTTGAATGATTGTACATCACCTGTATCAGATGTTTCAGTACTTATGTTCTTTTTGAAAGGTTTATCACTACTGCTTGCAGCATGACTTTTAATATCACTTTGAAAGGCAATTCCTGTTGGTGTCTGAATTTCACTAGACTGGGTGTTTATTAAATCAGCACATTTATTTTCAAATGATAATTCTGTTTCAATATTATGGACATTAGTTCCTTCATTCACCAAACTCTGGTTTACCACACACTCAGGTTCTTCCCTATTAGGGGAGTTTACAAAATGAGTTATTTTCCTTGTAACACTTGCCATTGTTACAGTAATATTCAATAATCCTTTTAATAATGCAGCCCCTTCAGAAGTAATTAAACCTTTCTCTATCGCTTCTTTCATAAACAGAGCTTTTTTTGTTTTGGGATCTCTTAATTGACCAGTCTTACTGTCAATATACCCTTTCTTACAGCAATCTATAAGATTCAACTCAACAGAACCATCACTGATACCAATTGGTTTAGAAAGCATGTCATATATTTGGTGTTGAATAAAGCCTCTGGACACAGCATCTTGAATAGATAAGCTTACCGAAGACAAAGTATTTATAAAAATTTCTTTGTCTAAATCAATTAAATTTGTTTTTAAAGCAGTATTAAAAGAAACCATTTCACAAGCTTTCTCATCTTTGATGCCTTCAATATCAAATATAGTTTTGTGTATTACAGATGTTATCAACCCATCTTCAACTGCAGATGATATAGCTAAATACTGATTTGATGCAGAATCAAAATATTTACCATTAGGCACTATTACACCCCTGGCCAAAGCTTCAGGAAGTGATAGAAACTCATTTAGTTCAGTGTCTACAATGTATTTTGCCTCACAATCTAATATTCCAGATGAAAAAGCTTCCAATATACTTAATGTCTTACCTGTAAAAGGGCAAATAATAATATTATTTTTTACATAACCCGATTCAAATGCATCTTTCAGACTAAGTGGTCTCCAAATCAAATTCTTTTTTCGAGCCTCAGTAAAGGAATACTGCTTTGATGTGTCACTATTTGTAAATCTTCCACTTCGAGCATTTAATACTAAACAGTTTAGAGCCTGGAGCAGATTTAACAGTTTTGAATTTTTAACATCCAGTACTTCTGGAATATCTGATTGTAAGATACCTTTCATGATTGCTTCATCTATGGAATACTTTTCTCCAGAATCTTGATCTAAAATTTGCCCTGACTGGTTATGGATGATATTACGGTCAATTGCTTCAGCTAGAGTTATACCACAATCATTTTCGGAGTGTGTAGTTAAATAAATGAAGCCTTCAGCTACAGCAACTTTGAATTCTAAGGAACGATTCGTCAGAGGTTCTCGAAAGATGCCTGTTTTAGGATCCAAAAACTCTTTTTCAATTGCCTCAGATATTGAAAGATTTTTAGTTTTGACTATTTTCATATCAATAAGAGTTTTAATTCCAGACTTTTTAATAATACCTAAATGGAAAGCATCAGTGAGAGTAATTGATTCACCATCTTGTGGGTTTAACAAAGTTCCTTTCTTGATACAATACAGATTATTTTTAATAGCATCAAATATTGACAATTCTTCCTTTGTTCCTGGTATATAAATACCACATTTTGCAGAGATCCTTTCATAAAACTTTTTGTCAATAAAGCCTTTAATAACTGCCTCCTCCAATGACATTTTCCTACCAGTCCTTAAATCTGAAATTTCATTATCTTCAATACTTAGAATATTTTGCATTGCTGCTTCATGTAATGTTACCATCTTCAATGAGATGGGATTGTAAATACCTGGAGCAGAATATATGTTCTCAGATACAAGTTCTTCGTTAGAAATATTCGGTTTGAAGTTCGAGTCAAATACTTTTGTATGACTTTCTGTAACTTGAAAATTGTTTTCTAATGCCTGTTCCTCTAGTGGCAATAAAGGAATTGTATTTTTTTCCACCTTTTGCTTAGAAGAGGAAAAAACAGAGCTTTGAATTTCAGAAAAGGGCTTCACTTGTTTTGGAAGATCATAATCTGAAACAATCTGTTCAGCTGATGACACTTGTTTGATATATGATGTGAATGTCCTCAAAGAAACAGGAACAGCTTTCGAGATGATGGAGAGCCACTATTGAGAAATTCAGAAAAGGAAAGAAAAGGTCAAAGAAGAGACCATAAACCAAAAGTAAAATGCATGCACATTCAAAAGAGTGCGTTTCTAATATAACATACAATTGTAATGAAATAAAAACTTAAAATATTATAAGAAATAGATTAAAAAGGATTTTAAATTAGTAAAAACACATGAAAATAAAATAAAAGACTAAATATTTTTGTTTAGAAAAGTTAGATTCAACTTCAGAAATGATTGAAACAAAATGACCATACATATTTTGCATACAATTCCCCATGCAGTCTATCATTGCCAACAGTGCAAAATAATGTTTGTTGTGGGAAGGAATAGGATATTAAAGAGCTTTCCATGTTTCAAAATTTGCTAATGTTAAATTAAAAATTTAAGCAATGTTAATTAATTTAACACTTTAATATGAGTAAAACAATGCAAATGGAATATGGTAAAAATGCATGTACCTTACTGTAATTTAAAATACAATACAATGAATTACAATTTTTTCAAATTCCAATTACTATATTGCAAAAGTCCTACCCCAGACATTTTATTGAAACCTATAAGTTAGCTAATTTGAGGCTTAAGAATGCTCTCTGAGTATTTCAGGTTCAGTTGAAGATGTTTATAAAATTATTAATACAAAAAATTTTTTTAAATAGCTTACAATACTTTTTGCTAATATTTATTAAAACCTCATATTTATATTTGATTCAATTCAGGTTCAGCAAAAGTTTAAGGTAATACGAAGATTTAATGCAAATATAATATTTTTGAAAATAAAATTTCAAATCATAATTTTTAGACATTTAAAGATACGAAAGATGACAAAATATTTACTCACCTTTTCATTTTGAAGCACAGTAAAAACTTCTCTTAGATCTTCAAGATAAACTAAAATATTCTGCATTAAAGTTGAATACTGTTGGTTCAAGATTTCTATTTCTGTTTCAATATCATCAGCTCCAGATATTAAAGTGGTACTCTTTTGAAGGCTAGCATCCAGACTAGGATGCTCCTCTTCTAAACTTTCTTTGTAATGCTTCAGTCTGAGGTCATATATCTAAAGGGACAAATTAACTTGTAGCCCAAATAGAAATAACATCATTGTTTGGGCGAGAAGGCAGACCAAATAGAAGTGAAGCATGCACAAATCCACTTACGAACAGCAGATGCATGGGTGCTACAATTTGCATTCTGAGGAAATTGGGAGGGGGAAAGAGCCAAGCCCATGATATATATGCATGCTTTTCCTTTAACATGTAGGGAGAAACTGACAAGCAGAATCATAAGAGCAGATTTGAAGAAAACACAAAGCCAACAATATTTGAATTACACACATTACCGAAGTCTCTCTTTAGATATACATAGAAAAACAAAAGAAAAAGTATATTGCTTTATAAACAAAAGAATACCTTGTATTCCCATAAGCAATCAATATCTTAAAACAATCAATAGAGAATATATTTAAACAGAGAGACTTAGGTTAAAATAAATATACAGTCCAAAATAACCTAGGATACATAAACCAAAATATAAACATTTTATACTTTTCAGAAAACATACACAAAGAACGCATGCTTTGCCTGGCCCAGCAAAATATATTTAAATACATAACAGAAAGAAATATGCAAACTTGCTTCTAATTTCATGCAGACTGTGGACAGTAAAACTTCATTCTCAAGCAAAGCAGGTAATGAAAACACAAGAGCTGAGCTATTTTAAGCAGCACACAAAATTCAAAATTAAAACAAACACTTCATACATACACATAAATAAATGACCTTTTGCAGACAAAATATTACATTTACATAGAAGTAACATTTCCATAGCAAAAAAGATACAAACAAACAAAAGTATTTACTGACAATAAACATGAAATTTAAGTTAATAGATTAAAATCTCAAATATATTAATATGTTTAAACAATATAAGAATGATTATCATACCTTGGCTTCCCTGAGGTATCGTGCACCTAAGACATTTGTTTCTTCGAAAGATGAGTTTTTTTCAGAAATAGTAGAATATAAATTCTAAAAAATTTGTAAGTAAAAATTAGTGAAATGAGCACATAATTAACTACTAAATATAAAAACATGGCATAAAATTTAAAGTAAAAGTAGGATGTTATACCATAGCAGGTTCTACAGTCATTTCTATTTCTTTTGTTGTCATTCTTTTCACTGTTTTTAAACTGTTCATTTTCACTGTTGTTTCAGAAATCCATACATTGTCTTTCTCTATTTTACTTTTATAAGTTCGAAGCAATTCAGATGATGCACCACAGCTTCTTAACCTATAAATAAAAAAGATAAATGCTTAAAAACATTCAGTAACTTAAAAATTAATTGATGTTTAATGATAAGCATACAACTAATTTTAGACTAAACATTTAAAAAATAGACACATTTTGAAGAAATAAAATGAGTTCCCAATGCTTCAATTAAAAAGAGAAATAGAATTCTGCATAAAATATCAGCATTTTTTAAATGATAATTCAATAATACAATAAACTTATGTAATATGTGTGATCAGTAAAATAAAATCGTATTAAGTATGATATAATAGAATAGGAGTTCAGAAATGATTCAGAGTTCTTGCAAATTACAGTACTTTGTCAATTCATCTTTGCACATCACATTTTTCTAGATGAGAAAATATAATTTAGTGTTACATGGGAATCAGTTTGATCAGAAGCAACAATCGACTTTAAAAGAGAGGCGTGGAAAACAAGGTTAGAAGCCTTTTGTGTCACACAATAAAGGTAATCAGCTATTCTTTACCTTAATTTGGAATGACACACACTAAGACATAAATGTACAATAACCTATAATGTATCTTTCCCCAAAATAGACTTATGGCCAAAGTAAACTGATCCCTCAATGGAGGCATTCCTTTTAAAATTCATTTCACAAAACATTTTAATGGATAAAATTTCTTTTTCAAAGTTTTATCGATTTGAGGAAGCTTGAAGTTTCAAAATCAATCACAATGGAAGTTAAACTATTGAGTATTTCATGCAAGACTTATACACAAGGAAAGTTTTACTAATACAGAAGATGGTTGGTTGATTTGGGTTTTATGGTGCAAGGTCCAACTAATACAAAAGAGAAATACACCCATGGAGGAATCGAATCTGCACTGCCTGCAATTAAAACTAGGAATTAAAGATATTTTGTTACTTGAAAAAAATTACCTTTCCACAATTTGGGATTTAGCACCATCCAATCTAGATATGAGTTTTTTCAAATCATTTTCAAACTTATTGACGTCAACGTGATTTGTTTGCTTTGATCTGATTCGCTGAATCAGCTCTCTCAGTTTTCTAGAAGATTCCTGAGCATCATCTATTACATTTTGACACAACTGCATTTCTTCCTGGAATGACTAAAATTTCAAAGGCAATCAGAAAACTTAAAGCATTTCGAAGTAATAAATTCTCTCAAGAAAGTATTTCTAGTTCAAATCTTACTGACATATTATACAATAAAAAGAGAATGCAGCACACATTTCTTACAATTTGCTTAAACCTAAATAAAAGGCTCCAACAGTATGTATATTATGAAGGTAGAAAAAGTGATTTTCAAAAATGCAAAATAATGCATGAAAAAGTTGTCTTATCTGAGTCAGTGAGAAAATTTTTGAAATGTATTATCAATAGCTGCCAAAATGGCCTTGAAGTTTTACTTGTTTTGAAGGATATAGAGCATCTGAGAGTACATTTCTTTTATATTGCAGTGCTGAGTTTAAGTTTAAAAATATCTCAAAAGGGAAAACTTGCATCTTTGTCTTTGAGAGAAAAGAAAGATTTTCTCTTTAAAAAAAGCAAATGATATAAAAACTGCTTTTTCAAAAGAACACGGAATTCCTCAGACTATGTTGAATGATATTCTTTCATCAAAAGAGGAACTGAGGACATTGATTACACACAGTGGAAGCAAAAATCTAAAATACAATATGTTCAAGTTTTAGTGCAGTGGCTGAAGTTATCAGATCTGAAAATGTTCCCATTTTTGTTGTAATTCTTAGAGAAAAAGCAACAGATATTGCAAAGAAACTGAATGCTGAAAACTAATGTCAGTAATGGCTGGATAGAATGCATTAGAGTCTTCCTAAAAAAGTGAGCAGAAAGGCAGCAAATGTTGATGTCAATGTACCTAATTCCAAAGCATGTATCTTGTCTGTAATTTGGGAAAAAGCATAGTTGCAATCTGGATATGCAATTCTTCTGCCAGAAAGGAAATGTTACCAATAGTATGGATAATTGTATTGGCCACTCATTCAGAAAATTTGAAAGCTATCAAAATGGTATTTCTGCCACCGAATTTTACAGCACTCTTTGAACCCCTTGACCAAGGACTAATTCATAAATTTAAACATGGATAAAAACATTGCCAATAGAAAAATTGATAAAAGCTCTTAATGAAATTAGTTCTCAACAATTTGAGTGCCTGTTTTAACAATCAATTATATTCACAGAATTCGGAATTTACTTTTAAATAAAACTGAAGACTGTCTTTAAACATACAGGATTAGTGCCTGATGGCAAGCAAATTGAAGTGGAAATACAGGACTACGAGCCTGATGCTTTATTGAATTTATTTGAAATTGTAGGAGAAAGTGGATGTATATATATATATATATATACTATTCCCAACATAAATGCCTATTTAGATATCAATAACAAGGGATCATTTTCAAGTGACCAAAGATATAACTACAGAATTTTTAGAAGAAAAGCATGAAAGTGAAAATGAGGAAATTCTTTCACCATCGATTAAAATTCATCATATTCTTGGAGCCTTAGAAATAATTCAGTATTACCTCACGTCAGTTCAAGGTACTAGAGATGATTTCAAAGCACTAAATGTTTGAGAAGTTAATTGTACTGACAGGTGTTCATTTCAGTCAAAATTAGACAGGTACTTAGCATTATAATATGTAAAGAAATATTGAAGTCTAAAGAATGTTCAAATAAAGCTCAAAAGAAATTAACTTTTTTAAAATCATTTATATAATTTCTTAGTATTTCCCTTAATTTATATTGTTATGAATACTATGATAAATTTAAATTTTACATAAGCGTTACAGGAATGCATATAGAATACATTCTGGGATTACACATAAAAATTTCTGTCCCCTGAGTAACAACTTATCAAGGTTTTCCTGTATTTGAAAAAAATCTGATTATTTGATCATTTATTTTCCTTCAGATTGCATCAGAAACACTACCACAAAAGGAACTAGCACAGGCTAAAAATGTTTTATGTCATGAAAATTATTAAACAATTCAATTTATTTTCTAAAAGATTTGTTCTCTTCAATCCAAATTCCAAGTAAATGACATTTGTTTTTCGACATTTTTATTTCCAGTTACATTTTCAAATGCCTTATTTATACCGAAGTTTTATTTGAAAACATGTTTTTTAAGGATAATGAGAAAACAAATTTTTATAAACAAATAATTAAGTTGTTTCTAAACTTAATTTATGGTTTCAAAACATTTTTGGCTGCTTAAAAAACTTCCAGTTCTTTCTGGACTTTTAGAAATCATCCGCAATTTTTTCCTGTGGTATATGAGTTACCTCTTAATTTTTGGTGTACAAGAACTTGTATAAATCTGCACACCACACATATTAAAAGGCATTTACGAAAAGTTCTTAGTGAATAACGGCGTTCTTCAATAAAATACCAGCAGCTGATGACAAATGCAGGTGAAATATAAATTACAAGACATCTTTCTATAATGGGATGATAATGAGCATCTCCAAGACAGGTAAAATAGCATTGAAAGCATATAAAAAATGTGTCAGACCAAGAAAAAGTGAACATATAACAAAGAGGTTCACCTAAGTTTAGTTTTAACTAAAATCATTTTAATATTTTAACAGCACTTTACTATATAGTTCTTTAGAACTAAACACAATAATTTTAAAAATAAACATACTAAAAGGTTATCATGCACATTTTGCAAATCTTCTAGTTTAGATGGCATATTTTCACAAGAAGCCAATTTAACTTCAATGTTTGAAACTGCTTGTGTTGCTTCACTTAATCGATGTAGAGCAACTTCTACTGTCTTCAATCTAAAAGGAGAAAAATCACGTTTAATTAAAAATTAAACTAGTTCTCAGGTACTATTATATAAACCAAGGTTAAATATATTTGCTGGCAATGAATAGTATAAAATAAATTAAAATAAAAATTCAGATTAAAAGTCATAGCTATACCACTATTTAAGTATTTCCCAGTATTTTTAAAACACTAGGATGTGAAGTTGTAAACACAAATAATTGTAAATCATTTGTCCTTTTTATCATTTTAAGAAAAGGAAATCTACGAAAAGCACTTAAAGGAAGAAATCTAGATATAAAAATGCTATACAATTAACATTTTCATATATTCTAATACTTACTTTTCTATATATAAATTAGAATGTTCCCAAATTCTATCCCAAGTTTGAATAAGCGTCTCATACTTTTGATTGTTCATACTTAAGGCTGATGTTTTTCTGTTTGCACTTTTAAAGGCCTGAACAGTCTCTGTTATTTGATCTTCTAATGCTCTTAAACCAATATCGAAATCCTAGAGTTCGAAAATATAGAAACATTAATCTGTAATGTAAGAGAAAGTAAAAGAGAAATAAAACACTTCTTAAAATAATATTTTAGGAGAAAGGGAGAAATTTGAAATGTACTAACTTTGTGCTCAATAACAGAATTCTGCAAAGCGTCCAAGTCCCATACTATAGGTGCTTGCAATTTACACTTCAAAAATTTTTCTTTTTCGTTTAAAGAAGTTTGAAGTCCGGAAATGTTATCAGACATTTTTCTCCCAACACCTTTTGGAGATTTTTCAGCTAAAAATTATTAACATAACTATTGAAGACAGACATTACATTTATTATTTACAAATTATTAAATCACTATATTACAGTTGGAACAAAATCTTTTCCATTAAGAAAAATCATAGATCGAAAACCAAACATCGATATGAAAATAAATATAAATTCTGCATTGTAATGTATTATAAAATGTGTAATGTATCATAAAATTTCTTAATTTAAGATAAGTACAAACTGAATGCTTTTCCAACATAATAATTAGGCAAACCCATTAAATGGAAAATGGCAAAAGTTGTCTGAATATGATTGACACTATGATGTTCTTATGATGAAAAACTTAGGTTGGTTGTTTTGGGAATTTATGGCACAATAGGAAAGTGATAACTAATTCAATACATACAGTAGAACTCCAATTATCCGGATAGCCAATTATTCTGATCGCTTTGAGAAAAAAAGAAATCAGCAAAATCCACATTTTAAAAGTTTCTTATCGGCGAATGATAAAAAAAGTGCGCTAGGTGTAGCGATAGCAGATACAGACAATGAGTCACCCAGTCCTGTCACTTATAGTGTGGCTTTGGCCTTCAGTTGTGTTTGTTGCTGCGTTCCGTTTTTCGTGTTTTGTTTTAATGTGCAGCATAGCTTATCGTTGGCAGACAAAATAAAAATCATTGAACAAGTAGACAGTGTGTGGTAAGCAGTTAGCTGAGATGTATAGCTTGGGAACATCAACAATTTCGGACATTAAAATAAACAGGTCTTTAATTTTAAACTTTGTGTCTATCTTCGAGAGTGAAGATGGATGTTCGTCAAGAAGAGCTATGAAAATGGCAGAAAACAAACTGGAAGAGGCTGTATTCAAGTGATTTCTGCAGCAGCGTGAGCAGTAGGAAATCCTTCCTAGGCCGATCATTTGCGAAAAGGCGAAGCTTCTTGCCAAGAAAATTGAAGGTTTGTCTTCTTTTAAGGGGAGTAATGTTTGGCTATGGAATTTTAAGTCAAGGCACGGTATCCGTGAGTTAGATGTAAGTGGCAAGAAGCTATCAGCAGACCCTAAAGCAGCAGAAAACTTTATTGAAAAATTCAAAATGGAAACAAAATCTTATGACGCCGAATTTTTATATAACGCATATGAGACAGGCCTTATTTGGAAGGCTTTGCCTAGAACAACTTTAGCTTCTAAAAGGGAATCTAGTGCTCCTGATCATAAGGTTAGTAAAGACCGTTGAACCCTGCTAAATTGTGCTAACTCCACGGGAAACCACAAAATACCCCTTCTGTTGATAGGCAAATCAAAAAATCCCCAGGATTTCAAAAATGTGGAAAAACTTCCCCTCTTTTACAAGAATCAAGGAAAGGCCTGGATGACTGCTGCTCTGTTTATAGGATGGTGCGATGAAGTTTTTATACCAGAAGTAAAGAAACATCAAAAAGCCTTAGGAAAGGAAGGCAGTAAGGTGTTGTTAATCATTGACAATGCACCCACCCCACAGAACACCTTGAAAGAGAAAATGGACGTTTCAAAACACTCTTCTTGCTGCCAAACGTAATGAGTTTGTAGCAGCCGATGGACAAATAGGTTATCGAATCTATGAAGCGCAATTACAAAAGACATCTGTTAAGGAAACTTTTGATAGAAGATGAAGCAAAGGCATTGTGGCTCATTACATAAAGATTGATTTAAAAGACTGCTCTTACATGGTGGCAGAAACATGGAGTTTGGTGAAGTCAAGCACATTAAGAGCATGGAACAAATTGAAAAGCATTCCAACCAAGAAGGGGTACAGAAAGTGGAAGAAAGCCTTGAAAAGCAGGAGGAAGAAGAGGATGAAGTGTCAGTTGAGGACATAAGAAACATCATAGTGAAAATTCCTGGATGTTTCGAGTACAGTGCAGAGGATGCAGGCGAGTGGCTGGTGTGATTCTTTGGACCCTGGATTCCAAATTCTCAGTGACGATGAACTCGTTCAAAGTGTGCGAGAATTCATTGATGACCCGGAAGATGACGGCAACATTGCTACTCAACCAGATGCGGGACCGTCAGCTAGTAAGGCGTTTGAGTGCCCTGATACAGTGCTAAAATGGATGGAGCGGCAGCCTAAGTACAACCATCTACAGCTTCTCACAGTTAAGCGGGTGCGAGACTTTGCTGCACGGAAACAAGTAAAGACAGTGAAACTGACTTTGACCGATATGTTCGAGCAATGATACATTTTAATACAGTATGTAAGTACAAAATGTAAACAATATTGCTTTCATAGTCATTAAATTACATTACATACTAAAGCAAAGTTCGTTTGTTTTTTACTAAGAAATAACCTCCTTTTCGTGAATTATCCAATTATCCGGATGGGGTCCTGTCCCAATTGATCTGGATAATTGGAGTTCTACTGTATTAGAAAAAAGTAGGTTAAACCTCTTGAAAAGCTGGTCAATTAAAAAAATATAATTTTGATTTGGCTCATTAAACCTTTTCTGAAAGCCAAAAGGTTCACTATTTTTAGAAAAAAATTATAATCAGTCTTTCGCATTTCCCTATTTAATTTTTCCAATAGTTCCAAAATTTCACCTTTAGTACAATTGAATTGAATATTACATCAAGTATTAAGTGGTACTTGCAAACAAAACATACTAAAGTATAAATTGTGAAAGGGTTCTTCTAAAAAATAAACAGCATATATTGTTGATATGAAATTAGTCTAGACAAGAAATACTAAAAGTTGAACAAGTATTTACAAGCTTCATTGCAAAGTGAAGTAACACAAACAGTAATTTAGCAATACATGTGATCATATATTGTATATAGGAAATTCTATTTTGAAAAATTTGTATTTAAAATTAATGGTTCAATTTAAACATAATTATGATGAAATGTCATTTTTAAAATTGATTTTTGTCTTGATAAGTATAGATAGTTTGTTGGATAGTTCTATAGAAAAGAGCCAGAGCTATTACTCCATGAAAACATTGCAGTCTCTTTAATGTAAAAGTACTTTTTATAATATCTAATAACTTTTTTCTAAAAACTGAGTGAAGTTAGTGAAGTCAAGAGTTTGTAAAAATAGAAAATTCAAAGAGAACTGAAATTTGTTCTCTTATAATCAGTCTGGACTTAAGGAATTTATAAAATTGTGTAGGTCTGTGTAAAACAGAAAATCGTTAAAATGAGTGTCAACTGGGAAAATTGAAAAATGAAATTGTCATTATCATAATTTTAAATGCTTAGTTTCAAAATGCATTTTTAATTAAAAATTTTGAATAAACAGAAAAAATAAATAATCAAATCATAATTGAACAAATGAGACAAAGAAATTCAGAAATTAAAAGTATATAATTTTAGATATCTAAATCAAATTCATTCTTGAAACCTTCAGTTAGTAATCTCATTGAATAGATATGAAACAAGTGGCTATCAATTTTCTGAGAAATTAAGAAAATCAATGAATGCAGAAGATATTTTTAAAGGCGACAGAATTTGTTTTTAGTAATTTTGTTCTTACTGATAGTAACACGAGTAATGGATGTCATGTTAAAGTTAATGTAATGACATTTTGGCATGTGAATATACTTCTGTAAATATACAAAGAATATTTTCTGGAGTTCCACACAAGGAAAAACGTAATTTTTACCATGCATAAGCAACCTAAAAAATTCTCCCATAAAAATTAATTTAGTTAGAAATTTTAAGTTTTTGCAACTTATTAGAGGAAAATATGCACTTGAAATTCTGAGATAATTTTTCATGAGGTTTTTATATGAATGAATTTACGTAAAACTCTAATCAAGACCGATGTTTAACATGGAGAAAGAGACTGCAGTTTAACACACTAAAACTCAATTTAGTTTAAATCTTTTTTGTCTTTTCAAGTATTTTTGACTGCACTATACATAACTTTATTGATTAATTACATTAATTATCAATTAACAAAACTTGACTTTTAAATAAGTGAACAAGCCCTTACTCTCAACTGTTATATCTTCAGTGACTTTTTTCAGCAATGTGGTAAATAAAACATTGCACTGCTCCATTTCTTGTTTTAATTTCACAAGAGCTGGATCTGATTGTGTACCTTCATTAATAAGCTTCTCTGTATCTGCATTTAGAGCTTTCATAATTGATTCTCGCTGTACAACATCCATGCTACGGAACTGGAAATAAAATTGTATCAGTTACCATATTTCTAAAATTCTTATATGTATATACTCACTTTTAGAAATAACATGTCCTTTAAATTTTCATTCTATTTTAATTGCTGGTGGTAAATAAGAATCAATTTATCATGTATCAATGTCATTTATTTACATCTGAATTCAAAAATAAATTAGAATAATCATTTTTTTACTTACATGCGGTAGATCCCATGATTTAACAACTTTTATAGTTGCTAAAATAAGATTCTGGCGCAATTTCTTCTGTCGTTGAGTCCATAATGTCAAAAGCTCATCATAGCGCTTTTTTAGGCTACAATATGGTTGAAATATAAGGGTTAATTATTCTGCTTGCTAAGAACTTAAATTTATTAGTAACTAAAACACACTGATACAAAATAGAACAGACATCTTTACCTTGGACCTAACTCTATGGCTTCAGAATTGGGAGGAGGTATAATAAAGCATACACCTGGAACAGTTATTTCCCTACCGCCAGGTGCTGAAACCTTTAAAATAGAAACAAAGTAAAAATAATGAATTTTTAAAGTACAATGAAAATATATATTGAAAACTATATAACTACCATTAAAAATATACAGAAAATAAAATAAAAATCTGTGACTAAAAAACAAATGAAAATATATCTTAACAAGACATTAGCTGTTAATAATTAGAATTCTAAAACAAATTATAAATGAAATAAAAGAGCAAACTTTTACAAGATATCAATTTTAATTAAAGTATGATATATCTTTTCCATTAGAACATTGTCTTTCTCGAAAATGTTTTTAAAAGAAACTTTCAGAGAAACTTAGTGTTCATATTTAATTCTATAAATAAAATTCACATATTAAGATATTTTAGCTTACATTTAACATTTAAATAAAATAATTGATGCAAAAACATACTTTCCATGTAATTTTTTGAGATATTTCTTTTAGGAAGCACTTGTCATCTTTTGAAACAAAAATCTAGAATGAAAAAACAACTTTTGGAAGGGAGGAAGAAAGTGAATAACACAAACAGTCTATATAATGGTAATGACAGATGAAATAAAAATAAGTTCAACCAAAAAAACATAAGCTCATTTTGTAAATTAGTTCTCCAAAATAAAAGCATGCAAACCAAGTTCTTCAAAATTCTCATATAGTGGATTATAAATTACAAATCTTTAAGTCAATATTAAATCTAAACCATCTAAAATTCATTGTATGTCCAGTGTAAGAGCTTTTATACCAACAATATCCCCTAAACAGTTCTATAAATATATATTAACCATAATTATAATTATAATGCATTGGATAGCATATTGATCCATTCTTTAAAACATGGTAACTACCATCACAGATATTACTAATATGCCAAAATTTTAACTAAGATTAGGAAACTTGTTTTATGTATTTTCTTAACTACTATGTAGAACCTAGGGTCATTCAAATGAATGGAATATAATTTACAAAGATCAGGGAAATTTTGTAATTTTTTAAACTTTGGAAAACATATCCGCTTAAGCACAAACGTTGCAATCTTAATCACAGCAATATTTTAAATCATTTCAACCAAGGCTTTTCAAAACTGTATATATATAATATATTTAAAAGTAATGTAACACTAAAAAATATATTTGGAAATTAATATTTGTAAACTTACATCTGAAGATTTATAGCTACAAATGGCTATCACTGGCAAAGGTTTGGATGGTTGGACTCGCCTTTGTTTAAGAGGTACAACTTCAGTACTACGAGTCACAAGACCATTAATTAAGTCATTATATTTAGAAAAATTGTCTTTAATTTCTTCCATCTGTTTTAAATATCGTTCACCTTCATCAATAGAGAACACAGTCTTGTTAAATGTTGAATTGAGTTTTTCTTCAGTCTTCTTAATCCATAGCTCTGACTCTCGCACTTCTTTAAAAAACTATAAATTAAACATTAATGAGACCTTAAATTTGTTACTCATTTCTTACACAATCAGCAGAGGAACAGAAAACTTTAATGAAAATATGAGAAATTCCATAAAATTGACTATAACAGATTTGATTAATTAATGAATAAATTTCAATATTATTTTTCAACAGCACAAGCTATGCTTGGGATATTAAATAGATATTTGTATACAAAATAGCTATTGCTAGATACAAATTCAGAGTACAACACTCACAGATAGCATGAATGAGATGTTCTGGTTGAAATTGGATGGCCTTTTCCTCCTGATGTTCTTGGCAAATTTTAAGATTACAGGACATAAGATAGGCATCAATTGTAAAAGATAAAGAAATGATAATGCATATTTGTGATCTTCCTTTAATTTCATACTTCATAAATCTTACACTATATTGGGTCGGTGTGAATGAAATGTCCGATGAGAAATAGCTTTGGGAATGACCCCATACAGCTAAAAGTAATTACCTACAAGCTTCCGGCATCTTACGTCAGAGCTACTATAAATAGCTATCACGCATGTGAAGTACAAGTTCCAGATCTAATTTGTTTGAGCGTAAGGTGCTTCCAAATTCGACATGGAAAATTCAGATTTTAGTCATCTTCCTTTACGAATTTAAACTGAGACATTCTGCTGCAGTTGCTGCTCAAAACATTAACACAGCATTCAGGGAGAATACAGCCAATGGTTTGCGAAGTTTCGAAGGCAGATATGGACCTGAAAAACGAACTATGTAGTGACCAAGAAGTTGCAGTTTCTGACGATGTTCTGCTAAGTGTGGTTGGAGCTGAACCGCGTAAAACATGTCGTGAGATAGCGGTCGAGCTAGGTGTCCACCACACTACAATTGCTCGCTGTCTGGCTGCACTGGGTAAGGTCAAAAAGATGGATTCTTGGGTGCCTCATGAATTGACAATTGCCAACAAGATAAGACGTTTGAGAGTCTGCATCACTCCTTTCCACGAATGAAAGAGAACTTCTACTGCAGCGAATCGTTACCTGCGATGAGAAATGGGTCCTTTATGACAATCGGAACTATTAGCACAATGGTTGAGCAGAGCACAGCCTCCTGGACACCATCCCAAGTCCCAGGAAGGTTATGCTTCTTGTATGGTGGTCTACAGCTGGAATAATTAATCAAATTTCCTGCCAAGTGGCCAAACCATCACTTCAGAACGATATTGTGATGAATTACGACAGATGCACTGCAAATTGATGGTGAAACAACCGGCTTTGGTAAACAGGCATGGCGTTCTTTTGCAAGATAAAGCCCACCCTCATGTCGCACAATGGACGATTATGACACTACGCGAGTTGGGCTATGAAGCGATGCCTCATCCCCCTATTCCCCTGACTTGTCATCTACAGATTTTCATCTGTTTCGTCACCTGGATCGCTTTCTGTCTGGCAAACATTTCACTCAAGATACAGAGATTCATCGTGCAGTTGATGACTTCTTCGCATCCCAGCCACAAGACTTTTTTCGTTCCGGGATCATGGCTTTGTCAGACAAGTGGCAACAATGTGTCAATTCAGAGGGAGATTATTTCGAGTAGGTCAGGTACTGTATTTTTCAGTTATCGCCATCGAAGTGTGATGGTCATTTTCCGGACATTTCATTCGCACCGACCCAATATAAAGATTTTGAAATTTGGATATTATTGAATTTAATTAACTTAAATAAATCTTTAAAAAATAAATTTGAAAAATATAATGATTTCATTATCAACCTTGATGAACTTACATTAATAGACAACAATTAAGAGTTAATTAATAAAATTACTATGAATAATCAGGTTGAGAAATAATTAAAATGTACGTTTTTTGCTTTAAATGCAATGTAAGCACAAAACATACCTATAAACATTTACACATTGCAAATAAAATGTACACATTTTGATGCCATTTCAAAAGAGAATACATCTTGTAAGTTATTAATTATGTGTATAATATATATATGCACAATTTCCAGTCAAAATGCACAAATTTCAAAATTTTACAAATAGAACTTTTCTATGCATGCACATTTTCCGAAGTTGTAAATGTGCTCAAATGTTGCTTTTAAATATATGAAAAGCTCAATCACTAAATTGATTTTTAACCACATTTTTATATGAAACAAATTAGATATATTGCTTATACTGAGTTTTATTCAGGAAGTAATCAATTAAATACTTTCTCATGATGAATCTTAATTGCCTTGTTACTTAACCAAAAAAAATCAAATACTAGCAATATTTTAAGTACATAACTATACTTGAAAAACTGAAACCCTTTCCTGAAGAAGAGTGACTCCCACAAAAAATTTTTGCTCGATTAAATTGTTTATTTCCAAATGTTGGAAATAAACAACTCCACACAAACCAACTATATTATAAGTTTTTATTCACTTATCAACTAAATAGTTTGGAATGTATGTAGGATTGTTGTAAATGGACTCCAGATGGCAGCACAATACTTGTGACGTAGCGTGACATTACATCACTTCTGTAGAGAAAGTTCGTGTGTGTGTGTGTGGACATGTAATTTGTGCTGTGCTTTTCTCAATGTAACCTGTATTATATGTATCTTCGTTGTGTCCATCCAAATAAATAGGATTGTCATTTTCATTGACTGTTCTTTTTGTGGAATCACACGAAGCAAATCCCACATATATATCTTTTATTAATTAGCTCGCTTAATTGTGACTTTTAATGCAACTTGTCTAAATGACTTTAATGCAATTAAGTCTGCTTTACATAAATCTTAACACTATTATTTTTATTGATCCAATAAGATTTCCAACATTGATTTCTTATGTAACATTCAGCAGTAAAAAAGATCAATTCTTACATCTTTAGTTAAATACGAATATGCCTACTGTGTTTAACATTCACTATGGATCAAACTAGTAACTAGCAAATTCTAGTAAATATACTAACAGAATACCATTATTCCAGAATTATGATGTTAATCTGGGAACTAAAGCACACATAATATAAAAGAAAATGAAAATAATATGGGTGTTTTCTGTATAAGGTGAATTTAATTTTGAATAGGACCAGATGTTTTAATTCGGATAGTTTTATTAAAATTTGGATATGAAAATTATAGGATAAAAGCTAAATAATCTTGATCTAATTATTCAGAAATACTTCAACATTATTGTACTCTATGGAAATGTAATTCCTTTTCAGCGAAACCTCAAATCAACAATACTATTTTCAAAAATAAACATAGCACATGACATAGATTTTACAGAATTCATGTAAAAATTAAATTACTAAAGTTTGAAACAGAAATTTTTACTTTCCAGTAGAAAAGCTAGATACACAGTACAAGCTCTTTTCAACTAAAAAAAAATCATTTTTCACTAATTCCATATAAATTTGCCTGATTAAAATGATAAAGAAAATAAAGCTTGCATAAAAATGAAAAGCTATAACATTTTTAAGATATAGAAAAGGAGGGGAGAGAAAAATAAAGCAGAATCATAAACTCTAACCTGTTCATATACTTGAGCATTTCTTAAGTGGACTTCTAAGCAAAATGTAAGCTGTAGCAACCATGACCATTGGTTTCGCATATTAGTTAAGTATCCCTGTAATCAAAATAACAAATTTGATAAGAATTTTTAGCATTCATTGTAATTCCGAAAATTGTTCATGCTATTATTGAAATTATAAATTTCTAATTGTATGTGTTATCTATCTGAAAAGGATCACAGATTACAATAGTTAAACTGTGTGATGAAAACTGTGTTTGTAAACAATTTGTCCATGTTAAGGTGTAACTTTGAGTTTCTTATTTAATAAATAGTATTATATAGGTTAGATCGCATTACCTACCTTTTTATAAACATACATCAAAAAGTGAAATATATCAAACATATCAAAAAGGCAACAAGATTATGGAATATTCAAATAAATTTTGTATCCTAGATCCAAGATACTAAGAAAGTACTAACAATCTTAAGTATGAGAACAACAATGTGTAAGTTATTGAACATTTTGTCCATATTTCTAATTTCTTCAAAAATGTATCATTAGTAGAATTTTGTACACAACATCTTTATTAAAAACCATTGAAAATGATGGAATAACTTGTTTGAAGATCAATCAATTTCTAGTTATGCAAAATTCCAAAAATGATAAGGCATTGTAAAATTGTTGCAGGTTTAAGCATGATCTTACATGGACCAATTTTAGTTACAGAGCAAATAGTAGAAATTGTCAATGCATTGCAATTTTGGTGAGAATTTGTGTGTGCATGTTGTACAAAAAAATTAGACATGTGACTTTAAAATATGAACACATAATGAAAGCTTTTGGAAGAAAATAAAGTAACTTTTAACATTTCTTAAACAGTGCTGAAATGAAAATTTCCAAATTAATGAAATTGGAGTCATTAAATGACCGATTCGAAATTGTTCAAACCCCTTAAGAGTAACAGCAATGCAGACCATGTTATATTCCAGCCATCTGATATGGAATTCATTACTGAAGAACAAAGGTAAAATATCACAGAAAAAGAAATAATGCTGGTTACTGTATCAGAAATAACAAATTGTATGAACCATTAGAAGCCTTAAAGAAAGAACAAATTCATCAGTAACATGATCAAAATTTGTGTGTTGCATAATGAATGGAGTAACGAAAATTAGTTTTAGAACTCGATGTAGCATAAATATAAAGGCATAAACAAATTATTGGTATTTGCAAGGTAGTAGATGCTAGCACAATTTTATTACAAACATTCGGACTGCATAACCCAGTAAATGCATCTTGATAAATGATATACAAACTATGCAGATGCTTTGAAGGGGAAATATTTCTTCTGGCCTCAGGTGATCAATTAAAGCGGACAGAAATTCTGTCAATGAAAAACTTTTTCTAGTATTATATTAAACTACTTATCATAATCTTGCTCGTAGGAATTCTATTCTCAGTAAAAATGATACAAGTTACACTAGTTATGAATTATTTTAATGAAATTAGGTACAAGGGTTTAGTTAATACATATATAATGATATCCAAAATATTGATTCAAAATGAAATATTTTGAAAATTTCAGGCATTTTTAGGATTTGCAATTTTGAAGAGCAGTTGTGAAATTGCTTAAAGTTACAAGTTTGAAGATTTGTTTCTAAAAATAACTTAACATAGAAAGAATATTTTATAAATTTTGATAATCTGGGAACACCATTTTTAATCAAAAAATTAGTTGCCAAATATGAAAAATTGTCATTTTTAACAGAATTAAAACGTTTCTATGGACTAAAGGAATTTAATGGCATTGTTGAAATTAAATGCCAGCTACAGGTGCTAGGTATGATAAAATTACTGCTGAAGTTTGGAAGTCAGCCTTTATTTCCTTCACCATCAAAAAAGAAAAATTACAAGATGACGATTTTTCACTCTAAATAGGCATAGAAAATCAAATGAAGGAAAGCTCTGACAAAACAATATTTTAGAGGAATATCGCATAATATGTCAATTACTTGTAAAAATTCAGTGTTGCTTTTGAGTTTTAAAGCAACAGTAACAAAATCTATAACATTCTAGAACATGGTTTCAGCCCATCAAATTAGTGAGTGAAAGTTTCGTCATCAAACGACAATTAAGATAAGCTTACGACAGGGAAAATTCAAAAATTATCACCACTACCTGGTGTTAGTTATGTCACAAATTGGCGATAGTTTGGGAATTTGATTGGGTTTGGGTGTTTATGGGGCAAGATCAGGAAACGGAAAAGCTATGCCATTATTGCGAAAAGAAGGTTAAACATTTAAACTTATGCATTATAGACATTGCAACAACTTTTATTTGATTATCTTTTCAAGTTCACTTTCAATCTGATAAAGGTCTCTTGTTTAATTTGGTAGCATTTGCTGAAATTAAATTTCACCTCACTCGTATGGGTTCTTTGATATTTGCATGTCATAAGAGAAGACAAATATTTTCAAACTTTCTACCCAATCTTAAATACAACTCTTTGGCTTTATCTGTAAGCACAGAAAGGTATTTTAAACAGGCTGTTTTTACATAATGAATTTTGTTGCAGCTTCTCAAAACGGAAAAATTTCTCCCACTTCAGTTTGAAAGATCAAGAATTTTTAATTTATTTAACTCTCAAAATTATATTTACATGTCTAATATCACAAAACGTATTTAATACTTAAACATTTATTAATATCAACAAATAGACTTCATTATAAAATGAGCTTTCCACCGACTGATGGAACCCTTCTTGAATTAAGCAATAAAAAACAGGGTTTACAAAAGTAATTTCATGTGAAATTTTGCATGTGCATAACAATTATTTCATTCTTATATCAGTTTTATTTTATCAAAGCTTAATTTTCATCATCAGCTGCAATAAAAAATTTCCATCTAGTTAAAAATGTTCCAGGGGCAAAAGTAAGCAAAAGGCAATAATGAAAATTTTGGGATATACAATAGACATCTCGGTCTATAATGCTGAAAAGGTTTGATATTTTTTATATATAAGTTTTCCTTCACCCACAAGAGAAAAATCAATATTTTTCACTTTCGTTGGATGGAGAAATAATAGGGAAACTAATTATGAATTAAATAAATAAGAAAAAACAAATAGTAATAGTCTTATAAGACATTGTATGATCACTCCATTCATAATTACAGGAAATGGAACCTCTCCACCAAATCCTTTTCCTTTACAGAGAATCCCTATGTAAGCTATGAAACAGTCCTTCATTTTAATATTAAAAACAATTGATTCAGAACACTCTTCCAAAGGAATATTTATGGCCAATACTAGAAAAAGTAGCATAGGTTTGCAAAAGCGATGTTATTTTGGCACTTTGCACAAAGGTAACATTAAAAAAATATTTTGATAAAATTTAATTAAAATGGATAATTTTTTAAATTACAATAACAATGTGACATTGAAAACTTTCCAATTTTCTATGGGTATCCAATTTTAGTGCTATAACTAGCTAGCATGACCTTGATGCAAATTCTAACATTGCACAAATAGCTTGTTGAAGAAAAAAAATCAAACTAAAAAATAAAGCAAAAATAAACTTGTTTCATTCATACTAGCTTTACCCAGGGGTATAACCGGGCTTCAAGGATAAGTCGGTCTTCAGCCCTTGTGGTGCCTCAATCAAAATTAAGCTGCCAATTTTCCCTTTCATAAACCGATCGCTAGTCTATTAAGAGCAACATAGTCTTATGGACCTGGTTTAGGCTTATCCTGACAAGAAACAACAAGAGTGGCTTTGACTAAGATAATGATGACATTTGTAAAAGCAAAATCATCAGTTCTTTAAAAATTTAGAAAATATCTAGCAGTCTCAGTATTTTTTAGATTGGATAAAAAAGTAAGATCGAAGCTAAATAAAGAATTAAATCTATACAAAGTATTTTGCTGTCTCAAATCATTTGTAATGTTTAATTGTTGGGGTTTTGGTTAGGCCAACCGTAATTTTACAGTCAACTATCAGCAGGTGCAGAAACTAGACAGTTTGGCAGTAGTAGTTGGGTGGCATATATGCTAATGATGCAAAATAGTTCATAACACTTAAACATAATGTTGTGGCAGTTAGTTTTCCATTTTAAGAAAAGGGGAATTACAAGAGTGAAACTAGTTTTGTAATACAATTTTATACTTTTGAATACAGTATATATTGTCATTTAGATATCAGTTAAACTTAGGACATTAAAAGACAATATCCACTTTTTTATAGTTCTTCTTAGTTTCTATAAACAGAAGTAGAAGAGTTAGTTTGAATTCTTTCTTGACACTAAAAATATTAAATAATTTACACATAATACAGGTTTTTGCTAAAGTCTCTCTCAAATAACTACAGAAAAGAGTATCAAAACATACTTCAATACACTTTGATGCAAGATGTTTCTGACGCAGTAGATTTTCTCCTCGGCTTTGTATTGCATTAAACTGAATTTCTCGTTTCTCCAAGTCACTAGTTAGAGTCTGCAAAAGGATCAGAAATAGGATACAAATGTTTGTAAATACTGGGAATACAATTATTTAACCTACATTTTTATTTTTTTAACCTTCTGAACATTAGATTTCCAACAGTAGTATTAGCTTTACCCCACAACACATTTCAATATTTAATAGCCAGATCTATTGGTTCAAAGAATCCTAAGTAGCAAGATTACCAAAACTGGTTACAAGTCATGAAAGGAGGTTTGCAAGTTGTATGATGCTCAGAGGGTAGAATTTTAGTTTTCAGTATCACTTCTAATTTATAATTTTTCAAAGAGGATACCACTAAAATGGAGTTTTAAATTAATTTAAAATTAACATGTTGTAAAATGATAATGATTCATTACAGCAATTTTTAAAATCAGCAATATACAGGGTGCAACTCAAAGTCCGTGCCCGGCCTTTATTTTCGCAACCGTTGGTCGTAGACATATACTTCCAATTACAAAAATGTTTCAAATGAGGTAAACATTCATGTTATGACATTTTGAAATTTAAAAAATCAATTTTGTAAAAATTACAAAATCTAACTTTTTATACAGTCCCCCGTTCCTTATAGTGATATATTTAGTAAAAGTTTACACTCATCCTAACAAACGTAACACAAAAAGTTTCACTTCTGTGTGACAAAAATTGACCGATATTTAATTTCAAAGTTTGGGATTTTTTCAGATTTGTTTTGCCTTCATTGAGAGTTCGGTTAAAATATAAATTAGAATAATTCGAGATTGAAATCAGGATGCAACGCTCCTTTTACGGCGAAAGGGGGTTTCCCCGACCATAAACGATGGGTGCATGTATAGTAAAGTGAACATGCCCGATTCACTGAAAGCGGTCGCAGCGCCCCCCAGTGGTGAAACATGGAAGTTTGGAAATCTAACTCGCACAAGTTAGACAAGCATACAGCGGAAAACAATACATAAAGTGGAGAAATCTACTGGAGATACTGCTCAAAATGTTCCTCATTGGTGGGTGGCAATGCAAAAATGAATGCGTGACAGTACTGAATCGTGGACACGTTGGAGCATAGCTGGTGTAACTGTGCAACAAACAAGGCTGATACGCTGTTTCAGATCATCCAGAGAGGTTGGCTCAGTCGCATAGATCTGTTCCTTGACGTAATCCCAGAGGTAGAAGTCCATGGAATTCAAGTCCGGCGAACGCGGTGGCCACTCTACCCGACCACCATATCCGATGATCTGTTGGCCGAATTCGGTGGCTAGATACGCACGAACGTTTTCTGCTTTATGCGGAGGGGCACCATCATGTTGGAACCACACACGACATGCATCTCGGAGAGGCAGCTGTTCATACCAGTCACGTACCGTGTCTTGTAACAGGTGCAGGTAACGATTGCCCGTTAAGGTCCCGTTGTAGAAGATGGGTCCAACAATCTGGGTTCCCCATATACCGCACCACACATTCGTTGACCAGCGTACCTGGTGTCGTGCTGTGCGTCCCATGTGAGGGTTGTCCAGAGCCCAGTAATGCACATTGTGGGTGTTGACGACGCCATCCCGTATGAATTGCGACTCATCTGTCCACAGCATGTCGGAAAACAACGACGGAATGTCGTGCAACGTGTTGAGCAGAAAATTACAAAAGTCAAATCTTCGTGCGTCGTCACCCGGCATCAGTGCTTGCACCAGTAGCGGACGGTATGGATGCGCACCATGCGCATGTAACAATCGCCAAATACATGGACGCGTGTATCCACGTGCCTCCCTTATTTCCGCCGTGCTTAGGTATGGATTTGCAAGGGCGTATCCCAGCACTTCC
This sequence comes from Meta bourneti, assembly GCA_933210815.1. Lineage (NCBI taxonomy): Eukaryota > Metazoa > Arthropoda > Arachnida > Araneae > Tetragnathidae > Meta > Meta bourneti. Next base: position 6,121,739 of record OW119934.1, on the reverse strand, counting down.
TCCGGTGTCACTCGAATGCCCGATCTTGACAGTCTGCTTGATCTGGGCCGTGGTGTGAAGCCGCCGGTCTCTCTGAGACGGGAAAGTACAGTAGCTATAGTTCGATGCGATGGACGTCGATCCATAAGAAAACGTTCGCCATAAATCCTCGCAGCAGCTCTGGCATTCCGTTGACATTCGCCATAAATCACTATCATTTCAGCATATTACGCGGATGTGTAGCACGCCATCACGATCTCAGCGCGGACTAGTTTGCCCACTACTGGATGGCTCGTCTTTTATCCCGAGCATGTGGCTGCGATACTATCCTATTTGCATAATCACGATTAGCATGGGGGTTATAGCCCCGCTGGTAGTTTGCATTCCGCTGCCATTTATCCGGTTCTTTTTGCGCATTTTTCATTTTCAGGGTGTCGATTCTACATAATTCGACGAAGGTCTACAACTTTCTAATTGACATCTTTTGTCTATCTTGCTTAGTTTCGGAGTTAGATTTCCAAACTTCCATGTTTCGCCACTAGTGGCGCTGCGACCACTTTCAGTGAATCGGGCATGTCCACTTTACTATACATGCACCCATCGTTTATGGTCGGGGAAACCCCCTTTCGCCGTAAAAGGGGTGTTGGACCCTGATTTCAATCTCGAATTATTCTAATTTATATTTTAACCGACCCCTCAATGAAGGCAAAACAAATCTGAAAAAATCCCAAACTTTGAAATTAAATATCTCGGTCAATTTTTGTCACACAGAAGTGAAACTTTTTGTGTTACGTTTGTTAGGATGAGCGTAAACTTTTACTAAATATCACTATAAGGAACGGGGGACTGTATAAAAAGTTAGATTTTGTAATTTTTACAAAATTGGTTTTTTAAATTTCAAAATGTCATAACGTGAATGTTTACCTCATTTGAAATATTTTTGTAATTGGAAGTATATGTCTACGACCAACGGTTGCGAAAATAAAGGCCGGGTACGGACTTTGCGTTGCACCCTGTATACATCTGCATGGTTTTATAAGACAAACAATTTTAAAAGATGAAGAGCAATTTTGTCTCAAATATTCCAGCCTTCGTTGTTTTCATACACATGTACTATAAGTACAATTACTTTTTAAAGTATTTGCTTCAATACATATTTGATGTTTTCAAGTGTTCAATTCACAACACTTAAGAACAAATTTAAAACAATTTGTTTTGACTAATTTAATTTTTCGATTCATGCGTAATTTTAATTAAGTATTTTTCTCGTATAAAATAGATACATTTTCTCTTTAAACAACTTTTCTAAAATGACTATAATTTAAGCTATCTGATTAAGAATGTCGTCCTATTTTAAAATTCTGTAATATTTATATTTAATGATAGAATCATTATAGAAAATACTATATAATAATAAATACTATATAGCAATAAACTACGTTAAACAAATGTATTTAATGCTGAGTCATTAAACAAATTATGTTTTGCATAGACTATTAATAAACTATAATAATATATTTACAATTCTGTGACACTACTATGTTCTTCAAGAAAAATTACAAATGATTCAGTTTAAAAAGCACAGCATAACTACAAAACCTTAATGAGAAATCAGTGGTTTTAGTAAATAAGATTAAGAAACATTCTAATATAAATAAGTACACATACTGTAAGAAAAATTCTCACATAAAAGAATATAAAATCCAAGTCCAATACCTCCTGATGATGTTCTAATTCAGAAAAATTTAAATTTTTGGCACTCCAATCCCGAGCAATTTCTGTTTCTTCTTTATCACTCATCCACTTTAACTCCTTTGAGGCTGATTGGATAAAATCTAATAGGCTCTCTAAATCTTGTTGCTTTTTAGCAGAAAATGACTGAAATATGAGAAGGAGTTACACAACTACCCAATAAATTAGATAAAATTACTATATAACAATTCAAATTCCTAGCATCATTGATAAGTTAACATTTTTTACTTTAAAAAAAGAAATGAGTTTCAGACCTCTTAATATCATCACAATCCTACAAAACAATCATTTCATACAAGGAAAAGCAATTATATTCATATTAGTGATAATGAATGTGAAGTCTCAATAACGATAGATGAATGGTATATAGTATTAAATGATAACCAAATATATTTTACAAATTCCAACATTTCTGCTCTAATTTAAATGCTTTTATAATTTTATTAAAAACAACAGAATTATTGGATTACAATTTTGCAATATACTATGTTTAACAAAGAAGTGTCATTTGTTTCATAGGTGAAAAGTGGGTGCCATACCTTTTTATTTTATCTATTTTGTGATAGGTTACGAAGTTCACTACAATGAAAAAGAACTTCATTTTAATTTAATGGAATGTCTTTAATTTAATGGAATGTCATTTAACACAAAGGACTAAAGCATATATATGGCCATTCTCATCTTCACTTTCAAATCCTGTACAACTGTTTTAAAGGTGTTTCTGTTGTCTTAAACTAGACTGATTGCAGGCAAGAGATACAAGTAACTCATTTGGTGGGAAAATAACAATGGGGATATTCATTTTTATTTGGCCTCAAGGAGGTAGTATCCTGTTATGCCCAAGTCATATTATCAGGTTAGAATGTCCTTACAAGATAGGTTTGACATGAAAATGTAAGAAAAACAAGATTGGAAACAAATATATTGTAACATAGTATTCACAGAAGTTACTTACAAGTAACTTTTACTTATATAAAATGGGAAGTTTCCAATACTACAAAAACAACAAAACACAATGTGACAATTCAAATAACACAAAAAACTTGAGAAAAGTTATCAACCCACTGTCTGGAAATATTTATGCAGCAGCACTTATTTATGTAGTCAAAATTTATGGTTTACATTAGTTGACAGTAGAAATAATGACAATAGTTTATTCTGTCCCAATAAATTGTTAACTATGTTCCACTAAAGGTATCTTTGAAAATTTAATAAGGGACAAAATGTAATAATCCATGAATACATATAGTTTAACACATGGAGTAAATCACATATTTCCAGACCAACGATAATTTTCGATGCAATGTGATAGCTTACTACCATTAAGCACTGAAAGATTTAACAGCAGGTTGGATTTTATGGTGCAAGGGGCCATATTTCTCCAAGCTGCACCATACATAAGATAGACAACATCAAGTAATACACACAAGAGAAGTTCTACCAACACAAGAAATACACCCAGAGTAAGTTACAGCATCAAACGTACACCACATACAATTTACAGGTTGCTAGTGCAGTGAGCAGACCCACTGAACCACAGTAGCGCCCATTTAATGACAGGGTTCCCTCCATAACAATAATTTAGAAGATTAATGGCTTTTTTGTTACATCAAAAGAAATATTTTAGGTTATTTACCAAACCAATTTAGCATGCAATTTCATTTTTGTACATAAGGTCTCTGAGCAGTTGCCTAATTAAAATTGCATAATATACAAAATTGAAAATAAAAAATATTTTCAAGTACTACTACAAATAAAATTTACGGCACACTTACCACAAGAGTTTTATACTTGATCTGAAGTTTTTCTGCATCTTCAAAATGTGAAATATTATCGAGATCTTTCGAATACTGTAAAAAATAGTATCAGAATTTTATTCAGTTCAATTCATCAAAAGAAAAAATGTAAAAGTAACCTATTGAATGTAAGTGTCATTGTAACTAAACTTTTATCTTTTTATCACTTGTTCTTATTCCATTCGCATCAAACAAGTTTTTAGCATAATTTTTATAATTGATGTTTTAAGCATAATACCAAATGCAGCAATATTAATAAGTTTTATATTAGAAAGTCTTCTATAGTGAAATGATTAGGACATCATTTCACTTATCAGTTTTTAAACATTTATTTTGAGACTTCCGAAAACTAGACTTTACACATAATTTTTTAAGACTTACATCATTTTTTAAATTTTAAATAGATCAATTAAAAATATATAACATTAAAATATAAAAATTATAAAAACCTTTTGAGTAACAGCTGACATTTTTTTGTTGTACTGTTCAATAGCTTTTTGTTCCATTTTAATCTGCTCTAGATTTAATTTAACTGTGGGATAATCAATTCCAAATTCAATAGAATCAATTCGTTTCTGAAATGTATGAAAATTATGATGTTAAAACTACACATTTTAGAGTTAAGTAATTATAAAAATAAACATAACTAAACTTACATATTTTTTTTCGATCCAATCAAAATGTTCTTTTAGTGATGGGACTTGTTTAGCGGTTTCCATCACTTTTTCATTAGATGCATTTCTTAGTTTTGATATCTTTTTTTCAATAACATTTTTCTCTGATTTTTCGGTCAGCAGCACCACAATACTTGTGTGAAAAGTAATCTTCAAGTTTTGATACTTTTCTCTTAATAAATCTAACCTATAAAAGGGTAAAAATACAAAAGGGTTTTTTCATTGATGAGAGTTGAAATGGAATAAATGCATAAAATTGTAAAAGTGTGTTATATGAAATAAAAAGATTAAAATAAAGTTAAAGTAAAATGAACTTTTATAGTTTTTATTGATTATAAGATAATGATGAAGAAAGGAATTATAAGATGCTGTACTTTTCAGGATTAATATCACTTTTTAATAAATAAAAATTTGCCTGTCATTTAGCACAAATTATAAAACTGTGCATACGGTATTTTCAAAGAGTTGAAAAGAAAAAGGATATTTTCCAAAGACCATTGTAAGCAATAAATTTTATAAAAATTTCAAAAGATCATGTTCGTATAATTTGTTCTAATATTCTCAGCAAAAATTTCTTTTTGAGCAACTCCTCACAAAACCTAAATATACTGAATAATTTTATATTTTACCAAAATTGACTTGCTATTTTCACACAGAATGTATAACAAGTCAAATGTTATTTTTTATAGATATGTAAAGGTTAGAGAATAGAACCATAATTACCTATATTTAAGATCAGTCATTTGGGGATACTTTTTCTCTTGCAGCACAGTGATATCCTTCTCTAACCCCTTCAAAACATCATCTATAGATTTAAGATCATTTTCAATCTGGTCACAATTATGTTTTGCATCAACAAGATGCAACCTTTGAATACGTTTTTCTTCCTTAAAGAGAAAAATGTGATTTTTTTCATTCAATATCAATCTCATTAGTTAAGAAAAAAAACATAATCTATATATTTAATAATCTAATGCTGCCAAAAAATGGCTTCATTTTTGAGTTTTGGCAACTACCTGATCAAACATACCAAGATTCCTCAGACCAATCAAACATGTAGATGGAAAGTAAAATTATCTATTTAATCTAATTTTAAACAAAAGGAATGTGATGCATGTTTCAAATCTGTATTTTAAAAGTCCTTTTAATTTGTGCTATTGAGTATTACAAGCATAAAGAGAAAAGGTACAATCTACAAGCAGATTAATCATTTTGCTCAACACTTGACCTCAGAGGGTTAGTCCAGTTGGTAAAAAAATTCGGCTGTCAACCGTTTTAAGAGAATCAGGTAATCTGGAAATTTTGCATGAGGAATATTTGTAATAATGCATAGGATCTATAATTTATGTCATGAGAAAAGTTATTTAAATATATTGTTTTGTGATCATAAGTCCAGCAGCTGCAACAGATATCTGCAGCAGTATCAGAATGGAGAAAGGAGTTGGAAATAGCTCTAGAAAACACTGATACAATGTTTATCAGGTGAATTTGAAAACGTAGAGGGAAAAGAAAAATACCAAAAATTGTCAAATATAAGGTAGAAGGAAAATAAAAAAAGGGTGTTCATGTTCCCTGTATGTATTTTGAGGAAAAAATTTGAAAATTAAAGTATTTATTTAAGCTAAAAATGTTCACTTTACCTCTATTATGCGTCTTTCAGCATCATCTAGTTTTCCTTCACAAAGTTTAGATTCTCTGTTAAATTTTTCAGCTAATCGCTGCAACTTTTCTAATCTAAAATACATGGAAATTGAGAGTTCATTGTAACAATGTGGTGGAAACGACATTAGTATGGATACACATAATGAAAACTTTACAAAATTTGCAATTATACTATTGTATTAATTTATGAAATATAACAATTACCTAAATATAGGTATGAAATAGAATAAAAATTAGTTAAAATTATAATTGCCTGGAAATTTCATCTCTAATTTTTTGATCTCTTTCCTGCAGAGCTGTAGTAACTTCATTCCAAGTCTTTTCTAACACTTCTAATTGCAAGTCCTTAGGGAAATCAACATGACTAGTATGGCGGCTTAGTTTCTACAAAGATACACACAATACAGTATTTAGATAGATTAATCGTATAATCTGGATTAGCACAGAAAACCTACAACTTTCTACAATAAACTTTACCAAAACATGCATTGTTTAAAGTATATTAAATTATGAAATTGGAATACACAAACCTGGATATCACGATTCAAATGAGTCAGTCTCTGCTTATCTCTTTGCCGTTTTGTCAACTCATCAGAACGAAATTTTGAAGATTCCAACAGCAGACCCTGAATATTTCAAACATAACTTTATTACTATTTGTGGGTTATTTTTCTTGGAACAATTGAGCTATCTTCTAAACAAATGAAATAAAACATGCTTCATAACACACCTTCATGTCTATTAAAGTCTTGCATATTTTCTGGTTTCTGAAAGTATTAAGAGATTCACACATCCATTCTCGTAGAGTTCTTGCCAACTCTTTATATTCTTCAACCTTGCGATTAATTTCCTAAAAAACGTCACAAATTTTTAGAACTAAAATTATATAGATAGAATAATAATGGTACTGGTACTACTGATGATAGATGAAATTGATAGAAAAATCTCCAACTGACTTGATTTCTTTCGTTTTCTTAGGAAATATACTTTATAATAATGAATAAAAGTATTAGGAATAATAGTTTTATTCCTATAAAAATTTATCAATTATCCAAAATTAATTTTCATTATGTATGCAATACTGATATGAATAATTTACACTTGTGCATTTAAAAACAATTTGTTAACCATGTGACAGATGCCTCTACTGCAAGAATAGTTGTTAAACATTTTAGCTTTGGGTAGCAGATATATGCAGTACAATTTATTTTAATCAAAAATTATCAAAACTCTTGTACTTCTGCACAGAAAGAAATGAAATAATAGCTAAACTTACATCATCAGCAAAAGGATGATGGGATGGTGGTTCAGGAAAAACATCATAACATGAGGAAATATATGTTATTAGTGACCTTTCATCAGGCTCTGGAGTGTCAACATCTAAAATAAGTGTAAATATAGAATACAATAAACTATTGGGGTCACTTTACTTATTACAATCTGATAAAAAAATTGTATACATAAATTCTTTTACCATCAGAAGTCTTACAGTAAAGCATGTAGCAGGATTGAAAGATGCTTTAACATCCTGTAAGTGGAAGACTGATAACAATTATGAATGGGTTAAATATAAGTAGATTGGTTGGGTTTTATGGCACAAGGGACATATTTGGCTAACATGTACCAATTAATGTCAAGTCAATGGACATATAAACACTAGGAAAGTTTTACTGACACAGAAGCGAGAGAATGCACCCAGGGAGGAATCAAACCTTTGTAACCTACAACTTGCAAGTTGCTGTCAAGTATAGGAAATGTAAAACAATTATTATTTGAATAATTTGACAATCACTCTAATTTACACATTAAAACTAACTTTTCACTTGATATTGGTATCATGGCTGTATTTGTAAGTCATGCATGTAAAGTTGATGCAAAAAGCAATTGCAGTGTTAAGAGGCTGAAAATGTGATTAAATATAACTGAAAAACTAGGTGATATTAGGTATTCCACTAAAGTTGAAAACAATTCCTAGGAAAGTTGTTTAAAAATAAAAATTTGTATCCAATGAAATATTTTTATATGCTGTTGTAGAATTTATTTTATTAGAAAATCTCATTGTTGTGATTGTACGGACTAGGCAAAGTACTCAAACAGAAACAAAGAAAAAAGCAACATTTCTGTGCCAAGAACAAATCATAGAAAGGTTCATTTATTGGATGTTACAGCTTTGATAAAAAATGTAAACAAAAATATATGACTACAATAATTTCAATACGCCCCTTTCATTGTTTTCTTTTGTTATTCAATGTATATATTTCATTTTGTGGTACTGTACTTTTAAATAGTCAAAATTGGAACTATTCTTTACTTAATGTCTCCCTAAGAAATTTATACAAAAAGTATGATGCAGCAAATTCAAAACTACCTGACATGTTTCACATGTTAAATATTAACAAGGAAGGACAAAATACACTTGATCTATGTTTTATATTTCCCTTGAAAATACTTTTAAAAAAGGTCGAAGGACGATCTGCATGAAAGTGAGATGACTTTTCTCTTAATTATATCTTTCATTTGTTACATTATCATTATTCCATTTAAAAGTTACTCAACATGTAAATGTAACAACTTTCTTTGAAATGAATGATTGGAAGTATTTTTACTTTCATATTATATTGCTGGAATTTTAGGTGGATAAGTATCAGAATAGTTAGACTGCAACCAAGTGATAAAAATAAATTATTGATACCTTCTGGATCAAGAAGTCGAGTAATTCCAAATTCCTTCTCTGCTAAGGAAAATGCTAATTCTAAGTTTTCCTTGGCATTTTTTACTCTCAAGGATCTGAAGTCCAAAATGTCAGGTCTACAACAAAATATTTATCTTTTGCAATTAATACACATTTAAATAATGTAAGTAAGCAGTTTGCCTTGGAATGATTGTTGCATAATTTATTCATACTACAGAAAAAATATTCAAATCAAAACAAAATTTTTCGAAATTAGCTTATTCAATTAGGTTAAAAGTTTTGAATAAAAACTTTCTCATATCTTTTAAATTGATTTTGAGAGAAAATACAAGAAAGAAAAGTAAAGAAATTCAGAGCTTCATAAAAGTTGAATTTCTAACATCTAACACTATATTTTTACATAGAATTTCCGAACTCTCAAGCAAGAGCAAAAAATTTTTTCTGACGCATCAACTTTAAAAAAATATTTACAACAAAAATCTACATAAAACTTACATTTAATCTTCAGTGTCAAGAAATTCTAACCTTAGTTGCGAAATAAGTTCTACCGTTAATTTGATTATTTTCAAAGTTAAATATAATACAATGCATAAAGTAAGATGAGTATTTTAAACATAATTCAATATTTCCTATTTTTTAAATAAAGATATTCACATACAGACAATACTACCTTCATTAAGTTTTGATTATAATACATTTCTTAAAATCGTGGAATAATACAAAAGTATGTATTTTTATTTATGAGAAGAGTCAATATGCAAACTTAAAATCTTTAGTAAAAAGCCAAAGCAGGGCCCCTGATTATATCCAAAACACACATAAACTGAAAATGTGAGTACTTAAAAATTCAATTAAAAATTGTACGTCTGTTGAGATTTTATGTGAAAAACTACCAATATCTCAAAATATCAGTGTCAGAAAAATATTTAAAATACAATTTTTTATTTTTTTCTCGTAGTTGTAACAGGATGTCAATTTTAGGAGTTGTAATGAAATTATTACCTTGACACTCAGATGTATGAACAAATTTATTAAAAACGTTTTTAGTTTTGTCTGTACTGAGACAAAGTCACTGCAATTTTCAACCCAAAATATGTTTAATGGTATCACCGAATAGTGTACCAAATTAACTTGTCGTCTGTCCCTAAGAACATACTAATGAAATTTAGAATTGGATCAGATGTATAAATATAGTATGGTAACATTTGCTTCTAAAATATTTGCAATGTAAATATTTACTCTTTTGATAACTTTAATAAAAGTTATATATTTTTAAAGAGAAACTAATATCCATTTTTGATCTACAATGAATTTACTCAACATGAGCCCTGCTGGGTAATTCTGCTACTTATACATATTTTAATAAAGATAATTGTTTAACATGATATATTTTCCTAATTACTTCAATATTTTATCAGCAATTCATATGCTTAACTATATTTTTCAAGAAAAAAAATCAGTACCATTATAAGGACTTTCGGTTAACATGGGTTCTACTGTATTTAAAATTATTTACCAACATAAAAATTATAGATTAATAAAATGGAATTGAGTTTGATCGATTCTAATTATACTTTATTATACTATTGCCTACAAATATTTTTCAAAACTTTTCACTCATCTTACCTCAAGATATGTTAGTTGTTATTAACAAAATCTAAAGATATGTTTAAATACTTTCACAATCTACGTCTCAAAATTAGAATTATACTGTTTTTACATAATTATCTTAGCTATGTGAAGATAAAAAGTAGTCTTATAAAACAGTTTTAACAGATGCATTAATCTTAAGGCGGATGTATTAAATTAGTAGAACCGGATTTGAACCTTCTATAGTACCGAAAAGAAGCTTTAACGACTAATGAGGTTCTGTGAAAATAGGAAATAAAACTATAATCGATGCTATTTTTACACGGATTATTTTTTCCGGAACCTCTTTTCGACGAAATAGTCATGTCTCATAATTGCATATAAAAAGTATTAAATGTCTAATTCAAAAACATACTTTACATAAAAACGGAAGTAATATGGATAAAAACACTAATCGAAAGTTTTAACGGGCGAATCCGACCGAGTTTGCATTTCTTCAGTTTCTGGGTGATGCCCCCAACAAAAAATCAAAGGGCCTCGAGTTCAGGAATAGATTTTTTCCCAAACAAATAAGAATTGGCTAAAATATAGAGTTTTATAATCTTAGATTAAAGACGAGACTACGATGATTAAAATATTCAATTTTATATAAACTATATGAATACAAATCTTTAGAACAGGATTAAGATCTACATACCTGTTCCTATGAAGAATGGCACAGAATGCTAATCCATCTTTCCAGCTGTTAGTGAAATCAGTTACTCTGACACCCGGGTAACGTTCTGTTGTCCTTTGTGCCCATTTCAAAAGTGCTTCACGAGCTGTTAAAGTTTCATCCGTTGTACCGGTAATAATATCTGAGATCTGTAAACAAAGAGCCATCAAATTCAGTATCATTAATACAGTAACACCTCCATATATCGCTCTCCTTTGGAAGACAAGAAAATACACCCAATTATGCGTTTTTATAAAATTACGTAAAGCTACATGTTAAACACAAAATCAAGGTATATTTTTTTAGAACAGAAATTTCCACTTATCCAGGCTGTCGAGACAATTCCGATTAGTAATTTCACGGGGCCTGGCCCCGCAACTCCAGTAGGGGTAAGGGAAGAAACGGTTCGGTACATTATCCATAGCTCTCAGGATTCGACTCCCTGTTCGCCTATTTACACAAACGTCCTTTTCACTTCTCCATTTTGTAGAAATGAAAAGGACGATGGTGAATAAAGGATTTATTCTTCATTTCTTGTGATCAGTTGAACCCCCAGCTGTCTGTTCCTGGTGTAAACTTTATTTAGGGTTGTAAGTATTTTTCTTAGCAAGATTATCACGTTTTCATTCCCAAGTAGTTAAGATGATAGTAGCCATATTAATATGGAGTTGGAGATTTGGGGATCTGTTTTAAAGTTATATGAAAAAAATAATTCGATTTCCTTGAGGTGCTAAATGGACGAATACTGTCTAATATCATCGAAGGTTGAAAACTCGCAGGATTTCTTAGATAGTGTTCTTAAGGATATATGAAAATTTGACTTGATTTCTTTCTCCAGACACTTTCGCCTCCTTTTAATTCTGTCGAGATTAGGAGCATGACTTACTGTCTCGATCTCTTACAACCCTTATTAAAATCAGAGTGTTGCTCGGACATTCTGTTTGCAATTGCGATGGAGACAATCCATACATGTTATCCGTCTAAAATCTGGCTGTGCATCTATAATGATGATTCAAAGCTGTGTGAATGGCGAAGTTGGTATTTAATTAATAAGTAATTTTTTAATTAATCTCATTATATTCCTCTATGAACGCTCAATATTGCTTTTGATGGTGATGTGGAGGCAATTAACTTTGCTTCATTTAAGGAGCTACCCTGCTGCTTATACCGAAGCAGTAATTCTTTTACACGAAAAAAAATTGTCCCAAATTAAACAAACTGTTATTCAATGGGTCCAGTCCCATTGTGGCATCCCCGGAAACGAGGCCGCGGATGCATTGTTTGAGAGAAGTCATAGATGTTCCCAGGCTTTACTCAGTATGGTTATTTATAAATCAGCAGTCTCTACAGTTAACCTTAAAATTAAGGATATCCATAAAATTGAACTTGAAGAGAAAGTGGAGAATAAATCATGGAGAGTATCCTTCAACTGCCTGAACTAGTGAAAGGATGTGATCGTCCATCTAAATAAATTTGGAATTCTGAACAGTCCGTTCGTATCCCCTCTGCTCCAGAATTTATGAATCTCCTCGTCTGGACTAAGAGCTTGTTATTGCGACTTTTCTCCTCAGTTTTTTAATTGCTTTTCTCCCTACAGATTGATTCTGATAGTTAAATGTTCTTTTGTACTGTGTTCTGTATTTTCTGTTATGCCATCTATTGTGTATTGAGGAAAAGGATGTTTGTCCGTACCTGCTATAAATATTGTAACCATACTAATCGTAAGACAAAATTGTAACATAGGTGATAAATTTTAGGACAAAATATTGAGATCAGAATTTGTTGTATAAAGCTTTTCTGAAAAAATACTCATAGATGAGAGAAAGACGAAGTACGGCGTCTTCAACATCAACCTAAATGTTTTTGTGTAAGAACGCATTTTCACGTGTCTATAATTAATAAATTCAATTTTTTCATTTAATTCCCAACTACTTAAGAGATTTCATTTTTTTGTTAAGAATACCTAAATTTTGGTATAGTTTTCAGTTTTAATATTTCTATATTGGGACAGGTCCTGGGAGTGATAAATTAATAAAAATAAAACCCAAATTGTGTGTTTGGGAGGATATTTTTATTAATTTACCACTCCACGTCTCGATCCGAGAAAATTGTATTCTACTTATATCTTGGAGTTTAAAGAAATTTTTATGAAATATCTCTTAAAAAATTTAATTGCTGGGATTTGAGCAATATTTTTTGGGGGGAAGTGTATTAGCTCTGCTAGGGGGGGGGATTTCAATTAACGTCACACTGGAGCAACACAATGGGCTATTGGTGACGGTCCGGGATCAATCCCAAAGGGAAAGATCCGAGGACAACACCACGTAATTTTAAACCATGGTCAGATGACGAGGCAAAACCTGAGCTGGCACCCCACTCTCCAAACTTCCACACCACGCCAACGTGAGTAGCTCTGCTAGGAAAAAGATCTCAACAAATTTTAACGATAGGAGGGTTCTTAATTTTCTGCTCGGTAATCTAGCTCATCTCCCGTTCTATCACACTTGTTTTCACATGACTTGAAGCATTAGTTGTCGAAATTGAAAAAAGTAAAATAAATCAATTCCCATAAAAGTATTAGGGTACCCACAAGTAATGTCGTTTTTGCGGCATATACTTTCGGTGCGTTTCTTAGGGTTGCTATAGCAATGAGCTCATTCCAGTTTTGGTTGTTACAAGTGTATACACGTTGTGCTTTCAGCTGAGATCTTTAAGAGCGTGTTAAAAATCCTTAACGGTAAACCTGGAGAAGCTCATAATAGACATTGTACGATCTTTCAGTTTAATTAATGTTATAATGCAATTACGGCAACTGCGAACATCAATGCAATTTATGCAGATTATTTAGACGTTCGCAGTAACGATGGTTCAACAGATTTTGTAGCGGAAATTTTTACCTTTAAGATGCCCCAAGAAGTGATCATTCAGTTCAATTTGATGAAGACGCTTTGTGGGCTATTGTAGAAGATCCTTTGCAACTTGCTTATAAACGGTCATAAAAAAAGAAGTTTTTTACCGTATCATAACGGGAGACGAGAAAGGGGTTCTCTGATAACCCGGTGATAAAAAAACAATGGCTTTCCGCTGGAGAACCACCGAGAAAAATTCCAAAGCCCAATATCCTTGAAAGCAAGATTCTCCAATGTGTTTGATGGAACATTCATGGTGTGGTTCACTTTGAGCTGCTTTATGCCGGAGAAACTGTTACTGCAGACGTTTATTGTGGTCTACTTGACCGATTGAAAGCAGCCATAGCAGAAAACACCCCGTTTTGATTAACAGGAAGGTGCTATCCTCCAACATGACAATGCGAGACCACATGTTGCGAGGAGCACTCAGTGAAAAACAACTTCCAGTGCGGAGGACAAGGATATTCAACAAGGGATAGGGAAGAATTTCCAGTGCGTTACATGTTCTCGTTAAATTGAAAGACAAAATTGTTAAAATTGTAAAATATTACGAGATGAATACACTAGTAAAGCAGTATGAAAATGGATAAACTTTACACTTAAATGCATAAAAGTTGGTATGCATTCATTCATATTTCAAAGGATTACTGATAAATTTTTACATGTCAATTCCAATTCAAATGCCGAAACATTCTGAATTCCCCATAAATTAACTAAATTGGAAATCAGAGCAGAAATTATCACTCTAAATTCATGGACGATAAAGTGGAGATTTGTTGCCTGTCGTCAGAATTGAAAATTCAGTTAGTTTATTTTTTAACTTTATACTGCCGTGATTTAACTCAAGAAAACCCGAGTCATTCACACTAATTTATCAACATAATTTTTAGAATGTCTAAAACACTTGCAAAATTCACCGAAACTATTCAGACTAAGTAAGCCTTTTCAACCCTTCTGGTCTCCTGCGTGATTTCTAAAACGTTGACATTCTTGACCAATATAACCTTTCTTAGGATTCTATTAACCAATAGATGTGGTTATTTAGTCATCATTATTTGCTGGGGGTAAAAGCAGCTAGAAATTTTGTAAGGATTAGAGAGTAAAAGTGCACAACGCAATCAATATTGTTAATAGAAATTTAAATAATGTCCCAGAAATATTCACTGTACAAACCTTTTAACATGTTAAATTGAATTGTCAAAATTTATGAGTTTTGATGATAAATGGATGTCTACTTGCATGGATTAGATTAAGATACCGAACAATTTAAACAGCAAGGACGTAGCAATGGTATAGTTATTCCCAAATTATGGACCTAAGCTATTCATCTGGGGAACTCATTATTAATAAATTAAAAACAATTATACTCAGAATTAAAACGAGATCTTATAAAGGTATCCCAGCGGTGTGTTGCTTGCAAGTGAAACACTACACAAGTGAAACCAATTCAAAGGAATTCAAGCTGGTTTGTGTCATTTTTCGCTATATCAGAGCCAATTAGACCGAGACCTGTGACTTAAAGTGGATTCCGAATAACTACGAACAATTCCGTGCTTCGAACTCAGCCTGTTGAACAGAAAAGTCGGCTTTCAAAAGGATAAAAAGAATCTAGTTACTGTATAGTAAAATGGTATTTGTGTGTCAGTTTTTATCGATCATTCATCTTTATCTTTTTAGAGAACAAGATTTAAAATTGGGCTTTAAGTAGTGTTTTAATATCCATAATTTGGCCTACAACCCAATCCACTGGATAACATTAAATGTACTATTTGAAAAATAAAACTAATAGAGGAAGCACAAATTATTGGTTAGCCAAAACTACGGGCAGATATAAGCATTTAAAAAGTTGCTCCCCTTTCCAAATTGCTGGTTCCTCCAAAGAATAAACTGAATAACTTTCAAATCATCAATTTATTATAAATTTATTCAATTCATGATTTGTTATTCTTGTGTTAGGTTGTTAAAAGCTTCTAATACATTGTCAAAATTGATATTTTCAAACTGTTGCATAACAAAGAATGGTTAGTCACTCCAACTCATTGTTGATAGCTTTTATGCCAAAATGATCTCCCAGCCAGTAAAAACAGCTACCATCAAAAGTATTTCATAATACAAGAATATTCAAATGACAAATCATTGAGTTATATAAAAGAAATATATGATGTTTCTTTCAAATGCACAATCAATGCTCAACTTTATGAAACACCAACCCAATATCTCACAAAACTGATAAACGATTAACCAGCATTGCTATCTGGATTTTCAAAACGTAACCAAATCGCAGCACCTGATCCTTAATGAGATTAATTCAATATAACCGTGAATTAAAATCTAAAAACAAATTGTTTATTAAGGGTTTTAACCTCTTTAATTACTACATTCTTAAATAAATGCATAAATGGACACTTCAGTTACTTGAAATATGTCTGGTATATAACTGGAATTTATTAAAGTAGCATCACTAATGTAACCAAAAGTCGTTTGGGATGATCAAGTGAGGGATGAGTTTTAAATACATATAAAATGTGTGAACTATACATGAAGTAATTGTCGTCAATTGAAAATTTGAATACTTTTTTCTGTCAATGTACAGTCGCGGAAAAAAACCCGAACCACCCCTTTATTTCGAGCACTATTCATAGTGGGCAAATTCAAAGATATCATTCAATAGGGAATAACATCCTCTACAAATTCAAATGCACAAAATTGCATAAGGGGACTGTCTTAATATCAAATTTTGCACAAACAAAATTTCCAATGGAAATACCATGTTTTGATCAGATTCTGCATCATTAATTTCGTTACTATGAAATTTCATGACTTTACTATCTTTATATCCGGAGATATTCAATGTTGAAGTTGCTGTCAATTTCAGGGATACTCTCCACATTGAAAATTGCTATTCGTAGATCGAAATTAATTGTAGTTATTGCTACATTAATTTCAAATTTGAACACTATTTCAAACGTATTTGTCAGCGCGTGTAAACGATCGATCCGAGAATTATTATCCCAGGTTTGTCAGACGTTTTTAAACTTTGGGCTGCCCCCTAAAATCGCCATAATGAGGAAAATTTAATGTAATGCAAAAACTAGAAGAATGAGCTGAAATTTTGCATGGTCATATTAGAAGTCCTTCTGAATCGATTCCCATCAAAATATAGTAAGGTTCCAATTTATAATATTTTCAAACATTAATTTAATAATTATTATTGCATACTAAAAACTATTTTCAAAATAAAATATTAGGTGGATTTTGTTTGGGATGTTTAACAGTACAAAATATCAGCGCTATAGGAATATTATTTAGCAAGATATCCATAAAAGTCTGAAACTGACTTAACATTAGGAGCTCCAATCTTTCTGTACTCATAACTTCGAAACTGTAAGACCTTATGACATTAAATTTGGTATCTGAAGTTAAATTTTAATAGATTCGAAATTGGTGTCGAAGTAGGGGTTTCTAAAGGAAATTATGAAGTTGGTGCTCAATTTAATGTGAAGACGGCTCCTTATGCAAACTTTACGCATTTAAATTTATAGAAGACGTTAGTCCTGTCAAACGACATCTTGGAATTTTCTCTACTGTTAAAACTGCTCGAATGAGGAGAGGTGGTTCGTTTTTTCCCCCGCGACAGTACGTTGGATGAACAAACCATTCTAGTTCTTACTGACTGATGGATTTACTAGATGTTCATTTTGCATCCCTTGTGAATCTTGATCAATTGTATCTTTCTGCAGTTGATAGGTTGAACGAGCGCAGACAATGTACAATTAAATGTACTATGAAAGGCAATGTACTATGAAAGCTAGAAAAGAAAACAATTGAAATTGTCATCTACTTCATTGGATTGGCATTTTACTGTGCCAAGAGAAAACATGATCTTGCTGACATTCAAATTAACTAGTAAGGATATATCCTTTTTGAAAATCGAATTCGTGAATGAGATAAAATGTTAAAAAGTTCAATTAATAGGTATATAGACTAAGTTCCGGGTTTTTTTAAATATTTAATTAGATTTCCAACCATATCACAATGTGGGTTGTCGTTCAATGGTAATATTTTGTAACATGAAAGTTATTTAAATCTGGATTTGTTGCTCTACTTTCATTATATTTAGCGCTAGAAATGTGGTTACTGTAGTACTTTAAAATTAAAGTTTTTACGTGAAACAATTTGTATGGATTCGAATGTAGAACTTTGATAAAAAAAAACTTAATTCCTGGTTTCGTTATTCTCCAGGCCATGCAAAGAATTATTTACGCATTGCATAGTTTCGATACAGAATTGTTGAATTGAAAGCGAGTTTGACATTGAGGGCGTATCTTTAAACTAGACATACTATCTTTATTGATGAGCAAAGAACAAGGCATTTGCGAGATAAGAATCCCAGTTGCCCAACAAAGTATTTACTGGGACAGAGTATGTTCAAGGCCAACCACTTATTTTCGAAGTCGGCGATTACACATCTGTACCCCAACGGGACCTATTACTCAAAGTAGACTTGGAGCTTTTAAAGCTAAAAAACTCTATTAACAATTCACTGTTTGCAACCTAAAATACAAACCAGGGAAGTGCTAAACAGCTCCGAGAACTTACACGAATTTTGCTTATAGCATAGGAATATATTATATATATCCGGTTTTAATCTGGTATTAAGCCCTCTAAAGAAAAACGCATACCATCTACTAACTTTTAGAGTACATTTTTAAAATCTTTCATAGCTTTAAACTTAAAATACTTCCTTAGAAAACTCATAACACATATAATTCAACAAGTCTTTTCGATTCCAAGGGAAACAAAGTAGTTTAAGAACTTAAATAGATCAATATATAATTAGATATGCACTAACGTTGCATAAATGCTACCACATTCAGATTGTATATTAGCCGTTGTTTTACGTGAATTCAGTCGTATAATGGTTGTGCTGCGAGAAGAGGAGCTTTGCACATCAGTCTACTCGTGACAATTCAAATTGGCCACAAGTTACTAAAATTCTAGAAGTAAATATTTTTAATTGCTTGATAGAATTTCTTAACGGAAATAAGATTTTCTGAAGCTTTTGTACTATTCAAAAAGTTAAGGATAAGCATCGTTGCATGAACATACTGAATTTAGAAATAATTAAGACAAATGAATAAAACGTACTTAGGAAAAAAACTACTAACAACCAGAAATATGTATTAATGCAACTGAAAGTTTTGAAACATAATCACATTTCTTCAAAGTACATCGTTAATACTTTCATCAGTCTAAACAATAAAGAAACATTTGATGAATTTTCAGGAGAAATTCATAAAAATTTGCAAAGGAAAATTAAGGTCATTTCAAAACGATATAACGCACACTGCATGCACTTAAAATCTTGATAAATATGTAAGTCGCTGTTTTTAAAATCGTTCCAAAATATTTAGAGACAAATTCATTTCATAGAAACCCGTTAAGAGATATTCTTTTCTTGGAGAACTTCTCAACGGAGAAAAGTAATTGTTTTCATACATTTCATATTATTTCCAACTCATACATTCATTCATGCTTTAACGATTATACTTTGCTTTTCGGACATGTCACAAATATTGAATACTAAAATATTTTTCGGACTGCAACGTATAAGATAACACTCATTCCTTTCTTCTTATGTAAAGCAGCTTAATCAAAATATTCTATTAATCTTCGCACTTCAGACTCGTGCATGTTTTCCCCTAATAGTGATCCGGTTCTTCATTTGACAGAATATTGCTGCGTTTACTCAAACAAATCCATACATTTTAAAATCAATTGAATAGTGTTATTTGTTAGCAAAATCCTAACAAATAAGTGCCCAGCAAATTTCTTGGTAACTCGTTCAAGACATGCTGAAAACGCGAATCTGTTTTCTTTAAGTCATTCGCCATATTATTTGTTTGATAACTTTGATATCAATTAACGCTTATGGCAGTACTATTACCGATTCAGACTACACGTTTAGAACTTGATAAGGACAGGAAGATCCCAAGAACAAGACGACATACGAGTTTCGCAGTCAAAAGATCTATAGATGTAACGTTTACACTCCACTTACACGCAAGATTGTTTAGTTGCGCTTCCCAGAATGTGTATAAATTAAAAATAATATAGAAATGTTTAAAACATTTTTTAAAGGCAGTAAAAGCTTTAAATTTCGGTCAAGATGGAAAATTGTACGACGAAAATAATTTATAATTTTATAATGACGCTACCAATGTGATTCCCGATCATAAGAGCTTTTGTATTTGACCATTCAGCCATTACACAGCGCATAAAGGTCATTAGATTTCAAATCTAAATCTATCGTAAGACTATAACTAACAAAGTATGATCAATATATCCTCTAAACACGAGGGATAACAATTTCAACAAAATGAATTATTCGAAAGAAGCCCAATGACATTCGAGGTCGAACCGGAAATCAAAATGCATAAGTAAAATTCAGTACTGTCTTCCAGAACGTCACACTGAGCAACACTAATGGCGACGGTCCGGGACCATCCCGAAGGGAAAGATCCGAGGACCTCGTCATTTTCAACCATGGTCAGATGACGAGGTCAATACTAAGCTGGTAACCCACTCTTAACACCACGCCACAGTGAGGATATTTGAAGGCAACGACGCAAACACGACGGGATGGTTTCGCAGTTGCTAATCCTCCAAGTGCCCGAACTTACACATAGCATTGTCAGTTACAACTCCTAGGAGAGCTAAGATAACTCCAGCTGCTATGGTAATGAATGCAAACGAGGATAACCGCTTGTATTGTATACGAAGTCACGTTTCAAGGAAGAAAAAACTATAAAAACAAAGCACACCCGAGTGAAAGCGAGCATTTTTATAAACAGGAACAAGTGAGGATAATGGTCAAAGGTAATGATGAGGTATCTAATCACATATGCATAACATATTAACTTGAATCAAGGTATAATTAAACTTTAGACACTGCTCATAAATCGCAATTTCCGTATTAAGCATTAACAAAAAATTCAATCTTGATGAGTATAAGACCACGCTGGAAAAAGAAAGCAATAGCAGAAAGGTTTATGAAACACGCCCACCTTTCAGTTCGGGAGCAATATTTCTTAAGTGTTTTCTTCTCCCCCCAAAACCTTAACCCCAAAAATACTACCCAGCAATGAAGAATTGTTCCTTAAATTGGAGTACGCATTTGAGCATGACTCACTTCATTAACCCACGGTTACTCTACGATTCCTTTTTTTCCCAGCAAAAAAACTTCAGAATGAATTGGCAAAAATTAGTACAGAGGGAGAAAAAAGAAAGAAAAGTAGGGCGAACGTAACGCACAACCCCTTATAAGGTAAGACTGGAAACCGGCTGACGACACATCACCAGGTAGCCCCTTCACCTCTCACCACTACTTCCTCCATACGCCAATTTCACAAATAAAATATCCACTTAACATTCAATTCATCTCTCTCTCTCTTATAAAAGATATAAATTAACTGTTTATAACACATGGCGATGCCAATGAGGATAGTATGCTTTATTCCATTATTTTTTTCGGAATCTGAAAATTTTCTCTTTGTACTTCCTCTTGTTATTGGGGTAGTTTATTATATATACTTTTTGCAATTCTGAATTGAGATTATATTGATATTTCGCTCCAGATCGAGATGCAGCTTATGTCTTGTCTGCCTATTCATTGATATTAAAATAACATTCTTAACCCTCTTGCTCGTTTGATGAATCAATCAGAATGCTGATCGAAATTAAGTGTGTGATTAAGTCTTCGCAAATTAAGAAAGGCAAAAAAAATTGTATTTGATGATCGAGTCAACAGGTTCTGAAGGATGTTCGCCAGTGGATCGGAATTCACTTGCATCAAAAGAAAAATAGAACCGTAGAAAGACGAGCGAAATTGAAAGTTTATTGGGTCTGCATCATTTGGCGGAAATGTAAAGCAAAAACAAAAATGTCTGTCGCAATATGAGGCAGACGCTTTATCAGGTTAGTGTCAGTTTTAAAGGAAGAAAGACTTTCTTTAAATGTAAAAAATCCAATCAATGCTGCCAACTATTTGTTTAAAAACCATCTTTCTCGATCATGTTATTGAAGTAGTCGCTTGCTGAATGATTTCATTAGTCAATCTTTTTTTAACTAAAAGCTTAGCAGAGAAAAGATGGAATCGTGTCAAGAGTATAAATCAAGCGCGAGAAAGATTAGTGATCCAGTTTAAGAGGTAGAGTTCACTGGCAAAAGTAAAATAAATATTCGTTTATCATTCTGAAACAAGATAATTTCTGTTCTCATACAGTTTGGTTTTTATATTCGTAGAAAAGATTTTCAGGTGTTATTCTTTAGCTTTTCATTTATTAAATTGTGAACTACTAGTCAAACTAAAAATAGAAATCTGCAGTATATTGAGTCAAGAAAATCTATAGCATGAGGATGCACGTATCAGGTATTTCATCTCATCGTGAACTACAAATTAAGAGACCAATAAGATTATCCAATTTTACATGATGATAAACGAAACAGCAATACTCAAAATTTCAACACTGATGCGTTGATTTCAAGGAGACTAAATATTTGACCACTTTTAGGAACCGCCTTTAAAATCAAGTAAAAACGCAAGATGCATTTATCTTTTAAGCAAACATACTTGGAAGGGCTTATAAACAGTGGTGTGAGAACCTGTTTTTTTGTAAATATACAATGTATATTCAGGAAAATCGTCATTGTTACTGTTGCAGTAATCCCACGAAAAAGTGTTGGTGCAGCACTATTTCTTTGTTATATGACCTTGCAGAAATTATGGTCAAAGCTTTCGACCTTATTGAAATTAGTTAATAACCAATCTTAAGAGTAAATTAATAACAAAATTTCAGCTACTACCTAAAAAAATTAGAAATGACCTTAAAAAAAGTTAAAATGCTGTTTCTAAAGCAGTAAATTGTGCTTTTCGCAAAACGTATTGTATAAATAAATTTGTTTCATTAAAATATGAAAATACACAACATATAACATTTCTAGATAATCTTTTAAAAATACTTATCAGTCGCAACACAAGATAGGGTATAAAGGTCGAAAAGTACGAACCTACGTCGAGGGGAGTACGAAAGAAACTTGACTCACGGTGATAAAAATATGGAAAGGGAAACCTTAAACTCTTCACTTTCTCAATGAAAACCGTGAAAGTTAAATTTAACTCTTGTATAATTCAATTTTCTATCTTAAAACGGAACAAGGTTTCAAGCTATCAAAATCTAAAACTTTTAAGCCCCATTTTGAACAGAGAAGGATAAGTTAAGAGATTCAACTCTTATTCAGATACACCAAATATATATATAGGTAAGTTAAAAATTCAGGTAAGGATAATACAGGTAAGTTTAAAATTGCTTAAAACAAAATACCCCACAGGATGTCTTTTACAAAACATGATTGCAATGAAAATGCAGTCCCGAATGTTGGTAAATGAAATTCTCTGAAACAAGAGTCTGCATTCGATTCCAAGTGGCATTGGAATACATCTCATTTTAAACTTTCCATAGCTCTCGAATGTAGGAGAAAAATGCGGAGTATCGGACGGTGAGTAGTTGTTTGATGAGTGCAATTTATCTCAACTGTTTAGAAGTAGGAAGTTAATGAACGTCCTACTGAAGCAACACAACGGGCTATAGGCGACGGTCCGGTATCCATCCCGAAGGGAAAGATTCGAGAACACCACCACGTAATTTTAAACCATCTCAGCTTTTAAGGAATTCCTCAAACCGATGAATTGGTTAATTTTGAAATGATTCCCACTAAGTGATCTCTTCATGTTTACATTTGAACCCATCTATTCTCACTTGAACCATGAAGAAATAACACTCGTTCAATGGGCCATTTTAACGTTTGTTGGCGAATTAAGATTCATGTTGAGGTACCTGATTGAACCGCGTTTATCACAACATTTATTTTTCCATCACTTCAATTTAGATCCTATTGCACTCGAGAAGTAGCTGCGTACACATGTTATATACATATGCTTGTTATGCGAAGTTTTCGTTTTGCTTTGATAACTGATTTGACAGACTGAAAATTTGAATTCAATTAGTTAAAATAAGGCGAAGACAGATAAATTGAAATATTTACAAATAAAAAGGTGCTTGAAAGGTGACCATGCATCACTTCTAATACTTAGGTAGTTGAGGTTTTATGGGCCAGAAACGGAAAAGCTGCGCCAAAAGCAAGGGAAAATCAATGTAGATATGAAACCATTGGAAAAGGAGCTCAGTCATTGTTGAGATACAGACGTTACGTTTTGTATAAAGTTACGCATAATAGTACTCGTGTGACCTATTAACCAAATTTACTGTCTCCTTAGAACAAATTGTTAACTTGAATAGTGAAGGTTATTTAAGGAATTCTTGACTCATCGGAAGATGGTAAATGTTCTAATACATCAAATGTAATAAAGATGACTTTTAACTTAAGCGCTTAAATGAATACGATATGTTCTCCCACCCATTTAAATTGAATTGGACATTTAAACGAAAAATATTATTCGACATTTAAACGAAAAATAGTTAAATTAATAAAGAATATATGAATTTCCATAATAGATGTTGAGTGCTAAAACAGCTTGTTCATACGAGCGTTTGGGTAGGTAGGTATTTTAATAAACGACGCACTGGAGCACGACACGAGCGTTTGGGAGCGAGCGCTCTACATTCGTATTTTGTAACACAAGGGTTGTTTGGGGGGGTTTTATGGCGCGAGAACCATATTTGGCCGAGCGCAACACGAGGGAAACTGAGATGTAGTTGGGTTGCCAAATCATTCATGTCTTGTATTCGTTTTCATTTCACCACAAGGGGCGAACTGACAGTGGGTGAGCCGCTACTCATAACAGGGACCAATATCCACGCTCTTACAAACCGATATTCGAACCCCCGGACGCAATGGGTGGCAGCCGAACGCTATGACCAGTTAAGCGGTCTCATTTCATTATTTTATAGAATCCATTCAATTGAGTTTAAATTCTCGAACATTTTTCAAAGTAAGCACGGTCGTGGGAATGAAAATCCAACCCTGCGACGTACTAAAGCCAGATTTTGAGGAATAAGTCGGGAAATGGCGTATAAATAGCAGACGACGTGTTGGGAATGGTTGATACTAACGTCGGTGGTAAGATGTTCATTGAAACACTTCGAGCCACGTCAACTCTGTTAACGAAAGTTAGATATTAAATCCGATTTTGACGTGGTAATCGATGATACATACTCTACGGCCTACTTTGCCACAGGAGGGCGAATTAGACCGGGGACAACGGCTTAAAGTGGATACTGAATCACTACAAATGCGCTTATCGGGATTCGAACTCAGTCTGTGCAACCGGGTCGGCAACCAAAGTTGAGAAAATCGAACCATAGAAATGAAAAGGTGGATAGTTATTTAATCTACATACTTTAAGCTTATGAGGGAATAAATCAAACCTTTCTGGGAGCAGGCGAAGCAAGGACTTTGGTCGTGGTACGGGTGACAGTTCGCACTTGTGGAGACGATGCTTTGGACGAAGTGACCGTCGTCTCGGTGACCGTTTTATTTCCTCCGCTCACTTTCTTGACCACTCGGGTCGTATGAAGAGTGCTTGGCTCAGCTCGCGACGATGCTACTCTGGACCGGATCACGGGATCTCCGCACTCTTCTCGAGATGTTATGACACGGGTCCGGACTAGCGGCTCGCTGCTCTCGGATGTCACGACACGGACAACCGGCTCCCCGGACGTCACAACACGAGTGGTCCGGACCATGGGCTCGCTAGACTCTTCTCTTGACGATGTCACAACACGCGTGGTCCGGACGATGGGCTCGCCGGAATCTTCGCGCGACGTCATGAAGCGGGTCTGGACAATGGGCTCGCCAGACCCCTCACGTGATGTTACAACGCGGGTCCGGACAATGGGCTCTCCAGATTCCTCCCGGGTCGTCACGACGCGGGTCCGGACAATAGGCTCGCTGGACTCCACACGCGATGAGACAACGCGGGTCTGGAAGATAGGGTCGCCGGACCCCTCACGCGATGTCACAACGCGGGTTCGAACGATGGGCTCGCCCGGCTCGACCCGAGAGGATATGACTCGGGTGCGGACGACGGGCTCGGTCTCCTCCATACGGGACGAAGTAACTCGGGTACGGACGGTGGACTCTCCCGGCTCGACTCGGGACGTACTGACTCTGCTGCGGACGCTGCTGCTACTCGATGATTGCATGACCCTTCTCGCAGGGTAACGAATCTGAGACTGAAGGAGAGCGACGCCGAAGGAAACCTGCCGGCAGCGAAACCACTCTGGCCACTTCCAACAGCCCACTCACCCCTACGACTACACGGCAACAATGGCACCGCGGAAGGGAAAGAAATCCTTCCAACCAAACAATAGTAAGCAAAATTAAAAACGCTTTTACAAGTTACTTCATTTTTTCAGGGTCATTTCATCTGCCATTAGCTAAACATTCGGAAAATTGTACACGAACCGCACTCAGCTATGCTTATTGATTTAAAAATTATTGCATAATTCAAAAAACTAAAAATCTACCCAAAAATATTCGGAAACGATATGATTCGTAGCTAACATTTAATGGAAAACCACAAGGCAATCAAACCTAATTTGCTCTGCTTAACTTTTGCTGTTTTGTAATTAAAATATAAACATTTAACAAATATCAACTTATAAAAACACATTCCGACTTTTTCTTGAGTGAGTTTTAAAGCAATTTAAAAATACGACATTAAATTAATTGCAAAAGTTTGGTTTGTCTGCGGTCAATTTTGGGTAAGCTAGGGCGAATCAGACCGGAACTCAATGCATGAAGTGGATTCCGAAGCAAGATTCCAAGATTGAGATTCGTATCAAAGGTTAGAGAGCTGGCCACTCGGTTATCAGCTCGGCTGTAAAGGAATGGTTGCTTTTATGGCACAAGGGCCATATTTTGACCATGCTGCGCCACACAAGACATACACACAATGAAAGTTTTACTGGCAAAGAGAAAAATGCACCCAGGGAGGAATGCACGTGACAGGAATCGAACCTTCGCCGCCTACAACTCGAAGGGGGTATTTCAATTAACGTCACACTGGAGCAACACAACGGGCTATTGGTGACGGTCCGGGATTGAAAGGGAAAGATCCGAGGACAACACCACGTAATTTTGAACCACGGTCAGATGACGAGGCAACACCTGAGCTACAACTCGAAGGTTGCTAGCACTGAGCCATGACGGCTATAAAGGAAGGGCCCTTTCAAGTGGAGTGGTTTCACTGCGTAACCACCAAAACTTGTTTAAAAAATAAACCAATTTTACACATAAAAAACATGAATACCATCCATTCAGATCCTAAAAAGTTCTTAATCTTTTTATATTCAGGGTAAAACAAATATATACACTTTTGCTCTATGGATTTAATATTTTGCACACAAAAATTATGAAAACAATATTTTCACAAAATGACACATGGACCTTGAAACAGGCGACTCTAAAGAATTTCAATAGAATAACTCATCGAAATTTGTGAAAATGAAAATATGAAAAACACATGATCTAACTCATGCAGTACATACAATTAAAAAGAGACATTTGAACTTGGAAATGCCTATTTTGAAAAAGAAAATTTCACGCTATAAAATTGCATTTTATCCAGAAGAGATACAAATGAATTGACTTGAGATCACTGGTTAAGATTTTTAGTCACTTAAGTTAGAAATATCATTTTTACAACTTTGGAAAACATAACATCTTAAGGATTTGAAAGAATACGAAAAAACTTTCGAAAATCCTAGTAGAAACATTCCTCACTTTCCAAAACCAGCACCTTCATTTTAAAATATATTCCGATAATTTGACTACCTCTTTTATTCTGTTTTTTTTATATCTCGTCTTATATTTTTTAAAACTCTTATACACGCGACTTCATTATACGTTCAATTGAGAATACTATAACCAGCTTACTATATTAAAAATAATAGAAAAAAGCTTCGACAAAATAAGGAAGCCAGGTTAAAATTCATGTACAATGCACTGATTCGCATAAAGAGCCGACTTCTTTCTATTCAAACCACTCATGCTTCCGGAAGACATAAAAGCACATTATTACATTCCTACAAGTGTTGCAACTCAAAAAATGCAATATTAAAAGTAATGGTAATAAAATACAGATTACTGCAAGTAATACGGTAGTACTTTATCTTTGTTCTTTTAGGTGCCATTCCAAAAAATGCATATTGTTATTAACAGAGCAATTTGAAATGGCTTGCGGGTCGAACACTATCCATTTATCAATGTGCATTTATGTTGAAATCAGTAAAGGTAAACTCACATTAGCTCACTTGAGTTAAATGTTTTTAAATTATACATTACTACTGAAGTCCCAAATTTACACTAGTTATTAAGAATTGCTCTTAAGTTAACAAATTTCTTAAGTAATAAAACTTCGATTCCATTAGTAAAATTATACCAAAGTATATTCCAGGAATATTCTATTCGCTTTTAAATTGGCAGTATCGATTGTTTTCATGGCATTTCATACTTTGAAACTGACATTCAATAATTTCAAGTGTTTCAAGTCTTCACAATTTTTGTAAGCACATCTTTTAGATTCCCCCCCCACACACACATTATAATAAACTCCTCGAAAACTAAATACAATTACCTAGAAAATTCCAGGAGTTTGCCAGGATTTTATTTCGGAGGTCGAAATTTAGAAACAGAATATGCCAAAGGAAGATCTGGAACTCATTATTTTTAAAAAGGTATCGGGTTCGATAAATCTATATTGTAATTGGTCTCACCAGACCATGAATTTCAAAGACTGCATTGGAGACATCTCGGTTGATTTTAGTACCTTGCAAGGGTTATTCCGCAAATATTTGACAAGAAATTCAATCTGCTCATTATTGAGGGGCTGATGTGATACATATACAAGTGAACATGACAGTGACAGGTGATTGGGTCAGCTCAAATTCTAAAGCAAAACATTTTCAGCTAAGTTGCGACATCCTTTATTGGTTTTCAGTAGCACCCTTACTACTAAAAATAACTAAAATATTTCAAGATAACAATTATGCTGGTCACATAAATGCCCCGATAAATATTTATACATACTGCGAGAGATGTTTCCAAAGTTCTGGGGATTGTTTTAGAATTTTATTACTTTCTGTGTATATTCATTAGAATTTCTGTTTAACTATATACACTTGATCTAAGAAAAACTAGTTTTGCGCTGGAACATCTAAAAAACGTTTTGGAAGTATCTTTTACTGCTGATTTAATTCCTGACCATGGAGATGTTTTTCAATTCTGGAAACAGATGATAGTCCTTTCTCTTTCCATAGAAAGAAAGTAATGGCTCAGAGTTCCATAGTTGGCAAAATAAACACTTTAAAACACTCTGTATTCGCCAAGAGAGTAATCCTACTGATCGGCACTGAATAACATAGTTAGCAAACCTGACAGGACTTGTCTGGACATATATTATTCAGCCGGATCGCAAACTCTTTTGCAGTTTGATTGTTGAAGCAAAACCGTGCTTTACGTAACATTTTCTATCTGGATTTTATAACCAAGGTGACGAAATAAAAAATGTGCATTAATAAAATGAAATAAACTTATACATTAGTGCTTTTTGTACCATGTGTCTTTGCAAGCAAAAGATATGCATTCGGGCTATTAGCGACGGTCCGGGATCACATTGTTGAAAGATTTTCATAAAAGATCTACTTCTATACAAGAGAATATTGGTTCACTAATTTATGAAGGTAGAAGCGAAACTCGAAGATTAACACTGCAAATAAATAATGGCGCAATTTTAAGTAGTGAAATATGGTACATGTTTCTTTCACATTTTACGCTCGTTTCTACATCCCCATTTCAATTTCCAGCCTTTATTCAGTTTTTGCATGAAACTCATTTTATTTAATGAAGAAATGCTGCCAACAGCAACTACATAACACGTTTCAAATTAATATCTCTGCACGCAACAGTACAAAATACGCGGGAGACGCGACTTATTTTAACAGCAAGTAAACTAAGACAATGTGTAAATTTCTATTCGTTTCAGATTTCTTTGGGTTTGTAGATACCAGACGGCCCCAAAACCAATTATAAGCAGAAGTTCGAGCCCATTTTGACAGCAATTACAGCAGTTTGAAAAACTGCTCGTTACGAGGATGATACGAATGAGATTAAAACCCACTCCATCGGTTCGAAAAGCATCTCCAATCGCGTGCCAGAAGGCGAAGTCCATTTGTTTCTTGCGATTTAAGAGAAAACGTTTCAGTACTTTCATTGTACGCTAAAAGGATCGATTTGGTTTGCCGTTACACCGTCATTATGAGCGAAAAGAAATTTAACTTCAGCATAATCGTGTACTTTTGAAAACTACTTGGAAAGACTGGATTTCAGTTTTATAATTAACGTTTGTGAAAACTCTACGAGGGAGCATTAACTTAAACTATTTTAGTGGGATGATATAGAACCCATTTCAGTCCGGCCATCAATTTCTGTATCAGCATTTAAATTACCAATATTTAAATACCAGTTAAAAATGTTCAAGTATATCAAATGATAAAATGCAAATCTCGCAATTCAGTTTCAAAAATTAGAAATGAATAGGATAAAATTACAAGTTTATGCACCATTTTATCCTGATGACCATTTTCATAGCACAAGGATCGGTAATCATTTAATACTTTTTCGTGCCAAAATCTCAGCCTTTTGAAATAATTATCTTTTTGATGAATTTTCAATCAGACGGTTGATAAAGAATTAGTGAACGTAATCCAATTTTACTGAACTGTTGTTTCAAACTACATTTATTCATCAGGTATTAGAGTTGTTTGTTTGGGGGTTTTATGGCGCAAGGGTCACATTTGGCAAAGCTGCGCCAAACACAAGACAGACAACTTCAAGCAAAAATGTCGTGAAAGGAAAAGAGGGATTGGGGAATAGAATAATAGGATGAAAGCAGAAAAAGATCGCTTGGGTATCCACGTCGCACTGGAGCAATACAACGGGCTCTTGGCGACGGTCCGGGATCTATCCCGAAGGGAACGATCCGTGGTCAACACCTCGTAATTTTGAACCACGGTCAGATGATGAGGTCAACACCAGAACTGTGACACCCCACTCTCCAATCTTCCACACCACGCCAACGTACATTTTCACTGAAAAATAGCTAACATTTTGCAGGTTTAGTACCTTAAATGTAAAACAGGTCAACCTACATGCAAAATTTCGGTCTGTACATGGTGCTTGCAATCCGAAATTTAGACGTTTGGGTTTTATATTTGTAAGGATTTATAACCTAAAACAAACAGGCGAAAAAGAATTTTCCAGCCACGTTAAAGTTAATGTCGTGTTTGCGTCATTCAAGAATATATCAAGAGAAAAAGTTAATTTCAGTTTCAAATCTTGTACGGGAAAAAGATGAGACAAGAGCATGTGAGGACATTTTCCCTCATACAAAAACACTTTACTGAACATTCGAATCGGTTCATCACAAGCAGTATTAAGGACAATGCTCAGTCAGGTGATGTGCACTAAAATAATTTTTTTTCCAGCATCATCAGTGAAATACTGATGTTGAATTCAGCGATGAACTTTCCTGTGTAATAGCTACCGAGTATAACTAAAGCGAGGAGGTGGAATGGGGGCAAGTCGTGTATAAAACATCTGCGAATCCACCTGCTTCACAGCTTCAATTAGACCTTCATTTGACATTCGCCTTGTTTTCTTGACGGCCGTAAGAATTAAACGACATTTAACGAGACTAAAACGACGCAAGGTCGCAATACCAACTAAATTTATTACTGTAAGGTAATTGTCGAAAAGAAACCGATTGAATAAAGAATTTAACTCATAAAGGATGTCTTCATTATCGCGGGTTTTTTACGAACTTGCAGAGTTCTGACCAAATATCATAAAACTAAGGTTCATTTTCAGAAGAAACAGGCGAAAAAGATGCGTTTTTAAGAGAACAAATATATACAGTAAACTCCCAAATATTAGCGGGCCACGGTAGCCCGGTTGGAAGAGCAACGGTTAGCAACCGGAGGGTTGCGAGTTCGAATCCAGTCAAAGACCGTCGTGTACAAAGGGGGCTGGTGCTCGTCAAAACTGTCGTGGCCTCAAATGTCCTCACGTTGGTGCGGTGTGTAAGTTTGGAGAGTGGGGTGCCAGCTCAGGTGTTGCCTCGTCATCTGACCGTGGTTCCGCGGAATTGGGTGGCGCGGCAACCGCGGATAATCCTCAAAATGGCCGAAAAAGGACACAAATCAACACGAAAATGCCTTTGAACAATTTTTATTTACAGTAGGGCCTACACATACAATTATGACTTAATAAACTGTAGATTTCTGTACTTACAGTTTTGTTGGTTTACTTTTTTACAAAAAAACGGTCAATTGTGTTTTTGTGTTAAAACACCTTTTTTTTATTACGGTTAAACATCTCTTCACTTACGGTAATGTATGTTTCGCTGTAACGTTTAATTGCAGGCCTAATTGCATAACTTATTCCACCGTTGTCGATTTTCAATTAATACCGTAATTTATCGTCGCAAAAAAAAAGAAAGGGAAGACCGCGGATAGTTATCCGCGGTCTGTCACCTCCAAACGCGTTTCAATCCATTTCTGATATTTCTCAATGGTGGGAGTCAATGGAGTGGTGGAAGGGCCGGTCTTGCGCGATATTCTACAAATTTTTATTTCGAGACTGACAAAATTCAAAAATGACATTCAAATAAAGGCACTTTGCTAGTCAATTCGAATTCTATTCTCGCTAAGATGTCTGAAACCGTTGAAAAACATGTATGTCTTTCTATCAACGTGAAAACCGAAATCTTTGAAGTGGTTGCTTAGTCTTAAACAAGGAGGAAATTGGAAAGAGTGGAAAAAAGTCGAAAATAATTCAAATAAAAGAATGAGATCAGAGTTTCACCTGGCCAAAAATATTCTCAAGATACAGGTAGGTATTTTAATTAACGTCGCACTGGAGCAACACATTGGGCTATTGGCGACGGTCCGGGATCAACCTCCGAAGGGAAAGATCCGAGGACAACACCACGTAATTTTGAACCAGTCAGATGACGAGGCAACATCTGAGCTGGCACCCCACTCTCCAAACTTCCACACCACACCAACGTGAGGACATGAGGCCACGACAGATTTAACGTACACCAGTCCCCTCTATACACGACGGTCTTTAGTTGGATTCGAACCGTTACTCTTCCAACCGGGCCCCTCTCAAGATGAAAGATTCGCAGTTTGAAAAAGCTCTTATAGCTGGGCTCATTCAAGTTCGATTTGAAAAAAGCTTTTAAACATTTCTAAAAAACAAAACACATGGATATCCTTTGACGGTATTCTTTTTATGGCGTACATGCCAGATCTGGCCAAGCAATGTTTTTCCGTCAAGTAAATGGACATACACAACGAAAGGATACCACACTGATAGAGAAATACACCCAAGGTAAATACAGGAATCGAAACTGCGCCGCCTACAGCACGCAGGCTGCTAGCGTAATCAACAAACCCACCGAGCAATGCTATGGTTGGCTATTAAAAAGTTATTTATAGCAGCTGACCTTCGAATCGGCATTTCGCAAAACTGGCGAGTAAATACCGTTGAAGAAAAGGTTCTCTCAATATTATAGTACATTTTAATAACTTAGCATATTGTGCAATAACAATTTGTTTACAATTCGAAACTTCAAACTTTAATCAAAAATGTAATTTAAGTAATATATTAAAATAAAATAAAGCATTTGTTTCATTAACTTAGCATTGTAGATTTGAATCGAAAAGCAGATACAAAATAAGCAGCGACAAAATTTTTGTTTGCTTTTCTTTTCTATGGCATAGAAAACAAAATTCGCAACCAAACATGTTTAGAAGCTTAAAGTAAAGAGTGTTTCCAACAGTTTAAAGAAAAACAACGCTTAAGTACAAATGCGGCTTTAAATATGAGAAAAAGTCCATTTAAAAACTCAACTGACCTTTATGTGCAATTACTAATAGTACGTATCGAATAAAGGAGGAAACGACGAAAAGAAAAATTATTCCCCAGACACGAATATTAAACCTGAAAGAAAGCTTACACTTGAAAAGAAACTAAAGAACTTTATCTAATATTTACATTAGTGATACCTACCCCTTTCACTGCATGTAACAGCCAATTAACTTCCGTAAATACACGATCATTCTGCATTCAGGAAACTCGTATTGATAGGAAGACCACATTAAAATGATCTCAAAAACAGCAATTCCGAGGAAAATGAACCGTTAGAAATTAAATCTTGATTTGTTACGTTATAAGATTTTCGTACATCAAGATAAATTTAAAAATAGAGGTAACAAATAAGCACCTTTTTGTTTTAACCCATATGTATCCCAATTAATAAATATATTTAAAAAACATTTTCTTGAAAAATAACAGAAAAATAAAAGTGCAATTTGGAGGGATGACTAAATAGATCAGGGTAAAACATCGTGTTTCATTTAGATCATGAAACTACGCCGAAAATTGATATAAATATTTCAAACATTCAATTTTACATTCTATTTGCATAAGTACTAAACATTTAGCGTTAAGCTATTTCAATCATAATTTTAATAAATTGAAACCAAACTTAAAATTTCGTTTATTACATTCGCTAATATCTGAACTGATATTCGTGCTTTTTCGAGAAATAAAATTGATGATTTATAAAAATCCAGTCGATCCGTAGAAAAGCTTTGACGTAATGGAGAAATCCTTCAGAAGAGCTATTCTATTCATTGCATGGATGACATTACCAGTCCTGGAACAGGATTAATGTGCAGACAAATAAACAAAACCTCGATGGAAAACTAGCTTAAACTCTATTTAAAATGAGTCACCATTTCATAAAAAGATTACGATAGTCAACTATGGGAAAGTATGCGAGTACAGTACGTAAAGTGACATCAATAAAAGGGGGGTATTTCAATTAACGTCACACTGGAGCAACACAATGGGGTATTGGTGACGGTCCGGGATCAATCCCAAAGCATCAATAAAAGAAACGTTCATATGGTGTTAGAAAAGGGTTGGATTGAAAAATTATCATCGTTCGTGTGGTAAACATTCACATCTACAAAAATGGAATAACGTTCCTTAATCGTGAGCACAAGAAACAAGATTGGATTTTGTTTCAGTAACGTGCCACTCCCAAATCTGGGGGCGCCTGAACACATGGCTGCAGAAAGATAAAAACACCTGCACAAACAAATGCTTTTTTACAAGCTGATTACTGATTTCCAGAGCATCCCAGAACGAACTATTTAAAAGGAGTATTGCAAATGAAGCGGCTTATTAGGCGGCGGGGTGGTTAGCCAACCCACGTGAAACCACAAAGTCTGACACAGAACAGGTTTCAGCCTACGCTGTTCGAGCCCTATAAGGAGAAACTAAACAGCAGACAGCGAGAAAGTAAAAAAACCTCCGCGTCTGTATTTTGTACGGAAGCTCCTAGCAATCACCCATCTGATACTTCAGAAAGTCGGGAGGCTGAGGGGGTTCGATATGAAAACAAGTTATTTTCACCAAAGTATTCAATCAATTGGCTGTAATGCAAATGGAAAACAAATGGTAGACAAGCAATTTGTCTCCAATACGAAAACAAAAATAACTGGCTCTGAGTGCGTCATTCGATTATCAATAATTGGAAAGAATTTCTCTCGAGATTTCCATACAAAATTATCACTAGTGAAAATACAAGGTTACGATTGCACACCCTTCCGCTCATTATGAGATTGAGAGGAATTCACATAAAATCAGGCAGAATGGCCTACAAGTGCGCAATTTCAAACAGAAAAACCGATTCCCTGAAATGGACATTCTCCGGCATCAATGGAATTGGGAAAAGATGGATTTATTATTAAATTGGATCCCGAATTTATTTATCATTCAAAAATTTATCTGTCAAGTACTCAATTCACTTCATTTCAAAACGCGTCATTCAATTAAAATATTTTCTTTTTAATATTTTGTGGGAGGTGGTTGAACTGAAGCAACACAACGAGCTATTGGCAACGATTCGGGAATCATCCCGAAGGAAAGGATCCGAGGACACCTCGTCATATTGAACCAACCACGGTCAGATGACGAGGTAATTCCTGAGCTGGCAACCCACTCTCCAAACTTCCGTACCACGTCAACGTGAGGACATTCGAGGCCACGACAGATTGAACATGCACCAGCCCCCGCGTACACGACGGTCTTTGGTTGGATTGAGTTTCGAACTCGCAACTCTCAGGTTGCTAATCCGCTACTCTTCCAACCGGGCTACCGCCGCCTCAATATCTTGTGGGGTCCCCTGAGATTGATCGAGTTAAGCCCCATTATTTTGAAATCGTTGATGTTAAGAGTATGAAGGATTTTGTTACCTTCCTAATTAACATTCGTGTACACAATTCTATTGGGTTGATGCAAAAGCTCGTCCCGTTTTTGGCGCTAGATGGCATTGCATCGCAAAAACGAAGTGGTATCGTAAAGTTGAGAGGTTGTTCGAAAGGAATTTCAGCGAGTACTGGGGAAAAATTGTGTTATTGGGTTGTTTTCAATTTTGTTAAGCCTGAAAAATGGCAGAAATAGGAGCATTTTCGACATGTTTTTGCTTTTTTATTTCCGAAAGGACAAGAATGCTTCGCAGACGCAATAGAAAATATGTGTAGGGTGCGTTGACGATTCAACGTGGCGGTAGTGGTTCAGAAAGTTTCGTCATCAGTTCTGAAGCCCTCAGAGCTTCTATGATTATTCAAAGGTCATCGAACAGAACGGTACATACGATTTGGATTCAATGCAATTTTTAGTCAAAAAATTGTTTCAATTTTTGTCAAAAAAAGGGACGAATTTTTGCATCAACCTAATATTAAATGGATCCCGTGGCAAGTGAGCTCATTCCGTGAGGCTACATTTGATCCTTGTCTGAATATGGAGATACAGTATACTAAAGATCACCCTTCTCTTTTCACTTGAGATGAGCCCGTAGTAGCGTAGTGTGTTAAAATTAACAGGGATTTGTGGGCGCTGTAAAAAGGGAGACTCAAAACGACAGGCGCCAAAAATACCCCCGCACAACACAAGCAATGTATTTATTCTAAAGCATGCACGTGAGAATTTCCCGATTTGGGTAATGTTCCCTTAAATTTACTCAAGAACTTTGCCGAATTCAACGAACTGTTGCACTTTTATGTGTTGGAGGGTGTAACGTAGTGGGTCAAATAAAGCCAACACACGATTAAAATAGTCGTTTATTTTAACAAGAATTCGCACAATTAATCAGGGATTTGTGTCCCTTGGTTGTAGTAAAAAGGTAATTGGGATGGATCCACTCAAAGCGACCTGCACGCCAAAAAATACTCCACTTGTGTGTTCGAATCTCGTCCCTCCAGTTAAGAAAAGACCACCAGCTATTCTGCATAAACAGTTGAACACCTTTCCGCATAGCGCCAATGTGGTGCTTCCTTTGGAAGTATAACTTCAATTCCGATAACTCTTTCCCCACTAAATAACTTCTCTGAATTCCGATCACCCCTAAATGAGTCACGATAGGACCTCAAGTTATATCACTTCTTTTTAAGTACATTTTACCTCCTCTCTTGTTAATTGTTAAAGCTCTTTAAGAGTACAAATGATCACCTAAGGTTAGTAGGTGACTTGTCTATTTTTCGATTGCCCTATTGGTTTTGTACTAGCGATTTTACATTCTTTAGGTAGGTATTTAATTAACGTCGCACTGGAGCAACACAACGGGCTATTGGTGACGGTCCGGGATCCAACCCGAAGATCCGAGACCACGCAATTTTGAACCACGGTTAAATGACGAGGTCACACCTGAGCTGGCACTCGTCTCCAAACTTCCACACCACTCCAACGTGAGGACATTTAAGGCCACGAGATTAAACGTGCACCAGCCCCCTTTGTACGACGGTCTTTGGTTGGATTCGAACTCGCAACCCTCCGGTTTCTGATCCGTTACTCCTCCAACTTGGCTACCGCGGCCCCTTTCACGCCCCTAGATCTATATTTTAATTTAAAACCCTTATATAATATTGGGGCCGCGGTAGCCCGGTAGGAAGAGTAACGGATTAGCAACCGGAGGGTTGCGAGTTTGAATCCAACGAAAGACCGTCGTGTACAAAGGGGGCTGGTGCACGTCAAAACTGTCGTGGCCTCAAATGTCCTCACATTGGCGTGGTGGGAATTTTGGAGTGGGGTACCAGCTCAGGAGTGACCTCGTCATCTGACCGTGGTTCAAAATTAAATGTTGTCCTCGGATGGTTGGACCGTCGCCAATAACCCGTTGTGTTGTTCCAGTGCGATGTTCATTCAATACCCACCTTATGTCATATTCTTTATTTTAAATTCTTTCCTGGTGTGCTTTGCAGAGGGTGCTCCGAAAGAGGCAGTAAATATTGTAAAAGAGGCCCTTATAAAATCATCTGGACGCGAAGGGGAGATTAACGACCAGTGCAGGTGCTGACTCAAAGCCGTTAGTATGGACAAACGCCGTTTATCTAAAATTCCCAGTAATAAATTAGTCAGCAAAATATTTAAGTACCTTAGTTTTTGACATTGAAAGGGTATATAGAGCGAAAAGAACAAGGACATAATGTTTGCAGAATATTTTGGTAAAATAATAAGCAAAAAGTATTTCGGTTCTTCACTTTTGATTCAATTAGCATAAAATCAAGTGCTCAAGAATATTTACGAAATTCCAATGTTCGGCGATGAAAAATGAATATGGCTCGATTAGGAAATTCTGCCAAAACACAATAGGTTTGAAATTGTAAGTACGCTAGCTTGTACATTTAGTTGTATAACTTTTTCCCGTGACGTGTTTTTTTTCTTTAATCAATCATTAAATTTCAAAAAAAATTTCAAGTATTTCTTTATCAGAAAATATTAACTTCATAGCAGTCTAAAACGTCGATGCCAGCTTTAAAATTAAAGCTCTCACACATACTTATTTATAAAAGTTTACAAAGGGCAAACCCCATCGTACTAACCCCAACCTTTTTCCGGATGAAAACATATTGAGTTTTATGAATAAAGTAGATTTAAATAGACAGAGGGAGTTTCTAAGAAAGTATCTCCACCCGCAATCTATCTAGATCCTGCGACCTACATTATGCTCAGGAAATTTCAGTCTAAATAAAAGAAATGAGCTGCATTTGAACTGCGTCTTCGGGAAAACGAAATCGTTGCACCCAAAGCACATGGTATCACCCTTTGCATATCCGTCATCTGACTCTGGACCGACAAAATCAGCTCCATAAGCCACACAAATTCGGTCACTCTCAGGTTTGAAAAATAAAAGAGCAACCTTTCCGAAAAAATTCAGTTGTACATTTATTTAACCCCGTGATTTGTGAGATAATTTATTTCCCGAAAATAAAACTTGAATGCGCGTGAATAAAATGTATCTAATTTCATTAAAAAAATACAAGAATGGTGAATGACAAGAAAAGTTACCAAAGGAAATGCACACAAAAGCTTCATCTGTATACAAAGAGCTTCCTATCTTATTTCGTGCACATGCATTAGTTGTCGGAGACATCGGAACCTCCACAGGAAATCAGTCTCAAATGTAGGTCCAGGGTCAGATGATGGATATGCAAATGGTGATACCATGTGCTTTAGCTGCAACGATTTCGTTTTCCAGAAGACACAGTTCAAATGCAGCTCATTTCTTTTATTTAGACTGATATTTCCTATGCGTTCATAGTTTTAAGAGAAAAACAGAAAGTTAAGTTGAAAATATTCTTTCCACAAATACAGAAGCAGCAGTGATGGTTGGTTAGGTTTTATGGCGCAAGGGCCATGCTGACAGATATACAAGACAGACAATGGACATACACACAAGGAAAGTCTTACTGATACAGAAGAGAGAAATACACTCAGGGAAGAATCGAACCTGCGCCGCCTACAACTCGCAGGTTGCTAACGCAGTAGTCATACCCACTAAGCCACGACCACTAGCAGTGGTGGTAAGATGGATTTATGAATGTCTTGTCTTCTGCACAAACCCTAAAATATAAATGAGTTCCCCATTCCTAAGGAGATATCAAGGATACAATGTTTTCAGAGGAAAACAAAAACATCTGCTTTTCTTTTGAATTCTCATAATTAGAGGCGTGATACTAGCTGAATATTTTGCTTTCGTAAATATCGAGAGGTTCTTTCTATTTAAACTCAGTTGATTTTCTTCAGGACGGTTTATTAAGTAAGCTTAAAGTTAGTAATAGTTTGGAACTTACTGAAAACAAATGTTAAACAATGCTGATTCCCTCAAGTAAAGGCATAGGTTCAAGTCTATCCACAGAGAGTAAGTCAAAATTAACCAAATTTACTTCGTGTAATGTGAACTGGCCTCATATGTATAAAACTCCGCTGATGAACAGATTTGACACTCGTTTTCAGTGAGTCAAGAGAAATATTTGTTCGTCAGTTGTCAGTCAACGCAAAACGTTCGCCAATTCCTAGGGGCCCGAACCCTTTGTTCCCCTAAATGGGAGAGGTAAATACTTCCAATGAGAAACCAAAAGGTGTTAAAAATTACACAAAGCATGCCCTAGAAGCCCAGAAGTTTTAGTGTCCAAATAACTCCTTTGAAACACTTTAAAATGTTTATATGGCTCAGAATTTCAAAACCGGAATACAAAAATGCAAATAATACGAATAACTAAATATGCAGTGATTCAATTTCTCTTAATAGGTTGCTTATCATAAGTTCGAGGGATTCCTTGGGTCCTAAAATTTTTATGATTGGGGACTGGAACCACTCCAAGGATAAATATATCAATATTATTGGTAGTGATTTATATAAACAAAGTAATTCCGAAACACTTAATTATGAAGCAAGTGGTGTTTTACTTAGGCATCCAATAATTTCTCCAAGTTGATGGCCACTGCATCCCATTCAATACAATCATCTCTCGAGTTTCTTCAAAGGAAGCCAGTTATTTTCAATTAAAAAGAGGGCTGTTCTTGGAATGTTACTGAGTAGGGGCAATTTTTAAAACTTAATTGTATAAAATAACATGCATTCTATCCCAGGTTTAACATTATTAAACTTTAATTAGGGAAAACAAGGTAACTAAAAGTTTGATTTAAATCATGATTTTTTAATAAAAATAATTTGATTTGAATCGTGATTTCAATCAAATTGATTTAAATCCCTGGATTAGAGATCCGAGGGTTTCGGTTCCATCATAACTATTTTCCAAACCGTTTCAACTTGCGCTCGGAGGTAGTACTAATGATCATTGACATAAAAACTAACATTTCAAGTAAGGTAAGTTTTCCAGATGTGAAGCACAAATATTACACTTGAACTCATCGTCCCTTCCATGAGTCGGAAGCCAATGCGTAGGTGGCAATCTAGGTTATTCCAGACAAATGCAATGTTTCGACAAGGACTCGACAACCCAGAATTCGACAAGCACTATGAGCCAACGCTCATGCAAAGAGCTCATTAAAGTAGCATGTGCGTGAACAGATTATTCACCCGCAATCAATCGCCATTCATTTCTATTATTTGACCCCTTACACGATCCTTGAAGAAAACAAGAGGACAAATTCCATATGACGCGACGTGGAAAAGGACGAGGCGTTGTCTGTTTCACAGACCTTCACCCTGACTCAGCACAGAAACATAAAGTTGAATGGGCCCACGTGGGCTACCTACGCGAACCACCTTCGGATCAACCCACAACTTCACATATCTCTTCCCGGCCACTGATAAACGGTTTCGATTCTCCCCATCCTACCTTACTCTTTTCACTTTTTCCAATGCATTCCATTGAAACATTACTTGATCATAAAAACCAACCTTCCATCAATTGAAAGAATTTTCAACACATTTTGTAATAAACTACAGGATAATAGGTCACTGAGGAAGCGGCTACGTTCGCCATATGGTCACTTTGCTGCTAAGGCCAGGTCCTACGGCTTAGAAAATAGATTTCAAACATCCGAATAGGAAATCGAACCCAGTCTGTTCAAACGGAACCCTCACCAGCTCGGCTATCGAGGGATTGGTAGCTCTTGACCTCAGGTTGGTTTTGGAGTTTTATGGCGCAAAGACCATATTTGACCATGCTGCGCCAGACAAGTAATAAAAGTTACAGAAGAGAGAAATACACCCAGGGAGGAATATACCTGACACGAATGGAACCGCCTACAACTCGAAGGTTGCTAGCGCAGTGGGCATACCCACTGTGAGGCACGACTTGAGAATCAAACTCTTAGAATTGATCTCAGGATTCCAGTTAATGATTCTAAGAGACGAGCTATTGAAAATATTTGATAAGTTTCGACAACACGAGACTCCCGAATACAATTTGGTAGAGCTTTTGCTCGACCACATTTGAGTAATTTACAAAATTAATTTATAAATACCTATTTACTAACTGCCTTTTACAGCATTATCTGACAAAGCACATTTTTTCTATACAGCTGTTTAAAGACCCATTATTGCTTTTTAGGTCAAAATTATAAGAATTTGGAGTGTTCTATACAGATTTTATGTACTCAGCATTTCATGTCAGTAGGTTGGTATTTAATTAACGTCGCACTGGAGCAACACAGCGGGCTATAACTATTATTATTTGGGAACAAACCCAAAGGGAAAGATCCGATTACAACACCAAGTAATTTTGAATCACGGCCATACCTGAGCTGACACCCCACTCTCCAAACATCTACACCATGACGACATTTGAGGTCAAAACAGAGTTAACGTGCACCAGCCCCCATGTACAGGATGGTCTTTGGTTGGATTCGAACTCGCAACCCTCCGGTTGCTAATACGTTACTCTTCCGGTCGAGCGGCCCTAAAAATAAGAACTTTGAGTGTTGTCCATAGAATATTAAGTCCCCAGCATTTCATGCCAGTTTCTGCTCTAAGCCGACGCTATTTCTGATTCCTCGGAACAAACGGGATACTTTCTTATACGGGGTTTTAATCAATACGTCAGGGGATCATTTTCGGTCAAACTAGTTGAAGATCTTTAATTTACGTATTCATCTACCAACAGATATGTACCCCAAATATTCGCTGCCAACAATTGCAAAAAAAGTAATGGATTCCTTTTGATTTCCGGGTCCATACGTTTTAAAAAGCAATTAAAACTTCTTTCATAAAATGGAACCCTTTCATAAAGATTCGTGCTACATTAACATGTGTACTTATTTTTAAGTTCGGTAAAAAATAAGCGCACCCAAGGCAGGGGGGGGGGTATTTCAATTAACGTCACACTGGAGCAACACAACGGGCTATTGGTGACGGTCCGGGATCAATCCCAAAGGGAAAGATCCGAGGACAACACCACGTAATTTTGAACCACGGTCAGATGACGAGGCAACACCTGAGCTGGCACCCCACTCTTCAAACTTCCACACCACGCCAACGTGAAGCGCACCCAAGGCAGAAAAAGCGATATCAATCTTGACATGAAAGGGATTTGAGAAATGCTCAATGAAATTTTAATTTGATATTTTGACTCATTCAAATAACTATCTTATTTAGGAGATTGTTTTAAGATTAATTCCCCATAAGATTGTCCAAGACCCCCATGAGGGGAGGCAAATGAAATAATTTTTTGTACTGAAATGTGCATAAAACTAACCTTAGGTTTTGGAAGACCTATCACCTCGTAAGGCCACACAAATGTTCCGGAATGAGGGTTCCAAACAATTTCGGATTGTTTGAAGTGCTTAATACTTGAATGGTCATTAGAATTTTTCAAAATTTGAAGAGGCTTATCATTAGAATTGCTTATTGCAAGAAGCCCTTTAAATGTATTTTGCACACCACAAAGACTATTTCATTTTTTGGAGGATGTGGACTCCCTTATGTTTCACTGCCAATCTAGAGCACTTCTTTTGGCATCTTATGAGAATACTTATATACACTGTTTGTGAAAATTGCAACACTATGAAAGAATCATCAAAAATAAATGAAATTTATTCCACGTATTACCTATAGTGGTTTAAACAAACGATCAAATTTACAGAGCAATAAAACAAAAATAATGCCGAAAATCAATATCTTGTGCAGCCGCCACGCGCAGCGATGAGTCTGTACACGTCGTGGCATCGAATCATACAGATTCTGAATGTCATGTTGAGGAATGGCATTCCAGATGGCCTCTATCTGATGCCAAAGTTCAGCCGTACTCTGCCCGACGAGCAGCACGAGCGAGTCGCCGTCCGATGTAATCCCAGACATGCTCAATGGGCGACATATCCGGGGAACGTGCAGGTCATGGAAGAAGCGGAACCTGTCGTGCACTGAAGAAGGCTTGTACATTCCGAGCAACATGTGGACTGGCATTGTCTTGCTGAAATACAGCTCCGGGAATGCGTTGCAGAAAGGGCAGGATCTCGGACTCCACAACTTACCTGATGTAACGCACGAGAGGACGCTGTACGGTCCGTCACAGCCATGCGGATGAGGTGTCTGTCGTCCCATGGTGACGTCACATTGCGTGGCCCACTGCCGGGGTTTCGACTTGTCCGATTCTCCATGGTCCATCTCTTCCACATACGCATCACTGTTGTGACATTACGCCCCGTGCGAGTGGCGATTTCCCGATACGAAAGTCCACCCTCACGGAGGCCGATCATGCGGCCCCGTTCGAACTCCGGTAGTTGCTCGTATGGCACTCTGCGTTTTTGGCGAGACGTATTGACTTCTAATCAATCATTTACAGCAGTCAAACGACGATACACACATTTTAACGCACCTTTACAGTGCTTTTTATACACGGCTCACTTGGAAGTTTAGAGGGTGTTTCTCGGCCCACACGTGCGTGATCGCTTTGTAATTCTAATCATTTGCATATCCTAACTTGCTTTGCATTTCCTGCATGATTCCTTCATGGTGTTGCAATTTTCACAAACAGTA
The DNA here is from genome assembly GCA_933210815.1 of Meta bourneti. Taxonomy (NCBI): domain Eukaryota; kingdom Metazoa; phylum Arthropoda; class Arachnida; order Araneae; family Tetragnathidae; genus Meta; species Meta bourneti. The sequence continues at coordinate 6,077,030 of OW119934.1, read as the reverse complement.
GTGTATCTTAATTTACCTATAAGCAGAACTTTCCGAATTCAAAGAGGTCTCTGAAAGGGTAAAAATGTTTTCATTCTGTTACATACTGAGTTCTCGGGGTACACATTTTTATTTCATGAGGTACTGGTATTGAGGTGTATGTGAGGGGTCTGTACAAGACACGGCTTCCAAAATCATCTCCCTCCAGGAGACATTTCCAGGTCTACATCCAAAAAAGTGCATACCTATGATTTTCGAAAAGTGCACAGCATTGTAATCCGGATCAACAGATGCGTTTGATCCGAGTATAACAATTTTGAACAGGCATAAGTCTTACATCGATCACAAACATGGAAGTGGTGAAGTTTTTCTCACTGCTGTTTAATGTGTATCAGACGAACCTTCACCAATAAATAATAGACCCAATTAGCTGAATTCGGTTGAGTTACTCTGTATGATCTTCAAACAGCTCTGTATCTCGGTTAGATAATGTAAAATGCAGTGTAGCGGCATCACGTTGAAAACATAGGACGTCATCGAATACAGGATGTTAAAAGCTGAGTTAATTTTTGACGCAACTGTGGTTATAGATTCGATTTCAAATGTGCGCTTTCTCTCGCACTGCATTGTCAGACTATGCGGACCCCATGTCAACCTGACGCACATTTGTCTTGGATTCCTGTGTCCAATTGGTTAGTGGTGTTCATCTTGAACCCCTAACACCACCCAACCCTCTTGTTTGAAGATTGATAGATTACGATAATTGTTGTTGCTAAGTTGGAATAACAGTTCTGTTAACAATACGTAACTAATACTGGTAGTTAACATCTAACACAACGGGCTAAACACACGGTCCCAAGGGAAAGATCCCAGGATTACAACGTAATTCTGAACCAGGCAGATGAAGCAACACCTGAGCTGGCACCCCACTCTACTAACTTCCACTCCACGCTAACGTTAGGACATTTGAGGCATTTTTGTGAAATAATACACTGCTTTCCAAAAGTTAAGCACGCGACAGTTAATTCGACATAACTGGAAAAGTTAAACATTGAGTGAAAATTTCACATGAAGGTAAGTAATTTGGTTATAGATGCATGACTAAAAAATTATAGTAAACAAAATGTATTTAGGTATGTTTTTAATAATTTATGTAAGTACAACACATTTTGCACATTGAAAAAAAATTGTAAACTGTTCAAACAAATAAAACATACTTTAATAAGGAATGTGACCTCCCTGGACCTTCATACAAGCTCCGCAACAACGTTCCATACCTTCAATTAGGTGGTCAAGGGCACCAGATGGCAATAACTGCCATTCCTCTAATAAGGCAGTTTCCAGCTCTGAAATTAGTTGGAGGGGTACACGGGCAGAGACAGCACGTCCAAGAGCATTCCAAAGATTTTCGATGGGGTTGAGGAGGGGCGAATATGGTGCCCACTCCATGCGAGCAATGCCTTCACTCTCAAGAAATTCATCCAACAGATTTGCTCTATGTGGACGTGCACTGTATGCTGCAGCATGCAGTCTCACAATGGTGTCATGGATTTTATCTCGATCTTTCAGCCGTCACCTCCAGATCAAAGAAAATCCACCCCATCTCACTACACTGGCAGTACTACAGGCGTGGTGTTCAAAGATATTACTGGGCTTATTCCGTGTTCTGTCCAGATCCTCACAAGCCTATTACCGGAATCCAGGGCAAATCTTGACTCATCCGTGAACAGTACTTTGGACCACTCCGCTGCTTTCCAATTCGCTTGCTCGAGACACCATTTCAATCGTGCTCAATTTGACGCTTAAAGGAACACAAACTCGTGGTACCCGGGCATAAAGTCCTTCCATATGTAGTCTTCACCGCACAGTAGTGGCAGATATTGACCTTCCAGTTGTTGCAGTAACCATTGCTCTTAGAGTTGACGTGGTCACTTGCTGATTGCCCCGTTTCGCCAATAAAACCATATACTCATCAGAGCGTGTGGTAACCCTTGGGCGACCAGGAACAGGTCTGACAGACAACTGATCCACTTGTTTGAAATTGTTTCCATAGACGAGAAATCATGGAGTGGTCAACACCAAAGAAAATAGCGACGTCTTTAATACTGTCCTGCTCAAGCCACCCCACAGCACCCCAGCGTTGAGAATCTTCCAGTCGTCTTCGAGCGATAATTGACCTTATCTAATCCACAAATAACCAGAATCATCTTTCAACATTTAAACTCATTTACTGAAAGGCTTTAAAAAGGTATCATCTTCAAACAATGCCTAATTTGCATATTTCTAGAGTAAATTCTGATTCTGCACATCATACGATATTTGCATATTCCCTTCTACAACCAGTGAGTTTCACTCGATGAAATTGAAGCATGAATTTCGAAGCTCAGAATTTGCATTGCATGCTTAACTTTTGGAAAGCATTGCATATTTGCCACTTGTAGCTTCTAAATTCTTGCGATTGAATTTCGATTAGAAGTGCTGAATCTTTCAACATTAATCTGAATTCTTTTAGTTTGAATCGTACATCACTTTTAGAGAATGTTGAAAGCTTATTTTTCATATTCGGGTATCAAAAGCATTTTTTATAATGAATCAACAAGTAGGAATTTACATCATTCCCCTTTCTTTCAATTCTCCCATCACAATCCGTAGAAGTTGTGGCATCTTCTTTCACGGAACGAGAGGTTAATTTGGCTGACTCAATGTACAACTGGGAGACAAAAATGGTCAGTTAGTTGGTTGTTTTGGAGTTTTATGGCGCAAGGGCCATATTTTTAGCCAAGCTGCACCAAACACAAGAAAAGCGAAAGATATGAAAGGGGGAAAAGAGGAATTGGGGAACACACATAGCGGGATGAAAGCAAAAAAAGATCGCTTGGGTATCCCGGGAGAGAAAAAATAGAGCAAAGTTCACAGCTGACAAGGCATCGCAAACAAAAAAACTTGGGTAAGTTCCAGTAGTACACTTTATGGAAAAGTGAATGTGGATGGTTTTGGAAAAAGAAAACCAAACCTTCGTGCTGCCATCTAGTAATCATTAGATAAAAGATTGATAAAAAGAGATTAAGTTCGGAAAATTAAGTAACTGAAATTTTGATTTAAATTTCCAGTTATATTTCAGTAGTTTCGAAAAGGAACAAGTGAGAAATATTTCTAACAATGTCTTTTTCAATTCTTCCTGCGTAAATTCAAGACGCTCAATTGGACTCGAAAATAGGAATGCAATCAAGTGAAATCTAACATTCCATAAAAAGAACACTCGCACTTATGGGAGAAGCCATTCGAAAAAATGTTTCGGTGTTTCAACCACCTAAAAAATGTAGAGCGATAAACCATCCTTTCGTGCTTGTTTTTTGCTGTCATTTTTGGCTACATGAGACCAAATTACAGCTCGTCCAGTCTTCGGTAGACATTTCAAAACAAATGGTTTTGTAAACACTAACCGTTGATAAAGTTATGCATTAATAATGCATTTCCCGCGCAAGACCTGGTTTTTTTTTACGGAAATAGTAATCATACGATTATTCATTTAATTTGTTCAGTGTAGTCAAATTTTATTAAAGAACTCGTGAAGCTTTGGCTGAAGAGTCGATTTATTCGTATCCTAAGTAAACAAGAGATTACAAGTTACAGGAAATTGTATTGCGCTTTTGTAGCTGTTTTTAATCTTGGTCACAACACATTTTGCAATTATTTCTCGGTAAATTAGCTTCCAAATTAAAAGTGGTCAATTATCCAATGAAACTTAAGCATACAAGTTACATATTGTTCTGAGGGTTTTATAGCGAGCACAAGGCCCCACTATTATCAGATTAGATGCCAGGCCTCGAATGAAATGCAACTTTGAATTCCATACCTCATTGACAGACGTATAAAATTGTCTTGTTAAAGGCCCGTACGACTATATAATCTTTAAAACAATAAAAAATTGACAACGTTTTCTTCAAAGAAAACAGACTGTACGGTCCCAGTACAAAAAAAATTTCAAACTTCCCCGGGTACCAGACTGTAAATACGTTCATAGTAATAGGATGATGTTCTAGTGGGCGGGGAATGGAAAGTGGCGCAGGGGTTGCAAGTAAAATGGTTTTGGGCAAACTTCCATGTACCTTCGCCCCATTTTTTCCTACAATTTTCACGCCCCCATAGTATTTCGTAAAAAATTGCTTGGATAATGTTTAGTTAATAAAACAAAAGATTTTGCTAATATGTAGGTAGGTAATTAATGAGCGTCGCACTGGAGCAACACAACCGGCTATTTTTGCAAATATGAATAAGCTAATCTTGCTCTTATATATAAAACGAAAAAATTATTTATTTTAATACATTTCTTTTTTGTGTTCAAAGAAATCTTTGTTCTTAAAACAAAAAAGCACTATTTATATATATATAATGCGATATATACATATGTTGAGAATACACTTAGTTTTCATGAGAAATTTTACGTTCAAAACTATGAAATTCGTATTGAGAGTAATATTTACGATATTTCAGATACGAGGCATTATTTTCCAATGAAATATCTCAATAAAATATCGGTTGGTTGTTTTGAGGCTTTGTGGCTAGGGGTCATATTCGGCCAAACTAAAAATAACGTCAAATAAAAAATGTCGTGAAAGGGAAAAAAGAGGGATTGGAGAACAGAGTAGTAGGATGAAAGCAGAGAAAGATCACTTGGGTATCCCGGGAGAGCAAGCCTCGCAATATTGAAATAAACATTTCAAAAAAATAATTCAGATGTATATAGAGGGAAAAAAAAACAAGAGTTACAAAATTAATTATACCACTTCCAAAATACAGAGCTATAACTGGCACCTATTTTTACATACAAAGTACACTGACGAGCCAAAACATTACGACCATCCCCACATTTTTCAATGAACTCGTCTGGATGACGTTGAGGGCACGTGATTAAGTGAGAATGGTATTTAACTGCCGCTGGAGAAGGTAAGTAATCATTCTTGCACTTACTTTTGCGAGTGATGGGAAAGGCTGCTGATCTAAGCGAATTTGATAGAGGGCAGATCGTAATGGCCCGAAGACTCGGAACGAGTATCACCGAAACTGCACGACTGGTAGGGTGTTCACGATCTGCCGTTGTTAGTATTCATGCAAAGTGGATAAATGACGGTGACACCAGCAGTAGACGACAAGATGTTGGTCGTCCACGCGTCATCAAAGAAAAAGGACGTCGGAGACTGTCCCGCTTGGTAAAGCAAAATCGGCGCAAGACAGTGGCTCATCTGACAGCCCAATACAATGCAGGTCCAAGCGCAAGTGTTTCGGAACACACAGTTCAGCGGACACTGTTGGATATGGGACTGTGCAGCAGACGTCCCACTCGTGTGCCTCTGTTGACCAAGCGTCATCGTCAACTATGCCTACAGTGGGCCCGGGAACATCGAGACTCGACCATGGATGAGTGGAAGAGAGTTGCCTGGTCACATGAATCCCGATTTCTCATTCATGACGTCGATGGTCGTGTCAGGGTACGCCGTCTGCCAGGCGAACAGTTGCTCCCCTCTTGTACAGCAGGTCATATACAGGCTGGTGGTGGCGGTATTATGCTTTGGGGGACATTCTCATGGGCGACTCTGGGACCCGTAGTTGTGGTAGAACAGACCATGAACGCTGCGAACTATCTGAACATCATTGAGGATCAGTTGCACCCTTACATGGCGTCTGTCTTCCCAACTGAAAATGGAACTTCCAGCAGGACAAAGCCCCATGTCACAAGGCTCGGATTGTGTTGGAGTGGTTCGAGGAGCATACTGATGAATTCCACTTAATGTCCTGGCTACCTAACTCGCCGGTAATAATCCGATAGATCACATTTGGGATGTCATGGAGCGGCAGCTCAGAGCTCAAACACCACCGTGTCCGAATATCTCGACTTTGCGTGACCGCTGCTTAGACATTTGGTACAACCTGTCTCCAGTCATGTACCAAGAACTTGTGGCATCTATGCCGAGGCGAGTTGCAGCTGTTTTGCAGGCCAAAGGAGGCGCAACGCTTTATAGAGTAAATGGTCATAATGTTTTGGCTCTTCAGTGTATATCAAGAACCACTGATCCCTGTACATTAGATAATATTTTGATTTAATTTTAAGTTTATTGAATTTTTTTCTTAAAATATCAAATCAAAATACGCGATCGAACAGACTTTAGTTTTAAAACGAAATTTAGTTATTAAATTGTCGAAAGGAAGGCGAATTTTCTCGGAATTCCTTCCTTGATTAGACAAAGGTATGACTGCAGTCACAAAATCCTTCACAAATATCGAAAACTAGGATAAATTCCGAATATTAGGTTATTCAGAATTAGAGCATAAAAAAACATCAATAGAGCTAAGAACAAGAATTTGGAAGAACATTTTTTCCTATGCGAACTCGCACGCTTCGCTATTTTGCAAGATCAAATGTTCTATAAAATGTCAAAACGCATCTGTAAAGTCGTCAGTGCCACGCGAATGGGACAAGTGCTAAAAGATCCAATTATCGGAATTTCAGACAAACTAGTTATGTACTCTCAGTCAGTTTCTCTGTGGGCGAAAAAGTGAACAAATATTTATTACATGGGTCAAATACATACACATATGTAGTATCTATATTTCAGTTTGATAAATCAAGCTAACTTTGAAAGCATCTAAGACAGGGGATGTTGAACGTCAACATCGTAATGGCTGTCCTACAATAGTGAATGACCAACATATAGCTAATGTGGAGCGATATCTACAGTGAATCCCACTTGTAGTCTAGAGCAGTGGTGCGCAAACCGTGGGTCGCCACCCCTCTGGGGGTCGCTTGAAAATTTTTGTGGGTCGCCAAATATAAGGCTTCTAAAAATATATAAGGCTTCTAAAAATATAAGGCTTTTCTTCAACAAGTATCAGGTACCAGTAAAATAGTGAAATGAGACAATATTATTTATAAAAAAAACTATATTTTTTTACGAAAACAATTGTCTGCATTAGTATATAATACCTATACTTCGGCAACCGGCAGGCGAACAGAGTGATAAAAGATAATTGTCAATTTGAGATGCCCTTTACCTGCTCTCCGGTGGGATTCATATGCAACTTGGGTCGGTCTGACGTTTAGCAGTGGCCATCTGTACTACAGCTTTTTCAATCTAGGTGTTCACCCCTGCTATTTAGTCTTTATGCTGTGATCACAGCTAGGACCGTGCAGTTCTTTCCGTCTTTGCCTCAGTAGTTCGGTTTTGCTGCTTCATACGTTCATTCAAGTGCATTCTGTAATTCTGTTTATATACTGCTTTTGCTAATTTTAAGTAAAACTAAACAAAGCCTGCTTTTGCAGTTTAAGTGCGAGTACAAATTTAAGATCATAGTAATATGAATTTTGAAAAATAAACGCTAATTGTTATTTTTTAATATATATTTTACCTCTTAGGAGTAAGTAATGTTAAGCATAATTATATTAAATCACTATAATTAATTTTGTACTCGTTTTGTATTTTTTAAGTAAGCTCCAATATTTCTATGTTATGATTCACTGTAACCTCTGTATAATATAGATGTGTGCTCGACTGGCAACACCAGTTGAGATATTTACTTGCCTCGATTACCATGTGTAAATTTTTACTTTAGCGTTGTATTTTTTATTTTAAGGAGCGAGCATGAGAAATTGGTATAAAGAGATGTTTCTTTTATAATTAAGTTCTCTTTTCTTTAATTCTCGTCTGAATAAGCTACAAATAAACATGATTTATACAGAGTAATCCCGGACCTTATTTTCTTCCCACATGGTAGCCACGTTATTGAACAAACGCAAAGAAATGAAATATTATATATTTATAATTTTGTTTTAGTTTTAGTTCCCTCATGATGGATAAATGGCTAAAAATAGGTACCCAACGTTCAGAAAATGAAAAGAATGACAATACAAATGAGAATGATGGACCAACATCCAATGAAATTGAGAAAATATCAAGAGTTTATTAAATATGGATTTACATATTGCGTTGTTAATGGGAAAGAACATTCGTTGTGTGTTAATTGCAGGGATAAATTAGCAAATGAAAGTATGAAACCTGCTAAATTAAAAAGACATTTGGAAACCAAAGAAATAATTAGCAAATAAATCTGAAACATTTTTAAAAGACGAGCTGAAAGTATGAAAAATTAAAATGTATTTTTGAAAAAATATACAATTCCTGAGAAGGCTTTACGGGCATCCTAAGAAGTTTCATATTTAATAGGGGAAAATTTGAAACCACATACAATTGGTGTGAATCACTCATTCTTCCTTCAGCAATTAAAATGACATCAATTAAGCATGGAGAAAAATATGGTAACGATTTAAAAACGATACCATTATCAAGAGATACCGTTTCTCGCCGAATTTCCGCCATATTACGTAATATAGAATCAGTTCTGTTAAATCGATTACAAAACTCTCCTGTATTTGCTTTACAACGTGACGAAACTACTGGCATTTCTAAACTGTCTCAATTAATTGTTTATGAGAGTTATTTTTATGAAGACATATCAGAAGATTTTTTATGTTGTAAAAAATTGGAAGGAAAAACAAATGGAGAGAAAATATTTGAAATTATTAATAGATATTTTGAAACAAATGACCTTACAGGACACACTGTGTCGCGGTTTGCACTGATGGTGCTGCAGCATTAACAGGTAGTAATAAAGGACTAAGAGGGTTAATAAAGAAAATTGCTCCCCATATAGTATTCAACCACTGCATGATACATAGACAAGCCCTTGTCGCAAAAGATATTGATGTAGAATTGCACAAGATATTACAGGATGTTGTTATTGTAATTAATTACATTAAAAGCAACAGTGCCCTAAACAGTCGTCTCTTTTCAATACTGTTATGAGATGGGTTCTGTGTATGAGACATTATTACTACATACCGAAGTCAGATGGCTCTCACGCGGCAAAATACTGCGACGTATTTTCGATTTGAGAAACGAAGTTTACATTTCTTTGGTAGAAAAGAAACATATATTGACAAGTTCATTCATTAATGAAGATTGGCTTGGAAAACTCACATGGTTGACATTTTCGAAAAACTTAACGATTTGAATTTAAGTATACAGGGAGAGAATACAAACATTTTAACATCGAGCAGTAAAATTGAAGCTTTTAAGAATAAGCTGATACTTTGGCAAGAAGAATTGAACAAAAACAGACATGTTCCCGTGCTTTTCAGAATTTACTGAAGAAAATAATAGATTTCTTGATATTTAAAGACACCATTACCCGTCATAATAAAATTGGGAGAAAACTTTTCGAAAAGATTCGAAAAATTTTCAGATAATGAATTAGGATGGATACGTGATCCATTTTCGTTTGACATTTTTCAATCCAATCTCTTTAAATGAAAAAGAACAGTTAATTGATGTTTCAAGCGACGCGAAACACTGCGCATTCAATTTAAGTCTGACTTACCAAAAATTTTGGTTATCGATTGGAAACGAATATGCCGATTTGAAGAAAAAGGTAATTAATATTTTGATTCAGTTTGCATCGACCTACTTATGTGAAACAGGCTTTTCAAAATTAGTTGCCATTAAAACAAAATATCGATCTCGATTGGATCCAGAGGATGACTTACAGCTTGCGATTTCCAATACAGATCCGAACATAGAAGTAATAATGAGCTCTTTGCAAGCGCATACCTCACATTGAATTCTTATGTAATAAGTTTTTTTTAAAGTATTTTCCATTAAAAAAATATTTATACCCATATATGCATAAATAAAACCATTGCTTCATAAAATTACGTGTTTTATTCAAATCTCTAATAAAGCACAAACATAAGTGCAAATCCCAAAAAGAATTCAACTTTAACTAAGTTGATGATTAAAAAACATCTATTGTCTATCCAGGGGCCGCGACAAAATAGTACACAAAATTGGGGACCGGAAATGAAAATAGTTTGCGCACCACTGATGTACATTACACTACATATAAAATTAAGACTCTTGTGACAGTATTTTTCTTATTCCTGCAAAACATGCATGAAAGAAATTTTTAAATAGATGCACTTGATTTTGGATTAAGGATCAAGTTTGCCATATCGAAGTATGACCACTGAAATACAAACCAATTTTAAGCACAATCTTAGTCACTTATATAGATTAATTAATTGCAAAATACTACCACATTAACCAAACTCAATTCTGTTGCAAGCAAGTCATAATTTTGCTTTCACAGAATTAAAAAAACAAGTTAAAATTATGCAAAATTTTAAAACTTTATCAATCAAGAATCATTGAGAAATGTTTTATTTAAAAACTCTTACATAATTATAATACATACGGTTACTTCAGGTGATATATGCATTAAGTTGTAATTTTCAATCAAGTGCTTTATATGTAAAAAATACCCAAGTGCATTCTATGCAAATTTCACTCCAAAGATAATAAATTTCTTAATTTGATCACTTATGGACTACTCAGAACACAGAAAAATTTACAATTTGAACTTCTCAAGTCATTGTTAATGGTTTGGTTGCTGCTCTCAAAAACAGATGAGTTGAAAGGTATATTTGTCTTCTTCAGTACTAGCTGACAATTGTAAGAAATGAGTACTGGTGCATCAAAATGGATTTAAAATTATATTAAAGATATAACAGATGAGTGTGAAGCTGAAATAATCTAGTTAACTGAACTTTTGAAAAACTGACTAAGATATTATTTTTAATATAAACAAGATAGTTGTGAAATGAGATTGAGTTGATAATTTAAGTTCTTGTTTTCATAATATTAAGATCACGTTAAAGGTTGACCTCACTGTAATTAAAAGTTACAGCGAAGTAAATGTTTTTCAAAAGTGGTAGTAAAAAGCAGAACCAGTTTGGATAAACAAAACTGAATCAATCACCTTACTTTGATTAGTATTAAGTAAGAGCATCTGACATGAAGATAATTGTCAAGTCTTGTTAAACTCTTTGTAGCTGTATGTAAACTATGAAATTAAAAAGTGTATACTTGAAAATTTATTGGTAGATTTTGCTTGTCAAACAAAAGGAAAGAATTTTGGTAAGTTTTCAGCATAGTCAATTGTAAATTGCTTTACAGATCAACTGAAACTAGATTAATCAAATAAGAGACCATTTAATATTTGTTGTCAAAGAAAATAGGAAATTTCTCAATTGCCATTATTTTCCTTCCGCTGTTTCTAAGGTATTAACAATTTTTTAGTTATTTACCCAAGTCACTTTATCTTAGAGGGGCATTGAAAAATGTATATCCCACAAAGGGGCCTCACTGTTATTCAAGCTATGGGCCCTGCACTTTTAAATAGGCTACAATAATCCATAATTGAAGCGCACTAGTTATAAAACTTTGATTTAATCAGCTTAATAGCTAGCTTTGACAAGGGCATAATGCCTCATTTAAATTTAGACATTTGAGAGTCAAACTTAGTTTTGTTATCTAATTGTAAGCATTAATAATTATTGAATTTATATATAGAAGAGAATGACGCATTTCATTTTTATAAAGATCTTTTTGCTTTTAAGAATAATTGAAGTAAGATCAATACTGAAATAAAAAGTATAATTATTCTAAATTCCTAACTGATTAACTAAGTTGAAATCCATGGTTATAATAAATGGATTTGAGACATTAAATTCTTTAAGCGTATAATTTACCATAACTTCTGTAACTAAATTTACGGTTACTATTCAAGTACTTTTGTATAATGATGCCACGAGAAAACTTCATTAATGTTTACATTCATTAAAGAAACAAAAAACTTACATTCTTTTGTTCAAGCAAAATATCAAACTTAATTATTCAGAGAATACAAGAATTCATGCTACATTTATCACAGCAAAGGAATTTTATAACGCATAAAATATGAAACAATTAAATATTATAAAGTAGATAAGTAAATACAATGAATTGACTTCGTAGAATGACTGTATAAGCGTCTTTTTTACTGACACAAAAATATAATACTTATGAAGTACATGCTACACTAAAAAAGGTTTATGGAAACCTTCTTGATGAAAACTAATTTTTAATTCTTAGAAAAGGCTATTTTTTGCTTCATATGTGTATAATCAAATGTCAAGATGAGAGTTTCAGTTGATTTGGAATTTAATGCAAAAATACTAATTTCTGTTCAAATCAAGTCCAGTATACTTTTTAAAACAAAATTCTGCTGAATGAGTGGTATTGATAGATGTTTCTAATGTCTAAGCTAGATATTGTAGGACATTATTTTCATTAAGTAAAAATAAATAAGTAGGCATACAAAAGTTATTAAATTATTAGAGTTCAGATTGAGTTTTTCAAAGATGATATATTAAAAATACATAATATAAATTAATTTTGTAAACCATCACTAATAGAACAGAATTTAATGGAAATATGGCTATATTGTGCGAAGTATTTGTGATACTTAACAATATTATAATTTGGAAGTTTTCATGACACATACATTTAAGATAAATATGAAAATCAAGCAAGTGTACAAATACATGTACACTTGCATTGCGAGAATTTAAAGACCTTCAATCGGGTTTCATTTTCTTTAAAACAAAACATATTCAAAAAATAAAAATCACAAACTATAGAAAAACATTTATTTGCAGGATTTTTGAATATTGTTCATGATCAAACGTAGAAAATTCATATAAAATTAAAACAAAATTCATAACTTTTAAAATTTGCAATAAAAATATTGAAAAATGAAAATGAATTGCTGGTAAAGGAAAGTATTCATGAAATCCATTTTTCACTACTTCCAAGATTAAGCTCTTACAAGATACAAAACAGTAATATTTAAAAAGCAAAACATCTCTTTAAAATGCATTGTAAAACCATTGAAATTGTATTAAATTATTACATGAGTTTATATTTGTAAAGATTAATACATTTATTACAGAATTTAAACAAATTTATTCTTATTAAAAGAAAATTTGAGTGTTTGGCGATAATAATTAAATATATTTAAAATGCTGTTAGAAATAAAACGAAAGAGCAAATTTTTGAAATTTCATAAACAAATCTCAATTAAAATGTACAATTTTCCCTTTTCCTTTCAAATCAATTAAATTTCATCAGAGAAATGAAGGTGAGCAGAGATGAATAGTTACAAGATGGGCAAAAATGCACAAGTATTTGTCAATTTTTGCAACTCTATTGTAAGAATCTTGTTCTTATTTACTTTTAGTTTGTTATTTAACTCAGTAATAAATACAAGTAGTATCCATGTTTTTTAGATCGATTGTCCAAGATGTATTGAGCATTTATTAAAAAATTGTTTCAGATGTTCATTAAGTTCATTAATAAAAGTTCAATGTTTTAACGACACACAGCTTTGAACTGAAAGCATCAAATACAGCAATTTTAGCTAATCTTTTAAATTTAATATTATATTCTCACATTTTATAGGTATTTTATATATTGTATACAAAATTTTTCTTTGGCAATAGGAATCCAGATTTGTTTAAAGACAAGCGAGACTGAGGGACCAAAGATAATTATAAAAATTTTATTAGTCTGAAATATTGCTTTTAGCATTAAACATACTAAAAATTAACTTGGGTTAACTCAATTAATTTTTAATGGCTTCACTGTAAATCACATATTAGAAGACATATAATTAAATTATTATATTTTTCTGTTAAGATAATCTAGAATTGGCATTACAATTGGCGATCCTTTTAATGAATCCAATAGGACAGGAAAAGTTCTTAAAATTAAAAATTTGCTGCAAGGGAATCAAAATTTGTTCTGATATTATGGTGGAATTTCATGAAATTCCATAAAATCGAAGTTTGTTCGAGTTCTCAACAAAAACATTCAACATATTTTTCAATATACATCTTTGAAAAGAAAGAATATACAGATAGCAATTTGTTTAAGTAAAATAAAAGTATTAAAAATGATAAATTGTAATTTTCAATTGTAGCTAATCTTTTAATAAGAAATTGTACCTGGAAATGAAGAATAATCGTCCATATTAAACCCAATGTCAGTTTCGGGTTTCCATCCACAATATCTTCTGGGCGGATGTTTACTAATCTAATCTGAAATAAATCAAATTTTGAAAGGAATTACAGCTGGTTAAAATGTCTCAATTTGCTTTTTAACCTATATATTATATAAGCTATGTTATACAAATTGTTACTTTCAAATCAATAGCTCTTACACCAACAAATGAATTCAAAGTACTTTGAATTCATCATCTGTTCGTTCATCTCTGAACATAAATTTCTACATTTCAATCAAAATTAGACTAGTTAGTTTTACATATTTAGAAGATATGAGAGAAGAGGTAAGATATATGGCATCAGCCAAACCATCAAAGAATGTAAAGAGAAGTGTGATTCTCGGAAGTGAAGTGAGAAAATGAAGCTTAAGCATTAGATGTTCCATCTTTATTTCATAAGATTTTGCAGTTTTGTTTTTGTATTTAACACACAATGTCTAGCCAATTAGTACTTGGCATAATACATATGTGAAGTACTATTAAAGCTTAAAGAGTTTTCTAATAAAACTTTAGAGGTAAATTTAACTTTTTTTATCATTAATGTTATTTTTGAATACTTTCATTAATTTATAGTATAGTTATGTGAATATCATGATAAATTTAAAATATATGTGATCATTATGGTAATGTATATTGCATACATTCTATGGTCATTCCACTTAAGTCATCAAAATATGTTAGTCCCTTGTGTGGCAACTTATCGAGGTTTTACTGAATATTTATTCTTAACAAGAAAACATTTGTACCAACCCAACTCAGTATCTTATTTACTCAAACATAACAATATTTAACTACTTGCATACCCTTTGACCAGCCTATTTTCAAATTAAACTCTTAATAACCGAATTTCTTGCAATCAATATAGTAATTGCTATTAAAATTAATTAATTATAAAAGAGTTACAAAGAAACTAAAAGCATGCACAGGAACAGAAAATATTTAATTTATTTGAAAAAGTTTAGATAATTACCTGGATTGAATTTACCATGTCTGATTCCAAATTAGAACCCAGTTTTACATATTTTGAAGATATGAGAGAAGAGGTAAGATATATGGCATCAGCCAAACCATCAAAGAATGTAAAGAGAAATGTGATATTCTCTGAAGTGAAGTGAGAAAATGAAGCTAAAGCTTTAGATGTTCCATCTTTATTTCATAAGATTTTGCAGTTTTGTTTTTGTATTTAACACACAATGTCTAGCCAATTAGCATAAACACACACATGCAGGCATAAAAATCCAATAATTCAAACAATTTATATTAACTGAACACAATTTTCTATCTTCTCATATATACAAAATAAATTTATTTTCAAAATTTGTTTTGGTTAACATTCAATGTGTATAAATGTATTTATAGTAGTAAGGTTTATGTAATTTATAAAATGATAAATTAATTATGATAAAATGATATACTCACATTGCGATTTCTAAGAAAATCTAATGCTGTTTGAACATTTTGTAGTTGGTGGAAGCGCATTCTGCCTCTTTCTCGAGACTAAAAGTATAAAAGCATAACTGTCTAAAATATAATTAAAATATCTTGCAGACATATATTAAAAAGTTATGAGAATAGAACTATCAAAATGTTTTACATTTAACAATAGAGTTTTCCAGAGGAAACAAAATTATTTCACAGTAAAATTATCTCAAAATTTAAGATGCACTAAAAGTATACAAATATTTAAACGAGTGCTTTGGGAGAGAATGAGCATATTTTAAGATATAATACGAAACAATATTATTTGATGAATAAAATTAAGATTACTTAAAACATTATAATTATAGAAAGGGGACACTAAACATGAAAATAAAAGCAACTTTAAATGCAAACATAAATGAAATTTAGATTAAAAAAAGTGTAAAGATTTATTAAGCATCAATGCTAAAACTTTAAAAAATGAATAATTTCATGCTAAGATTTTTTTGCCACAAAATCACACAAAACAAAAATGTTTATTTGATCGTCTAAAAGAGGAGATATATCTTACCAAAAGTTCACCAGAAAGAACTTCTATCAGTGATATTAAGTTATGTCCATCACGTAAATCTTCAAACAAGTCTTCAACGTGGCGATTGACCTATCATAGAACAATCATTTAATATAATGATTTTAATATTATAATAACTTGAACAATATTAATGTGAATATCACTTGAAAGACTAGTTCCTGACTTATTCAGAAAAGAAAGACAGATATGGTAACATAAATTAAATAACTTTTTTCAAGGCATTTCATTTTAAGCTTATTTAAGCAGCATGTCATCTACATTGAAGACAACAAAAGCTAAAAATCTTCAAAATGAGGAAATTAGAGAAAAGGCACTGGAAGATTTTGATATTATACACACCTAAAAGATTCCATGTCAACAGATTATATAAAGTTAAAAACTGGACCTTTCCAACAAAATAAATTATATTTATTTCAGAAAAATGAAATGAAGAACAGAACAGGATGGTTTGGTTTGTCGCCCTACGATTATTTTTGCTACGCGAGGGTTAAGGAGAACAAGGAAAACTTAATGGATAAATATTTCGATGCAGATTCTTTTCAGATACAAATTAAATACTTCTATCATACAACACTCTTGCACCCATGCTATAATTCAAATCATGAATTTAATATTGGATGCAACCAACTATGAGAAAAAATACTAATTTAGTTATGTTGAGCTATCTAACATGACCAGACATATTGGTTACACCAGAACAGTTGTTTTTAAGACCAAAGTTCAGGCAACCTCACCCTCCTTAATTTCCATAAACAAGTCTCAGATTTTAGAAATAATCACATTCCTCCGAAAAATACATGCTGCCAAATTTAAAAACAAATTCAATCAGATCAGAATCAAACTCCAAGGCATAAAACCAAAGAAATCGGAATTAGGTTTTTTCGATGAACGGTTACTTTATACAAACAACTCAAAATGTAGCTAATAAAAGAGCAAAAGAAAGTATTTAAAATGAGTAAGTTAATTAAAAAGTTTTTGAAGAAATGCATGTTTTTGGCAGTTCTTTTAGTACATGTGAGATACGAGGTGGGTCAAGAATTTAATACAAGAAATGTAGTTTCACCTGTTTTTGACGGCATAACTATCATTCTTTTCTCCATCCCTAAGCAGGTTATCAAGTCACCGCTAGTACATTTGAAGTTGCAATTTTATCCTAGCCTCCCAAAGTTTGGGGAATTTGCCCCTTCCAGACTTTTTTAATGGGCCACGACTGCTACATTTGAAATTGCTGGTCAATTCATTTGTCACTGCAGTCACATTAACTAAAGCTATTTGACTATCATTTGAACAAAGACCATCATTCAATGATTTCTCATTTTCCTCTCAAGGGAGAAAAAAAGGGGGGTCCCTAGAAGTTGACTGATGAGTCGTTCAAAAATGGAAGTGTACATGACTGAGAACATTTTGAGCCCTTTAGACTATTACCTATTTGGGACCATCAATTGAAATCAAATTATCTCAATGGAACTATCAATTGAAATCAAATTGAATGAAGTGATGCATTTGAGATGAGGAAATGCGGGGGCCGATTCAATCCTTAAGTACACCGAAATCGTCTAATTTAATACAATTCTATAATCAGCTCTATATAAAAGGCTTCGTTTACTGCTTTGGCTCCTCAAACTACCTTTCAGTTGTCATGTAGTTAAGTACTGCCCCTACTAAAGCTCAAGATTTCAGATGAGGCCTCTTTTGAACTGTTTTAATATAGTTTCTTTTTAAGTATCATTTTTCTCTCATCACATTGAAGTTAACATTTGAATTTTTAAACGTTCAAAGTACAGTACTCTTACTAAAACACGTGTTTATATATCTGCTTATTTCCGTGAAAAGATTAAATACTATTCTTCATTCGCTGACATTAAACTTCATTGACAATTTATATTCTCATTTTAAAAGAAAGCGCGCCAATCAAGACGATACACAGAAAACTATTTAATATATGTGAATTAAGCGACTTTTGAGTAAAACTAAAGCCAATATCAGGTAATCAGGTAATAAATATTTTCTAAATGCATTCAGGAGTGCTCCTTAGTGTTCGCGTGGGCTCCATTTGAGGGCTTAAGGCCGGTCTAGCTGAAATTGCTTTCATTTCTGGACATTGTTTCATTGCTTTTCATTTGTTCCAATGTTGTGTGATATTTTTGTTTTGATTAAAAGTTTATAGTTGCGATTCAGATAATTACTGAGCACAAGCAGTGAAAATTGATAATACTGTCACACCATCTGCATTAAATACAAAACACATGAATAAAATTTAGCAAAGGAACGAAAGACAAGAGATAAGAGAATGCTTCTATACATAGCATAAAAATTAGGTATTAGTTTGACTTTATTTCAAATTAAATACTACATATAATTACACATTTTACAATCTCAATTTTATAAATTAACACATAAAATCTTTCATTTAATCTCTTATTTAAATTTTTGAAAAAGCATTTAATGCTTTTAACAAGATCTAAGACAATGAATGTTTGTTAATAATTTAAATCTTCATAAAAATATTAAGATTTATACTAGCAACTTTATAGATGAACAAATTTGGAAATGATTAAATAGAAAACTACAAAGTAGCTCAAAGATGAGTTCAGATAATGAAAGATAGGAGGATAAATTTCATAAAAAATTACTATACAGGGTGAGTCTAAATTGTTTTTACAAAATAAGAGGGGTGATAGTACCCATCCAGACGAGCAATAATTACCATGGAACATAGGGTCGCATTCCACTCTGAGAGGCAGAAAAGAGTAAAATTAGAATTTCAACATGAACTTACAACTGTGTTGGGAAAGCGAATGAACGATACCAAAAGTTGCACAATCTGATTTATTGATCAGAGAAAAACTCACAGCAAGCGAAGGAATGACTGGCGCACCCTCTCGAAGATTCCTGGTATTGTGTTAATTTTGTCTGCGGCAACACCGATTCTCGCTACGAGATCTTAAGCCGAGTCCACAGGCGTCTGGTACACTAAAGATTTCATGTGCCCCCAGATGAAAAAGTCCAGTGGGTTGAGGTCCGGTGAGCGAGGAGGCCAAGCCACAGGTCCGCCACGTCCGATCCATCGTGCGGGATATGTGGCATTCAAGAAGTGTCGGACAGTGCTGGAAAAGTGTGCTGACGTCAGAGGCGGTGACTTCTTAACTCTTTTCTGCCTCTCAGAGTGGAGTGTGACCCTATGTTCCATGGCAATTATTGCTCGTCTGGATGGGTACTATCACCCATCTTATTTTGTAAAAACAATTTAGATTCACCCTGTATTATCAATTTTAAACTTCATACATTTTCAAATTTTAAAATTTGAACGAACACATCAGAAATATTTTTGAAAAAAATCTACATAAAAATTTAGAAATGCATTTTTTTTTAATTATTTCCAACACCAATTAATGGAACACTTGTTCTATAAGAGGGTTAGAGCTGTAGAGAAAAAGCTTAGCAAGCAGGGAAGCAGAAACTTACACCAGGGGCACAACAAGCTCGACAGGAATAACAGACATATAAACATGTGTAAGTCTGAAAAACAAAAGGTTAGTTGGAATGGTTAGATATAAAGCAAAACTGAATTAAATTAATGGTTAGAAAGCAGAAAAATGTTATTAATATTTTTATCACAACTAATTATTAAATTATTTCACATAACATAATCTATAATTCTACAAATGAATAGGATTATAAAGAGATAAAGCTTTATTTCAAAAACGGTGGAGTAGCATCATCCCATATTGAAAAAAATAGTCGACTGGATCATGGAAACAGGGATGTTAAAAAAGTTATGTTTTTACACAAATCTTAGCGGACATCCGTTTCGATGTTTTTTCTTCGCGACTCTATGGGATCTCCTCGTCATCGCATACAGCGTTCATGACAGAGTATGGCTGGATCTTCCTGGTGTTGCTTCTGATTGATTAGTGCTGTTTGATATGCGCACTCGGTACCACCCCTAACCCTCTCTTTACTTGGATGTTAGCCTCTAGAGATGAGGAAAATTCCTATTTTACGATAACAGTATTACTAATTTCAAATAGTTATTTAAATTTTTTTTAACAGTTTAGTTAACAATAAGCTACTAACACTAACAGTTAGCTAATTTCAGTTATTGTTAGAGACGTTAATTTTAACAATTGGTTTCTGTAAATGATAATTATGCAAATTCTTCTCGATAAAAATGAGTTTGTTTTGCATTTTTTCTGGAAGAATATATATGTAAACCTCTTCACTTGTGGCTTCTAAATTCTTGTGACTGAATTTAGATTACAAGTGTAGAATCATTTAACATTTTAGGGACCTAAATGACCTTTCAGTCATCAATCTCAAAGTTGCGGGCAAAAAATACGTAGACATCTCTAACATGGCACGAGAGATTTCCTTCACTGACTAGATGTACAGATGCGGGAAAAAAATCGAACCGTTTCTTTCATTTACGCAATTTATAGTAGAACAAAATCAAACTCGGCAACCCCAGTTGTAAATGTCATTTTTAAATACATACACCGCTGGCCATCGAAAATGCAATACCATAAAGGAAGCATCCAATAGCCTTTGAAATTTCCACGATCATGGTTTGGTTTTTCGGGATTTTATGGCGCAAGGGCCATATTTGGCCATGCTGCGCCAGACACAAGACATACAATATCAAGTGATAGACATACACACAATGAAAATTTTACTGACACAGAAGAGAAATATACCCAGGGAGGAATGCACCTGACAGGAATCGAACCTGTGCCGCATACAACTTGAAGGTTGCTAGAGCAGTGGATATACCCACTGAGCCACGAAGGGAAGGATCCGAGATTATGGAAGGATATATAAATGATTAGCACTGCAGCATATGTGAAAAATCAATAACATCCCTTTCCGCAGAGAGCCGGTTTTAAGTATTGGAATCGTGTTTCCTTCGTTGTTCCTGTGAATAGGAAGCTTAATTATGCCTCATCTGTCAGTCATACGAGCATGTTTCTGAGATTTATCCTTACGAGATATCGAAGCTCGTGTTGGATGCAATCAAGTCAGTGTGCGAGTGTGGATTGGGGAATGAACGAACTGGCCAGCGTAAACGATTACAGCAGCTCGTCACACCACCGAAAGGGCTATTACGGATCGTACGGAGACATTAAGAACGCTAGCTCAAGAAGTGAGGTGTTGCACATGTGTCAGTGCGTACAATTCAACGCCGTCTGTAGCAGCGGGGAAATTATTCAAGGCGTCCATTGCAGCTAATACCCGATTACTCTACAAGCGTCTGCAATAGAACGCAGCACGAATAGAATTGCATCGTCTTTTCAGACGAATCTGTTGTCTACAGCACCACGATAGTCGCATCCGAGTCTGTCGACGAGACTAATTGACTTGCATTATGCATCGTCATACCGGTCCGCACCTGGATTTATGGTATGGGCCGCCATTGGATTCTACTCCCGCACCAACCTAGCATTGCAGATACACTCAACAGCCACCGCTACATCTGATGTTTGGGAGCCTGTTGTCCTCCCTATCTTCAGGGCTTGCCTGTGGCCAGTTTTCAACAGGATAATGCGCGACCGCAAGGAGCATGCAACGTACAATTCCTCAATGCACACGAGGATTCACTTCTATGGCCCACCCGTTCACCAGATCTGTCGGCCATCGAACATCTGGTCGATGATCGCATAACAACTGGAACACCAAACCACTCCGGGGCCATCGGGTTCCTTCACGATGGCCCAGACCACTCGCGGCTACGTCAGATGAACTTTGGCAATGCGTGGAAGCAGCATGGACAAACATACCTCAAACACATATCTCAAGCCTCTTTTTCAATGCCCAGACGTGTAGCAGAAATTATTGCCGCCGATCGCGGTTACACGAAATACTGATTTCGCGTAGCAGAAGTCAAAATTGTAATTTTAATTATTTCAAGCTGTAATTTTAATTATTTCACCCATGTGCCTCATGTTATTTGTATAACAAATACGGCTTTGATATCTCGTCCTTCTTGGTGTTGAGGGGCCTCGGTAGCCCAGTTGGAAGAGCAACGGATTAACCGGAGGGTTGCGAGTTCGAAACTCTGTCCAGCCAAAGACTGTCGTGTACACGGGACTGATGAACGTTAAATTAGTCGTGGCCTCAGATGTCCTCACGTTGGCGAGATGGTGAAATTTGGAGAGTGGGTTGCCAGCTCAGATGTTCTCTCGTCATCCGACCGTAGTTCAAAATTACGAAACGTTGTCTTTGGACCTTTCCCATTGATCTCGAATCGTTGCCAATAGCCCGTTGTGTTGCTCCAAGTGCGACGTTAATTAACTACCAACCAATCTTTTTGGTGTTGTCTTTTCGATGGCCAGCAGTGTATTTTATAAGCATAAATAATTTGTAGCAGTTTATTATATACCGCTAGACTCCATCACTTTTCTGTACCAAAATTCTCTACTCATGAAAGGTTTAGTTAATCCCCGTAACCATTAAGTAAACTGTTTCTGTACATAGAATTTAATTTCTATGCAATGAATTTTTCCAAGACAATTTTTTTAATGACAGGTGGGGGAGGAATAGAATGAATTTGTTGAGCAGAATATTAGAAAGCTTTTAATACAAATAATTTACATGAAGAGCATATAAATGATTCTTTAAGGCATTATAAACATCTTTCCAGTTAATTCTTGTTTTCAATTTATCTATACGAGCATAACTTTTATGTGATTCATACCCATAAGTTTCTTATAGGAATTCATTGATTGGGAAATAAGTTTATAAATACTATGCACTACACAAGACAACTATGATACTAAAGATTTTAAATACTCTAAAGCTGGTGTATAATAGCATCTAAAAATATAGTATAGCTAGGGATTCAGTATACCTAATACCTGGAGACTTGACATAAAATAACTTGCGCGATTGAAATAGCAGAGGCAACCGACAAAGGGAGCTTTTTACAACAGTATATATTGGAAGTTTCTATTCGCAAAGGATCTCACCAATATTGTTGTGAAAAAGTATTTTTCATAAAAAAAATTTGCACAAAAACACAAAATCACCTCTCTAGCCATCCCCCCTTGAAATCCATAAAGTTCTGTTTGGTTTCCATCTCGGAAATCCTTAAGGAGAGGAAATTTCAAATCTACGGAACATTTTTCTCCAGATCGATGTAATGCATGTCAACAATAATTTGCTTTTTTCAGTGTTTTTTTATTGGAGTTAATTAACCCCTTTGTGTAAAACGGGCTGCATGTGGTTCATATTCCTCACGGCAAACATAAAAGGAACTATTTATCTCGTTTTTAAAGGGAATATCGCTTTCATTAGAGTATTTTGTAGCTTAATTGAGCTACTTTATTTTTACAGCCCTTAAAGATAGGCCGAAAATTAAATCGAATTCGATACTTTGATTGCCCGCTACTTGTCATAAAAATGTGATGGTTTACCACAAAAGGATAGACGGAAATTTTTCTTCCGAGAACGTATTCCGACAACTATATCCATTTTAGTTTCCATGTGCAGGAAACGTCCCAAAAGATTAAAAACAAATTTTACTCAAAAACTAAACTTCAAAGCTATATTTTGTGTTTCAATGTTCTCAAAGTGAAATGTGTACGATGATGAGTTGCAATTCCTATTTAACACGCCAATGTTCAATTAAAATTTACGACTTTTTGAAAGTTAACTTAATCGCCGTATGCGTAATAAAATCGATAGAGAACTATTGAAAACAAAGAATGGCGCTATTTCACTCTTCATTTCTCACCTGTTTGGATTTCGAGAAAACAAAGAAAGGCCTTAAAGGATGATTTCAGTTTTGTTTCATTAGAATGTGTTCAAAATTAACAAAAACGTCAGTGGGAAAATACTGACCACCAGAATGACTATTCTCGTAATTTTCACTCAATATCGATTAGAAATGAATTTTGACGAAATTTAGTTTTAATATCGTATTTATTATTTTGGCATGTCGCTGTTGCAACAAGAGAGCTAATTAGACCAGGACCTACGACTAAAAATGGATTCCGAACCACTAAGAATATTCATGCCAAGTTGGTTGGTTTTGGGGTTTTATGACACAAGGGCCATATTTGGCCATGCTGCGCCAGACACGACATACAATATCAAGTAATAGACACACAATGAGTTTTACTGACACAGACGAGAGAAATACACCCAGGGAGGAATGCACCTGACACGAATCGAACCTGCACCGCCTACAACTCGAAGGTTGCTAGGGCAGTGGGCATACCCACTGCGCCACGACTGGGAGTCGAATTCACGGCTTATTGAACCAAAGGACAAGGCGATAACCACTCTGCTGCCAGGCCAAATGGTATTTAGAAAATTGAGTTGATTTTTTAATTGGAAGTCAAAAGCCGCTAGCTAACCCAATTGTTTTCTTTACTATAAAAGATTCATATAATTTGTAAATTGAAACTCATAATCTACGAACTATATCGGTGTTTGAATTTTTATCATTTTCATTCGAATAGAACTTTGTTAAACACTATCAAAATGAAAATTGTCTTTCTCGTGCTTTGCTTATACCTCATTTGATAGTCCACTTGTACAAGACCCTTTTGGAATCCTCCAACATTTTCATACTATATATGAAGTAACGCAAATTTGATACAAGTGTGTTTTATAGAAATCTAAACTCGTTAAGTACCTTTGTTAGAGCATTCTTCAGTATTTCATGACACTTTTCAAGCCTTTCGGTTATTTTTAAGCATTTGTTTATTTTTTATTTTACATATTTGGCTTTTTTAAATACAAGGGCATTTTGAAAGATGCATTGCAATTCTGGGCTAATAAAAAAATAAGCATATATGCATTTTTTAAAGGACATAGTTTTGTTACTTTCAGTTCAGCATAGAAATTGTAAAATGTTCAATTGTATTTTAAAGATTTTGTACATAACAGAGCACAATTATTGAAAACAAAATCTTACTAAGTTATTCTTGTGTTTATTATGCTCAGTTTCATGTATTGGTTAGTAAAATAAAGAATTTAAGTTCACAAAGCAAGTCGACAATCATCATTTTCAGATTATTTTTGCAATGTCATGTAATTCTTTGAATTAGTTTTACAAGGAAATAATTGAATCTTTTAGGTCACTTTTTGTTTTATAATGCATTTCTATAACGACAAAAATATTTACAAAATGGAAAAAATAACATCTTTTTAAAAATTCGAGAATTCCAAAAACTTGAGCTTGAACACATTTTGACTTGACTACGGCCCAAAACTTGGTAATTTCCGTTACAAAATAAACAAAATTTAAAATGCAACAATTGGTCACTTTAGCCCTAAGTCTTCATATTTGCCGAAGAAAAATTGAAAAGCCAGATTTTAATTAACCCCTGAACGTGAGTCGCCAAATCGAGCGATAAATATCACATTGAGGAATGCACACCATTTGCTCTTGCTTTCAGATTTCTGGTTTTTATTAATTGACGGTCACCAAACCGCAATGTGTCAAACCACGACAAAAAAAATTGATCTGCTTGTCTCGGTTCCCCACGGGGTCTGCATTTCAAGTCAAATTTTTATGGAATTATTTCGTGCTGCCATCTATCGACATCGTATGTAGTTGAAAACAAAAGTTATGTTGGGAACTGTTTTTTATTGAGTGCCGATCGAGCGATAGAATAACTGTTCCAAATCGGTATTATTTTTAATCCAAGTTAAGGAAATAAATAGTGGGGAAAACAATATTTCTATTTTTGTCGCTAAACCCCAAATTAATTTCTTTTACATTTATATGGGGGACGCTATTTTCAGTTACAAGTATTTGGTATGGTATTTTAATTAACGTCACATTGGAGCCCCCAACACAACGGGCTATTTACAAGTATTTGGATGAAACGATTATGATCTATACATATAGAAAATTCAAGTATCGAAATTATTTTGGAATACACATATGTGTGTGTGTGTGAAAAGGACTAGATTTAAATAGTCGCCTGTTGAAATTCTTCAGCAAAACTACATTTACAAAACATCTTTTTAACCATCTGCAAAGATGTCTCACCATAACCTCCGCTACACCATGACCCTTATGATCGTGAGGGTCTGGTAGGGTTACTGATTTTGCCTTTCAGTTTGAGACGCCGGCAAGCAGATAAGGGTTTTAGAAAAGGCTAGTTTTAATTTAGCTCGGAATTCCTCATATTTGAGTTTGCAGATCAGTTTTTTAGTTTGTTTCACATGCGTCAACAAAACTTTCCAAGACTCCATGTCGTCAATTAGAAAGTACTTATATTTTATTCATCACCCTGGACACGTTTTGCTTCTTCAATCTTGTGTGAAGTTAAAAACAGAATAGAATTTTCAAAAATTTATTTGCTCTCACATGACGTCACGATTGTGAGGTTTAGGGTTTTATTTGTGAACTACATAGAAATTAAATTTAGTACATTACTATCTAATTCTAAATCAATTACTAAATTATAGAATAGCAGAACAAATCTGCCCAATAGCGTAAGAGGAAAAACGTGAAGCATGAGAATAACTATACGAATTAGCAGTTATCGCATAGAAACGCAGCAAGATGAATGAATCAAGTGATCGAGAAGTAAATGAACGACGTGATTCAAGTAGATGGAATGAAACAAAACACTTCAAAGCAAGAAAACTAAAATAATTTTGTACTTTATGGGAGTTTTTACCTTTACGTAGTCAGTCAAGAAAAGTATCCCAACATCGCTTGCTATTCCAGTCCCTGGAGTCGCTCAAATATATCTAAAGTGTCAGACTTGGAAACAGTCTACTATAAACAAATGTGCACTTCGTTTGCATAAGGCCCGTCTTCATATTAAACTTTAATTCAATTTTTTAAAGGATTTTAGGGGTAAAAATGTTTTAAAATCGTCCCATTTTTGATAAGATTCTCTTCCCTTTTCATTTTCCAAAAGCAATATTTTCTAATATTACCATTAATTCATTCATAATTAAAGTATAAATTGAAACGTATATGTATTTCAAAAACAATTGACTCCAGTGACTCAAACCTATGTGCAAAATAGTAGTTTTTTATTGCTTTTCTAGAAATTGCTAGAAAATTTTTTTCAGCGAGAATTTGTCCTGAAATGTTACACGTCTAGCAATTTTTCAAGGTCAAATGTTCGACCAGTGTTCATCTGCGAAGTCGTCAATGCAAGAGACAATGAGCTAAAAGGTCAAATTATTGAACTTCACGAACTCGGACGAAGCTTCAAACAATTTAGTAGTATCCTCCAAGTCAGTGCATCGAGATCTTTTTTGGGTCAATGAAAAAGAGAATATATTTCTTACAAATTGACCATACGAATGCATACTTTTATACTTCGGTTTGGCAAACAAACCATGTTTCATTCTAACTTTAACAGCATCGAAGCGCAGGAAATGTTCTAAAACAGGGGTCGCCAAACTTTGACAGTCGATCCCTTCAAGAGTTTTTTGACATCTCCTCTATTTTACTATTATGCAATTATAATAGGACAAGCAAAAAATACACTTATGTGAGTTTTTAGATTGTTTATTTTAGAGTTAGTCTTTCTTTTATGTATAATATAGTATATATTATTATATTGCTTAACGTCAAAGGGATACGTTTTTGTTTTTGACGTCCTTTCATTACATTAGAAGAGATAAATAATAAATAAATTTAATATAGATAACAATAATACAATCTTCCTAATATATGAAAATAAGACTTTTATTAACTTAAGTATACAATTTACTATCGTTGTCAATGTGAAGGGTGTGACTCTTGACAAGATTAGCCATGTTGGATTTAAATGGGTAAGTTTCAGTCTTAAATCCCCACGGAATTCCATATTCACTCTTAATTGCGTTGTCATTCAGGATGGAGGTAATCCAAGCTAACCGAATTAAATATTACCCATACAATAATGTCATATTTTCTATGGACCCCCAATCGACCCCTAACAATGTTATACCGACCCCTGGGAGTCAATATCGGCCCCTTTGGCTACCACTGTTCTGGAATAATGAATGACTAAGATGTGTACGGTGGTAGTGATTGTCTGTAGTCAGCCCCACTTGCAGACCTCAACCCAACCGAAAATCTATAGGTAATAATCAAATTTAATATTGGTTTGGCTGGAATTCCCTCTGGTGAGCACTTTGGGCTTATGGTGCACCATAATAAATAAGATAGAATCAAACCGCACACAAGGTGTTAATGATAAGTCACGGCGGATCCAAAAAGTAAAGAGTTACTAGTTTATTACTTAGCATTTTTGCTGTATTGTTAAGTTAATTTGAAATTTCATCAATCCAAGCATTTTTTTTAATATCGTTCAATATTCAGTAGAAAAGGGCATTTGCATTAATGAAAATAAGATTTAAAAGTCAAAGAAACTTAAGAATCGAGAGCAGACTGGGAAAACGTAAAAACATTCCACACGCGTGACCTTTATTTAACATTTCTACATATTGAGATGGACCACGAATAGTTCTATCTCTGGAAATTATACATAATTAGGTTTGCATAAAAATTCAATTGTAATTAGGAAATCTTTTAATAACGTTAAAAGGGATTGCTATTTGGAAGTAATAATTAAATAAATATAAAAACGGATCCTTGTGCAAATAAAATGCATTTATACTACTAGTAAACATTATTCCAAGTTCAATAACTCTTTTTGTTTGACTGAGACTGCAAGGACAAGTACTTTTCCGATCGACTGTACCCAATAGTGGTATTTTGTAGAGAAAAACACATCAATGACATGTATGAGAAATAATTCGTCTCTTAAAGGGGTAACGAAAAGAAATTGTAATATTTTGCAATTTTGTAAGCATTTTTTGACGTGGAAGCGCTTCAAGAAGGCTAGTCACGGGATAATTTGTGACATTAAATTCAACTATTTCGCTAAATGCTTAGTACTTTTCCAGGCAATTAAAAAATTTTGCTGCTCAACTTTATGTGAAATCTTGAGGGAACTTCTGTATAAACCCCCATAGATTTCATTTCCTACAAAATATCGCAAATATGAAGGTGATCAGGGCAATAAAGTTAAGAGCTACTGCTTTCGAATACAGAAAAATAGATCAGAATTAGATTATGCTTCAATCTAAGTAAAAATTCGAAACACGTGGTATGGTCTATTAATCTCGTGAACATTTTTCATTGCGTGTTATGTTTCCATGTTGAATCGGGAAAAAATGATTTTTACTGGCTTTTTCTATAAACAGTAAAACGTGTTCCTTAAAGTATTCAAACTGTCATTTTAAATAAGAGAAGTCCAACGACCAGCTATAAACACGAGTTTCAATAAGAAACTATTTCACTGAGCGAGCCTTTCCATGTAATTGACCTCCGTCATATTGTGGGACGAATGACGCGGAGACAACGAGATCCAGAACCGACAATCGTCACCCTTAGATGATTTTGATTGGTCGGTTAGCATTGCCTCTTACCCTTTGTCATATTTCAACATCTTGAGTTTGATTTAGACGATTTTTCACACCTTCTCATATATTTATCAGATGTGTTGGGTCCCAATTTTTACATCACTCACTATGTGATGCTTTTAATTATATTAGTAATCAAGTTTTTAATTGGTCAATTGAGATGAACCCTTTCAATGGTGGTGTGTTTGCCATTATCTATTTTAATTGAAAATTTTTCTTCTAGCGTTTGGGCGCAGCTTATCCATTTTTGGATCTTTGTCATAAAACCCATATCAATCAACCAAGTAGCATCAGATAACTGGTTACACTTGTCTAATATTTCTTTCGCCGATCGATTTCAAAGATCGGATCACAGTACTGTGTTCTAAAATTAGGATGTGAATGCTTCCAACAATGAGTAACAAGACTTGTTACTTGTTTCTTTATTTGTAACTTATCTTATTAAAAATTTAATGACAAACATGATCCTAACCATAAATGTAGGGTATATATGTGGTATGAGTAAATCCACTTGTCAGAAGTGACTTGAAAGTCAAATTTTGTATTACAGTAGCTTTCAAGTGAATATATGTACAATAAGATTCGATGGCATTGTTGAAGCTTGGTTAAGTAATTATTGAATAGAGGAAACACTCTAACATGGGTCCAATGGTATAAAAACATCTAGAATACTGACAAAGCGAATAAAATCAAGCTTCTCCAAGTGGGAAATTACGTCTACCCTTTACATCCGAGTTTTTGAAGGGTTTATTGCCTCTGTGTAACAGCATGTTGGGTTGCAGTTGGAGTATATTGAGTGAAATTGTAATCTTTTAAAGGAGTAAAAATATATAGGTTCTACATAAAGTACCGATTGGTACTTTTTAATGAGACTATTAATGTACCCTGAAGTTCCAGAAAAATTAGTACACCAGTCTAAATCTTAGTAGGCCTTGAAAGGAAGTCATTAAGAATCCAGTGGCGGTTGGCAGCTGTGTGTCGAGAATTCATCAAGGGTATTCAAGTTGGACGTCGGCTCCTAAAGCCCATCTTTGAAGGAACGTTGCAGTCCTCATGCTGATGTTTGTTAAGGGTCCAACATTGAATTCCGATGTAATTTGAGGCAGTGTTGTATGCCTATCGAGTGAAACGATTCTCGCTGGCCCCGTTCACCTAGTCTTTTGACGGCCACATTGCTGTCGTAAGTTACAGCTTCAGGTTTCATCAGAATTCTTGTAGTCACGATACACCCTCTAAATGGTATGTGAAAATCAAATCATCCTCCGAAATGCTATGACCCATCTCACAAGCTCCAATTATTAAGCGGCGTTGAAAATCGTTTAAATCGTGATAACTTGTCATTCTCAGGGCAGAAAGAGATCTAGATGCTTTCACAGATGTCTAGCTTCATATTTGCACTGGCAGACGCAAACAACGTGCACAGGTGGTGTTGCTATATATTTTGCGTCGGTACCAGTTTTTCTGACACTTCAGATAATTGGTAAAACTTCCCAAGATAAATACCTAAGAGAGCATGCGCAGTTACTGTTGGGACTAAGTTAAAATTAAACAGACTAGTAACTATGAATATTATTGCCATGTTGATTAATAGACACAACTCGAGTAGGACAGGAGTCGCAAAACAATAAGCCAAGAACATGAGACTGATTTTGCTCAACAATGTTCCATATTTTAACTCGAGTTTCTATTCTCACATTTTATGTGGCTTCGTAATAGACAAGATAATTGAAAAGGTAAAAAAAAACTTCCGGATTTTGAAAAACTGCAAAAATTTCCTTCCCGGAATTGTTTTTCAAATCATGTCGCATTTTCGGAGAAAAAAGTCAAGTTTTCGTAACTCTGAAGATCGAGAATTATTTTCCTCATCAAAATTCAGAAATTATATTTATCTAGAAACCTAAATAGACTCAGAATTTTATGCTTTCAACTGATGTAATATTTATCCATGGGTCTCGTATCGGAAAACGTTGGCATTATGCAATAAAAAGCTTAAAAGTGTTCAAATAATCGTATGTGCTTTCAGAACCCCAAATTCTGTCGTGAGATCAACAGACAATTCAACTATATTTGAAAAAAATTAATCAGAGAAGATATGAACTAAGAAATTGGCATGCCAGTCTATTTCATAAAAGTTTTAATAAACATGCAAAATCAATGTAAGCAAAGGAAATTGTATCACTAACCTCTAAATACCTCCAGTGCTGGAACAACGGCGGATAAAAAGAGAAAAGAATCATTAATATCATGTATAACTATAAAAGAACATGCAAAAGAATTTTAGACAAATATATATAGATAATTTTACGGCTAATACATTTAAAGCTATATATAGATAATTCAGTAGTTATATACACATACACAGAAAACTACATAAACATATCGATATACATATACTTTGAATTTACTTGGATTAATTCCAACAAGTTTATTTGCCCAATAATTTTACGCCCAACAGAGAAGCTTTGACCTTATCTTTCCTATCAATGTATTCCTTAAATTCATTTCTTCCCATAGATGTTCTATGGAATTCAAATAAAGATTTGAGTATATGAAATTACTGAAGGGACTTTGGAGAGCAACTATTGCTCTACGATCGTTGCAGAATGTTTTGGGTCGTTATCTTGTTGGTTAATAAATGTCCTACACAGGGATAATTGGTAACGCTCTCAAATATTTTCTTTGACAATGTTCAAAATTATATTCCGGATGTTGTGCAATTGACGACCTAGTGTATCCCAGATATACTCAATGGGAGACAGATCTATCTGGGCACGAAAGGCTTTCAATACGACCGTGGCATTCCATAGAAAAGTGAGGCGTGTGTAGCCGAACGCTATCGTGTTGCTAAATAGCACTTTGGACACGTAACATGAAAAGCAAAACTGATCGCAAGTACTACTAGAGGCTGTCGTAAGTAATGGTTCTCCACTTCACTACTCTGAGTTACAGCGATGTGCCGCTCGATAGTACATTGAGAATGAACTTAGGTTGTTCATTTGGGTTTTATGGCGCAAGGTCCAATAGTGAACATGCTGTGCTAAACAAGTAAAAACCAATAAGGTGTAAAATTTCGGGATATCGAGCCAAACCAACAATAAAAAGTATATTAAAAACAGTACAAAACGTAATATGGGAAGAAAATATAAATTGAATCAAAGATATGTCAACGAACTTAGCTGGGCTGAGTGATGCCGTGCCCAAGTCATGGACAGCGGATATGTTAGTGACAAATCCCGCATCTGCCTTGGGGCAGACCCGGCCAGTGTAGCTATCCATTTTACTTTCAATAAACTTGAGAAGATTATCTACTTCGAAAGTACCAACAAACCCCAACGTTCCCGTAACCATGTTTTACAGTTCCACATAAATTTGTAGTTTGCATATGTTGGTTCGGATTTTATCTAAACTGTGACTCATTCATCTAGGCCATATATGAAATTTAATCCATCAGTGAAATGACTGAATCCCAGAGGACTTATTTATGAGCACTCTTGAGACTGTTCACACGAAAAACTGAAAGACACGGAATGGGAACATCATAGTATTGAGGTATAGAAGTTGTTCACAAGCAGGTAGTTTTGGAAGGTAAAATGGATAAGTATGAAGATTTAAACATAGTAAAAGAAAATGTCTGACAATGGTGCCCAATTAGCCCTTCCAACAAAATAACGACTCAAAACATTCTACACCGATCGTAGAGTAATGGTTGCTCTACAAAATCCTTCAGTAACTTCAGTCTTTATTTGAATGGGATACCTATAGGAAGAAATGGATCGTGAATTCAAGAAATACCACACAAAGACAAGGCTGCTTTACAAGCTGCTTTGCTCCGAAAGTAAAATTACTCCTAACGCCAATAAGCTTGTTAGAATGAAACCATAATGCTTGAGACATGTCTAACATGCATTAGACAAACATCTAGCTGGATAGTATTGTTGTAAAAGACATCTTAAGTAGCCACACGAAAACTTTTTCGCCGAATACTCTTTTCATTCTACGTACTTTTACAATTTCTTGTTTAAATGTTGTCATTATTTTACATAAGGAATCTGCTTTACACTTGTCAATTTAAAATTGTTTAATTTTGTACTGCATTAAAAAAGTTTTTGTGTTGAAATGTAAAGGTTTATTTCATGAATTAGAACGTAGATTGTTTCCCCACTGTACACATGAAATGTTCATTTTATATTTGAATCGAATATACAGGAAAATTTTTAAAGCAATAGACGTAAGTCTATCTTCAGCTTGTTTCAGCCCACTAGAGCTAATTTTAGAGAATTAAAGTCTAGTTGCAAGTGCACATTTAATATTCTGGTTCGATATCAAACGATCTTAAAAAATTAATAATCATAGCACGTGTGTAAAATAAGAGAATCTTTACATTAAATCAAGCTTTTTTTCAAACAGTAGATCGATGGCAAAAGAGAAACACAACTTTAATCATGATACATGCCCATAGTTATTATAACACAAAATAGTTCTTACGCAATTTACTCAGCTTAATGACAGGCTGAATTTTGCGGCGGCTCGTGCCAAAAAATTCTGACCATGACCAGTGGTGAAAAATGAATGATTTCCGTCGTTTCTTCGGCATACAATACCAAAGAGTATATTCCTGTCTTTTCATCTTTGGATCAAGGTTCTTAAATTCTTACTTCAACTCATCAATAAATTCAGAATTTCCAATGAATTAGTATTTTGGTGCCAATTTTCGTAAATGACATTGGAATCAGGAATGCAAGGTGAAATTGTTTCTAAAGAACGAATCAGAAAGTAATTATTTTTTAAACGATGTTTGAATTACGTACACCTTCAAAAATTAGATTTAAAAATGAGCTCAGAGAAACTCAACCGTGTACAGGGTGGTCAGAATTTCTGGTACAAAATCAACACGAAAAGATTTCGATTCCGGAGATGTCGAAAGTTGAAAACCAAACTATCTTTCCCTGGGGTGACTGGTAAATCGAGACACAAGTCGGAAAATAAAGAACTAGATGGATATGATCCGTCCAATTAAAAAAGGACACTCTTTAAACAAGGAATCGCATATTATTATTGCTGTGTTTGACCCTGTGTATACACAAAGTTCTTAACTTTATTCTCGTGCATTGTATTCTTTTCTGTTATAGCTCTGCAAACAAGCATTGCATCGATTGGAACAATTTTCTCCCGCATATTACTTTTAGGTAATTTAAGCAACTCAATTAGGTTGGCCACCTTATGCACCAAAATTGAACTGGATTCCGATAGAAACATCCAATAAACAGTCTAGGATTCATTGAACCTCGAATAGGCGAGGAATTCATAAAATTAAAAAATGACTCATATTCAGCGACGTTTCCTGGGCTACTCAAGACTGAGCCGAGACCACTCCTATGAGAATCTCGTATTATACTCAAAATACATACGATTAGGATATTTCATTGAACTATACCCACTTTTTAGAATTTAGTAAATTACTCTTATAGTATATTGGTTGTACGACATATATTCAACAATTACTAAACTATAGTAAAGTTAATCTATATGTAATTAGGTAATTTGTCCTAAGTTTAACAAACTACTCAATTATAGAATAGGTCCAACCGTTAATAATCCAAATTTTAAAAAAGATTCATCTTCAGATAAATTCAGTATGGAAAACCTTATCGTTAATTGCCAGCACTTTTCTAACATTTCGTAATTAAGGAAAGTCACTGTTTTCTCAAATATATCCCACAACCATACCACTTTTGCAATCGGCCATAGCAGGTTCCAATGAATGCTTGCATATACTACCACATTTCCACACGAAAACTCGCCTGTATTTGCATATTCGGAGGTGTCCGATTATCTTTGGCAAGAGTGGTTTGTCCCTCCGTTAGAGGTTCTTTTTTAAATTAATTTTACCCTTAAGAATTACAAACCAATTGAGAATTTCTAAACTGTTCAATTCACATTGCCTCTAACAATTAGGTTACTGATTGCTAGTAGCTTGGCAAAATGCTAAGTTTAAAAACTGTGCTTCTCTTAATTTCGACAGTTCAACAGAATTTGTGAAGCCCACATTATGTAAATAGATTTCACAAAAATAATTCGGCACCTATATTAATTCGTGCATATAACGTTTAAATCATTCTAAACTAATTGTTCTCTTAATGTCGATGCATATTAGTTGCACCTTCAGAAATTGTTTTAAAGATGCTCAGGGAAAAAATACGTCTAACGTACCTTTAATAGAAGAGGTACAATGACGCAGTTCAAATGTTCAGAATTCAAACGAACGTGCAAATGTTCAGAATTCAAAACGAACAAATATACTGCTGCGACTAAGAGTATAAGAGAAACGATGCATTGGCACAGGAAACACTTGAATATTTATCAAAATTAACCTTTTTAAAAATTATTTTATCTCCAAACACATCACATAATATTTGTTTTTTAAACTAGAGTCAAATCGGAATTCTATGAAGGAGCAAAGGATTACTGAGAAATGTACATTTTGTTAGCGTCATCAGATTTTAATAATGACAAGAGATCTATCGCTGTCGCCATCTCTGGCAAATGAGCGCAGGATAGCTTACAAAATAAACGTCAGCATCATTCCAAAATTGGCGACAAACAGCTCCCAGATAAGAGCGATGTTTTAAAACCGAAGAGTTTATTTATGTGCTTCCGATTTCTTTTAAAAATCGTCAGTTTTGAAAAACTACCCAAGAATACCAATTTTTCAGCTTATTCTCAAACGAAATAAGTCGGTCTTTGTGAATCGTGAATGCACTTCTTATCTTTCCTAATACACAAACAATTGTGGCGGCTACATATTTTTACCGCCGAAAAGTTAATGATCCCAAGCAGTTCAAACTAACGACGTTTGCTTTACGAGATTCATTTTCCTGTAACTAAAGTAAAATACTGTCAAAAAGTACGCGACGATCTGATTTGATAAGAACCCAATACTGCATTCTGTTGTAAACTATCTGAGGAAGAGTGTTTCTAGGAGACATCACAGTGCGGCTTCCTGTGGAAAATATTCGAATTTACAAAATCCATTCAAATATGCAGGAAAATTTCCTGACTCAAAATTTGTCTTTTTTTATTAAAAAGCAGGAAATATTCGGAAAACCCTCACCTATTTTAATTCTAAACTGTATTTTCTTAAAAGCCTAAGTTTACTAAAAATGTGTTTTTGTGGATGTTTTATGAATTCCCAAAATAACTTTACGGTTGAATTAAACATGAGACAAGGCAAAAGTGAATATGGTTTTAATGATTTACTTTGCTAAGTCAAAAACAGACCTAGACACGCTGATATGAATTTTCATTGGATTTGATTTCGCGACACAGAAGACAAATGGCACAACCTGAAACGGATTTTTACCTCGTGTAGGGCTGTCAATAACCGTAATTTACCACAGGAGAAATTAATTGCATAGAAGGAAGTCAACCTTCGAAGTACTGAGGTACAATAAATTAAAGAGGGGAACAGTTTAAAAAATTTTTAATGCTCAATAGTGAAATAATTTTTACTTTGAAATGAAATGCTTCTTTCTGAAGGTGGCGAAAACATGGCTTGAAGTCATTTGACTTGTCCTGTATGAATATATGCGATCCCTCCATGCACGATAAAAAGTATGAAATTCGGTTACAGAATCTAATTCACCAAATGCGTACGTAAATAAAAACGGCACGATTAAATTCCATGATAATGCTGATAAATGATAATGAAAAGTAAGAGTAGGAGAGGAGGTTAAAAATAGGCCCAACAGATCTCACCGATAAAAGCTGTGAAGGAGGCCAAAAATACCTCTCCTGTTGAAATGAGCGATTTGCGAAACGAAGGCATCCATCCGCCACACATGGCGTGAAGTGACTATTGTCTGTTATTCCAAGGCCAGCACTTCCGGTCCTCTTTTGATGGACATCAACCGCCTCCAACAGTCAAGGTGACACTCATTTAAATGCCATAAATCAAAACAGAATTGCCGGTTTCAAAACATATCTATCCGCCATCTTTTTCACAACGACAAATTTATGTACCTATTTATTTTCAATCCGTGAAGAGACATTTTCTGCCCATTCGTAACATTTTTTTCGGCCAACAGGATATGAAGGTCCTCTTCTGGACATTCGGATAGGAATTATTCATTACATGTCTGCATGGATAATCTACTTTTCCTAGTTGAACAAAACATTCTGCAATCGTGATGACTTAGAAATTACCAATTGTGTACTGATAACTTCACCTGATTGAAGGCTTCAGGCGAGAAGAAAATGCACCAGAAAGTATCACAAATTAATAAAATGATAAAGTGAATTCACATGGAATATTTTCCCAATATCTCGTGATTTTACGGAACATTTCACCAACTCTGTAGTTTCATAAAACCATCAATGTCATTTGGAAATGAATAACACTTTTGTAGTAGGGCAATTACAAAGCATAGAAAATCTATCAGAGTATAAACAATATCGTATTGATGGTCGATAAGTGATACGGTTATTTCAGTTAACAAATTACATTGAACATTATGGCAGTAGAAATTACAATCATTCAGAGTTATTAGAGTGTATCATAAACGGTATCTATTGACATGAGCGAGCCTCTACGTATGAAAACCATCGTAAAGAGTACCTAAAAGTATTTAAGATTCATCCAATTATCCAGAATCTGCTAAATTCAGACTGTTTCATTTTGCTCCGTTTATTCAAACAAAACTTTCTAGGAATTATTTAACGATTTTATTATTCACATAGAAGTCCGTAATTAAAAAGGACCCACATGTGCATGTTTTAGAAGATGGCGCATTCAACTACACAAGTACTGAGATTCACATTTTCGGAATTGAGGATTCAAATAATTAATATTTGCGTCGAATTCTTACAATTATCAATTTCATTAACGTAAAAATGTTTATAACTCAGATTAAAAGAAAAGTAACAGTAATTGAAAATGTGCAGATAAATGTTTACCTTGGACTTCGCAGGTTTTAAGAAATCTCACACATGCGTGCAACAAAATAATTCAAATGATACTAGATTTCAAATATGCTTAGAAATCTAGGGGAACATATTGTAATTAAAGACGTGAAACACGCTTGATTAGACTATAATATTTAAGTTTTAGGTCTTCATTTTTTTTTCTGAGATAATAATTTAATATCCAAAATTGGCTAATGGACAATGAACTTCAAAGCTGAGAGTAATCCAATTAAAAAGAATTTAACTAATCTGGCACATGGGAAACTTACATTAATAAGTGATAATTTTATGTACTCGCTTAGGCTCTTTAGATACATTTATAGGAGAATACGGCACTCTTTCTCCTGAAAAATATATAATAATTAATACGCAACATTTGTTTATAATTATATTAATAATTACATTAAATATTATCGAACCAAATCAATTTTACTTATGTTTGAAATAATAAAATATAAGACATTTTTGATTTTCTCAAGTCTAACTTTGCGGTTTTCTAAGAAAGTAGCAGCTGATGGATGATTCCACATAAAAGTATTTACTTTTGACGTGAAAATCTTAATGAACACCGCAAATAATTGAGACTAAGAAACTAAAAACAATGTGTGCGCATTGGATATTCACTCAAATGGACAATGAATCTTTCCTCATCACCACGTTTCATGACACAAGGCCATCTTGGTCAAACGTTTGCGGTATGAACTCATTTCACTTCCATTGTGGAGGTGGAATGGTAAATAAAATGATAAAAAGCTATGGCTGCCTAGTTCATTACTTAAGTGAAAAATCCTTGAAAGACATTCCGGGAGTTTGGACCAATAATCTCCACACCATTTGGTAGACTACGAATTTAGTTCGTTCAAAAGACATCCCAGAATAAAATTATTCGTTTCTTGGATACCTATCTGACGCACGTTGGCATAAACAATTTAGGTTGATTTTAAATCTACAATGTCCTGCCGTGTCAAACTACTCCATTCAATTTCAAAATTACGCTCTTTATAAAACCTTGCATATCAAATCCACAAAGGTGTTCGAAAATTCTAACCAAATAAATCCTAATAGATCACAGTTGATAGATAAATTGTGTTCGAAACAAATTTCAAGTTGTGTAAAGTCACATTAATTCTGAAATAGATATGCACAAATATTACAAAGCCGTAACAGAATCAATCTGGTCGATTTCAATACGTTAGACAAATGCAACATAAACTAACACCAACGTTCCATTCAAAGATTTGCAGTAAGAAATAAAACGAAAAACTTTTTATTAATTCATTTATTTAGTAGCCAGAAATTTCGTTTGGAGAGATTGCTGCATAAGTTTATGGGCTTCCGTTTCCCGGTATAAATAGAACCCCATCCAAATGACTCGATAAAAAGTTTTCTGTTTCCGGCAGAAGAAAAATAAGCACTAGTTGACTAGTTAATTTCAGTGAATATAAACACTATTTGGAGTTAAATTAGCCGAAAACTAAATATATCTATTCAAAAGAAAATCTGCAAGAAGTTTGGCAGTTACAAAAAGTAAGAAATAAAATTCGGAACAGAAAAGAAATATATATATTCGAGAAAAAAGCACATTTCAATTTAATATTAATTGAATAGTAATGCAATAAAAGAAAACAAACACGGACGAAAATTAATTTTATGCAGTTCGTTTACGATTTCATAACACACTTTTTAGCTTTTATTGGGATGATGGTCTTATTCTTTTCACTTCTTTTTTTACATAGAAGAATATGCTACTCAAATTTTTATGAACCCTATCCATAAATAAGAAACTATGATATAGCTCCAGAATTTGTATGCAACAAATTAATATCTTGAATAGTGAGAAGGTAAACGGTTAACTTAGATAAACGCTTGTTTTGAGTGATTTATTGCCTGCTTAGAATACTGCATACAATGAAACACAAATGAATTCCGAAGCGTAGCAGTGTCCAAATAGTGTAAAAGAATTTTCAACTTCCTAGCTAATTTCGGTTTTGTTTTTTAAAATCATTTGAGTTTCATCCAGGAATGGAAAATTCTTTTTCATCCTCTAGGTACACAAATTCCTGCTGGCATAGAAAAGAGGGTAGATAGCGTGTTTCACAGCAAAGGGGGGGAACTGTTCATTTCCACCTTTCTACATCTAGAAAGAGAAACGCGTTTTTACATTTTATACTTTTATTTATTTTCCAAATATTTTCCAGTAATCCCAAAGCACCGTAGAAAAAGGAACAGCGAAGTTTCCTGCGACTAAGAAACTTAGAATATTACCAGAATTTAGTTGAAAATTTTTATTGCCTGCAATACAACTTTCTCGTCACATGCAGAAATCTTCTAGCAAGATAATGGTTGCATTAAGAGTATTGCAACATTCCTGTAGTAACTTCACAAAATACCAACAAATGATGGGAAAATTTTAAAACCAAGCATAAAAAATGTCAAATGTAAAGAACTAGAATAAATTTTATGAAAATTGATAGCACACAAAATGAGAAAGCTACTGAAGTCCACAGCTCTACCAACTGAGCTATTAAAGCCGTTGAAGTAAAACTTATATATATAGGAACTTCCATGCGAAAAAGAAATTTAGACAACCAAAATTAGTTGAAAAATTATTGCCATGCTCGTCACATACAGACAAGTTCAGAGAAAGATCAGGCTCCTATTCAAGTTTCGTGGTTCAAAATTACGTGGTGTTGTCCTCGGATCTTTCCCTTGAGGATTGATCCCGGACCATCACCAATAGCCCGTTGTGTTGCTCCAGTGTGACGTTAATTGAAATACCCCCCTATTCAAGTTTCAACATAAAAAAATCATGGTTTGCGTCAATCAAGAAAAATGCTTGACAAGCACAAAAAAGGTCTGATTTGAATCCAATGGAAAACTTGAAGGGATAGATCGATATGCGATCTACAAAAAATTAGAAACAATATATATAAATACGAATCACTTAATTAGTCATCAAAACCACCAAAAGGAAAATTTACACAAACGTTTGAAAAAAAACGAGGGAATTGGATAACAAGAATGTAAGTAATCGAAAATTGAATTGTTTATTAAAATTTCAACTAACCTAAAAGGTTACCCTATTATATCGCTTAATTCTCTACTAAAACTAAACCCGGATTTCTTGTATTTAATATATGTGCAACAATTGTTTCTTCATTCCATATCAAAAAGATTTTTTGTTTTAAGTGGTTTTGAAATTTTTTATACCACTTTTATAGCTTTGAGTACCATACAACACAAACAATTGCTCCAAGAAAATTCAGCAAAAAATTAATAAGCAAAAATTCAAGTACGAGCAGCAGAACTCAATAACGTCAGTTTTCTTGGTTTTTCAAATCACTGCATTTTGACATCAAAGAGCAAAAGTATTTTGCAAGAAACGTTTCTGTTTCGAAATTCTACATGTATTTTTACTTTTCTCAATTGCAGTTTAATCAAAAATTCAATTGTAGCAATTTATGAAATCTTCAGGAAATCACATGAGCAATAAAGTTAGCTGTGGGGCCACTAATTTCTGTTGAAACTTTTTACCTTGGTTTATGAGAAGAAAGGAAAACTAAGAATGGTTTGTAAAACGCGATTTGAAGTCCACTTTCTTGACAACTTAATCAGTGGTTTTCTCCTCTCGTTTCAAAATCTTTTCAACAAGAGATGAATAAAGCAAGTAACATATTTATCGGTCAAGAAATTTCGGAGTGATTTTGAGGCTTGTGAATGGATATAGAATCAGCAAAATAACAGCAATTTACTCATCTAAATAAAATACATCAAAAGAAGCTCTAATTTATAAAATGATGAGAAATCAATTTGCAATTCAGTTTGTCTGCACGTGTTTTACGGGAATTTCAAACTTAAATTTGGAACTCAAAAATAAATTCCACTATTTCTGAAAACAATTTCCGTTAAAGGTTTGGTTAGGTAATTGAATTAGTGTCGCACTGGAGCAACACAACGGGCTACTGGCGACGGTCCGGGATCAATCCCGAAGGAAAGATCCGAGGACACCTCGAAAATTTGAACTACGGTGAGATGACGAGATCAACACTCTCTAGAACTGAAAACTCCACTCTCCTAACTTCCACACCACGCCAATGTGATTTGCGTTAAAATTTGTAGTTCGAAGCCTACGTGATGGATGTAAACACAATTCGCGTGAAAAGGACGACGAAATTACGGCCATTGATTCTGAAACATTCGAAATGCAACACCACGGAAAGTGCAGAAACTTTCTTGGAGAATCTCGATTCCGGTAGGAACAATTTTTGTTAAAGCTATAAATAAAATCTAGAAGCGCTTTTTAACCCTCACGTTTCAGTGGTCATTTTTACAATTGAAATTCAAAAATATTCGCCCATCCTAATTTTGAAATTAGATAACTTCTTAACCAATGAATATTAATCAAATAAGCGCGTGAGATGCATTCAGAAATGTACCAGACGTTCCAAACTCAGCACTATATCCAGCCTTAACAGGTCGCACATTAGATGCAAGAGAATTCAAAACGAGATGTTCTGTAGGGCTGTTCCCTTTGTAGAAATTGAGAAATGGGGTTACGTAAGAAAAGCCACGACAAAAGAGAAATAAATCTTCCATCACACGCAATTCGCATTCCAAACAACGAGAATGCAAATGTCGAATAGATTTGTGGTCATCCGATCGCAAGGACAAGGCTACCATGTCCCTCTTGCGCCTCAGCGACAAGTTCACGGAGGTTTTGTTTATCACTTCGATTTAAAAAAAATAAGACGCACGGGTTATTGAAATTCCGTTTCGCGAAAAATTAAGCCTCTTTCAGTCCTGAGTTGAACATTAAGTGCAATAAAACAATTACTTTAGTTTATTCAATCAATGGAAAAACTTTTCATGGCAGAATAACTGTTCTCGGGAGAATAACTTCAAACGAATTTCCTAGGTTCTTTCAGAGGGATCTAGAGTACATCACACAATGATCTCAATAGTTTTCTATAAAAGATTTAAAAATAATAACGATTAAAGACATTTTGTCTTCGAACGCTGCTAAAACTCAATTTCCTTAAGTTTTCTCCAAAATTAGTAACAAAAGTTTTCCGGGATTTAACTGTTACGACATAACTGCATTAAACTCTTCCTGACATATAGTATTATGCCCTTTAGAATTAAAAATTATTCATATTTGACACCCATTTTATCAATTTCAATAAATTTCTGTAACGATTGGCTTCATTTTTGAGCATTATCACATTTACGAATATTTAATATACTCCATCCCATAAGATATTAGAATGAGATCGAGAACAGGTTGTGCAATTTAATTGATTAGATTCCAAAGTTAGAAAACTTAGGCACTCTTCTTAATAAAATAGAATGTAATTTATAAAACAATATACACTTTAGAAAATTCACAGGTGATCCCTTAGAGCAACCTTTTTCATCTCAATACAAACTAATTACAGAAATTCTGCCCCATGCCAAAAAATGACATTTTTTACCCATCTGGCAAAAAACTAATTACTTACCCTTTTTGCCCCAAATCGGTATCTTTTTGAAACAATTTATTTGATATTAGTGATAAAAAATTATACTAAAAACTATTTATACGGGTATATTAGTTATTATTTGTGAGCACACTCGTCAAAAGTTCAAAATTGAACTGCTGAAATAAAGTAAATCCTACAATATAAACCGTTCACCATCAGTAACGCACACCAGCAGAAAATCGCAGCCTTAAACCTGGTTCACACTAGGCCAGTAATTTAGTCCAGTAGCGAGTGATTTAGTAGCTCTACTAAACGAGAAAACAGCAAGTGGTTGAGTGTGTTCAGACACGGTTTAGTTGGTGTTCAAGTGTCGACTGCTAAAGATGATACGGAGAACGAGGCTGAATCGAGCAATAAATGTTGCTGCAAGGCTTATCTTGGAAGAGATTATAAAAGAGAAAATGGGTACGAGAATGGATTGGTCGAAGAGATTTGCAAGGAACCTCCAATGTGCTTCTTAGAGAACTCGCAGTTGGATACCCGAAAGAATACTTTTCAACTCTGAGAATGTCGGAAAGGTTTTTCAATTTTCTATTAGAAAAAGTACAGGCTAAAATCCAGCGTACCGATACTCATCTAAGAGAAGCCATAACTGCAAAAACAAAACTGTAGGCACTGCTATACCTTCTTGCAACTGGATGCAGTTGAAGCACCCTGACACACCTCTTTCGAATAGGGAAGTCAAATGTTTCGGAATTCGTTCAAGAAGTTTGTGAAGCTATTTATGAATGTTTTTTATTTTTTGTTTGATTTCCTTCTCGCGAAACTCCGGTATTCCATCGCTTTTTCAAACTCCTCTATTGCAATTGCCTTGGCTGCTTTATTTTTGTACAGGGGAGATTTCACACATTCTATAAGCACTCCTGTTCCACATAAGCAGTAACAAATTTGACCGTAGTATCATCACTCCAACGAGTCATGTTGCCGATAAAAACACACAAGAAATAGATCTCGCGGAATGAAACGAACAACTAATGAACTCTACTAAACAGACATGTTCAGACCTGTCCAGTGGCACGCTAGTGGTTAATGACGTGGGGTGGGGGATACTACTCGACCGTCTA
This sequence comes from Meta bourneti, assembly GCA_933210815.1. NCBI lineage: Eukaryota > Metazoa > Arthropoda > Arachnida > Araneae > Tetragnathidae > Meta > Meta bourneti. The sequence goes on along the minus strand of OW119934.1, from coordinate 6,032,115 downwards.
CTTTCCATTTGACTGGATCGAGCCCACTAAATCATTTTACTAAACTACTCGACTAAATAGTCTTATCCGAACACGTTTAGTTACTAAATTACTAACTAAATTACTCGACTAAATTACTGGCCTAGTGTGAACCAGCCTTTAGAGGTAACCGAGAAATTTCTTTTAATAATTTGGTCACTATAAAAATTCATTTTTTACAGGAAATGAATTAATCGCGGAGTGGGAGGACGTAAATTAGGACACATAATTTAAGGGGAAGGTCTATTTAAACAAGGCAACCCATCCAAGAAACAATTGGCGCTGATTGAGAGGATGGTTCAGCATGCCGCTTAGATTAAAAATTAACGCCAAACATCATCAGAATGGCGATAAATCGCACTAGTTAACCGGAAGTGTTTTTTCTTCTCCGGTAGTAGGTTTAAATTTAAAGCGAAACCTTTCCGTAGGAAGTATTTTTTTACAAATCAAACAGCTTTTTCGTTCAAATGTAATTAAAATTAGTCAAAAGCTGGAAGCTACATCATAAGTAACAAGATTCCAACTACATTCCAATTCCAAACAGAAAACATGCTTTGCACACGTGCATAGTTGGAAAACTTATAAATCTCGAGTCTCAGTGTTAACTTTATTCTCGATTACGGTCCTCATTCTTCACTGTTCACATGAGACATCGGCGTTTTTGATGTTAAGTTGGTTTTAAGAATCCAGCTATAATTTTTACTGCTGAGGTTCAAAATAAACATTTCAAGACTCAATAATAGCTGTTATACAACCGCACTAAAGTTCCTCTGATAACCGGGTCGATTGTGATAACAATCTCATCCATGAGCTATCACGGAACAGGGCTGGAATCTGTCGCATCGGTTGGAATAATAAAACAATCTTCATGTCACCAACAGAGGACCCGCCCTCCAAAGGAGTGCACGCATGACCCTGAACTTAACAATAAAAAAGAAATACAAATTAGTGGAAAGAAAACAATCAAAACTAGCTTACCTTCTTGAGGTGCTTGTTAAGCCACTTGGTGAAAGTTTTCTTCTGTATGGCATCTCGCTCATCTGTAAATTTGAAAAGAGATTTCCACATATTTGAAAAGGGTGACGACAAGCGGCACACTGAGAAGCAAAAGCTACAAACGCTGCGCGTAATGAGCGTTGGTGAACTCGTTATTCCACTCGGTTTTTATAATTATATTTTCCTTTCGTAAATTGCAACAGCTCAAATGAATTCATTCGCTTAGACCGCGCTGTTTCCCTTCTAAAAGCTATTCACCGATTTCTTCACTTCCGTTTGCAAATAATACTATACAGTTGGCGACCTTCCCGGTGGCGTAGTGTTCAGCAGGCCATGTCACACACGACTAACACATTGATCCACCTCGGAAGATGGGTTTGAGATGGAAGTTTCAATTGTATCGAATTTGGGTCCCCAATAACTCGGAGCTTCAAATAGATGACCGAGTTCGCGGATACAATTTCCGCAGATAGCATATTGAGCGGAACTGACAAAACTCAAGGGCTGAATTCAGAACAAAAAATAGGGTATCTTGCAATGATGTGCATTGTCCACACCTTATCCATAATTACGGCACATTTGTGTCAGGAATGAGATATGACAATAGTTTAACAATTGCACTAATTATTATCATATAAATAATTTAATTTACGTTGTTTTTCATTTGAAAAACAGGTTTTATTAATACTTAAGTGCGATAGTGAACATTAATAGAAAGCCAGTGAATAGAGAACAAAAACACTGAATCAGAAATATTTATAAAAATAATAATGGCTTAGTATAAGAAACTACTGCATTCAAAACTATTGTTAAAGGGTGAAGGTTAAATAGTAAAGTGATCTTTGACTTCTAAGGGTAGAAAAAACGAAAGGATTGTGTTGCAATGAATAACAAAATCTTTCAAATATCGTTAAAAATTATAAACTTATTAGTTTGGACTTGATGGGAGTTTCCTCACAAAAACTTTAAGTTATGGTGCATAACTACTTTCCAAACCATTAGAATGGAATTGCAAGCAATATGAATAAACATAAGGATTCAAGTCTGTCTCACACCATTCCACAGAAGTACATACAAAATATGACCTTTTATTCGATAAATTACATTCCATATGCAGGTAACCTTGTTAAATCACAACTGAGCGTAGAGAAACGGTTGACGCCTCAAATTCGTGAAAGGCCACTTTTCAGTTTTGAAATTTAGTCCATGAAAATATTAAATTTACTCAAATTACTCCAATGGAGTAATGGCCCAAAAGCGGGATACTTCTAATCATCTGTAAGTAGTAAAGACGAATGCCTCATCGGTTACTTTCATTTCTATCGGATGGAAACAATCACTTTTACGTGAAAATATGTAACTTTAAACAATGACATTTTACCAACAGTACATGGTAAAGAAAATATTACACTTTCTTATCAGAAATGTAAGCGATTTTTCTATTCTTATCAGAAATTAAGCTTTCGACAGCTCGGTCAATACCAGATGCATTCTTCGGAAATAAACTTAGTTAGAAAGACTATAGCGCATTACTATGTTTATTATATTTAATACTTAAAATGTATTTGAAAAGATTCATTTTATTTTTCATTCATCCCGCTTTAAACCATTTATTATCAATAAAGTTAGAAATTTCGTCTCTAGAAAATCTTAAGAGTACGGATCGAATCACGCATACAGCAAATTCAATCGAAAAACAGACCTATTTGAGCATGAAGGAAATTTGATACATGTGATTTCGTTTCAAATCTTTAAAGCAATTCGATTTTGAGATAAATTGGTCATCAGTTCAAACTTTTATAAACAATCCGCTTCCATGCAGCATATTGATGGTTATTCTGATCTGCATGATTTTGTATTTGGAGTAGATATTTTTTTCTATAGTATTTCAGGAGCCTTACACATGCGCTCCGTATATTACACCGTTATATCCCAATGCTTCACAATTACTTGGAATTTAGCGTCATTATCTACTACAAAATGTCAGCATATTTGTGCAGTTTCCAATAAAGCAGATTAAGTCGAAACAGAATGCATACGTCGAATACGATAAAATAATGATTAATAGCTATTCATACATTTCAACCGAGACGCAAACTACTCAGGAGATGCCATTGAATTCCGAAGAAATAAAGAATGCTTTTCATTTGTGTGTTCCTGCGATGGATTTTCATTTCAAAAAGACCACAGGCTCAATGCCAAAGTAATATTAGACAAAAGGCAAATCTAGTTTCGTTCTTCATAGGTCGAATCAGCCTTCGTTTAGCAAAAAATGATCGTAGAGCGATTAACCAAATCAATCATTTATTGCAAGTATAAATATTAATAATTAATGAATCACACAAAGGAATTAAACCTTCAGAGAAGTCCTAAAATTGGTTGTGTACTCCATTACAATATTAAAGCCATGAGTGCAACAGAAAAATATTAGCAAATTTATATTTGTATAAGAATATTCTAGTTTCAGCTTAGTACAGGAGATGTTGTCACATGGGACAATCACACGCAGATTTTAGTCATGAAAGTGACTCTTTTATTTTATTCTTCATTAATCAAAAACTTTGAACTTAATTTTTCCTTCAAGCAAACTTATCCCGAATTTTTGAGCACATCTGTCATTCCTTTCTAGAAAAAAGCTAATATCAAGCCGTCGCGTATGGGTCACACTGAGATGTCTCATAGGTGACAAGCAACATATTGAACATTAAAAAGTACTTGTCATGCCTTCAGAGACAAAAGGGAAAATAACGCTACCAAATAAATATTCATATAAATGTAGAATATTCTCAGCATTAAGAATTCTTAACCGAGCACAACATTCTAGGAAATACTATCTCTGTTGAAAGAATTTCCAAAAACTTGTTGCTCGTCGTGCGAAAAAAACACAAAAGTGGGGAAACCCCGGACAAATTTCAACGTTCGAAAAGCAGGAATGAAAGTCTAGTTCAGGAATTATTCATTGTTCCGCATCTACAAGGAACGAACAAAAATAAAAATGAGAGGCAAACTATTCAGATAGCTTTAAGATCATTGGATGGGTAATTAAATTTTATTAACTGGTTCAAATCGAACTTCCTCAACGTTGCAAAACACTACTTAAATAAAATTCAAATTAACTACATTCGAAATCATTGATCATAAAAATAGTTATGTTGATAAATAATCAACATTTAAATTTTGAATTGACCTCCGCAATCATAATTATCGAATAGAATTACACTAATTTCTTGATAGATAAAGCACCCTTATTATCATAAAGCAGTGGTTCCCAACCTGAGCTCTCTCTCTCTCTCTCTCTCTCTCTCTCTCTCTCTCTCTCTCTCTGCAACCGCTCCAGGAAAATAAAATAAAAAATAAGAAATTAAAACATTGCGCAATTCTTTAAATACCTCTTTACTATCTATCCCCTCCTCTGTAATACTACTCCTAAACGTCATTAATTTGTAAAACATAGGGTAGGCCTAAGGGGCCCCGCCATAGAAATTTATTCTAAAAAGGGCCCCGCAAGTCATAAAGGTTGGGAACCTCTGTCGTAATGGAAATACACATTGGTTCCACACGAATACCTTACAATAACATGTCTAAAACACTAACTAAACTATTGTTACATTTAAAAGTATTTCTAGTTTATTTTGTGAATTAATGCACGTAACAAAATAAGGGAAAATCGACTATGAAAACAAAATGCTGAAGATACGTATTTAAGAGCAATATACGCATTAGTGTCGATTGTTTCTGATCGAATCGCCTATAGTACGAAAAACTTGTGCAAGGCACACCTTAGTTGGGAAAGCAGACCCTCCGCTCCGACTAGTTGGAGTTACTACGGATATAGGGAAGGCGCCCAGGAAAATATGGCTGAGGTCTCGACGAATTCGTACGTTATTCACAAAGCGTAAAACCGAAATTTAGACATCGCTCGCCGATCGCAGGCTGGTACGTTTTCTCACGTGTTCATATGTTACCGGAGGTAGGTCAACCTTACATAGACCGTAATCGATGTCTTTAAAATTGGGAAGGTAGAGCCTTATTCCTATTTATTCCTTTATTCGTCTTACCATTTATAGCCTGGCTCGGGCTTCAGTTGCAGGGCTTAGGTGAAATTTCCACATAAGCATCTGTCTTATTTCAGTGAGCGTCATAGGTTTCGACTTACGTGAACCTACACGCCTTGTCATAAACCAAGCTCCGAACCCTTGAAGGTGGGCTAGGAGTTGTTTGCCACACAAATTTACTCAAGCGGCTTATCACTCAGACTAGGAGGTGCGCCGTAAGCCCGTAGTCAAGCATGTTGTGAAGAGAATCAACTACTTTACTACATAAACAGATGTCCGAAGTTGGGTATCCCATACGAAAGTATTCCGGAACCTTTAATGCTTAGTATGTAGCTGGTTTACAAAGGGGTCGTGCAGATGCATTTTGAGATCTGATGTCGGGAAGAATTGTCGTGTGAAACGTCCTTCAGATGTTGCCCATTTTTGTCTCCCACCTTCTGAAAGCAATCTCTGTGACGACTCTTGCAATGAGTCTTGATATCTGCATCCTTAAGTGTATGACCTCACTCTTGGTTGCCTTTTTGGTCGCCTCGTTTCCGAAGTAGCCAACGTGAGTTTTGATCCAGTGCAGGAGAATTCCCAGGCATCCCACGACCTTCCAGTAGTCTTTATTCTATGCACTATAAGGTTGGAGGTTGTTCGGGTCTTTAAGAGCTTGTACAGCGAAGAAACTGTCTGATAAAATGTGTGTGATTTTCTCTGCACTGTTCTGGTGCCTAGACTTACACCATTCCAGTGCTTTTTCCAAAGCTGACAGCTCCACTTAAGACTATTGTTGTCACTCAGTCTATATGTGGGTTTCAATAATTGCTCCGAAGTATAAAAATGCAAAAGCTGCACCGAAGTCTGTCTATGCCCGAATCATCAGTGTATACTTCTCTTTTCATAACCGGAAGACTGTCTCTACCTTCCACATGTGGAAAGAACTATCAGTCGAAAAAAGTGAAAAGTCGAAGTGCATTTTATTGACTTTTTCTGAGCACCGAATAAACTTCAAACGAATCACTGCAGGGCTGAAACGTTGCCTCTAGTACAATTAAATATAATGTAAAAAGAAACTTTTAATCTGACCTTTTCTGTGCGCGTACGTGATGATCGAAATGACACAAATATCACAAAATTTACCAGCTTGTTCCTCCTCACTTTCAAGTTTTGTAATGTGGGATTGGGTTTGTAAGGAAACACTTGAGTTTTGTAATGTTAAAATGCAATTGTAATGTAAATATCAGTCCTTCCATTGTGAGAAATCAGAATAAAACCTTTCGAGTGAAATGGATTCCCAGACACCATGGAACCACTAACACAAACAGAATCCCCACAGAAAGGGAAGAGTGTGGAACAAGCACACCTAACATTGTAACTGTCTTGGTACACGAGGAATTCAATGGAGGGCTACGACATTAGTGGCCAATATGGAGCATCTGACCTCTACAATCTCTTCAAGTGTTCGGAATCATAATGACATTATAATGGAGGATATACCGCCTGTACTATGGACGAAAGAATAAGATTAGAGTGGAAAAGGTTATACGCATCTTAAACAATGTTTTCGAACCTGTCTTGCATTTTGTTTGGAAAGATGACGCTTCAATTCTTCGTGTACAACACATTCAAAACATTATCATAGAACACACAAAAACCGAATTTCTATAATGTAAATGTTTAATAGTAACATCGCTTATCTATTCATATGGACATTGTCTCATTTGAATTTAAACAAATTATTTGACTTATTTTCCTTTCATGCATGCTCACTTAGAGCAGCCATAAAGAAAACTTTTTGGCTAAAAGAAACACCAATAGCTACTTCCCCACACTCCAAACGTGCTTCAATATCTAGATCATGTTATGAAGCATATAACGCTTACTTTGACCTCAAAATGGGAAAACTGCCCTGGGTCGAGATAATTTGAGCATGGGTCTGATTTTAAAGCCTTTGATACAACAAAAATACCTTGTCTATACAGCAAATATCGGGAATAGTACTCAATGGCCTGAAAGTAGATGGCTTTTAGTTTTTACAATAAGCAGGGGATCTTAAATTATTTACTCAATTGTATCTATTCAGGAGTAAATACTTAAATAGCAATTCATTTCAATACGGACATCGATGCAATGATATAACTGCGAGTAAATTGAGAGAATTGGTTGTCATTTTTCAAGCAGTCAGTTCCATCCTATAGAATAAAATCGAATGTCTTGTTCAGATAGACTTTCAAGCGATGGATACATGGCAATAGAAATTAAACTCAGCTCAGATATTTGAGAAATGTTCCTTGAATACGTTGTACGAACAATCTTTCCGACTATCAAAACACAGTACGAAAACCTTGTTTAAGCTGTATAACATTTTCTATTCGAATCTTATTTTATCCATAGTACAGGTCATTCAGAACACTCGATGCGGTTGATACTTGTCGTTTCAGCCCTGTAGCGATTCGTTTCCAGCTTATTTGGTACTTCGGGGAGAAAAATCACGTGTATTGGTTGGTTGGAGTAATATGGCGTAAGAACCATATTAGGTCAAACACAAGACCGACAACATCAAGCAATAGACACACACAAGGAAAGTTTTACGGAGAGAAATATACCCAAGATCATAAGTTACAGGAATCGAACCAGCGCCGCCAACTCGCAGGTTGTCAGCGCAGTGGGTAACCCACTGGGCCACACGTATATTTTGGAAGTTTTTGTAACTTTGAGACGTAAATTGTTTGATTTGAAAAAATTACCATTATCTTAGTGGGCCATACGCAAGTTTTCCGCACTATGATTTGATCTGAAAAAAATGGGTGTTTTTTTTGTCCTCCCTAACATGCATACGGGAAATATAACAAGGTTTGTATTTGTGTGTAATAATTTGAGTATTATTTTCAGTACTTTAAGAAATTTTAATATTTTATATTTAAATTAGTATATTTGCGCTTTAATGTTCATTATATTTGATACATCTAAATATGACAACATTAACTATATATACAAACAAGGAGAAAACATTCTGATGTTTTCACCTAAATCATTCGCTTTTGAATATGATTCAAGCTGAACACTATTTCATCTATTTCTCAAAGATTACGAAAAGCGTCAGCTTTCCAGCGGACTTATGATGCTAGTAAGAAAACCGCATTTACAGATTTTGATCAAAACAGAAGTCCTTTCACATTTTTACTAACGGGTGATAATAGCTCTGCTAGCCTTCAAAGAAACTCAAAGCTTCAAAATCATATATTTACCTGATTTGCATGCTCATGGAATTAATACACTGCTATTCATTAAATGCTAACTCCAAGAAAGACTTGTTGAACGGGTAGTTTATTATGGTAAATGATTAAAATCTCAGCCGAATATGCATAGGATGTACGCATAATACTGGCTGAAATGTGACTCGGAAGATATTAAAGATCTTGCCGAACATTGCGTAGGTCAATTCGATTGGTATTGCTCTGCAAGTACGTCAACATGCCTCGTTGCAAAACGAGACATGAACTGAGTTTGAAGAATTATTGGGTTAAGAGAAGGCGGTTTGTAGCATCGCGATATTGCTGTACGCGTTGGGCAAAACCTTAGAATTTATAAGTACTTGGAGACAAAGGACAGAAGGTTCTACGCAGTCGTGAGGGATCTGGAGTTTGAAAAGGAATACACTAGTTAAGCATGACGTTGACGAATCGTAGTGACATCCACAACATTAGCACAATGGAGAATGGTGACATGAGGTGATATTTGTCAGCACTGTCGCCGACGATTGCTGCAGCGACAGCTCGTAACTCGGGGTCCGTTACTACAACTCTATACCATAGACGTCAGAATCTTCAATGGAGCAAGACAGTGGAACGTTGAATGGGAGCAGATCATTTCTCCTGATGAGTCTGGATACTATCTCGTGACCCATAACATCAAGATTTTTCGCAGGTACAGAGGGAACGGTATCTGATTGATTGTTAGGTTTTATGGCGCAAGGTCGGAACGGTATCTGGAATGATGCATTGCAGTATCATAGTGGTCCTACTCCAAGCGTAATGGTTTGGGGACTCGTTCTTACCTTATATGGATCACAGGCATTATGAACACTCAGCGGTACATCACAGGTTTTGGAATCAGAAGACCTGCCCCTCATACAGACCCCTTCCCGAAGCTATCTTAACAGGACAATGTTCATATTTTATTTATAAATGATTTGGTCGATGTATTTGATACTTGTTTAATTCTTGGTGATAATTTGAAAATTTACAGATGCATTTCATCGTACCATGTTTGTCAATTAGTTGAAATTGGGTGAAATTATGATTGGTGTATGAAAAATAAGTTGTTCTTGAATATAAATAAATGCGAAATAACTACTTTTACTAGAAAAATGAATCGAATGACTAGATGAAACGAATCCAAATTTACTTTTAATACGCAGGTACTTGAAGTAACCAAAAAGGCATACAAGGCTTGGGGTTTTGCAAATAATGCGTCAAAACTTTGATAACACCACTGTACTTATTTGTCTTTTTAATTCTTTAGTAAGACCAATTTTGGAGCATGGCTGCGTAGTCTGGAATCCATCTTATAAACATAACAGTAATAATATTGAAAAAAATTCAACAGGTTTCTAAGGCACATTTCTTTCAAAAATCTGAGTTTTTGTGAAAATCATCTTATTCTCTTGCAATCCAAACACAATGTCCTCTTAAGATTGCAGATGTCTTCGTGTTTAATTTTTTTATAATTTGTTACATAATAAAATAAATTGTATCAGCCTATTAATGAGATAAATATTCGTGCACCTCTTATAATACTCGCAAAGCTACTTTTCAGCAAAAGTTATCTTAAAATCTACCAATAGACCAATTCATCAGAACGATCAATAGTTTACCCCCAATCCTTGATATTTTCTTTGACGATTTAATACATTTTAGTAACTTCATAACTTAAACGTTTGAAAACTGATTTCACTTTTTCTGTGGTTGTGTTTCGATCGTGATGTTTTTCTTTTATTTCAGTATTGTTCTATGTAATTTTTGTTTCGTGCTTATATGATGTAGTTTATGTTGTATATTGTACTGTTTTTTCATTTTGCATGTTCTGTACTTTTTTCGCTGTCATGTAAATGGAGTAACTGTGACAGTATAAATAAATATAATTCTTGACACTCACGAAAGGGATGGAAGTGTTGGCACCAAAAGTCAGAGTGCTAACCACTCGGTCAACACAGCCATCAATTGTGGAAATATTGAAGTTTCTTTTCAATATCCATTTGAAGCGAGATCTCTTGTGATTTGCAGAAATCCCCCCCCCTTCCCCGAATACAACTTATTTTATTAACTTTTTGAACAGAGTAAAGGTTGAAACTTTTTAAGAGCTATCTGTTAGATCCGCAACCATTTCGCTGCACAATTTAGAGTATTAGAGTATTTAAATTTGTAACTTTATATTTATTATTTTTATTGTCTTTTTGCACATTTTACTGAATTCTTAACTATCAACTAACAATATTTTAGTACTAAAATTTAATAGCGATCTTGGACTCGTGGGTTAACTTGAACGTATTTCTATTAAACCAGAAACAAATTCACCTTGGCTTGCAAAGAAAAATTACAAAATAACTTCTAATGCAGATCATACTACTTGAATAACTTTCTAGAGGCAGAAAAAACGGATCCACCGGAGTGTATAGCTCCATGTGCGAATCTGCTGGTGATTTTCTTGAGCTTTCTTCAGTGTGCTATGTATACAGGGGAGGATAAAGTCATTTTGAGTCGCGGGGCGCAAGAAACTTAGAGGTTCCTTGCTCATAATTCTGTTTGCAGATTAAAAAATAGATTTTTTATTTTATAATAAATATTCTATAAATTAAATTTTATAATCAATCAAACAATAAAATCAACAGATATTTATTAGAGTGATTTCATTCTTTTATGATTAATTTATAATTGAACATAAATTATTGAATTTTAATTCAGCTATATGCACACTTCTGCTTTTCTTAAAATCCTTCAAATTACTTTTTCACGTTTAAGTAATCCCTCAGATATCATTTAACATATTGGCCCTAATCGAAGAAAAGTTTAAAAACGCCTTAGGTAATAAGACAACTTCCTTACATTTGAACTACATGTGGAGGTATACTACAACATTCAATGAGCAACTGTTTAAAAACATTTTGTAATTTTTCTAAATCTCAGGTAACACCCATACCCAATTGTGTTTATAACACACAAATCTTTTCTTAATTATTTTGCTTTTTCCAAATATTTAATTTTCTATAAATGCGTATGCGTAAAATTTGTAAAAGGAATTGTCTTCCTACCGAATTGTGACGTAAAATATCGATTCGATATCAAAAATTTAACCTCGAATATCAAGTCTCAAGTCCTTTAACACACCCGTGTCTGAATTGAGTGTGGAACATTTGGAAAGCCTAATGTTAATTGACAATTTTTCTAGTCACATAATTAGGAAGGACTCAACTTTTAATATCGATACAAATATTTAAGAATATGCTGCTCTCACTGCTGTGCAGAGCTCATGGCTGGAATGAAAAAGGATACTCTTCTATAAACAAGAGTTGTTGGCAGTGTCGTAACTAAGTGTTAATGTACAATCAAAAAGATTTCTTCCAAATTATTTTTAATGCATTCTTCGAATAAAATAGTAAAATATTTGTGCCACAAATAATTTACTCTTATATGTATAAAGCTATAGTTACCAAAACATATCAAAGTTTTTGTTGTGAAGTATTTAAAATCTGCACACCTTCCCCATTTGAGTAATTTTCAGTAAAAATCTCTAAAACTGTTAACTACTGGATTTCAATTATCTACTGCTTTAGAATGATATATTATCCCGTTTAGGAGAAAAATCTAACTCTTTTTAATTGAAACTGTCAAAAAGAAAGTTTCGATTAGAGTTATTCAAAAAAACAAATTTTTGAGTGTTGAGTCAATCAATAATATTACTATGATTTCAATTGAGAGAGTGCAGAGAAAGAGCGCTGAGAGTATTAAAATACGGTCAGTTGAGAAGTTAACGGAAATCTAGTTAAGGGGTTAGTACTAGTAGTTAGTTCTTTTTCTAAAATCAGTAATATTTTTAGAAAATTGGCAGCGGTTTGTTTCTGAATAACGTTCGCTAAGTAAAGTTATGTAAGATGATTGCCGTGTGATCTCTTCTACATTGTTTTGGTGCCAGTGGCGGACTAACCATCTCGCAATGCCCGATGGTAATTCCTGTATCGCGGAGTATTTGCATGACACAAAAGATCAAAACAATGTGACAAAATAAGACAAAACAAGTGAATTGATGTGGGGGTTTTGTCTTTCAGTGAAAATTGTCTCGAATGTATTAAAATTTAATACTACTTTTTTTGGAGAAATGGTGTTTAGATATTAGAAAATATGTTTAGCACCTGTTTGTGGAGCACACGGCACACCAAGCCAGATTTTTATGGTTTTGTCAATCTACTAAATTTTACTATTCTGTGGCCAAAGAACTAAGATCTGTAAATATTTCGTACAAAAGAGTGACAAATAATTAATTTTAGAGTTTGATTTTGTTTGTCGGTCTACATGAAGTGATTTGAACGATAGAATGTTTATGAAAATACAATAAGACCTCATTTCTAAGTAGGCTGTAGTCTATAGCGGCAAATTTTGAGGCTTCAGCAAAAATTAAATACCTTCAAATGTCAGTTTAAAACATTCTGAGCTTACACAAGGTAGGTAGGTATTTTAATTAACGTCACACTGGAGCAACACAACGGGCTATTGGTATCCAATCCCAAAGGGAAAGGACATCACGTAATTTTGAACCACGGTCAGATGACGAGGCAACACCTAAGCTTACATAAGAGTGAAACATTATCAAACATTTTTTTAGCATTTTCTTGGATAAATTTGTCGGTAAGTTTCACGCGGGACCGGTACCGAGCAGTGTGGACATTAGTAAACGCTGGAAAAACTATTCTATCGAACTTAACATCCCCACTTTACTGCAAACTACATAGGACCTATTGAACGAGAAAGCATAAAATGATTTTATCAGCGTGTTGTCTAATACTTTAAAATAGGGATATCATTGGTATAGTGAAAATGCTTACTCTCAAACGTACACGTATTGTTTAATCGTGGAAATAACAGTATTTCAATAGTTTGATTTAAAGGATTGATCGCATTAAAAAGACGCGTCCTTTAAACTGAAATAAATGAAGCTTTTACAATTTCAAATCCAAGTCAGTCAGAAAAAATTGACTTTTAGCAGACTAATGAGTGAGTAGGATCACCACAGTACGAAGAGATAAGATAAGCAACGTTAGTAAAAAAGCGAGATTGTATATCCCATAACCAAGGAGGGAAAGAAACTCGTTTTTCTCAGAGGATCAAATAGCTTAATTGCAAAACCGATCCCCAGGTAAGGTTGGGGAATCTTTCGAACATTTGATAACAAAATGACCATCGATATGATCCATTTCGCAGCTCCTTCCCTCTAGGAATTGGGCGGGCAGCTGCACACCAAAGCATCAACTGGAATCGTTCGTTAGAACCTTCATCCAAAAGAGAAGGGTAGCAAAGGTAGGTAGTTGAATTGACGTCGCGCTGAAGCAACACAAAGGGTTGTATGGCCATATTTGGCCAAGCGGGACGGGACAAAGAGGGGTTGCAAATAATTCTCAGATTTCCAGTTGTCCTCAGGGAATGTCCGGGAAAGCTCCTCATTCTCTCTTGCTAATAGAGGACATTAGGATTGGGGGTTGAGCCTCACTACGCCATCGAGTAAATGTGGAGTTGCATATGGCAAATGTTCAGTATTAAACATTTTCAGAAAGGAAGACTTTCTATTTTGTGGGAAATGTTTCATTAGATTCTTATTTCACAATATTTTTCCGTTTTGAGGCCCTTCAAAAAAATACCCTAGGCGCGAGCCTAGTGAGTAATCAGCCAATGGATATATTACTAAATTCGTCAAAACAATGAAGACACATTTGTCACTGAAACGAAAACACACCAGATGTAACTAGAAGTTAAATGAGAACAAGAATTTTAACTGAATGTTAGTGGGTCGTGGGGGTAGATAGTTAATTAACGTCACACTGGAACAACACAACGGGCTATTGGCGACGGTCCGGGATCAATCCCTAAGGAAAAAATCCAAGGACAACGCCTCGTAAATTTGAATCACGGTCAGATGACGAGAACACCTGTGAGCTGGCACCCCACTCTCCAAACTTCCACACCAAGCCAACGTGAAGACATTTGAGGTAACGACAGATTTAACGTGCACCAGCCCCAGTGTACACGACGGTCTTTGTCAGCACCGAGTTTCGAACTCGCAATCCTCCGGTTGCTAATCCGCTGCTCTTCCAACTGGGCTACCACGGTCCACTAGGGCCGTGGTAGCATCCGTGGGAAACATCTTTCACAACTAACTTAATGCGGTGGTATTTAAAGTTGAAAATTACATTTTTAGATCAGTTTATAAAAATATAGGCGAATTGTAATGACTAGGTTGGATTTGGGAACACTATTAATTTGTCGAACCACATAAAAACATCTTGAAACGTTTAGTACAAAAACGAAACCAAAGTATTCTGAAGTAAACCTGATCGCAATTTCAAGGTTGTGATAGCATACATTAATTCTTTTCTTATGAATAATTATCTCGATCTCAGTAGACGTTTTCAAGGACAAAAGTAATTACATACACGGAATAAAAACAATGCTACATAACATCAGGGCATCAATCAAGGTATAAAAGCGATTAATCAATTTGGAAATTTTATTTGTGCAGCAGTCTAATTACGCCCTATCGAAATCCAATCTGCCAAGTTTCCCCCGGGTAAACTCATTTCGTAATTTGCCATTGATGATTTTACTCCATAGAAAAATAGCTATGCAAAGAGATGGCTCGAGAATATGTTTTGAATGCACGGAAAGCAAATGATTGTATTGCTGTCGTTACGTTTGTTACTAAGGGCTTCCTTTGGATTTTCTGCACAGCTAAATATTGAGGGCGCTAGTATGTGTCTCGTACTTCGTGTTTCATTCTGGGAGTTTGCATGATTCAATTACAACACATCGCTTATAGAAATAATGAAACTTAATATCTTTAGTTTTCTTATAATAGTGTAGGGTCGGAGAGGGAATTAAAGCCAAACGTCGTCAAAGCAGCGATAAATCGCACACACATTTTTAAATACTTTTCATTCATAAGGAAGTATTTTTATCTCACAGTACTGTTTTGGTTTATTATATGAAATTCCATTAAGTCAAGGCCTTTTCACAAATTATTACTTATTGTTTGCATCTTAATATACGGCTCATTCATGAAATTCAAAGACTGGACAGTTTTATACTATGGATACCTGCATTAAGTAGAATCAAAGGCGGATCGAGGCATTTTTAGTCCATATTCTCACATTTTCTGAGCACAAAATCCTCTATTTTTATCAAAAGAGTAGTCTTTGTATGAAAAGAGAAAGCATTCAGATGAAATGTGCAAAGAAAAATGTCCCAGTTTAAAAAATGAATGCGATTTAGTAAGTAGTTGAATTTACGTCTCACTGGAGCAATATAAGTCTACTGGAGACGATCCGGGATCAATCCCGAAGGGAAAGATTCGAGGACGACTCGTCATTTTAAACCACGGTCATATGAAGAAATGCGATTTCGTTAAGTATAAAGAATAACTAATAAAATAATCATTAAATGTTACCTTTTAAAAATTTTCAATAAGTGAAATTAATATTGTAAGTGAATTTTCATCTTGTTATTGAAAAAGAAACTCATTTTAATTTTAATCATGACATTTTGGCAACTAAATTTAAAAAACTCAGATTATGGATCGTATAAAACTAGCAATATAGCAATATACATACAGCGGTGGGAAAAAAATCCAATCCCCTTCTTTATACAAGCTTCGTTCAGAGAACAAATTCAAAGGCATCATTTAATAGGGATGAGCGTCGTTTGGAAACTAATAAGGTAATTGAAATAGCTTTTGATTTACTTGAAGGTGAATCTTTGTTTCTTAAACAAATAATTAACTATTTATTTTCCATAATTGAATAAAATAAACTTCTCTTCAAATTCAGATAAAGAATGATCGGTGATAATGCACTAAACTCAAAAATATTAATCTTATAAAACAAAATATAAAATCTACTCCATATACTAAAAACTATCCACATTAGCTTTATAACGAACTGTTTTTTAGCATAAAAATCCCCGCTACAGTTTAATAAGAACCTCGACTCTGGTTAACACTAGCGGAAGGCGCCAAGGACATTTTTATGTATGCACATCGACGTAAAGAAACATTTTTAATTGCACCCAATCGAACATTTTGGCATCTGAATAAAAATATTCAGGTGCCACTGACTTTGTTCTAATTTCTAACACTGTCCAAATCACCTTGCATTAACAATGTTCTTGCAATGTCGCAGAATGAGAAAAAAATTATACGTTATCATTTTCGTTTTCAAACGCAACGTCAAAGCAAATGGACACACAAAGATAGCTTTACTACCCAGATAAGAGAAAAATATCCAGGAGAAGTTACAGGAATCGAACCTGCACCGCCTACAACTCGCAGGTTGATAGAACAATGTGCAACCCACTATTACCTTAATGAGGAAATTCGAAGAAGGCATAAATACATTTTTGTCGTCAAATAGTGAAATCTATTAAAAATATAGTACTATCTTCAGAGTACCGATTTGACCAATGTTTGGTGCAAAAAATGGTATCTACACTTAATGCAGTCTGAAATGTAAGCCAAAATGCAAAAAGGGGTTTAAACATTGATATTTATGTTTAAGATTTGTACTTTTACAGAAGGTGGCAGAATATCTCTTGTGCCTGATTTCATAAATTATTTTACATTTTATATCTTTTTACAATTGTTTTATTACTTGGATGGGAGACTAAAACAGATAAAGCTTTGAGGTGGTTAAATTTTAAATCGCATTTTTAACTACATCTGTAAAACGGTTACAAACGTGAAAAACGTTTGACTTATTGTTATGTATAAGAAATGAGAATTGTAAAATCTTGAACAAGCAAAGCTTTTGCCCAATAGGGATCTAAAATAAAGGTGTCTCTCACCCAAACATTTCAATTTCACATTGTGTTCGAAGAGAAATGCATCATACACAAAACAAACCCAAAAACGGGATGATTAATTAAAGTGTAACAGAATACGCAGAATTTGAGGATACTCTTCTGTCCAACATCGTTATAGATTGGGAAACAATTTCGTAACAATACCCCAGGGTACTGCCAGTGATAGAGCCAATCAAAAAACCAGATTCCATAATTCCGTGACACAAAGAGCACGAAAGGCGGGTTAACCCAATCCGATATTGATCGGATTTAATGAGCCAGACAGTGCGACAAAGCCACAACAATTGCACACCACCAAATGAAATACTTTTAGAGTTGGGGATTTCGCTGGCTCTCAATAGCAATATTTTTCGTGCAGAGGAATTCTGGTCACAAATCGAGTTTTTAACCAGAAGCTGAAACACTAAGGCCCCGTTCACATGGACTTTTTCCAACGCGCGTTTAATAAGAATTTTCAAACGTTATCATGTGAACACCTCTTGGGCGTTTTTCAAGGTCAGTTTCCGTTATGCATTAAATTGTGTTTTTTATTCCCATAATACAAGTCCATCTTTTGAATTGTTAATGATAGAATCAAAATTTCAACGGATTTCAAATCAGCGTAAAATTTTACGACAGATCGATACCAAAAACATGATTTTCTTTGAAAATATTATTTTTTTTCTCAATTGCCGCAACTAATCTTTTTGAAGATATTCCTTTTAATACTAAGCGTAAGCGGAAGTATTGCCTTGTTCTTAAAGGGAATGTCACTTTAATAAGATATTTTGTTGCCCCTTATCAACTGTTTTAATTTTACAGCCATTAAAATAAGATGAAAATCTTTCTTTCCCAACCTAAAATTGATTCCCCTGTGTTCACAAGAGCCTGAATTTGGTTAACTTAGAAATGTATAAAAATGGCAAATAAAATGTCTAAAATAATCTAAGAAATATTAAAAATGACGTAAAAATTTGATATTTCGATTTGTAAAACATCCGTTCCCTAATTGCCTGTGAATAAAGTGTTTATTGCATTTATTTATGTATAAAGTTCAAATACTCGACTTGCTGACCAGAAGTGACAACCTAAACAGGTAAATCTTTCGTAACGTATAGTATACGATGCATTCAGGTGCAAGGCCAATACAATCAACCACGGTTGTAAATTTTTGCACGTTAGCCTTTCGTACGTTTTTCAAATTTTTCGAATGACGGGGTTATTTTGGACCTAGGAACCGGTATGAGCCAGCGGATCAGAGAAACAGTGCTTTATGTAGTTCAAATTGTCGTATTAAACATTTTCATTAACTTTTAAATCCTAAAGTATTCGTTTTTAACTGTCAAGAATAGAGGAAAATCCCTATAACCTTCACTCTCCAGTGTCGATGATTCACCCACCAATAAAAAATAGTAAGGATTTGTTTTGGTTTAAGGGGTGATCACGGATTTTTTGGGCTCAAGCTAGCAGATGAGTCATTTGTAATGTATTTTATCGTAAAAGCGAAACTGCGTATGAAAAATTGGAATATTCCTGAAAAACTTTGATTAAAACGAAACTAACTGGAAAATTGCCAAACAATTTCCTTAAAATTTTAAAATTGTTCAATAAAAGAATAATTAAATAAAAATGATAAAAGTGTAAAATAAAAATACATCCCACAAAAAACTATATTTCTAGAACCAGGAAATTGGAAACGGAATTTCTGTTTATATGGCATTGTCTACGAAGTACTATCAAAAAGATGACACAAACAAAATCCGGCACTGGTGATAACCTTTCTTTTTTATGTTATTTTTGCAGATTTTATCGTGCTTCCTACGATCTATAGCTAATTTGTTATTTTATTTTCTTTCAAATAAATCTATATTTTTTTAAACCTATCTCTAAACATTTTAATGTATCAGTACAAATAACATATGTATAACAATAATTAATTTTTTAATTTTCATTTAATTTTCCCTGAGTTCCGACTATCCGAACGAAAATTAACCCTCGAACCTACCCTCTTTCAGGGGTTTTGTAGCACAAACAGAATAACGACTGGAAAATATTTCAACTAAAATTTGATTAAAACCCACGATGAAACGAGAAAATTATATTACAATTAAAAAAAACACAGTATATATCGAAAACCAGGAGATTGCTAATTTGCTATAGAATTTGCGCTACATGTACATATAATATAAAAATTTCGATTAAAGTAGTAATAACACTAACTGCAAGATTAAAATCTAAATTCTATGACATAAGCTCACATTAAATTAAGTTCAGTAAATCAGAAGTTCATTTTCAAGTGATATATCGAGTTCAATGTAACGAGGATGTGAAAAATGAATAAAAATTGAAACTTATCCTACGCATTTCACGTTGAGCACAAATAAAAAATAACTTTAAAGTTTAACTTTAAATTGAATATTTAATTTTAGCTTTATTTTAAAGATGTTTGCCGCACATGAAAACTAGAACGGACAGTTGTCGGTATACGTTATCTCAGAAATAAAATTACCCACTATCCTCTTTAGTTATAAACTCACATTTTTACAAGTTTTGTGTAGAAGCAGGGTAAATTTCTTCAATTAAACGAATACGATTAAATTTTCTTGTCCTATTTTTAATGGCCATAAATATAAAGCAGTGGATTAAGACAAAATACTCCAATCAAGTTATATCTTTTCTATAAAAACGAAATGAACTCCCTTTTGTGTTCGTAATGAATATATTCGCCAAATGCGTATCGCGAAAATATTAGTTACAGTTGAAAAATTATTTAAAGAAAATCACACTTTAAGTATCGATCTAGTGTAAAATTTTCCGCAGATTTCAAATCCGTTAAAATTTTCATTCTACCTTTAACGAACGCGAAGATAGGAACTTGGACTAGGGGAATAAAAAAGCCCTAACGTGCGTCAAAACGCGTGTCATGTGAACGGTGCAGTACAATCCTATGTATCTCCAAGCGCCTTCTAATCACTAGAACGACCGGAGATTGTTGAAGCGCCGAAGCTATCTAGCGCGTAGATTCTCGCGATTTCTGCATGTGAACACTCCAGTGGAACTCTATGTACTTTGGCGTTAGAAAACGCCTCATGTGAAAGGGGCCTTAGAGATAAAGTACTCCACGTTGCTATATCAAGTGTCAAAAGTTGATGACAACTTGACAGTGTAGACAATTTTATCGACTTCACTTTAGATCTAGCCCAGTATCGCGTAGATCAAATACGACATCCTTGTTCGTCAAACAATAGCTGGGCGTTAGCTTATTAATCCAAATTTGTTAAGTAGATTTAAAGATCAATGCGAAGCAAACCTTTGAAGGTTGAAATATTTTGCCCGACAGGATTCATAAAAGAAAAAAAAGCGAAAGCAAGGTTCTCGCAGTTCGAAAAAAATCCGACATCGATTGAGGATGTCTCGCCGATACAAAACATGTTGACTAGTAATGAAACTCTAATGTAACAAACCAATAAACCAACAAGCTCATAGCATTTCAGTTTCGTAGAGAAATCAAGTAAATTATTTTATACAGTGAATTATTTTTAATTAACTGGGAATAATTTTCCTATAATTCACTCGAAAAACTAAATTTAATTTACTTAATTTATGCGTGTTTTAATACGCAAAGATGCTCTTTGCGTTTTTCCTCTTTGGATGAGTGAATTAAAACTACATGTGAAATTTCCATGAAGAACTGATCTAAAAATTTAAAAGACGAGCACTTCAGATTGTCAATTATTCACGGTTTCCCAGCAGTCTTATTTTAGACTGGATCTTAGTACTCTCCTTTGCACTTACAGTACAGCTTTATTATAAACACAATGACAAGATTTATTTGTGAACAGGCAGTACAAAAGCTTTCCATATTTCCCGAAGTCCTTGGGGATACTTAAGCTCGTGAGAAATCGTATATCCTATGCTTACACAATTGAGTGGTAGAGTCGCGGATGAGCAACTCCAACCAAAGACGTTCAAGTACGTGGAGGCACGTTAAATCTGTTGTACCCTCACGCTGGCGTGGTGTGGAGAGTGGGGTGCCACCTCATATGGTTGTGATTCAAAATTATGAAGCGTTGTCCTCGGATCTTCCCCTTCGGGTTGGATCCGTCGCAAATAGCCCGTTGTGTTGCTCCAGTGCGACATAAATTCAACTATCTACTAATCTTACATAATTGAGATTCCAGTTGTTGAAAATCTAACTTCTAGTCTCCAGTGAAACGTTTTTTTAATATCACTCGTTTGCCCCGAAGTGAGGCATGCAGAAGTAGAGTAGATGGAATAGTTAACCAATAGAAGTAAATGAAAACAAAATTGGGACTGAGATTTATAGTATTTGTTATCGATGGTTGGTACAGAAACAGATATATTTGGCATGCATACGAAACGCTACGTGTTTGGTTGAAACTAGTGGAGAAATACACGGTTATTCACATTTCATTCAAATCAAATACAATTCCAATACTTTTGATATAAATTCAAAATAATTATGCACGCCAAGTTCTGGATTATAAGAGCGAGTAGAATCCACGGAGCATTTACTAAGAAAAAGTAGAAAAATCAAATACAAATCGTAAAAAATGCTTTCAATTTGATCAATATTGGGTATTTTAATTAACGTCACACTGGAGCAACAAACACAACGGGCTATTGGTGACGGTCCGGGATCAATCCCAAAGGGAAAGATCCGAGAACAACACCACGTAATTTTGAATCACGGTCAGATGACGAGGCAACACCTGAGCTGGCACCCCACTCTCCAAACTTCCACGCCAAGATCAATATTGGGAATGTATACTATTTAATAAAAAGCAAAATAAGGTATTCAAAGTATAATTTCTCTGAAACAATTTTAAAATGATGTGGTTAGAAAAAGTAGTACTAATCTACTTTAAAGGATAAGCTAAGTTATAACTAAAAATCGTATACATACTGAAATTTAGTTTGCCACGTATTTAGAGCAATTTCGTTAAATACTACTACGAAATATTCAATGCAACGATAATAAACGGCCCTTCCATTCCATAAAATCCCACACGGTAATTAATGAAAGCCTTCAAACCCGGAATCATGGAATACATGATTCAAAAGACATCTTAATAAAGGAATTTGTTTTCATGCTCATCAGCTTAATATTAAGTAGTAAGTTTCCCCAACTTCTAATACATACTCAAATGTGTTTTTTATATTGAAACATAAAAGAAAGCAATGATTTTATAACTAAGGATACAAAGTGATAGGGTAGTATACAGGGTGACGGAAGTACTCAAAATAAACTTTAAACGGTGAGTACATAGTGACCATAGAACTGTCGGTAACACTCCTAGTGGCTAAGTTTTGAAGTGTTAGCACTCCTCTTTCAAAAAAGAAAAGTCAATGGAAAATTACAGAGAATATATAGTATACATCACTATGCACCTCTTGAACAGGATAGATTACAGCAAAGAAATCGAGAGTAATTTTATAAAGCGTTTACAAGGTTAAGGCTAACAAACTTTAAACACTTAACAAGCCAACAATTCTTAAATTAAAATCAAAATTATGCAAATAAACAAGTGAAACAGCAATAACTAATCCGAAAAATTATTTAAAAGGACATAGGATACAAAGGCTGAGAAATTCATCTCATATGATAGAAATCCGGCTATTGTTCGCAATCGTATTTTATGTCCTACGCAATGAACAAGTCAGTCTTTGTATGAATGTCACGAAGACCAAAGACCCCATACTACTCATACACTTCACAAGCAGTGTTGAGAAAATATAATAACATTTTGTTTGCTCGTTCAATAAATAACTGCCGTGACATAGGCATGTTTCACATATAATGAGAGGTCACTCTTCTGTCATTTTCTGCTACAATTACTTGGAGCAATCATAAGAGGCAATTTCAAATGACAAGACAGAAAGTCTCATTGAGTGGTCAAATTATGCGATAGGGTGTTACATCAGAGGTAATAACTTAGCACACTGAGATCGAATTTCAAAGGAAATATTCATTTAATATGGGGCATGAAATTCGTGAGTAGAGAATTCTCGAATAAGTTTTTCTTGGTTGAGATTTTTGTGGTGCAAGGTCCAAGCAATATTTTTTCCGTCAAGCAAATGGTTGGGTTTTATGGTGCAAGGGGACGTATTTGATCAAACGCGACAGAAAACATTAAGAAACGTTCCTATACAAAGGTTTTATTTATACAAAAGAGGGAAATACACCCAGGATAATTCAATGGAATCGAACGTGCAGGTTGCTAACGCAGTGGGCAAATCCACTGGGTTAAACAAAATTATTTTATGGAAAACAATATACACAGCTGCGGGAAAAAATGGAACCCCTCTTTGCTCGCGCATCGTTCACATTCAAATGTAGTCAAATTCAATAGGGAATGACGTCTTGTATAAATTTATACGCATAAAGTTCATATTTTCCAACACCCGATTGATTTCAAATCCGTATAAAAATGTAACAATTTTAAGTCATGTGGTCCTTTCTGGGACAGCCCGGTTGGAAGAGTAACGCAACCGGAGGGTTCAGAGTTCAAATCCAACCAAAGACCGTCGTGTACAAAGGGTGCACGTGGTCTTAACTGTGTAAATTATACTTTGAATACCTTTAATTTTGCTTTTTATTAAATAGTATACATTCCCAATATTGATCTTGGCGTGGAAGTTTAGAAAGTGGGGTGCCAGCTCAGGTGTGCCCTCGTCATCTGACCGTGGTTCAAATTAAGTGGTGTTGTCCTCGGATCTTTCCCTTGGGGATTGATTCCGGACCGTCACCAATATCCCATTGTGTTGTTCCAGTGCGACGTTAATTCAACAACCTACTTACCAGCAGTTTCTGAATTATAAGAATGGAAATTTTGGGGCACTTAAGGCTAAATATTCGCTATTTTTTGCAAAAAGAAATGACAAGTTTCTACTAGGAGCTCTGCTTATCAAATCAAATATCCTTCTGAATCAATTTCCATCTAAACATGAAGGTTGCCTTTCAAATTGAAAAAGAAACAGCTAGATTGTATTCTTAAATAGTAATATAAACATTTTCAGCGTAATGGAATGAGTGTTTCGAAAGATGAATACAAAAGTTTGAAACTAACATCAGGTGCTCTAAATGTTCCATACTCATCATTCAGAAAAGGCTGGACCCAGGGACTTGAAATTTAGGTTCAATTTCGCTTTAAAAAGGAGTGTCATTGGAAATTAAAGTTCGTGCATAATTGGATTGGAAAAAGGACGATCTCTTCAGAAAATGTTAAGCGCATTCCAATCGCAAAGTGACTTTGAATGTCTTCTATAAATAATCCAAAAAGAGAGTAAAGAGAGGTGGTTCGATTTAAATGAAAGTAGGATAGAATATGCGAGTATAGCAACACGCACATTCGGTGAGAATTTAGGTTAATTATTTTGCTTGCACCGTCACTTTGATTTCAACTTAAAGACCGCCTGAAAACAGATTACGCAACTGTTTAGATCTAGTTCATTTGCTCGATCAACTGATCTCTACAAACTCTTCCAAGATTTTTGCAATAGTCCAATTTTAATTTGGAACGCAGAAAAAAGAAATGCTCGAAAGTAAAACATTCTAAAAACAAGGGTTAACTAAGGTAAGAAGGGAATCTAATTCATAACCTTAATTTAACTGATAATCATAAAGGTGGAATCTTTTAGTCAAATTGATGACAATTAAACGTTTTTCACCACTCATACCTTGGAGAAATATACAAATTGTTTTGCATTGAAAAGGAAAATTATTGCAAATTGTCTTCGTTCGGCGCTTCCCCGGTACGTAGGAAAAATATCGGTCCTCAGAAGATATTAGAAAATTATCGACGGATATTCGAGATTTACATGGAAACTTGGAATTTGGCCAAAACACCGGAGTTCTACTTATATAAATAGCATGCAAATGCTTTAAGGTTGGTTGGCTGGTTGTTTTCGGGTTTTATGGCGCAAGGGCAATATTTGGCCAAGCTACGCCAAACACAAGACAGACAACACACACAATGAGAGGAAGAAAAAGCAGAAAGGTAGGCGAGGGTAAAAATGAAAGGGAGGAAAGATCATTCGGATACCTCGGGGTTGTGATGCCTGTACACACCTAAAGATGTGTCCCTGAGAGCAAATGCTCTAAGGTACTTCAACCATTTGTTTTCTTGAAACACATTTCTAACAATCCAACATTTCAGTCTTGCTCAAAAACATCACAAAAACTCTACACCATTCAACAATCAATTCCTCATTTTGTCAGTTTATCACTCCGGAAATCTTTTGAATGTGTGCATTTAAAAACAGACAGAAATTGTATGAGATTCGTGTCAAGACAAAAATGTTATCCTGTAGTGTTCTTTCTCCAGGCGGATTGTTATCAGTCGATTTCAAGAGAGCATGGTCGTGCTCTCATCCGGCACGTTTAAAAAACGGAAGCGTTTGTAAAGCGCATTCTGTTGATCGTTTTTGAGATGTGTTCCTTTTCTGTTAATAAATGTTGTCTCGTCCTGAGATTTAATTTCATTTTTTGCTGGTTTGATAAGTTGCTATAAAACTGGCGCTCAATTAACGGCTGATTAGAGAATTCGGTGATTGTTAACGAAACGCTTTGGTAGCGTTTGCGAATTCGTGGAGTTTTTAGGAAAAATTCTTGCTAGGTAAAGTCGTCAACCCTGATGATGGAATCATTGATTTGCGCAACGCAATACTCTAAAGTGTGAACAATGAGGAAGATTTTGTTAAACTGTTAACGGCCATTATCCACGAGACAGGATAAACAAAAAGAACGAATACAAGAAAAGGACAGCTTATGAATTAGAAAAGAAAAGGACAGAGCTTATGAATTAGAAAAAAAAGAGCTTATGAATTAGAAAAGAAAGAAAAGGACAGTTTATTAATTAGAAAATCTGAAGTTGGAGGCATCTCTAAAGACTCACAGGAAAAAGACGGAAGCTTCGAAATTGAAAGGAATACAAAATATGATTTACAGCATTTGTTGCCGAAGTTTCATACATATGATGACGCAAGTTCATTTTTAACTTTATTTGAAAGACAACCTAAAATTTATGAATATTTCCAAGGACATTTGGGTCACTCAGCTAATTGAAGTGTTACAATCTGAAATCGCTAGTTTGATCGCAAGAGAACCGGAAGGATAATCTCGAAATTACGATTACATTAAATCGCTGTTGTTAGGGAGATTTAAATTAACCCCAGAAAGATTCAGGCAACTATTTTGTAAGCATCAAAATCCCGACAAAACTTGATAAGATTTCTACTTTGATCTCAATAACTTCTTTGGAGGATGGATTTCTGGACTTAACATCGAAAGCTTAGAACAAGATTTGATTGCAGATCAAATTAAAAAACTCCAATGGAATGCAAAGATCATTTTTTGGTCGAGTGGGGAAACATCGCATCAGCCGCAGAACTAGCTAAGTTAGATAATTATGAGTGCACGAAAATATATATATATACGAAAAAGGAAATACCATCGGATACCGGAAGACATTTTCTGGAAAACCGCAAATGTATAAGCAAAACGAAAATAAAACTGACAGATTAAAAACAAGTTTCAATAAAAATGCTAGGCCTTCACTTAAGCGTTTTGGATGTTGAACTCCTGGTTACATCAGATCCCGATGTCCAAAGCGTACTCAAGCAAAACCGGAACGTGAGTCATTCAATGCTGCTCATATATTTTCCAATTTGATGTGATGGAATGTTAACTATTGATGTTACAATTAATGGATTAAATGGAACAGTGAGTGCGGACAGATGCCAACAGATCGATTGCAAATGAGATTTTGTATCAAATTGAGGGGGAAAGGAACCGTTTTTCAGAAAACTGATCTTAAAATGGTTCTAGCTGATGGATCTAAATCTAGCTTTGATGTTTTATCAACTGATGTGCAAATTAGTGTTCAAGGGAAGTCGTTTCAATTGACTTAGTTATATTACCAAAATCCAAAGGAAATCGAACACTTTTAGGTATGGACAAACTGCTGGGAGAGTTAGATATTAAAAACAAAAATTGGTTTTATGAGGATAACACTAGTGATAACTATTGTTTTGCTGATAAAGTAAAAGCGAAGACTTCTAAGACCAAAAGTGGAAACAAGGACATTAAGGTGAATTTCTTGTCCCTGCGTGAGAGAAAACGAAGGACTTGAATTTCCTATCGATCAACGCAAGAAGTTTAATTGACGATATTTTTCATACCCCCCCCAGGGGAGGACCTACTCCTTACATCGAATAACTACCGAGAATCGTGCTTCTGTTGCAGTTCCTCCTTATCGCATATCTCCAGCAAGGAAAGACATCCTAAGTAAAGAATTGGATAAACAATTGGAAGCTGGAATCATCCAGGAATGTAAGTCTCCTTTTACTGTAGTCTTAGTTCCGAACCCTAATGGTGATATTCAATTAAATGCGATTACTAAAGATGACAGTTATCCCAGATGAGAGGATCTACTCTGTGATGCCAAACCCACTTTCTGTCTACAATAGTCCTGCGTCCTAAGATTTGATTTAATAGCTGGCTTAGTAAGTTATAATCCTTTGATTTCGAGAAAAATGTAGAACTCTTGTTAGGAAAATAAAAAATGCACTAATACGAATGTTAACGATCTGCTACATGTAATATTTTTAAACATCTGAATGCCCAATCCAAAATTTCCTTTCAAAGTTCATATTAAAGATATAGAATTCATGTAACAGGAAACAATTTCAAGGACAGTTTCTCAAACATTTTTGGCTCCTCCTTTTCTTTGCAATACCCTCAGGAAAATTATCTCAACTAATAAACTGCAAGAGTGTCTATAATTTTTGAATAACAAATTGATGTTGCAGTGTACCATTTTAGAATTTCGAAAAACTACTTTAGAAATGAAAATATAAAATTTATATTAAAATGAAATAAAAATAAATTGGCACATAAACAAATTAGATTGTTCACTATTATTAGTAATATTAATCATATCAATAAAATTAAAAATAATAAGGATGAGGCCGGTGTGCTACAATTTGTCTACATTAAGCTCTATTCTCCGTCAGCAGTCTCCTTACGGTCAATTATTTGCAGTCAGTCCGTCTTTAGTTTGAGTCTTGTTAACACACAAAATCCATGTTCAACTAGACAGGGTGACGGAAATGCAATCAAAAATTTAAGTCGCAAGTTGCTTTTAGCACTTTGAAAAATCATTTTAAAAAATTCTTCAGATGAAAATTAAAAAGTATCAAATTTGCGATAATTGAGCCGGATAAGAAATCATATCAGAAAAGTAAACGTTATCTATGCTGCTGATAAATGTTTGGATGAAGTTCGTACTTGTGGTAACCGATTTGGCAACATTTTAAGACAAAATAAAGCCAAGTTGTCATCTTTAAAAAAATTTTTATTTGATGAAAAAAAAATCTAAATTTTCTTGATTGAAAAAAAGTCGAGGAAAACCACTTACAGGATGGAAGACCTGGAAAAGTTGGCAGGTATAGCCAGTACCTAGCTGAGTTGAGAGAAGTTTTATTTTTGAAGACTAGGTACTTTTCAGAGCTTACTTTCAAAATCAGATGTAACACTTTTAAGTATTAATCCTCTAGGAAAATTTCAAGCAAACCATAAGAAAGTTACCAAGTAAAAAACGAAACTTAATATTCGATATGTCGAGAAAACCATTACCAAAACACAAGTTCGCAATAAGAAGTTCGGGAAATGCAGCAAGCGTTATTCTATTGCACAACAAATTCTTCAGACAAACTTTTGATCTTGAAAAGTATTTCATCAGTTTAACAGTGATACTCCACGTGACTTCACATAGAGGTAGTCTGATGCAATAGTGCAATCTTTTGAGTGATTGACGTACCCATACATGAGATGTAAATTGCAATATGCAGCAGTACGTACCAAGAGGACTCACATAAGAGAAATTCTTGATTCATTCATAGATTTTTAGTTTGGAGCAATATTTAATTGACATTCATTTGAAATGTCTTCTAAGTTCAACAAGACCCGCGTCCAAAGCTTCGGTTTCAGATAGTAAAAATAACTCTTGAAATACACTGCTGGCCACCGTAAATGCAACACCCTGAAGGAAGCATGCAAATAATATGAAATTTACAACATGCATTAGCGGAGGTGAGATATGCAAATGATCAGAATTTCAGCGCAGACGCACATCACGCGCGCCTGTGGCGCCACTTCAAAGCGCTATTTAAGGCTTGGAGATTTCGACGATTTCAAGTACGGCAATTGTGTTTTTCTTGTGGTTTTTTTCAAAACGATCAATTATGCCTCGTAGAAAACAGCGATCATCAAGTATCCGAGTTCGACAGAGGAAGGATAGTGGCCTACCGAGATTGTGGATTATCTTTCAGGGAAATCGGTAGTCGTGTTGCACGAAACCAAACAACTGTAATGCGGATATGTGATCGTTGGATGCAGGAGGGTACGACGGACCGACGTGTTCGATCGCATCCACCTCAGTGCACCACTTCACGTGATGACAGGCATATTGTGCGTATGGCAGTGACGGATCGCTCAGCCACATCATGAACCATAGCACAGCACATTCAGTCTGTACCGCATCATCCAGTGTCTGTGCGTACCATTCGACGCCGTTTACAGCAGAGTGGTCTGTCCGCAAGACGTCCATTGCTTCGTCTACCCTTGACGCAGAACCACAGACGTTTCCGCCGCCAATGGTGCGATGAAAGAAGGATGTGGATGGCAGAATGGAATGAAATTGTCTTTACTGACGAGTCACGCTTCTGTCTGCAACACCACGATGGTCGGATTCGAGTCTGGAGACACCGTGGAGAGAGGATGCTGAACAGCTGCGTTATGCACCGCCACACCGGGTATTATGGTATGGGGCGGTATTGGATATCACTCTCGCACTCCTCTAGTACGCATTGCCGGTACTTTAAACAGCCAGCGCTACATCTCCGAGGTGTTGGAGCCAGTTGTCCTTCCTTACCTTCAGGGCTTGCCCACAGCCATATTTCAACAGGATAATGCGCGACCACACGTGGCACGCATTGTCCAAGGGTTCTTCGTCAATCGCCAGATTGAATTGCTTCCCTGGCCAGCTCGCTCTCCGGATCTTTCGCCGATAGAAAACATGTGGTCCATGGTTGCTCAACGATTGACCCAGAATACATCCCCAGCTGCCACACCAGATCAACTTTGGCAACGTGTGGAAGCTGCTTGGTCTGCTGTACCCCAAGAACACATCCAAAGTCTCTTTGAATCAATGCCGAGGCGTGTGGCAGCGGTGATCTCCAACAATGGCGGCTACTCTGGCTACTGATTTTGGCAGGAACCACACTTCACAGAAGTCTATAAATTTAATCATTTGATACTTGGTCAACATGTTATCTACAAAATAAATTTTGTTGTGATATCTCTTGTCTTTCTTGGTGTTGCAATTTGGGTGGCCAGCAGTGTAGTTTTTCTAGCGACGTGTAAGTGTAGCCGCCGTAACTATTATTCGAGTCACGGTCGAAGATTATGCTCTTGGTTTTACAGTAAAGTCATCTCATATTTGATATATTCAATTATACCATCAATCAAGTTCATATGAGCTGAAAACAAAGTTCTTATTAGTTATTAGAAAGAACTTAATGAGTTTTCTCCCCACATAAAATTCAGGTGGGTTGGCTTTTCTTTTTTAAGGGGCCAAGTTTCTTCCTTTCAAGTAGGACACACAAGCAGTTTTTACTCATATAGATGAGAGGAATCCACCCAGGAAAGTTACAGGAATCGAACCTCATATATCTTGCATGCTGCAAGCAAAGTAGGCAAACCCACCGAGCCACGGCACCCAACGAAAATTCAGGGTAGGTAGTTGAATTAACGGAGCAACACAACGGGTCCAGGATCAGTCCCGAAGGGAAAGACCCGACCGAAAATTCAGGATTCTCTAGCTTATATTATAGCGTTTGGAATTAAAATCTTTCTATTTCAGTAATGTTTCAAGAAAAATTATTTTGTTTCTGGCAGATATCATTTTTTCCGTTAGTTGATTGAAGGTATAAAGAAAAACCCTCAATTTACCAAGAGGGGTAAATGGTAATTTAAATTACTCTTTCAGTTTTATAGCTTTACCTAAATCGACTTTTCCTGAAATGTTTAAAAAATTAATTTTTTCCCTTCGGGTTTGATCCCGGACCATCGCCAATAGCCCGTTGTGTTGCTCCAGTGCGACGTTAAAATACCTACCTACAAATTAATTTAGTAGCATATATTTCTCTTCATCTCTCACTGCATCCGACATACGCATGAAGAATGCTTATTTTTAGAGTGACGGGTCATTTGACCGGTTTAATATTGTACGTTTTTACAACTTTGTCAACTCATATGCACTGCTGTGCAAAAATAAGAACACACACCACTGTGAAGCGTTTCATGCTTCATCGCATCCTAACGATAACAGAACACATTAATTTCTTCTGAAGTACAGAATCAATTTGAGTAAATAATTAAAAACATTTTGAACATACACTCGTGCCTATTATTTTGCACAGCAGATGTCAACGTCTCATTTCTAATATTACAATTGCAGCAGTTTACTGTAGATCATCGCGGTGATTACTTCGTAGTGAGTTCAATGACACTTACGCTGATTATTGTGAAAATATGAATGTTAAAAGTGCCCTTTAAGTGAAAAAACTTAAAGCATTAGTAATTCGTTTGATATTCTATTTTTAGTTTATTCACTATTTCACTACGGATGTTCAGAATTTTGAAAAACAAGTTATTGAAAGAAATAAATGGTATAAGTGAAGACTTCTGAATGGATGAAGGAGCATTTTGAAAGTGAAGAGGATGTGCGTAAAAATGTCAAAGATACTGCCATGAATACAAAGACAGTAAATACTCTGGCAAGAAATGCTTGGGGAAAGTGCTTAGAAGAGCAACCTTGCATCTGTAAAAAATGCGACACTTGAATTGAGATTTTATTATCGAATACTAGAAAACTGAAACTACTGAATAAAAATAATTTTACTTAGGATTATTGAATTTTGTTGTTTTCTTTATAATTATTAGTCAAAGATAATTTTGTTTAGCATTCCAAGCACTTCCTGTATCCAAATGGAAAATGGGTCATTTACCCCTTTTCGGGAAAAATAGGTTTTTACAAAAGGTCGGTAAATTTAGTGTTAAAGTAATTATGTTGCATTTGTTTCAATGGTTTCCAAGCTATCGAAATCTAATCGTATCTTCCAAAATACATCAACAAATTCATAATTCGAATTCATGAGATTGACAACGGTAAACTTTTCCTCGTGTGGACAAATAAGAGTAACACTCCCTTGATTATTCACTAGTTTAACAAGATATAATTTTAACACTTCTTCCAAAATACACTATAAATAGGATTTACGAGGGCATTCGGCAGCTAGAAACTTAGCAGCACACGAAAATGTTCTGACAAAACAAGTTTGTTTTGGCCACGATTTTGTCAAACTTAAAAAACAGGTTCTAAACACTATTAAACAAACGCGTATTCATAAGCCCATTTATCCCCTTAAGTGTGGAATCATTTTTAATTATTTCTTGATATTTTGATGTTGAAACCGTTCCAACAGAACTTCTTTATAGAGCGATTCACACTTAAAGTTTTTCGGTAGACCCTCCTTCCGATGCACCAGTTCTGTCGTCGTCGTCAAGAGTTCTTTTCATATGTGAAAATTGTCAACAGTAAATCGAAAAAACAAACTGACTAAGACCGCAAAAGATTGGAAATGTGCCATTACTTTGAGCTATACTGAGAATGAAGCTGCAAACAAGCAAGGGAAAACTTCCTTTTTGCTACCTTTAGATAAACATAAGCGACCACCTCCCAACTACTTTTACGGCATGTGCTAATTCTGTTGTTCGTTCAAAGACAGCGTTATGAGGCTACGATTTTGGAAACTCTTGGGAATGTTTCTTTTTAATTCAACAACGTTAAATGTTTTTTCCATTACAATCCAAAAAGTTCGATTAGGAGGTTTCGTTAAATTCGAAAACAATCTCGACATGCATAATGGGAACCATTACAATTCAATAGATACAAATACATTTAGCTTTAAAACAATATGTATAACTATTCCGCAGTTTTGTTCCGAATCCCGTTCCGGAACTAATTCGAAATTTGAGGCCCATCACATTAGTCCCAGATGCTAGTTCACAACAATCAATTCTTACAGTAGAGCTAACTTGAGAAGTTATTGTGTCGCAAAATGACCAGACTTTTTGCTGAGAAGCCTTTCGGAGTTGATCTAATACAGTCGCCAGTGGACTGATGTTTATATTTTCGATCTGTTGCGCTTCGAGATGTATGCGTTCTTCGGGAGACGAAGGCGTGTGATCGGTTCAGTGTAGAACATTAAAAACTTTTGAGGTCTATTTATGCTTTTTCGTTTGACATGTCGGGAGCCATATATATATGTAAGTTACTACTATTAAATTATTTTTGATATAAATTAGCTGTACTTTACTCCCAAAAAGTAACTATAGGAAACAAATTCCAAGATTAAGAAGCAGATAAAAAAGACTGGTAGTTTTTTAACGTTGACGATCTGCAAAATAAAATGGCGTCCGCGACATACTTGGAATTTGTTATTGGGAATTGTTATTGATAATTTGTGATTGATAAGAAATTAATTAATTTACTTTAATTTTATGATGGAGAGTTTAAAGAAAATGCGTACTCCTCTAAGAAGTGGTTTCACTAGAATCGCTAATGCGTTATATGAATGTTTACAAGAGGAGGAACGTGATATTGATAAAATCGAAATTTTAATGGCTCAGTTAGACGAAAAATGGTTAGAACTTAAAGAACAAGAAATTATTGCTTTGTTATCAGAGGAAGATGAGTGTTCTCGAGAAAGTTTTAATCAGGCTTACGAAGTTTTTGAAGAGTATAAGGAGATATATAAGACTTAAAACTAAAGTTAAGAAAGGTATTAATGACGATGTTAAAAGTACTAATGACGATAATAAAAGCGTGCTCAGTAAAACAGTATCGAAACGAAAGTTCCAACTTCCTAAAATTGAGCTTAAGAAGTTCAATGGTGATGTTAAGGAATGGCTTGGTTTCTGGGGTCAGTTTCGGAAAATTCACGAAAACTTGGATATCGCGCCAGAGGATAAATTACAATATTTGTCCCAGTCTACTATAAAAGGATCGCGTGCCAGAGATATTGTAGATTCCTTCCAACATCTGCTGAGAATTATGAACAAGCAGTTGAGTGTCTAAGAGCTAGATTCGATAGAGAAGATTTACTCATAGAAGTACATGGTGAGAGAATTGCTAAACATAATTTTGAATAATTCTTTGCATCAAGCTAAAGTTACACATCTCTCCAAATTGTATGATAAAATTGAAGCACACCTCCGTGCCCTTGAAACATTAGGTGTAACTTCCGATAAGTATGCTTCTATGCTGTATCCCTTAGTTGAAAGCTGTTTACCAGAAGACATAATTCGAGTATGGGAAAGAAGTATTAGTTTAATAAATGAAACAAAGAAAATGCCAAATAAACTGACCGCTCTTATGAGTTTTCTAAAATCAGAAGTTGAAGGGGAAGAACGAATTTCAATAGCAAAAGAGGGGTTTGGTTTAGAGGCAAAACTTTACCTGTTTAGGTTGTCACTCCTGGTCAGCAAGTCGATTATATTGCATTTATTTATGTATAAAGATTGAAGTTTAAAAACACTTTATTCACAGGCAATTAGGGAACGGATGTTTTACAAATCGAAATATCAAATTTTTACGTCATTTTGGAATATTTTTTAGATTATATTAGGCATTTTATTGGTCATTTTTATACATTTCTAAGTAAACCAAATCCAGGCTCTTGTGAACACAGGGGAATCAATTTTAGGTTGGGAAAGAAAGATTTTCATCCTATTTTTAATTGCTGTAAAATTAAAACAGTTGATAAGGGGCGATAAAATATCTTATTAAAGTGACATTCCCTTTAAAAACAAGGTAATACTTCCGCTTACGCTTAGTATTTAAAAGGAATATCTTCAAAAAGATTAGTTGCGACAATTGAGAAAAAATTATTTTCAAAGAAAATCATGTTTTTTGGTATCGATCTGTCGTAAAATGTTACGCTGATTTGAAATCCGTTGAAATTTTGATTCTATCTTTAACCATTCAAAAGATAGAACTTGGATTAGGGGAATAAAAAACACAATTTAATGCATAACGGAACTGACCTTAAAAAACGCCCAAGAGGTGTTCACATGATAACCATCGAAAATTCTTATCAAACGCGCGTTGGAAAAAGTCCATGTGAACGGGGGCCTTAGGTTAAAGTCTGGGACAATTCAACGTAAATTTGAATCAAGAATAATTTCAAAGTTCGTTCAATTACTTTTCAAATTACCCAAAATAGTTTCAAATTATCGAACAATTCGAAGAGTAAGTTTATCCGCTGCCTTTACATTATGAGTCACCGCTAAAAATATATCACGTTGAATCAACTCAGCTTTCTCGCCGACTTCGATTTGATTCTAAATACTCGTTAAGAAAACTGAATTCTACTTAACATAACATGCGATTCTTTCAGTGAATTTCAAATTCATCTTAATCAAACTTCTCAATGTAGAAAAGTTGTGTGGACATGGTGTAAAAGAAATATGAATGCTTCGATAACTTCAAAATGAAACAATGTTCGATCATTTCAAAAATACGCTCGATATTACATAATAAAAATGTCTAATAAAAGCGTGTTAAGATACAAAAGTACAAGCTATTTGTTTTTATTAATACAATCAATTGCATTCATTTTCTGCCTACATACTTCTAAATAGGATTACAATTGTAGTCCTATCGCGATTCGTTCAAGTTGATGCCATTGCAAAATTCAAGATTGTTTTCCAAATAGGAAAGTTTTCTCGGAATTTACTAAAAGCAACTTCAGATAAATACTGAATATAATTATTGATTAAATCACGACAGAAAAATATATTGAGACGGTACAGCCAAGACACTGGAGAATTTCCTCCAGACAGGAAACGCGAGATTCACTTCAACACCTGTGCAACGAAGTGTTTATCTTAAGATAGATTACATTCTTACATTATCGAAACTGATGTCATGTACATGAAGAGAACCGTTTTCTGTTAGCAGATAGTTTTCAATAAGTAATTTCAAATATATGTATATCAGGGCGCGAAACGATAAAAACCTTGTTTCTAGGATCGTTGCGTCTGAGCTTAAAAAGGGAATAAAACATTCTTAATAAACCCAAATTGTCGATTTTTGTTGTGGTTTTAAAATCCTTTTGCGACACATACAGAACGAGGGGCCGGAAAAGTTGTTTGGCAAACGAGTTTAATTACATGTTCCCGATCGAATCCCATGGAAAGAATATCAATTACAGCGCCCCAGGGGTGAAGTTGGTCCAACTTCCTCCTAACCCAAGACATCGATCGATTTCTTAATGAACAAAATTGGGATAATTTAAGGATACATTATACGTAAATCAAAACAAGACTTGTTAAGATGCACATTGAATATTGAACAGACGCTTTATAGTTAAATTCATGAAATGTCTATTTTCTGCCAGCGCGTATCGAGTTTCAATCGAATAACGTTGCGGCACTTCGCAAGCGGTGGGTAAAGTGTTAAAGCAAAAAGAAAGCACTAAACCACACACATGAACGGTTTGGTTGGGTTTTTATGGCGCAAGGGCGATATTTGGCTAAGCTGCGCCAAACACAAGACACGCCAAGTAATGAATACACAAAGAAAGTTTTACTGATACAAAAGAAAGAAATGGATCCAGGGTAAGAACAGAATCGAAATTACAGCCGAAGATAACTCGAATATGAATGAAATTGTCAAAATAACGCGTTTCAGGATCTAAAAATACGCGAAAGTTGTTCTTTCGTTAAACAAAAATGCTAAGACCTTTTCGGAATAATTTGTCCTTCGACTCTTTAATCCCAGCGTGTATGAGATTTGTCATTTAAGTTTAGGGCTCTTTTGTTTTTAGACGTTATCAAACCTGAAAAATAATCTTTAACATACTGATGAAATAAATATTTTCAGTTTGTATGTGAAACAAAAATACATTCAATCAAAATTGAGTTAGTAAAGTAGTGTGGACTCGTGTAGACTAGAGCGATAAACCAAACTATGACTTAGTAAAATTAAAACTTTCAATTTGATAAAGGAACTGCAGGACGTTGCATTATCTGTCTTCTAGTTTTCCTTTATACAGCATAGTTTGACAAAATAAAAAGTTTCAGTTTAGCACACAAGAACTAAAAAATCAATTGCTTCAAGGAGTTAGTATTTGTTTTAAGGAAATATTTTTGGGCAAAACGTTTGGCAAAGAAAGAGTACAAAATAAATTCCATTTCTTGAATACCCATTTGTTTTATAGGTCATGTGTTGGCAAATAAAGAATTTCGTTGTTACATATTCATCAGTCAGTCAAAGAATTTCAATCACAGTAAGTCAACAGAATAAATTAATAATTTTAGACTAGTTTTGTTTTATTCACTTTAGTTTTGCAAGGAAATGAAAGGGAACAAAAACGTGAAATTTTTAGGTAGATAGATAGTTAATTAACGTCGCACTGGAGCAACACACAGGGCTATTGGCGACGATCCGCGATCAATCCATGAAATTTTTAGGTTAATCGTGTTTCATAGGGCATTTTTTTAATTTCTTGGGTCAAGTAGGGGTATTTGGGTCAAAGGGTATTTCCTAGCAATTTTTATTTGAAAAATTTAGAGCTAGTGACGAGTGTTCGTTTTAAAAAAATTGAAAGCTCAATTTTATGGCTTATAAAGGTTGAAGAAAAATAGGTTGTTTCGATTCCAATTTGAATAATTTAGAAAAAGACAAATTGTGAGTTGCTTCTTGAAGCAGAATTGAAATGACGAAGATGCAATTGGCTGTTGGAGCTGACGAATTGAAAATTTCTCTTTTCACGGCACCAATTCTGCATTTTATACGGTGACTCAAAAAAGTATTTGGGCACAAATATTCAATTAAAAATCAGTAACTATAATACCAAAACTTCATTTTCATTTGATTCGGACTACTAAATGAACTGCGAAAATTAAATTAAATAAACAAAATATTTTACACTTTTTGTACTCAGTGAAAGTAGTGGTCAAAAAAGTATTGGCTCAATCTTGGAAAAGTGCAATAGGTAAATTTCTTGGAACTATCTAAACTATACTTTGAAAACCTTTTCATCCGAAATAGGTCATTTCCAGAATTCACAACCGTCACCAATAGCCCGTTGTGTTGCTCCAAGTGCGACGTTAATAAAATACCTACTTATCAGAATTCACAACAAATTTGGAAGTATGGGTCCAAAAAAGAATGAGATTTCTTTCGATGTTAGAAAACATTTTTCTCTGGATTGGTGAAAAATCTGAGAGATAATTGGGAAATTTTGAATGTAAATAAATCTACTATTCATAATATAACTTTGATGGTATGGTATTTTTAATTAACGTCACACTGGAGTAACACGACGGGCTATTGGTGACGGTCCGGGATCAATCCCAAAGGGAAAGATCCGTGGACAACACGTAATTTGAATCACGGTTTGATGACGAGGAAACACCTGAGCTGGTACCCCACTCTCCAAACTTCCATACCACGCTAAAATATAACTTTGAAGTTTCATAAGAAAATTTAATTGAAAACAGTGTGTATTACATTTAATTGAAAACAAAACACTTTGGTCGAAAATTTAATTGAAAACATTGAATTGGGCGTCTAAAGTGTGTCAGTGGACGGGAAGATGATGTGGCATATTTCAAACAAGACAAGTTAAATTGTCGAACAGATGTTTGAAAAGTCCTCTAATGCTAAAATTGTAAGAAAATTTGACGTTCATGGTCGAGTTACCTAGAGAAAAAGACATACAGGTAAAACTAATCAGCTTCCAGAATTCGAACTCGATATTTATGGATGAATCAACTTTAATATTTTTAAATGGGAACTGTCCCACTTCTCTACCTCAGATGACTCACGAGCTCCAACTATTAAACCACGTTGAAAATCGCTTAAATCGTGATAACTTGCCATTCTCACGGTGGAAACAGACCTACATTTTTCCACAGATGTCTATCCCTTTATAGCAGGCACAACCAAAGACGTTCATGTGACGTTGCTATGTATTGCATGAACCAGTTTTTCTGCCACTTCAGTATATGGAAGTCGAGAGCATTTTCACAAAAATACTAGAATACTTAATAGCTGCGTTTAAAGTAATAAGCTTTTACCTCTGAATCATGTTTAATAGATTTCATTGTGTCTGTCTATTACTTGATATTGTATGTCTTGTGTCTGGCGCAGCATGGTCAAATATAGCCCTTGCGCCATAAAACCAGAACAAACCATGTTAATAGATGGTTTCTCGCTTAAAAGGAAATCATTCGTTCATTGTATATCATACACAGGGGGTCATAGCCCGTTGTGTTGCTCTAGTGCGACGTTAACTAATTAGTTACCATACACAGGTCAGATGGTTGAATTCGCGTCGCACTGGAGTGACACAACGGGCTA
Source organism: Meta bourneti (assembly GCA_933210815.1). Lineage (NCBI taxonomy): Eukaryota > Metazoa > Arthropoda > Arachnida > Araneae > Tetragnathidae > Meta > Meta bourneti. Next base: position 5,992,446 of record OW119934.1, on the reverse strand, counting down.
TTGGCGATGGTCCAGGATCGATCCCAAAGGGAAAGATTCGAGGATAAGACCTCATCATTTTGAACCATGGTCAGATGACGAGGTCAATACCTGAGTCAGATTCACGACTGCACAATAATCACACCACGTGATTCATTGTCGAAAACCATCCGAAAAGTTGTCATTTTTCGAAATTTTTGTGACGTCACTTCCGGCCATTCGAAATTTGTGCGCTCAGAACATCAAAACCTACCTACCCACCCTTCTACGGTATGAGGAAAGACACAAGTATGAAAAATAGTGTCACAGGAATATGCAAATCTGAATGTGATCCATCAGTACACATCTCCGGAATGCCACGTTCATTCGGGGTTGGTTTTCTCTCGACGAGGAGGTAGGTAGTTAATTGACGTCGCACTGGAGCAACACAACGGGCTATGGCCGACGGTCCGGGATCAATCCCAAAGGGAAAGGTCCGAGGACAACACCACGTAATTTTCAACCACGGTCAGATGACGAGGTCAATACCTGTGTGTGAGCTGTGGCACCCACTCTCCAAACTTCCACACCACGCCAACGTGAAGATGTTTGAGGCCACGACAGATTTAACGTGCACCAGCTCCCGTGTACACGACGGTCTCTGGTTGGACCTAGTTTCGAACTCGCAACCCTCTAGTTGCTTATCCGTTACGCTTCCAACCGGGCTACCACGGCTCCTCTCGACGAGGAATCGCGTAGTATGAATATTGTGCGCTCAATTCTGACCACCCTGTATTTAATTTAAACTAGATTGACAAGCGGTTTTCGCAATTTTAATATCTAAAATTATTACGCCCTATTACATTTTACCTCAAAACAAAGCAAACGGCGATACAGGCGTTAGCCAACAGTTCTTGAGGTAATTTCTTTCCGAGAGTATTTGATAGGTTCAAAGACAGTTTGTCTCCATTCAACTATTAATGCAGTTTTAATAGCCTTAATGATATTTAGGTCCTTGAGATAACTTTTAAGATAATGACAAGAGGTTCCGAAAATATTTAGATTAGACAGCAGTATTAACAATGACACGGTTCATTATTTCCTTTTTTACAAGCTGCTAATAGAGCACAGGATGTGCAGTAAAAAGCGAACCTGGAAGTCATCTATGCGACTCTCAGGTGCGTTAGACCCACGGAACGTACGATTGGGTTGGTCAAAAAGCTCGTTCGGTATGGAAACGCTCCGTCTTTAAAACAAATTATGAAAACTTTGCGATAATGTGGAACACACGCGCACTTAAGGGGAGGCTTTGGGGGCTTAAGCCCCCGCCGCAGACCCTTATTTAATTCATGGGCGCACCTGAGCTATGGGGGACTTATGCTCCCAGACACGAAAAAAGCAAACGTATCCTATTTCAATACATGGGCGCACCTGCGGAGGAGACACCCAGACTCGAAAAAGATCATTTGTAAGGGGTATGTCCATAAAGGCAATTCTCCTCTGTTGTTCATTTACTAATGGGTTACGTGGGTTAATTGGGTTTTATGGCGAGGGGCGGGGCAAGCTGTACCAGGAGACGTCAAGCAATGGACATACACACAAGAAAAGTTTTACTGAAAAGATGAGTACACTCAGGATGAGACAGAAATCAAACTTGCGTAGCCTGTAACTCGCAGGTAGCTAGCGCAAAGGGCAAACCCACCGAGCCACGAGTAGGCGTTCAAGTGCAGGAAGATCTCAGTGAGATGGTTGATTGATTTGAGTTTTATGGCGCAAGATCCAGAAAAGGATAAGCTGCGCCAAACACAAGAGGATAAAATATAATAATCAGACCAACATTAAAAGGAGAAATGCAAGGAATAAAAACAAATGGGCCGCATAAAATTTAAACATAAAGGCAAAATTTTAATTAAGTGTGTAAAAACCTTATTTTTTAAAAATAATATAAATATAATAAAAAAGCAGAAGGGGAGAGGAGGGGAAAAATGAAAGGGAGAGAAGATCACTCAGGTACCCCGAGGTTGTGAAGCCCATACAAACCTAAAGAAGGTATGTCCCTGAGGGCCTCAGTGAGATGGATAGTCATTCCGTTTTCCAGATTCCTTTTGTGTTGATGGTCACTGCAATGTAATTGACAGGTGCAAAGTTTCTACTCATTAGTAAAAATGAAATAATAGGAAGGAGAATACGATCAACAAGTATATTTAATAAGTTTGGAATGAAATCTATTTTATCAGTTATGATTTAAGGTGTTGGTGCGCTGGGATTCCCTAATTTTATTATCACAGAAAATTACTTTATCACATAACATTGGGAGCCTCAGAGGATTCCACTCCACTGGAATAGAAGGATGTCTCTTTAATAGTCACCGGATTCTTAGGTGTGTACCTATTTAGTTCCATGCAATCTATTTCAAATATTTATACCTAATTTGGGGTTACGACCAACTAAAACCCAAAACGGGTTTAGAGCCTCCTTATGAAAGACCTAAAATGACTTGAAATTCGCAAAAGCTTTTATTGGTATACTTCGATTTTAAATGTATTTGGAGTACGGTTTTTCAAAATGTGGTATGGATGTAATGGTTCCGATTTGGTTTTCCAAAAAACTATTCTTATCGCTTAAATCTTGTATTTCAATGACTACCGGAAGTAGATAGCCCCACACGCCAATATCATAGGTTTTACAAAAAAGAATGGTGACGTCAAAATGAGAAATTCGTGATTGCCCTGCATAAAAAAATTGCAAAAAGAATGGAACACACAAAACAAAAAAATCTATTTTGGAATAGCAAACAAATAATACCTTTTAATCTTATTTATTCAATAGAAAAAAAATAGGAAGGCGGGCGCCAATATCATGGGTTTTACTATTACGAAAGACGTCATAAGTTTAAGCCCTTTGTAAAAAGTTGTTTGTTACCCCCATATATACTCGATATTATTGTTACACAACACCCCCATCAGGAAAACATTAAAGATTAGTTGAAATATACAGGACTGCTTTAGGTAGAGCATTTTTTCATGCAGCTTGATAAAGAACTATATTTTGGAAACAAATTCTTGATAAAATGTGATTGACGCAGGTGTTTGAAGGGGTATGTCTCTATTATGTCTAAATTCTTTTCTATAAAATTAATTACATCTGCATTTTCCTCAATAGAAAAGGTTTCTAATTAAATTCAATATGGATACATTGTGGAAGTTATTTTTTCAATTTTTATGTTTATACACATGGTGATTCTACGGTCATGGGACAAACTTCAAGGGGTGATAGAACACAACGAAACAAACACTTTTCCCCATAGAATGTATGGTCGCAAGTGCAGAGTTTATATGCCGCTAGAGAGCGCTTTCCATTACGGCACAAACACACGGTTCGATGCAAGTTGGAAAGGAGAAGAGGCATGAAATATGGAAACAACGCTTTAATGTCAAATAAACGTCAATAACTGCTTGACAAAACGAAATAATACAATTAGATATGCCTAAATAAAGATAAGTACAAGGAACAACGGGTAAGAAAGAAATGACATGTACAAAACATGAGAAACTTCACATGGAAATGAAACGACATGTACAAACATCAGTCGGTAAGTACAACGCAAATGCATAATTACAGAAGCTGTTCAAAATGTCGACCACCACACCTGATGCAGGCCTCGTATCGCCGACGTAATGCTTTTATACACGCGTTTGACTGCGCGCTCTAGAGGCCAACCGCTGCACTTGCGACCATACATTCTATGGGGAAAGTGTTTGTTTCGTGGTGTTCTATCACCCCCTGAAGTTTGTCCCATGACCGTAGAATCACCCTGTATATAAACAATCAACAAGTAATTGTCAATACTAATTGTTCGATGAAGATTAATTGGTGTAACTTTGCTGGGTTTCTTTATAATTAATAATTCAGATTAATCTCCCTAAAAGCTTACGTAATCTCCCTAAAAACCTACGTAGGTATCGTAATCTCCCTAGGAGCTTACGATACCTACGTAGCCTCCCCAGAATGAAATTCTGGGAATGCCCGATGTGGGGCAAGAAAATGAACCACCCCAAAAGACGGTCTTCGTCCAAAGGTGATATTCTGTGTTTGTGTTTACGAGTTCCTTCCGCAAAATCAAAAGATTCATTACCAATTGCAAGCAGCACTCGACGAAACAAGTCCGGAATGAGTCAACAGAAATCTTCCATCATGATGTGACCAGGCAAAAATTGGCTGAGATTCACCAGACATGCACCTTCGGATTTCCGATCCTTAGCAAATTTTTGGCCAACACAATATTAAAAAATACTGTTAGAAATAGTACACGTAAAATGGCAGTGAACCTGAATCGCCGGCTTGGTAACCGAGTGTGTAACGCTCAGTTCAACAGGCTCGGTGTTGGTATGGATGCTTAAGTGGTTTGGAATCGCTTGAAGCCGTAGATCCCGATCCAATTGGTCCTCGTGTTTTAAAAAATGACCGTAGAGCGACAAATAAACATGCATCACAGCAACCCAGTACTTTATCTGGGAGTATAATCACCAAAATAGAGTAGCTATAAACACCTTTCTAAGTAATTAACTTCGCTAAGTTAAAAAGCTCAAAAACGTTGGCATTAGGTAATACATAAAAGCCAATTCCTTGATATAATTTGAAACGCTGAAAGCCTAGTAAAATTCCTAAATCTTTATAGTTAGAATATCAAAATTCTGACATGTGATGATTTGAATGAATGTTCCGTGTCGTATAATTAGGGTACGAAAAATGAATTTATTCATAGTAGGTATTTTTTCAAGGAAGCATTTAAAGAGTATAACTTCAGGACTCTGAAAGAGACTTAAAAAACCGCCTTCATAGAGCAATTCCGGTTCACAACGAAAGGATTACGACATTCCACCGCTCATTAGTAGACAGACCAAGCAAGGAGTTACTACAAGGTTCAGCAATAGATGAATGAAGAACCAACTTTCTTAATGGGAAAGGAATTAACGGGTTGAAGGTCAAACCTAGTTTCGATTTCGTACTCTGTCAGGCGGGATGGTCGTGCAGCACGATTTCCGAGTGGAACACAAAAAAAAGGAGAGCATAGACAAAACACACAAAATTAAAAACCCTTCACTTTTTATACATCTCGTTTTCGATAAGGGATTTCCACTGTAAGAAAAGGCAATAAATAGTTTTTCATACTTTTGAAAATGAAACAATGTAAATTCCCTCTTCTATCCTTTTCATTTTCTTGATTTTTGAAGGCAAATCGATTTGAGATGTCCATATGCGAGGGCGGAAATTTATCTATGCTTAAACTATAGAACAGTGGTTTATCAACACAGGGTAGTATTCCAATGTCCGTTACATTTTTTCTTAAAACCACAATCGCTCTTCAACTTCCTAAGTTGCACAAAAAAAGTATTTCTCCACCCTGGAAGAATTTGAGAATAAACCTTATTAAAATAGTACTCTTCAAACATAACTTTAAGTTATTAAAAAGCAGTTCTTTTAGTTGGGACCATGGAATTAGGTTGCGAAAATAATACAAAATATAAATAGGTTTGCCGACAGTAAACTTACATTTGTTAAAGATTGCATTGGGATTCAATAAAACAGTACTGCCAACACGAAAAATGGTGTCGCAAAGGTTGAGAATCGCTGAATGATGAATAGAACTCAAGACGACGGAATGCTATTTTTGCATACTTAATTAAAGAAACTCTTGCGAAATAAACGCCTGAAACAAAAACAGTGCTGTTCACTTTAGGCAAGCTGTCCAACATACAAGACACAATGGACGCATGTGCAACGGCATGTTTTCTATACATGCAAGGCACCATGTTTTTGTCGCAAACCAAATGCCTTAAAGGATGTTTGGATTTAAAACTTTAACTGTCTACGTGGAGAGGATTTTTTCTGAAAATATCAAGGTATGATAAAACAGTAATTTCTTCAACTTCAAAAGAAACAGAAAAGTTCCGAAGTAAACAGAACGAGAATACAGATAATTAAAACACAGGCATTGCAAAAAGAGCATGTCAGTCTGAAATCTATTTAGCAGATCAATTTCAAGTGGATGAAATAGATATTACAATATTTGAGAACTTGTAGATATTAATAAAATTAGTTTAATAAACAGGAAAAGAATCTTGAGAATATTTTAACCTAAGGAATTAAACTTTTTAAGGTAAACATCAATAAATAAAATTTTAGATATATCACATTCTGAACAAAATTTGTGGAAGCATGGGGAAGAGACGTTAAAAACGAGTTCCCCCTAACCCCCCTTGAATGCTACACCCTAAATCGATAAAATTATAGCTTACAGATTTAATTCACGACAAAAACCGAACGTACGCCATAGATCTCGTGAAGCTAAGCCTCAGTTTATCGATTAACAAACGGTAGTGGGGATATCCAACGAAACGCATTAGTACGTTAGAATAACAAAAGGCTCCCTCCGATTTCAATCACAACGGAATCCCAGTGTACAGGAATACTGAAGTCAAATGCCATAACAGTATATTTAATGATTCAAGAATACTGGAACATTTATGCATTTAATATAAACAGTTCTAAGCACAGAATTGCCATAAGGCATTACGTAACTTTAAGTTATTCGTTTACGATCTGAGAACATTTGTCATTGAATCGAACTAAAAGCTAAGATAGCAGTTCCAAGAAAGCCACGTAGAAGAGTTGCGAGAAAAGTAATAAAGCAACACTGAACACTTTAAATACATGGATGAAACACGATCATTATCAACGCAATAGGAAATGGAAAGGTGCTGAATCCACATAAAGTTACGATTTCCACGTAACATCCTATATCCTGGACATTTCACCTGGTCCTAAGATTTCATAGAGAATGAAAGCAATTCGTTGAGTCTGTTCCGTAGAAACTTAAAGACAAAATCATCTATTCAAAAACAATCTGCTTAACTAGATCATGTTATAAACTGATTATCACAAATGAAAATATAGACAGTTTACTTATATTTTTTCTTAACTCAATTGAATACTTACATTTTCTACTTGTTTTATACTTAATTCTTTTCTCATCCGAAAATATTAACTTATTAAAAATTGCAATGCTCCAATGAGTGGCATGTAAATTAGAGGCCGTGATCGACCATATAACAGAATCGGAATTAAATTGTTTTAAATACAATATGAGTTGTGTATATATATTCATATAAAAATAACAACTGACGTGAGAAATAACTTCTACGGTCATCAATCCTTGCATCGAAATTTTAGCTGTTAGAAATAACTAGTTAAGTACTTTTAAGATGAAACGCGAACAAAATTAAGTGATACTCGCGATAAAATCGGGAAATAAATAGTTGAGCTGAGAAACAAAAACAAAGTCGGCCGATAGCACTTCACTTATATAATTGCATTTCTAGCACGTACAACGCAGATTAGTGCACGTTAAAGCAGAACAAGCTATTCGATATTTAACTATTTAATTCACTGATTTTATTTTTCCCCCGAGTGTATTTGCTTAGGAATGGAGGGTAACTACTCTTTAATTGCTACGTAGCTTAATAAACTATCTTTTATAGAATTAATGGAGGTGAGATAATTATCTATATTTTATGGAAAATCGGTGGCAGCGGAGCATTAACAATGAAAGATGATTTAATTACAGGTTGAACGACAAACCGGTCGCTTTCAGTTTTCTTTCAAAACTCTCCGAATCGCAAGCAAGTTTTTTAATTTAATGGTACTAATTGCTTCACGAATTCGGATTTAATTTAATATATTAATTATTTCAAGAAAAATGTAAAACATTCATTAACTTGATAAAATACTGGATTCCTTAATTTTCTTTCGATGACTTTGAATGGGTTAAACTTGGTATCTCTTCAGTTACAAGTTGACTAGATGTTTGTTTTTGCGATATACAGCACCGAATTTTAAACACGAGTAAAACACTTTACTCTAGATCAGAGGTACCCAATCTTTTTGACTCGCGAAGCCCCTTAGGCCTACCCAATGTTTTTCAAGGTAATGGTATTTGATAGTGTTACGGGGAAGAGGGAATATATAGTAATTTCTATAGATAGTAAGAATGTAATTTCTAGTTTTCTTATTGATTCTACTTTTGTTTCTTATTCTTTATTTAATTTAATTTGTATTTATTTTATTTTCCTGAAGCGGCCGCGGAGCACAGGTTGGGAACCATTGCTCTGGATAATCAAAATACGGTTCATGAGAGATTGGAACTTGAGAGAACTTATTGGCTTACGGAACTTTGTACCAACGGATGATTTTAATGATATCATGATGATGCAAAAGTTAGTTCGCTCAATTGTCCCAAAATATTTTTCATTTTTGGATCAATATTTGGATGCGATAGTATAAATCCATCTTAAATGAAAAAGAAAAAAAGCCCCATAAATTGTTGATGGACACCAAAATGATTAAAGTGAGCCTCCAGGGTGAAAACAGTCGTCCTTGGGTCAGTTGATTTTAGAAAATGTGTGAAAGCACGTTATGAGAAAGTTGCCATATGCAAAAGCATAAATGGCGATCGCCTTGAATGTTTTCCCCCTGCGAACTTGTTATCAGGGCTATTGCTTTGGGCACCGAGCGATAAAAGTAGAACCAGAAAGGCTCTTTGTTTACGCTTCAACCTATCACCCACTTTAAAGAATAGACCTGTTCAAAACCACGTGACTCGACCACCTTTCCCGGGAGCCGCACCATTACAAACGACCAGACCACAAACTTCTGCAGCAGTTTACTGTTACAGAAAATATCACAACAAAAATTTCGCATTCTACATTATAATCATTTTCATTGAAGTTATTTTTCTCAGAAAGGGAACGCCAAGAATTTGAGGGGTTGAGCCCTAAAAATCTCTCCACTCTGCTCATAATGCCCCCCCATTACTTTTTAAACTAAATATTCACATTTAAATAATGCTTGAATCTAAACTTAAAATTGGATTACCCACAAGTAGTAATTACACAAGTGATAAAACATAACAATGCAAATGGTTAAACTCAATGCCTATTTTTGATAAATCACCAGTTTTTGCAGTTGAAGGTTATCTTAGTTTTTTGTTTCAAGTTTTTTATGTTTAAAAATCTAGCCTAACTATGAAAACTTTGCTTCACATGATTTCCATTTGTTTTTCATTGTAATAAAATTAAGCAGTTTGGACAGTTAAAAAATTTAACAATGTTACCAAAAATATTTCTTTGACACAAAAAATATATTCTCAATTCAGACTTGAAAGAAATCTGAAAATTTTACATTGAACTATTCTATTCTCCATAGCAAACAAAAATTGAATTTGTTGAGCTGGTAACCAATATACTCAACTTCAATTGCTTTTCAGATTTATATAATGTCCAGAATTTTTTAAATTATTAATTATAGATCAAAACTGTAAAATAGTATTTTACAGAATTATACTTAATTAAACTCAAACCTATGATAAATCTGGAGGTACTTCTAAAGTGCTTGTATGGTGTATGAATGACACTAATAACATCTTTCCTTAAGTGTAAAATTGTTTTTAGCTGGAGTAATTATTTAATAACTTGTGGAAAGAAATTACAATCAGTTAGAATTAGAAACAAAGTCAGACATCAGTGGCAACTAAACTTGAGTTTTCCCCAGCTGCTAAAATACTCTACTTGGCCATAAAACAAATATTTTGTTTGCATGGATGTGTATAAACAGTGTAATTAATGACTAGAGCCTGGACTTTTGACTATTTGGATTTGTACGCCTTTTTTCACTTCAATGACTTTTTGTGTCATTGTTTTATATTTTCAATAGATTATTGTAGATTGTTAGAAGGAAGAAAGCATGTCGGTCAGAATTTGCGTCCAACAAGCAAAGGAATTGAGAAAATTTAGGTGTCAAGAATGGTAACTGGGTCTAAAAACTGGGTCATCAACTCAAAATTTAATTAAATTGCAACTAAAAAATCAGACAAAAATATAGAATATTTCATTCAAGCACTGGAGTCTAAAAAACAAAATAATCTTTTTTCTAGTATTTAAGTTTGAAATAGTTTCCATTTCAACATAACATTTAAGAGAAAAATCTTACTAGTTCAATAAATGTTAGTTTTAAAAATATAACACTAGATCATTTTGAGCATAGAATTTGTTTCATATTTTCTACCAGAGTATAACACTTAAGACAAAATAATCCTAGCAACTACATTTTTAAAATCTCAAATGACTCACTTCACAAAATATAAACGAGGAAGAGACAAAAAAAATATCAAAACTAATTTCAGTTATTAAGTTAATAAATTTGAGCTACCATATTTCTTGCCTTAATAAACACAAAACCTTTCTGAAAATGATTGACAGTTGGTTAGGTTATTTATAAAATTCATCAAAAAACAGGGATAAAACATGTGCAGAAATGAAACTAAGAACTCCTTTATTTACAATTGTTTATAAATTTCAAGCTCCTCTTAAAATGAAATGCAAGCATTTCTCATGCATGTTTACTGCAGATGATCTAAACGATTTCAATTAAAAAAAAAATTTGCATCATAAGCAGGTAGTTAGGAAACTAGAAGTTACTAATACGAATGATTCAAAAGTTTACCATAGAATAACTCTCTTAAGTATCACTCCAAGTCGTAATTTTTATCAGTTTCTCAAGTAATCACCTTAAAATCACTTCTAGTCTATTATAAAATGTCTCATTGCCATGAATTTTGAAATTAAATACAGACTGAAATACACGAGTAATTTTTTCTTAAAACGAAACATACTTTTTAAATGCAACAATATTGAGAGCAAAAATGCTTGTACATCCAAGATGAAACTGAAAATTTATTGAATTCATTCAGCAAGTTTTTCACAGGCATAAATGTGACATTTAAGTGTTCAGATCAGCATTAAAATGTTTTAGAAAGTTCAAGTCATAAATTTTCAAAATGAATTTTTAATATTTCCCTCGTCATAAAGTAATTTTTCCTTGTCGAAAAGCAATATTTTCAAATGAATACTGATATATATAGCTTTTGCTTCTCGCTTATACAAATAAAAGTAACAATAACATTACAATATTTACATTCAACATGTAACAATGTAAACAATAAATAGATGACAAGAAATTCAGAATAAAATACTTTATTTGTAATCGATTTATAATAAATCTAAGTTTGAAATAAATGACAGAAAATTAAAAAGAGAAACTTTCAAAATCAAGAGTTTAACTTATAAAAAGCACTGTACACAAACTGCTCATGGATGGGATAGGTTTAATATCCATTAGTTGCAGGTCAACAAATTGCACACGAAATTTACAATTTCGAACAATCATATGAAAGCATTTTTACATTAAATATTCTCTAAACATAAAAGATACAGGTAAGAAAATAATAAATAAAAGATTCAGCTTCGGGATAACTATCATTGAAGCGTTTCACAAATTATGGTGTAGAAAAAAATATTTTTTTATGAAGAGCAAATTAAGCATAACATTGCTGGGCAACAAATGTTTATTAAATAACGACGATGCTTCAGATTTTGTAGCGAAACAAATCATTCGATTTTTCCTATTATTCTTGGGTGAAAATATTCCCCACAAAAATATCAGAGCAGGTATGAATCATGTTATGAAACATTCCTACTTTGATATCCTATTGATACAGGAAATGTAAGTCTCGGAGTGACTAATTTTGGAGCTCGGGAATGGTTGCGGAGGAATCCCCGACGAAAGTCACTCCCTACCGGTCCTTAACCCTAACGGCGTAAAAGGGTGCTTACCTGCGATTTTTAAAACGGCTCGATCTGCAGGATCAAGCTGCAAGATACTCAAAGGTTTATCCTTGGCCCATTCGGATAGGCTCTGGGTGAAATCCATTGCCTCTCACATGGAGCGAAGACGAAGCCGGTTTCTTAGAAGAAGCAGACTACCATCAGTCCGCTGTAGTCACTCGCACAAGCTACTCTATTTTGGTACTCCATTAAGCCTAACGCAAGCAGGCCTTCTGTCGACAGAGGGTTGCTCTCATCTATCGCCAAAATCTTCGCCAAGTCTTTATTTACACCCCGGATTCTCGTAAATCTATCGAAGGAATATGAAGAGAAACACATTTAAAATGTCTTCAGTTCTGAAAGGGTTTGTCAGTTCCTGAACTATATATAAGTTTAGAACACATGTTCTCAGCAATCTTCAAAACAAACTTTATTTCGTTGAAAAAAAGGTTAATCTTTTAAATTAAAACATTGTTTTTGGTATTCTGCGTTTCTCAGCATGTTGACTACCATTTCCAGGATCCATTAGTTGTCGAATAAGCTACGAATTCCTGGAAAAAATTGCCAACATGTAAATTTTTTTGTTTATAAAAAAAAGCTCTCACCAGTGACGGACAGGGCCTCCGGGAAATTTCCGAGTGCTTGTGGAGGTCTACCAGAGTTTTGACAAGTTCATTTTTGAAGAAATTTAAGTATTTGTATTAGAAAGACAGTAAACAAGACAAAATGAAATACAGAAGCTTGTGTTGCTAAGCTAATTGGGACTGGATTTAAGAACACAACTCAGTCAAGCAGTGTTTCGTTTCAGGAAAAGTAAAAGAATAAATATTTGTGGATCATAATACTTGCATAAATTGCCATCAATAGTAGTCAAGAAAATTCAAATTCGCCTCTCATCTGCAGCACGTATAGGGAGAAAAGGTGGGAAAAGCCTTTAACTAGAATATAATAAAACCAATTAACACCTGCACAAACAAACGAATGGATGTTATTTACTTTTGATTAGGGGCCGCGTTAGTTGGAAGAGCTACGGATTAGCAACCGGAGGGTTGCGAGTTCGAAACTCGATCCAGCCAAAGACCGTGGTGTACACGGGGGCTGGTGCACATTAAATCTGTCTTGGCCTCAAATGTCTTCACGTTGGCGTGGAAGTTTGGAGAGTGGGGTGCCAGCTCAGGTGTTGCCTCATCATCTGACCGTGGTTCAAAATTACGTGGTGTTCTCGGATCTTTTCCTTAGGGTTTGATCCCGGACCGTCGCCAATAGCCCGTTTGAATCCCAGTCTTGGCATTGATGTTCGTAGTTGGTTCAGTATCTACTTTAAGCCATAGGTCCCGGTTTGATTCGCCCTTGGTAAGAAAAATGATCACAGTAACAAACCAAATGCGAAACTTCTCATTTGAATTTTTCTCACGGAATAAAATGGAGTAAAAATAGGACAGGCAATAAGTGAAAATGTAAATGTAGAAGGTTAAAATTTCCACGATAAAGAAGTTTATGTAAAATACGTGATAGTATTTATTTATAAGTATATTCAATATAATATTACTGTAATTAAAATACCAAAAGCAAAAAAATTGCTTCAACCACAACTGAATATGCATAATAGTTTGTTCACAACAATTTTAAATCGTATTCTTATGTTTGGGGTCTTACATTTTTGTGATGCTGTTTAGTCAATTTATAAAAAGTATTCTCTAGTAGGTGAGACATTGACGTATGAATGTATCACATTTTTACAGTATTTTGACAGTTTAAAATGTTATTATTACAACAGTTTCATCCATAGCTCATTTTTCTGTTTAATGTATTATCGCATGAACTAAAATCGAGATAAATTTCCAGTGTAAATATGAAGGTGACTATATGAAAAATATACCGACTCAACTCAATTTTTTTCCAATGCAATCGACGTTTTCCCTCTGAATTGTCGCAGGTCTTTTCCACGCATTCACCATCATATGGCTTATTTAAATTATCTATACAAATGATTATTATTTATTAATCATTTTACATAATTAATGGGTTTTGTTTGATTCAAAACGATTTTCCTTAATGTTTGGGTGTCAGGGCATAAAATTACTTTAACTTCCTCCATAATTCCTGAATTGATATCAAACTGACTAATTTATACCCTTTTAAAGAGGCTAAATACGCTCGTGAATGCTAATTCAATACATTTTTAAAATTAACTTTATTATCAAAGTTCCGTTATAATTTTTATAACTTCTTACGTGACTTGTAGCGTATGCAAATTGTTCTTTTTAGCATTAAAATTGTAGTAATACATCTGGCAAAATCTAGCTTTGCAATTCAATTGGTTTACATTTTGCATGGAATAATCGTTAAATTTTAGAGCATTTAGTAATCGCATCTCAAAAATCGTTTCATATAATATATACATGTTATATAGTATATATGTCGGTCTTTTAACGATCGAAATATTAGATTTTTGAAGATTTAGTTACTGTACTTTTATATAGCATTTACATTTTCAACCAAGGCACAGAAAACTTTACGTGAATTCTGAAAACGAGCTTGGAAAATGTATTTCAAGTATATACTACTTTTTAGCTATATGCAATATATTACACAATTGCTTTTACTATAACATTTTAAAAACTTTTGATCCCAATAGATTTATTACCTGACTATAATTGAATTGTTTTCATAAAAAAGAAAGAGTTCCTAATGAGGCGTACGTGAGCAGAATATTTTAATCCATGTAAACACTTGAGAAAGCCACGTCCTTGACTCTTGAAGAGGTCATTGATACTTTCGCTTTACGTACGGCTTCCTATCATGTTTAATTGCGATCAAGTTCAACCTACACCTTCATTAGGAATCCACTTACAATAGGGCGAATAGGATTACTCTTCTCAATTTCCCTTCGATGCACCTGTTAGAGAGGAAATTACTCTTGAGTTACACGTCGCATTTTAGTTCAATGGATAAATTGGAGTAGCATCACTATTATAAATAAGTTCATCCATTTGAGTGGCACACCCAGCAGAGTAATCGTAAATGTGCATTTCCGTTGATATGAAAACACTAGCATTTAGGACTAAACGATTTCTCCACTGAAAGTTTGGATTCATAGGCAAAGTTAAACTACACTACATTTGTTTTAGTCTAGTGGTTTCTTTTGCTTTCCGTCTGACCGCAAGGAATTCACTATTCTCCGCACCCAAACGGAGAGTGGAAGGGAATTATTTTAAGTTATAAACGTCTATTTTAGTTCGCGAGGTTTCCTGCTAATCCCATAGAAGGTTATGGGTGAGGGATTTACGAGCGACCAGTAGCAAAAGGATGTTAAATCAAGAAAAAACTTGAATGGATTATTGACTGTATATATATTTACCAGTTATTTGGAGATGAATTAAGTCGTAACCATCATCAACTATACGCTATAATTTACCACAAGATAGACTTGACAAGTATGAGAAAACTATGCACCATTTTTTATCTATTTTTAAAAATATATTACTTAAAAATCAAGATTTTTGTGAGATGATTTCTCTCCGTTAAAGCGATCAATCAAAATAATCACAGAACAAAAACCCGGAAATAGTGAATCTTAAAATTTTTAGTGCAGTTTTAATTAAAATTTAAAAGAAGCGTAAAAATGTGTTAAATGGTACAAGTACGGAGAAAGTGCAACTCGTTTGAAATTTATAATAATTTTCATTTTTTCAGTTTCCACAGATTCAAAATCACAGATTTTTAGACAACGATACGTCCAGTAAATCCTGCAACCTATTGTTTTGCCTTTCATGTCACGTGCCCAAGTGACTATTAGCAGCATGATATCGCACAGTCGTACATGGGCTCACTTTTCCTAGGAGCCATGTGCTCACTTCGCTCAGGAGCTTTCCTCACTTTTCCCATGCTGTTGAAACCAGTCCTTGGCCAGAGAGATTCCCAGATGTCTCCCAATGAGCACGTCTGGAACATGCTAGGTTGTCAATTGCACAACCCCGGATTATCTGGAGCATCAGAATGCTTGGCCTAATTTGCCACAGGATAGGAAGGTAGTCGAATTAACATCGCACTAGTGCAACACAACGGGCTATTTGCCGCAGGATAGTATACGAGTTTTGTTTGACTCCATATTTGTTTGACGTATATCGACACATTGCTGCCAGAGGGGGCTTACAGCCTACTAATTATGACCTTTCTGATGTAATTCGATAATAATAGAGTCCTGTAGATTTGATATTCTGATAATTTATTCTACACATAATACGTTTTATTCCGATCGAACACTGGCTTCGGGGTATTTCGATTTCTTAGGCAGAGTGCATTTATAAATTAAAGGAATTTGTTTCTTAGTACATTTTGCGTTTTATTTCATTCTGAATATAAAGAAGCCCCATCATTGGTTTAAAATATAAGTGAGATGAGTAAAAATAAGGAATTACTAATATACAAGATAGAGTTAAATTATGTGCATGTTCTTGCTTCAGAAGTGACTTCTGAAATGATGGAAATGCAATAATGCAATAACCTTAAATTCTAGTCTGTTAAAATATTAAAGTTTTTATTGACGAAATGCTTCCTTTAAAAAATATTGTTTTAAAAACTTTTATTACTTATTTGTAAACTAAGGGGTAAAGGAGTAAAATTTTAGATTTGATCCTTTTATCGGTTCTCAAATGTATTGGAAAAAGAAAATGTTCATTTCCTCAAATTTAATAAGAGTACTTTTTCTTGCACTTTCCCTAATGAAAGGTTTACAGGCATCTAATTCTTTTAAGTCAGTAATTATTGAGTTTTCGTTAACCTGAACGCGAGTTTTTTTCATCCTGAGTTGTCAAAGAATATAATAATCAGTACATTATTACCAATTTCATTTATTCTCTATAAGGTTAATTTATTTCTGAGAATTCGCTTAAGATCACCTTTTGAATTTTTTAAAAATAGAATAAAATCAACAATCAGTGACGGATCACCTGCTAGGCGCGCGCTCAAGATATTCGTTAAAAAAGGGCCTTAAAATGGAAAAATAATGTTGTTAAATAAGCATTTTTCATCAATTTTCCAGTAAAATCGAAGTTTTTTCCTTTACTTTTGGTGGCAATTAGATTCAGTAATTTCGCTACTTTTGCTGGAAATCTAGATATGCTTTTTTCATCACCACCCCACAAAAGCAGGATTCCTTTCTGTTCCTTCTGTTACCGACTGAGAAAATGCGTTGAGTCAGTATATCACCCTAAACGATTGTCTTCTCGAGACGTCAATTGCATATCTTACGTATTGGAGCAGTATTCGACAAGACATGCGTACTTTGTTTCTGTACAGAAAATATGTCGATATGTATGCGTATTTAGTGTCTCATGAATGATGTTGGACAATGCATGGCTTGCCTTCCTGTCGCTGCAGAAGAGAGTGCAAGCTTCTACGTCAGCTCAAGTCATACGCTCAGCTAGAGGCAAAGAAATGATCGGAGCTTTACAACACTAATTGGAAAAGGAAAATCTGTTCGAAGTTGGTCGCTTCTTGAAGTCGTCTCTTGAACCATCAATGAGACACGTTTCCCTGTTTGCTGGGTTGCATAGAGAGGCAGTAGACAGCTATTTCTGGATTAAGATATCATTTATTTACATTAAGAATAGGACATGGCACGCAAGCCTAACACACAAAGTGGCTAAGACTGCATAGATGGTGAGGTAAGTTATACACGGACAAGTAGGTTACAGTTAGACAGAAGACGAGTACAGTTACAGTTAAACATGTGACATCCTCAAACCTTCATTTGTTTTAAATAAAAGTATCACTGGTGAGGATGATAGAGAAAATGTACAAGTGGAAACAAAATTGTCATTGCTATGTGCTGGAAAAGAATGTGCGGTGGGTGGCAAGAATGTGGAAGTCAGTTTCTTCCTTCTCAAATTTCAAGTTTTGTTTTCTTATCTTAAGCAATATTCAAATGAATTTTAGTTTCACTTAGAAAAAAGAATGAGTCAAGTTAAATAAATAATACCATCAAATATGGTTTAAAGTTTGAATTCTGGAATTTTTTAAACCTTTGCAATTAAACGATTAGAAACTTCACGCTACTTTGCAAACAGCGAAATCTAAAGTTATAACGAAAGCTCTCTGTCGGCAATTGTAAAAAATTCTTAGTTTCATTTAAAACACATTTTAGTTGTTCTTAATGCAATGTACGAAACTAAAAGTAGTTCCTTAAAATTGCAACTCCCGCGGTTAACCACTTGATAGAGTCGCGGATTAGCTGCCGAAGAGTTGCGAGTTCAAAATTCAATCCCACCTAAGCCCGTCGTGTACATGGGGCTGGTGCACGTTATATCTGTCGTGGCCTCAAATGTCCTCACGTTGGCGTGGTGTGGAAGTTTGGAGAGTGGGGTGCCATCTCAGATGTTGACCTCGTCATCTGACTGTTATTCAAAATTACGAGGTCTTATCCTCGGATCTTTCCCTTTGGGATTGATCCTGGACCGTCGTCAATAGCCCGTCGTGTTCGTGAATTCAACTACTTATAATTTCTTATAATTAATTTATAATTTCTGTAATTGCAGCGTAAACTTGGCTCTTCGGTAATTCATAATCTAAAAATGAGTAATGCCTGATCGTAAATGAAAAACATGCGGGTATTTTTATCTTCTTTTATTCTTCGCATATATCGGCGTACAATTTCGCATTGACATAAACAAGACAGGAATTTTGTAATGTCGGACATCCCCAGAAATTTTAGCGCAAAGTCAGCTTAAGGCTCTAGGCACAAATAACTTCGATGCAGATTGTCATGATTAATCTGATTTACTGACCAAAATAATTAAATTCGCATCATTAAATTGGGCGCATAAATTTCAGATTATCCAACACCAATTTCGTCTTCAAACTCCAAATCTACAATAAATCTAATTTGATCAAAATATAAAAATTTCATATTTTAGATACCAGGTTTCAAGTTATTTAGTCCTGAATTTTGAGTATGTAGTTTTTAGATCCTAACATACTAAATTAATTTCCCAGACTTATATTCATTACCTTCGGAAATAATCCTCCCATCACGTCATTCTTATTGCGTTACTATGAAAGAATTCAAACAAAATCTACGTAACTTTAATTTTTTAAAACTTCTGTCATGAATTATGGAATTTATTTTAAAAAATATAAGCAACTGATATATTTTGATGGAAATCGATTGGGGGGACTTATGAAAATTTCAGTCTTTCCTCCCAATGTTTCGCTATGCTGAATTTCATTATCTATTATTATTAATTATTTGCAAGAAAAGAACTAAAATTTTACATCGTCATAAAAAGTCCTTTCTGATCGATTTCTATCAAAATATATCAAGATTGATATTCCTAACTTTTTAGAAAGTAAATTTCATAATTTTCTCATTACATAGTAAAAACTATTTAAAAAAGAAACACGGCATGGATTTTGTTTCGGTTCCTTAAAAGTACCGCAATCTTTCCGCGATAAAAAGGAGCTGATAAGATTATTTTGGAAGATATGAATGTATGGGGGATTAACTTAAAATAGGAGTTCTAAACTTTTACATACTCATAATCTAAGAACGGACGGTCCTTGAAACTCGGTATCAGTCACAAGAGAAAAACACTTAAAGACCATCAATGCTTTCTTTAGGAACCCCACTGTTACAAATATTTGCCCTTAAAAGTTTCCTTCTCTTTAAGAAAGAACCGGAAATAAAACATTTGGAAATCGGATACCTGGTGAGTTCGGTTTGCAATCTAAACTGATTCCACGAGGAGACCTTTGACAGGAAAATCAAATTAGAAAAGAGCAGAGGGGCCATCCCTTTTCCGAACTCACCCTTACGTACCATGGGGTCCGATAAACGTTTTCTGTACTTTACTCAAGATTGTTTTTTGTGTTTAAAAACTATAAATCTTTTTGCATTTAATAAAGCTATACAAAAAGGAAAAAAACATAGGGTAAAGGAATGTAATATGGTAGGTAGGTAGATTTTTAATTAACGTCGCACTGAAGTAACACTATTGGCGACGGTCCGAGATCAAACACGAAGGGAAAGATCCGAGGATAACACCACGTAATTTTGAACCACGGTCAGATGACGACGCCACACCTGAGCTGGCACCCCACTCTCCAAACTTCCACTCTACTCCAACGTGAGGACATTTGAGGCCACGACAAATTTAGCGTGCACCAGCCCCCCTTGGAATGTAATACCCGTAACACCTAATTTAAAAAGATTGTCCTAAAGTACAGAATGGGACTTTTTCAATTTATCAAACGCCAAATCACGGCACAATTAACTGTGATTCACATGTGAATAGATAATTAATCAGACTTTAAAAAATCTAGTTATACGAAAAAAGTAAAAAAATTAAATCAAAGCAGACTATTCGAAAAATGCTCTTAAATGGGATAATGTTTTAGAATTTGACACACAAAGAACTTACTTTTTTAAAATAAAAATTGTGTAATTTAATTAGTGCCCAAGTACAAAGAAATAAATACTGGGTTCATTTTTTACAGTTTCTTTAGCGCAATGGAAAAGATTTGGAATATTTTCTGTTTTCTCACAATAAATCTTTCCTCCTCACACCAAAAAACCTCTTATCAATGGGGCATTCAACCAGCTTTCGATCTCAGACAATGTTGGTTCACTACCTACAGATTACCTACCAATTCTGTTCAATTTAAAAAGGGCAGCTTGAGCTTTGAGCTTCCAAATGTGCAAATTAACAAGAGTAACATAAACTATATATTACATATTACAATTCAATAATACGTACACAGTAGAATCTATATTACTAAAACAATGATTGTGTGTGCCTGTGTAGTCCACAGAAAATACTATCGAACAGAATCTTGAAATTTTCCGTGGCTATAGTATTTCAGCCAAATTCAATTTCCCGAGTTTGGGGAATACTGATGAGTGTAAATTTTCATTTAATTAAAAGCACTTATTACCCAAGTTTACATAAATATTCCATTCCTTTCAAAATATATTTCACAATATGGAACGTGTTCCATTCACATCGAGGAGTTCCATTTTACGTACACACGTGCTATTTTATCATTTTTAAGATCAATGCCGGAAAAAACATTGTTCCACAGTTTTGAGTCCCCGGACAATTTTCAGTTACAACTTTTTAAGCTCGCAATAGGAATATAACTGGCTCGAACAGAAGACTTTTCCAGACGTGTCATTTTGTAATAACATTTTATCTTGGTTAAGGACCTTTAGAAACTAAAGTTTTAATGAGGTCTTATTAAAGCTTTTAAGAGTAGTTGGAATAGGAAACTTCTATTGAATCGAAGTCGATCACAGAATAAAGTTAGAATGGAGGGACCTATGATGATGCTCGGGGTCATGGGATTTAAAAATTATACTATTCAAATTTTAGTCAAATTTCAAAATGTTTATTCTTTACTTGCATATGTAAACAGAAGTTGAATTTTATGAGCCCTAACAAACATACTTCAGAATAAATAAAGGATGCACAAAACTAGCCTTCTCTAAGCAACAACCAGCACACGCTTCTGCACCTAAAACATGCTTTATATAATTCTCACAAAACAAACCATAGCAGCGAATAAGTGAAGCGTACTATCTGGTGAAAACTTATTAGTACATAAATTCAAATTATAATATCGTTACTACCAGACAAAGGCACCAATCTGCATTTTGGCGATTTTCACCTAACTGCATTTTTTGAGTCACCATTCCATGCTTTATACTATGACAAAGCTTACGTGGTGTTGTCCTCTGATCTTTCCCTTTGGGATTGATCTCGGACCGTCACCAATGTTGCCCGTTGTGTTGATCCAGTGTGACGTAAATTAAAATACCTACCTACCATGACAAAGCCACGAATCATTTTGATTCTTAGTGGAAATGCCGATTTTCGTTAGGGGGGTATTTCAATTAACGTCACACTGGAGCAACACAACGGGCTATTGGTGACGGTCCGGGATCAATCCCAAAGGGAAAGATCGAGGACAACACCACGTAATTTTGAACCACGGTCAGATGACGAGGCAACACCTGAGCTGGCACCCCACTCTCCAAACTTCCACACCACGCCAACGTGAGCCGATTTTCGTTAGAAAACCTTTGAGTCGTAACTCGATATTTCCCGAAGCATCAAAACTTTGAACGCGTTTTTGTAGAAACGCCAATTTTGAAGATTGGTGCCTTTGGCGTGGTGGTAACGATATCAAGATGTCTATTGTCTTATAATTCAAGAGAAAATGAAAATAATTCAACACGACCTTTAGTGAGTTGTTTGATCGGGTGCAAGTCTTTTTTTACTTTAATTTCTTTTAGATTAGTGGAGAGACTTTGTTTTGTTGTAAACAACTCTGTCCTAAGAAACACCCCGAAGTCAGTGTTCGATCCAAATGAAACTTCACATGTGTGATGTATATGAAGTAAATGGACATACACACACGAGGAAAGTTTTAGTGACACAGAAGAGAGAAATACTCCCTGGGATGAATATGAGTAAGTTGTAAAGCCTCATCTGGCTGCGACACAAGTCGATGTACGGCATGGCATGGAGTCCTTATGCTATCCTGTGCAAATTATGCCAATGTTCTGCAGCTGCTGCTCCAGATCCTATATGTTCCAGGATGGTGCAAATGACATGCTCAATAGGAGATCGATTGGGAAATCTCGCTGGCCAAACATTTCATCACCACGGAGGTACTCGAGAGGCAAACCGTGGGTGACCGGGCCTTATCTTGCTGGTTATAGTCCACTTCCCACGAGTCACGTGGTTTAATGAATCTATTCTTTCAATTAGGTGATAGGTTGAAGCGTAAACAAAGCGCTTCCACCATTGCCATCTTGAGCATGGACTCTGCTTCTAAATGTATCGAAAGCGGTAGCAGTGATAACGAGTTAGCTTGGAGAAAATCTTCCACTGAGATCCCCATTCATGCTTTTGATGTGGCAGCCCTTTTAACGAGCTTTCATTCACACCTATTCAAAAATTCCACGTTATAGCCCACTGATAAGATCCCCGACTGATTAAGGCCGATTTCCCATCGGAACTATAATAACATCTTGGACAGAGAAAGGCAAAACAACAGGTTGTAGGATCTGCTGGACGCATCATTGTGCTGTCAAACGACCTCGTACCACTACTAGAGGGGACTCCACTGTCGCAAGTGATGGCTCCCCACACCATTGCACTAGGAGTTATAGCTGTGTACCACTCGACAGTAAACTGAGAATGACCACAGAACGTCAACTAAACTAGGAGTGACGCCATGACCGAGAGTCATGGACATGCATGTCATGGCAGCTGTGACGTTCTCCGTCCAACACGTGGAGGAACGTTGGCCGGAAGGAACCATTGGGTCCCCGAGGGACGAGGGTGGTGTGACCTTGAAGGATCATCCGGACCAGAGGAGAAGAAAAAGAGAGAACTGGGAGGGGAAAAGGGAGACTGACCGGCAGATGCAGAAGCGTACGGACGTGAGAGGGTCTTTTCGCTGTAAATGTGCGAGATTTGCTGTAATATCTATTTTAATGAAATGTAAATAAATTAGTTAACCAAGAACCCCATGCAGAAACGTCACTCTCGTTGGTAATCTATACATGTATATGGATATGAAAATCCATTGAAGTTCTCCAGCATATTGGAAAGCCGGCGAAGTCTCACATCAGCGTTGCATGTTTAGTTACGAATAACGCTTCTGCCTTCTTGAGGTAGATGATCACCGCATTTTCTCTCGCAAAAGTACGGAAATCTGGCCAGCGCTACCATTGCCAGTTTGCTGTTGAGTGGCCCACCACTATACTGGTGTGGGGAGCCATTACTTACGACAGCCCTCTCTAGTAGTGGTACGAGGTAGTTTGACTTCAACCAGCACAGCGATTAGACCAGCAGATCCTACAACCTGTTGTTTTGCCTTTCATGTCACGTGTCCAAGGGGCTATTTATCAGCACGATAACGACCGGCCACACAGGTCCTCTCCTAGGAGTATCTCAATGGTGTTGAAATCATTGGTCAGCCTAGACCTGTCTGCCATTGAGCATGTCTGGGATATGCTAGTCCGTCAATTGCACCACCCTCAGAATACAAGGGATAGGAAGCAGCAGCTTGGCATAATTTTACACAGCATAGCATAAGGGTTTCGTTGGACTCCATGCCACAGTCGTATATCGACATGTATGGCCACCACGGAGGTTTTGTAACTAATTTATGACCTCTCTGATGTTATTCTACTGTAATAGTCCTCTATATTTGATAGATTCTGATAATTTCTTTATCTCTTAATATATATATATATATATATATATATATATATATATATATATATATATATATATATATATATATATATATATATATATATATATATATAGCACATGCTAAGTTTCAATCGAATCGAACACTGCCTCGGTGTTTCAATTTTTCGGCACAATGAAAACCAAAAACAAGGCATTGTATGGTTGACTGAATACATTAAAAATTCGTATGAACGCCTTTATTAATTTAACACTTCGGACCCCTACAATATTAATTCTTGAAGTTCGTAGATCAAATGCTTATAATCTTGATCCGATTTAAGCATGATACATTTTGGGTGGTTTTATGGCTTTTAGAGAATTTTTCAGGTTATAAATTTTAATTTCGACAAAGGCTTTTTCAGCAAACTTAAATATTCTGGTTTTGTAGAAAAAATATTTCAGTGTTAGATCATTGAATAAATAATATTTGAAATGGGGGTAGTGTTGAATTAACGTCGCTCTGGAGTAACACAGTGGGCTATTGGCGACGCTCCGGGATCAATCCCGAAGGGAAAGATCCGAATTTACTAAAATGGAAAGTCTCATTTTCAACAAATAGAGAATTGTAGTAATTTTGTAACTTCAGGACCAAGTAATAAATTTTTAGATCATATATAACAAGTATAATATTCCAGTGCTATAGAAAAATTTCAATCCTATGAAAAGAAATCCTAACTTCATAATAGGCATGATTTTTTTGTGGCAGGTGCTATAATAAATTAAATATATGAGACTTTTGCCAAATAGGTAATCACACGAATTTCACTTCATTATAATAAAAATGACTTAACGATAACAATTATTTTTACACATATTTCAGATTAAAAATAGGATTTTGTTTCTTGAATTTAAAATAAAATGTTTTATAAGGGAAAATATACTTAAAAGGTCATAAAATACTAATAATTATCAGATGATAAAATAAAAACATTCTAGGCCTGTTTCGGGGAGACAAACTACGCCTTTACGAACTAAAGAATTGAGTTCTGTTCTGAATTTCAAATCCAATGAGGTTTAACCACAGCTATGTATTGGGTCATCCGGAAAGTTCTGCGGTATTTTTTATGATAAATACTAACGAAGCAGTACAAAAACTTAAGAAAATGTTATTGAATCACATAAGCACCATTTTGTTCTATGACTTTTTGCCATCTTTCCGGCAGCTGGAAAATTCCTTTTTTAAAAAAGTCATTAGGCTTATTTGTAAAGAAGTTATCGAGATGCTGTTTGACAGTCTCCAAAGAATTGAACTCCAGGCCGTTCAGAGAATTTTGAAGTGACCTGAAGAGGTGAAAATCTGAGGGGACAAGGTCTGGTGTATATGGGGGGGGGTGACACAAAACATCCCAGCCATACTCAATAAGTCTTTGTCTGACATTCATTGTCATGCTGGAAGACAACACCTCGACGATTGGTCAGTTTTGGCCGCTTTGTTTCGATTTCTGCTTTTAATACTGCCATTTGAGAACAGTATTTTTCCGAATTTATTGTCTGATTTTGTTGCAACAATTTATAATGAACAATTCCTTTGTAGTCCCACCATACACAAAGCATTACATTTTTGGGATGCAGCCCCCTCTCGATGTTACTTGGGGAGGTTCATTTGGCTTACCCCATGATCTTTTTCTTGTAACATTATTGTATAGTATCCACTTCTCATCTCCAGTAATGAGCCTTTTCAAAAAAGGAGCTTCTTCATTTCGTTTCAGCAAAGAATCACATGCCGAAATTCGAGCAAGCATATTCTGTTGTGTTAAAGTATGGGATACCCATACATCGTAGCGGCTTACATACCCAATTTTCTTCAGACGATCATGAACTGTACTTTTTGGAATATTTAGTCTGTGTGATAGTTCCTGAACTGTGTAACGTAGATTTTCAGCGATGGCATCTTTTAATAGGTCCTCGTTTACAGAGGATGGTCGTCCAGAGAGGGAATCATCTTCGAGGCTGAAATTTATCAAACCACCATCGAACTGTCATCAGAAACAGCACTTTGTCCATATACAGCACAAATTGTACGAGCAGTCTGACTAGCATTTTTCCTTTCTTAAAATAAAAGAGCATATGACGAAAATGAACTTTTTGGTTCTCCATTCTTAGCACTGCAGTGAAACAAAAATTGTGCCACAACACAAGCTAGAATTATGCAGTGAAAGCAGGAAAGACCGAATTTACACATCTGCTTCAATCAAGGTCACTCCTTATCAGCGGTAGCAAAATAGTAATAAGAAAGCGCGCTTCGATTTGAAAAACCGCAGAACTTTCCGGATGACCCAATAAAGTGTAGCTGGTTTGGAAATATCAGTTTCTGAAGATTTCCAACACAAGATAGGTAGTTCAATTTGCATCGCACTTGAGCAACACATTGGGCAATTGGCGACGGTCCTAGATTATTCCCGAAGGGAAAGACAAGACCCGAGGACACCTCGCAATTTTGAACCAGTCAGAAGACGAGGTCAATATCTGAGCTTGCACCCCTCTCCAAACTTCCACACCACGCCAATTTGAGGATATTTTAATCCATAACAGATTTAACATGTACCTACCCCATACAGGACGATCTTTTGTTGGATCGAGTCTCGAACTCGCAACATTCCTATTTTAATCCGTGACACAACCAACTGGGCTACCACGGCTCTCATATACAAGGACATTTACACATTCAAAAGTTAGTTTTATAATGTGTTCGTAAGTAATTTATTTTCTTAGTTCATAGCCAATAACCCATTGTGTTGCTCCAGTGCGACGTTAATTAAAATACTATACTTATAGCTCATAGACGCTGCTGAAAGGTACATGTTCCTTTTTTTTACTTTCATGAAACTTTGATTCCTTCAAATAAGGAAAACTCTGATTCAAATTATATTTCCTCAGCGTTGTCAAACATATTATAACTGTAATAAACATGCACATGTTGCTGAAAATAATACATCAACATGAGTATGATTATCTATTATGTTAATGATGAATGTTTCATAAAAATATCGCTTCACATAAACCTTCGGAATGAAACTTATAGGAAATGTGATTTACCCACCAAGGAGTAACTAGGGAGGACCGAAAAACCTTATCCACAAAATGCTTGAGTTGGAAAAGTTGTGTCCTGAGGCAGCAAAATGTTGTCTACATACGTCATCTTTAACTGCCCTCTGCGGAAGATTTACTCATTATGCAAAACATCCGAGTAGCATCAGGGAATTCCCCTTTCGTCGTCCGTACGCAAGTTCTAGCGCAAAAAATGCCATGTCCAAGCGACTACAAAATGGAACAAAATTTAAAAATTGTACGTAGTAATAAAATTATTCGGAAGTATTAAATGACAATTTCAATTGTATTAGTCATCTTTTTAGAGAAATGAAAAGAGCCTTAAGAGAAGGATTCCCTCTTCATTCCTGATATTCAGAACGAATGCTAACTTCCTCTAGTTTCCTTTCAATAGTGTCTTCATGTTCTGACTCCTAATCCCTGCTTGTGGCGGATGAAAAACGGGCGATAGAAATATTATTCATTTTTACTATTGTAATTAGTTGGTACATCTGATAAATGTTCCATCAAATTGTACTTCACACATTTATTTTCCTCATCCATTGCCTAGACAGAAAATTAAATAAATGTAACTTTGCATCAACTATATTTCAGTTTCTTAAGTTGTCTACCACACTGATATTAAAGTAATTTCCAAAACAATGCCGCATCAAACAAAATTAAAGCATAAATGTGTCAAAAAACAGGAAAAATGAGAATTATTTCTCATTGCTTACGAATTGATTAGTAACTCTCTTGAAAAGAAGTTCCAAAGCAATTTAAATTTGAAATAAGAAAGTAAAATAGGTATAAAATGGTTTCCCCGATCTACCTATTTTGAGACCAAAGTATTACATTCCTCTAGGGTATTTTAATCTAGTTTTATCTGACGTATATTCTAATTTTAATTAACTGATATCAATTACAAAGTTAATAGATGCACCTATTTTTTCCGAATTTACTTGTGTCTCATAAGTATTAAATAGTAACTCAGAAAAAGCTGATATCGTAACACATACAAATAAATCAATAATTTTCTTAATCTCGCATTCTAGATTTTTAAAGTACATGATTTTAACACGCAATATTCTCCTAGTCTCATACTCTAGAAAGGACTCATAAGTTGTGAGCTTACTACAATAAAAATGGGTCGATATTTTGGAAAATATTTCATTGATAAAGTTCAGCGGAGCAGTATTTGTTTTGGAGAATAAGTAAATCTGTCAATTTGTAGCAGTCAACAATTTTCAAATTACAAATCTTCATGTTTTTATTGTTTTACAAATTATTTTTGTTTTGGTCAATAACAGAACTAAAGCATTAGTAGCTGCAGGAGACAAGTATATCAGATTAAGAAATGTGTTTTGGGGAGGGTTTGCCAAAGTTTGAAACAAAATATCAATTTTCAGAAATTCTAAAATAAGTTTATGAAACTTATTGTATACCTTCAAAATTGCTTTATATCTGACAAGTAGCAAAGCAATTTATAATACTTTTACAAGCTGATATACACTGCTGGCCACCGTAAATGCAACACCCTGAAGGAAGCATGCAAATAATATGAAATTTACAACATGCATTAGCGGAGGTGAGATATGCAAATGATTAGAATTTCAGCGCAGACGCACATCACGCGCGCCTGTGGCGCCACTTCAAAGCGCTATTTAAGGCTTGGAGATTTCGACGATTTCAAGTACGGCAATTGTGTTTTTCTTGTGGTTTTTCAAAAAAACGATCAATTATGCCTCGTAGAAAACAGCGATCATCTTTTGATCAAGTATCCGAGTTCGACAGTGGAAGGATAGTGGCCTACCGAGATTGTGGATTATCTTTCAGGGAAATCGGTAGTCGTGTTGGACGAAACCAAACAACTGTAATGCGGATATGTGATCGTTGGATGCAGGAGGGTACGACGGACCGACGTGTTCGATCGCATCCACCTCAGTGCACCACTTCACGTGATGACAGGCATATTGTGCGTATGGCAGTGACGGATCGCTCAGCCACATCACGAACCATAGCACAGCACATTCAGTCTGTACCGCATCATCCAGTGTCTGCGCGTACCATTCGACGCCGTTTACAGCAGAGTGGTCTGTCCGCAAGACGTCCATTGCTTCGTCTACCCTTGACGCAGAACCACAGACGTTTCCGCCGCCAATGGTGCGATGAAAGGATGTGGACGGCAGAATGGAATGAAATTGTCTTTACTGACGAGTCACGCTTCTGTCTGCAACACCACGATGGTCGGATTCGAGTCTGGAGACACCGTGGAGAGAGGATGCTGAACAGCTGCGTTATGCACCGCCACACTGATCCTGCACCGGGTATTATGGTATGGGGCGATATTGGATATCACTCTCGCACTCCTCTAGTACGCATTGCCGGTACTTTAAACAGCCAGCGCTACATCTCCGAGGAGTTGGAGCCAGTTGTCCTTCCTTACCTTCAGGGCTTGCCCACAGCCATATTTCAACAGGATAATGCGCGACCACACGTGGCACGCATTGTCCAAGGGTTCTTCGTCAATCGCCAGATTGAATTGCTTCCATGGCCAGCTCGCTCTCCGGATCTTTCGCCGATAGAAAACATGTGGTCCATGGTTGCTCAACGATTGACCCAGAATACATCCCCAGCTGCCACACCAGATCAACTTTGGCAACGTGTGGAAGCTGCTTGATCTGCTGTACCCCAAGAACACATCCAAAGTCTCTTTGAATCAATGCCGAGGCGTGTGGCAGCGGTGATCTCCAACAATGGCGGCTACTCTGGCTACTGATTTTGGCAGGAACCACACTTCACAGAAGTCTATAAATTTAATCATTTGATACTTGGTCAACATGTTATCTACAAAATAAATTTTGTTGTGATATCTCTTGTCTTTCTTGGTGTTGCAATTTGGGTGGCCAGCAGTGTACTTCAGGACAGCTTATAAGATGGCAGGAGCTTGTGTGGACTTCCAACCATAGTATGTTGTCAGGTTTTTTGCTTGCTGATCTTAGTTTTTCTGACTATGTTATGAATGAGAAGCAAACATACACTTAAAAACCTCACGTAGGGCAGAACCCATTTCCCCCTTCAGAACTGGCCTTTGCCATATAAAACAATCAACAAGACGATTGCATTTTGGCTTCTCTGCAAGCATGTTATACTTCATATTTTCAAATCAGTTCAAGATGTTAACTAAGATGGATAATATTTTGCACGATTATTTATGCCTACTTATATGGTAACTTTTCTGAAGATAAGAAAAAAAATGCCAATTGTTTATGACACAAGCTAGTCTCGCTCTACAACCTGTAGTGTCTTGCTTGCATGACTTCTAATCAGTTTTGACCGTAACAAATAAAATATTTCTTAGGATTCTTTCAACCAATTACATAGATGAGCTAATTTAGCAATCAATTGTGATGTGGGATAAAGCAATACTATACTATTCGGAAACCTCATGTTCAGTGAGTTAACAAAAATCCACTAATATAAAACAAATAATTAACACTAGAAAGACTGAAATTTAGTATATACCTATATTGCCCAAAAGCAGTCAAATTGACTACTTTGTGAAAGAATAACCAATGCATAAAGAAATGTATTTAAAATTAATTTGTAATGTTATTTTATATTATAAAGAAAATTTACTTCACTTAGAAAACAAAAAGTACTTTATTATTTATACATTTTTTGCAAATAAATGTGGAAATTCTTTTTTGCGTACATTTTCCGCAAACATACATTTTTCTCTGGCCATTGTTTTCCTAAAAAATTCAGGGCCCCACTTTGTTGACCATAAATACGACAATTTTAAATTTTTTGCTTCGTAAGCTCCACGGGCATATAAAATTCTTATAAATGCAAGTATTTCCGGTAATAATGTCCAATCATTCTTCAAAATTCGGCGACCTGCTTCTGTGCACATTATGTGCTTTATCATATGATTATCTGTTATCAACGAAAATGCACTGATAACACAATCTGCCATATTCCTTTTTGCGTAGCCTGTTGGCCCTTTCACATCCTTAAAAATATATGTAGATAGTAATCTGCCAGGAATACCACCTTCTTCAAATTTTGACCACAGTACCATCAGCAGCAGTTTCGAAAGGTATTTTCAGTTTCTTCATCAGTCTGAAATAATTCGCATCCTACACCTTTTTCTGGGTATATGGAGGATATATTCATTTTCATCACGAGTGGTCGATTCTTCATCGCTATCTTCAATTTCAGATGCCTCACTTTGAATGTGAACCGCTTCATCTTCAGATGATAGTTCAAAGCTTATTGCATCTGATTCTATATCGGAGCACTCTTCACTTATGTTGGTTAGCTTTTTCATTAAATCACTTCTATTAGACATTCTTTTCATGAATTTAGGGGCAAATAATATAAAATGAGTCATAGAGATAAGAATAAAAAGTACTTTTTGTTTGCTGTGCAACTTATATTTTGTGGCGATCGACGCAGTACTTATCGCTGGAAGAAACGGTACGCGCATCACGCGATGTTTGCGCACAACAATGAAGCGAAAAGGAACGCAAAAACAAAGGAATATTCTCTCGAAAATATAGATGCTAAACTCTCATTCCTAAATATAAATTTACGAAATTCAATAATAAAATTCATTGAATTAAGTTAAATTTTGATATAACACATACATATATCAGAAACAAAGAGGGGAGGTAAATACAACTATTAATAAATGCACTTATATCATGTATAAAAAGTCACGTAAAATCTAGAAATCGTATCATTAGAAGTATAATTTTTCTAAACGAAATTAAAAAGCAGTCAAAATGACATCCTTGGGCAATCTAGTGTTAAACATACACTGAAGTGCCAGAAAAACTGGTTCACCAGTTTAATTGATAGGCCCCCACGGGAGCGTAGAATTGCAGATATACGACGGAGCATGTACTCCACGAGCTTGAGGAAATATTCTGTAAACTGAACACCATAGTGCAGAGCGGTCCACAATTCTGCTGCATTCCGAGGTGTAGGATATCTGTGCTACACAGCGTGTTGCATAGAATACCAGATGTGTTTGATAACGTTGAGATTTGGTGAGTTAGGTGGGAAGGCAAGATCCCAAACACAGATGAGTGTTCCTCTAACCATAATTTGGCGTGCCTAGACTTGTGTGGCAGCGCCCATTGTCCTGTTGGAAGAGGCCAAATCCATCAGAATGAAGGTATTTCATGAACGAGTGTAACTCGTCAGAACGGATGCACACATAGCGTTCACATGTAAGAGACGTTTGTAAATGTACTAGGTCCCATTGAATACCAGCTTAACAAATTCCATAACATTACGATGCCCCACCACCAGCCTGTACAATCTCTTGTTGACATGCGGGATCCTTGGCTTAATGGGGTTTTCTCCACACACTGAAACAGTTGGAAACACAACTCGTCAGATTAGACTACTAGTTTCCAGTCATCAAGTGTCCAGTGGTAGTGTTCCCGAGCCCAGGCGAGGTGCATAGCTGTGTGTCGAGTATTCATCAAGGGTATTGGAGTTGGACGTCGACTCCTAAAGCCCCTCTTTGAAGGAACATTGCAGTCCTCATGCGGATGTTTGTTGATGGGCCCAGCATTCAATTCCAATGTTATTTGAGGCAGTGTTAAAAACCTATCGTGTGAAACGATTCTTGCCAGCCTACGCTGGTCACATTCACTGTCCTTTTACGACCACAATGCTGTTGTAAGTTACAGGTTTTAACAGAATTCTTGTAGTCACAATACATCCTTGAAATAGTAGTACGTGAAAATCCAAACTTCTCTGCACCCAAATTGTTATGACCCATCTTACGAGCTTCAACTATTACATTGTGTTGAAAATCTTTTAAATCGTGATAATTTGCCATTCTCACGACAGAAACAGCTCTAGATGTTTCACCAGATATCTATCGCCTTATACAGGGTGAGTCTAAATTGTTTTTACAAAATAAGAGGGGTGATAGTACCCATCCAGACGAGCAATAATTACCATGAAACATAGAGTCGCATTCCACTCTGAGAGGCAGAAAAGAGTAAAGTCGAAACGCTTCGAGCATGAACAAGTCATCGCCTCTGACGTCGTTTTGTACCTGCCTACACAGCACATCCGGCACTTCTTGAATGCCACATATCCCACACGATGGATCGGACGTGGCGGACCTGTGGCTTGGCCTCCTCGCTCACCGGACCTCAACCCACAGGACTTTTTCTTCTGGGGGCACATGAAATCTTTAGTGTACCAGACGCCTGTGGACTCGGCTGAAGATCTTGTAGCGAGAATCGGTGTTGACGCAAACAAAATTAACACAACACCAGGAATCTTCGAGAGGGTGCGCCAGTCATTCCTTCGCCGTGTGAACTGTGCAACGACACGCGTGGCCGCCCTTTGAGCACTTGCTTGAGTTTTTCTCTGATCAATAAATCAGATTGTGCAACTTTTGGTATCGTTCATTCGCTTTCCCAACACTGTTGTAAGTTCATGTTGAAATTCTAATTTTACTCTTTTCTGCCTCTCAGACCCTATGTTCTATGGTAATTATTGCTCGTCTGGATGGGTACTATCACCCCTTATTTTGTAAAAACAATTTAGACTCACCGTGCATATGCCCTGGCAGATACAACCAATGACATGCATAGGTAGCATTGCTATGTATTTTGCCTAGGCTCATCTGTACCATTTTATCTGCCACTTCAGTGTATTTATAAATTAACACAATTTTTATTGTTATTCTTATCATGAAAAGTATATTTAAGTATCAGAGCGGCAATCATACTTCTGAAATAAGAAAATAAAAATACAAAATTCTTAAAGGGGTACAATATTTTTATTTCGACGTAAACTAATATATAAAACAAGTTTAAATGTAATTTACTACAAATCTAATAGATTTGACTAAAATGTGAAGCTCATTTTGTACAATTAGTAATTTAAAGTTTTAATTTAGTGGTAAAAGCAAATATGAAATGGAAAATAACAATATTCTAACTTTATATGCAATGACATTTTTGTTTTGAAATAATTTGTATTTTAAATAAAATCTAAAATTGTACAATACAGCTTAAGAAAGAACATAATATTCCTCATTTAAAAATAATGAATTTTATTAACAAGTTTTGAGAGCATATATTGAAAATTCAGGTCTAGCAATAGACAATTTACAACTTTCCATAATAATTTTTACAGGAATAAATCATTATTTATAAGTTTTTCCTTCCCTCAGCTTTTTACGCCTTAGAGATCTTTTAGAATGCTTTTTAGGAATATCAGGTTGAATGCTTTTTGAGAGCTGTGATCTATAAAAAAAAATCAAAATTTTAATGTGGAAAATATCAGTTGTACTACAAGTAGATATGGAAAACCAGTCATATAATGAAACATATTCTATTAATTAACCACACATTACAAGAAAGATGCATCACTAACAGGATGGACAATTTCTTTTATCTTAAATAGTTTGTATATTTTCCATTAAGATAGTTAGTGTATGGGCACAAAACAAGCAGTATATACAAACATTTGAAAAAATCATATTTTGAATTAACAAAGTGATACAATTCATGAATAACATGCAAATACCTCATCTTCAAATTTAAAAAGTTGAACAATGCATCCAAGAACTATGTAACATTTGCCTGGAAAGATTGGCAATTATTTTCCATTCATTTTTGGATTAATTGCACCTCAGATGCAACTTAAATTAAAACATTAAAAAGAAAACATGAGGAATTTTAAAAACTCAACAAGAGAAACAGACTTTGAGGCCTGAGTATGTGAAAAGTACCACTTTTGGATCTTTCCCCAAAATACTCTTTACCAAAGTGGTTTTGTCATGGGTTTAGTCTAAAACCATGCATCTGTATTTTCACTTTCTTTTCATTATCAGATTATTTATTGTACTCATTTCTCCAAAGAGGGAAGAAAATGAACATTTCAAGATTTTTTCAACATAATTCTCATTGGAAAAGAAAAATCATTTTGAAATTTTTACTTGAAAGGTACAAAACACTTATCATCATGGTATTTGACTTTTAAAGATTGGTTCAAAATATTTCCAAACTTTCTGTCAAGTTTCCCACATTCATAAATTTGAATTGAAAAAGTCACATATTTATTTGGGTTTTGTAACCTGACTTTAAAATGTGGCTGGAAATTTGCAATACATTGTGTCGCGAACGATCACCCGAATTGCAATTGTAGTTCACGTGTGGCGGCGTGACAATCGCAGTGAAGTTAAGAGGAGTGGGTTAGGTTTGTGGTGTGCCGTTTTCTCACTTACTTTTTGTTATGTCAACCGTCCTGTATGTGGAGAAGAATAAAGAGTATTAAGAGAAGAATAAAAAATGTTTTTATCTAAAACATATGAATCGTCTTCATTTTGATTAGAATAAGCATTTTTAGGATGAAACCCTCAAGTTCACTCACCGTCCTGGACCTTTTGGAAGATTTGAAACAAGATTGAGGTAAGTGATACCTCTTTCTTCCTCTTTAAAATCGAAACTTGGATTAGAATAAGAATTTTTATTAAGAAAAAATTCTAAACATTGGGCAATCAAAAATAATTGCAATCTAAGTGAACACAGAAATGTAAGTGTAGATATCATCAGCAGAAAAGTGACTCAGCCTGTATAAAAACCTAACAAGAAAATATTCATACATCCTAGCAGTGAATTTGACTATTGAGGTGCTTAGCAGGTAAACATTTAAACCTTATTTTATAAAAGAGAAACAAGAGTGTCGATGGAGTTGAAACACAAAAAATTATTGAACTTAGTTGATGTATTACATCATACTATTGCTGCCAGCATATTTGATAATATAGAGAATGTTGGAAAGAGCAAATAAGAACATGCACTGCATGTAATGACATATTGTAAAGTGACATCTGCAATATTGGCAAACAGTAATACACCAGAAGATGTATTATTGTATGTGTATTACTGTATCCCATTGGTATTACAGTAGGTGTATTACTGTATCTCACTGAAGAAAGCTCTGCTGATTGCTGCAGGAAGATCTTGTATTTCGTTATCAGTAAAGGTAATTTCCATTGATCCTACCACATAAATGATAGCAGCTGCAATGGTACCAAATAACCACCACTGAATGGAAATAAACTGTGTTTCGATGGCCACACATTCAATCCCATGCACTATGACAATTGTAATCTTGTTTTAGGCACTGTGAAGGTACATGGAACACTGTGTTACTCGACATTACACTAGTCCTCACACAAGGGTGAGAGTTTGGGATACTATTGCTTTTAATTCATAGATCTTACTCATACTCATTGAGGGTACCCCGAACAATCATTGGAAAATCAGACAGTTTAGATACTAAAGCATCTATAAGCAGTTACTCATAACATCTATCTATAAGCAGACAATGCTCAGCCCCATGTTGCTCAACATTTTCTTTGTGATCAATATGCATCGATTCTTCCCTTTTCTGCTCATTTACCAAATTTAGCACCTATGCAACATGTGTGTGAGATCACCACCGAAGAATTGTGGTTACGTATAGAAGTTATATGGAATTTATTACAGATATCCAAAATCGATTGCTTTAGATATGCAGTGCAAAGCAAGTCATTGATGCTGATAGCAGATACACAAAATACTGTTCTCATGTTCCTTTTGAGTTATTGATCTGTAACTAATAATTTATTCCTTGTACCATAATCTTCTCATAAGCAAATGTCATTATTGTAACTGAAGTCCTTATCATTCTGCAGTAAGTTGTAAATTCAATTAACAGGAGTACATATGCATTTATAGATATGTGTGAGAGGCAAAGATTTTGTAATAGTATGATTCAAAAACAAATGTAGATACATTAATAAAATTTCTATTCAAAAGAACTAAAAATGAATAGATGAAGTTAAATATTCTCTCAAAACTAGAATAAAAAATCCTTTAACACAAGTGTCTACAAACTTAATGAGGGGAGCGTCACATTAAGATATTCAAAGTACTATGCCAGGTGAATTCGAAAATAGATGTACATTATTCTATTATTTTATATAATTGTTATTAAGGATCAATGTAAATCATGTAAATTTTTTAAAGTGCTGTCATTGAAATTTAGCCATTTTCTGTACAATTTATCCCAATCAAAAATCCAAGCAAAGTAGGGTTCTAAAATTCTAGCTTAGTTTTTAGCAATTGAATCAATATTAATGAATCAATAATGTTTCTAAACAAAAAGGAAAACAAATTATGCCATTTTTTTGCCATGGAATAAACTGACAGAAATATAATATGTATAATCAAACAATCAAATACACTTGGTTATTTTTTAATAAAAAAATTTAAAACGGTTTCATTTCTTAATTTTGATTTTTGTCGAGGGCCAGATCCCACTCATGGCCATAGTTTGTGGACACCAGCTTTACTATATTTAAAAACTAATTGAATACATGTACATTCATGGGAAAAACCCCAAACCACTCCTCTTCATTCGAGCAATTTAACAGTAGAGAAAATTCAAAGATGGCGTTCGACAGAAACTAACGTCTTCTATAAATTCATATGCATAAAATTTGTATAAGAGGCCGTTTTCATATTAAATTGAACACCAACTTCATAATTTCCAATAGAAACCCCCTATTTTGATACGCAATTTCAAATTTATATAAAAATTTAACTCAGATACCAAATTTCATGTCATTAAGTCTTACCATTTCGAAGTTATGAGTACGGAGAGATTGGAGCTCCTAATGTTAAATCAATTTCTCAGACTTTTATGGATATCTTCCTAAATAATATTTCTATACGCTGATATTTTATACCATGTTACTGTTAAGCAACCCAAACAAAATCCACCTAATGTTTTATTTTAAAAATAGTTTTTAGTATGCAATAATTATTAAATTAATGTTTGAAAAAATTATGAATTGGAACCTTGCTATTTTTGATAGAAATCGATTTAGAAATACTTCTAATGTGCCCATGGCAAAATTTCAGGTCCATTCCAAAGATTAAGGGCCGCGGTGGCCCGGTTGGAAGAGTAACGGACTCGCAACCGAAGGGTTGCGAGTTCGAATCCAGCCAAACACCGTCGTGTACAAAGGGGGCTGGTGCACGTTAAATCTGTCGTGGCCTCAAATGTCCTCACGTTGGCGTGGTGTGGAAGTTTGGAGAGTGGGGTGCCAGCTCAGGTGTTGCCTCGTCATCTGACCGTGGTTCAAAATTACGTGGTGTTGTCCTCGGATCTTTCCCTCTGGGATTCATCCCGGACCGTCACCAATAGCCCATTGTGTTGCTCCAGTGTGACGTTAATTGAAAATACCAAATACCAATACCAAAGATTAATTTTTACGGTACATTAAATTTTCCTCATTTTGGCGATTTTAGGAGGCAAACAAAAGTTTAAAAGACATCTGACAAACCTGAGGAATGTTCAAATTCTTGAAAAATGGTTGGAAATTTCATTTATGTTTAATCTAAAATACATTGCTTTTACCAGTTATATGTCATATAGATGAAATCTACTAATCAATGATCAATTGAATGACTCACTCTATTCACTTTTTGGATGATCGG
Organism: Meta bourneti; assembly: GCA_933210815.1. Taxonomy (NCBI): domain Eukaryota; kingdom Metazoa; phylum Arthropoda; class Arachnida; order Araneae; family Tetragnathidae; genus Meta; species Meta bourneti. The sequence continues at coordinate 5,953,938 of OW119934.1, read as the reverse complement.
AATATCAGTTCGATTATATTAAATAATTGTAGGTAAGCTTTTTGGTTGCATACATGGAGACGAACGCTAATTAAAAAGAATTAACATTTGTTGAGAACACTAAAGATGGTACAAAATTATACAGAACATCAATCAACACTTTCTCCGTTTCGAATTGTTCTCAATTCCAATTTTATCACATTTTAATCATGGTTAAATTCACAATATTATCGTTTGAGCTCGTATAATAAATATAAAAATACTAGGATCGTTTGCAATTGCGTAATAAATATAACATAATTCTCAAATCACTTTTACTTGCATAATAAATATAATTCTCAGATCGTTTGCATGCGCTGACAAATACGTTTGAAATAGTGTTCCAATTTGAAATTCGGGCAGCTATAATTAGTTAATCTCGATCTACGAATACCGATTTTCAATGTGGAGATGATCCCCGAAATGGACAGAAACTTTAACATGGAATATCTCCAGATATAAAGGTAGTAGTCACATGAAATTTCATATTTAGACTAATTAAATGATGCGGAATCTGATTAAGGCATTAAAACAGGGTGTTTCCATTGGAAATTTTGTTGTTTGGGAAAAATTTTATATGAAGATGGCCGCTTATGCAGTTTTTTGCATTTGAATTTGTAGAGGATGTTATTCCCTATTATTATTCTTTGTATTTGCTCTACTATGAATGGTGCTCGAAATAAAGTGGGGTGGTTTGGTTTTTTTTCTGTGACTACATCTTATGTTTTCAATATTTTTTGAAATCCAAAAGAAATTCTTATTACATGAATGCAACATCATGCTGAATTAGAAGTATTCATACTCACCCAGATCCATGATTATTAGACTCAGTGCAACTGTCAGCAACAGCAATGACATCAAACTGACCAGATTGAGTTATAATTGCAGTAAACTGTAAAAGCATTTGATTTCATAAAGGTATAGAAACTAATAACACACACAAATATTAGTTTTGATATAATCATAACTTGCATTATACAGGGTGCAACGCAAAGTCCGTACCCGGCCTTTATTTTCGCAACCGTTGGTCGTAGACATATACTTCCAATTACAAAAAGGTTTCAAAGGAGATAAACATTCATGTTATGACATTTTGAAATTTAAAAAATCAATTTTGTAAAAATTACAAAATCTAACTTTTTATACAGTCCCCCGTTCCTTATAGTGATATTTAGTAAAAGTTTACACTCATCCTAACAAACGTAACACAAAAAGTTTCACTTCTGTGTGACAAAAATTGACCGAGATATTTAATTTCGAAGTTTGGGATTTTTTCAGATTTGTTTTGCCTTCATTGAGGGGTCGGTTAAAATATAAATTAGAACAATTCGAGATTGAAATCAGGATGCAACGTCCATTTTACGGCGAAAGGGGGGGTTCCCCGATCATAAACGATGGGTGCATGTATAGTAAAGTGGACATGCCCGATTCACTGAAAGTGGTCGCAGCGCCCCTACTGGCGAAACACGGAAGTTTGGAAATCTAACTCCGAAACTGAGCAAGATAGAGAAAAGATGTCGATTAGAAAATTGTAGACCATCGTCGAATTATGTAGAATCGACACCCTGAAAATGAAAATTGCGCAAAAAGAACCTGATAAATGGCAGCGGAATGCAAACTACCAGCAGGGCTATAACCCCCATGCTAATCGTGAGTATGCACATAGGATAGTACCGCAGCCACATGCTCGGGATAAAAGACGAGCCATCCAGTAGTGGGCAAACTAGTCCGGGCTGAGATCGTGATGGCGTGCTACACATCCGCGTAATATGCCGAAATGATAGTGATTTATGGCGAATGTCAACGGAATGCCAGAGCTGCTGCGAGGATTTATGGCGAACGTTTTGTTATGGATCGACGTCCATCACATCGAACTATAGCTGCTGTACTTTTCCGTCTCAGAGAGACCGGCGGCTTCACACCACGTCCCAGATCAGGCAGACTGACAAGATCGGGCATTCGAGTGACACTGGAGAAAGTGCTGGGATACGCCCTTGCAAATCCACACCTAAGCACCGCGGAAATAAGCGAGGCATGTGGATACACGCGTCAACATATTTGGCAATTGTTACATGCGCATGGTGCACATCCATACCGTCCGCTACTGGTGCAAGCATTGATGCCGGGTGACGACGCACGAAAATTTGACTTTTGTAATTTCCTACTCAACACGTTGCACGACATTCCGTTCTTATTTTCCGACATACTGTGGATAGATGAGTCGCAATTCACACGGGATGGCATCGTCAACACCCACAATGTGCATTACTGGGCTCTGGACAACCCTCACATATGACGCACAGCACGACACCATATACGCTAGTCAACGAATGTGTGGTGCAGTATATGGGGAACCCAGATTGTTGAACCCATCTTCTACGACGGGACCTTAGCGGGCAATCGTTACCTGCATCTGTTACAAGACACGGTACGTGACTGGTATGAACAGGTGCCTCTCCGAGATGCATGCCGTGTGTAGTTCCAATATGTTGGTGCCCCTCCGCATAACACAGCAAACGTTCGTGCGTATCTAGCCACCGAATTGGCCAACAGATCATCGGATATGGTGGTCGGGTAGAGTGGCCACCGCGTTCGCCGGACTTGACTCCCATGAACTTCTACCTCTGGGGTTACGTCAAGGAACAGATCTATGCGACTAAGGCCGCGTTTATAGTTTAGCGTATGCGTTGCGTCGAACCAATGAGCGACGATAAAAACGTGATTGACAGATAGGCGGGATTACGCAAGCCTTTGCGTTGCGTTCAAAAGAGAGTTGAGATAAATCCAACTTTCGACGCATACGCGAGCGTCACATGACCTACTTTGACGAATCAAAATGCAACGTCTACTGTTGTGATTCGACTTCGAGAAAATGTCGGATGTGTTTTCGACAGTCGTGAAAAATCCAAGCAAAAACCCTTGGCTAGCAATTTCCAAGACTATTAATTACAGGTGAGTACATGTCTTCCACTATTATAATCTATGTATTGCGTGCTTGTATTCTATCTTTGTATTTGTATATTTACTTCGGGTTCAACGATTATGTTCTCTAGGGATTAGAAACGAAAACAAGTATTTACTGTTGGTAAACTTTTTAAAGCAATCGAATTCATATTGTGCACCGCTGATTTCAACGATTCTGAGACAGAATTGCCGTTTGTTTTCAAAATCAAAGTTCGTCCGTTTATTATTGGTGTGCATTTATACGCACTTTATTCTACTTTACACTTTATTACCAAGTTCTGAATGCATACATTACAGTCTAATGCACTCGTTGCACATGAGAAAATCCCTTTTTATTTCTGCATACAATGAAAATCAGTGTTGGCAAATGCTGAGCATTTGTCTGTGATGGCATTAACTCATGGCTCTAGTATTTTTGCATAAGTCCACTACAGCCTTTAATTGCTGAGTGCTTACTGAAAATGTGAACACATGCAGTGTTCACATCCAACTGATCAGCATTGAAAACAATTTGTCTGGAGTCACATAAAACAACAGAAGGGAGAGAGAATCAGTCAAGCCAATCTAAAAGATTGGCAGATGAACAGTTATGGATGTTAAGTCTCGAAAAATCCAAGTAATTTATCTTTGAATCATTAATCTTTTGTTATGCATATACAAAATGAGAAGACACTTGAGGTCTATTTAGTACATTAATTGGCCAACAAATGTTACTGTATTTTTTCAACAATTCAATTAACAAATTCTTCAAAGATAATGTCATTGAAGGATTTCATAGTGAAGTAAAATTTATTTCCCACCAAAAAACTTCTGGCTTCACCTAAGTGATATTTGTACTTCTAGACCCACTGAGAGAAAGCATGGTTAACGGAATGCCAGTTGTTAGTGTACGCCAAATGTGGTAACTTGTTTATTTTATGTGACTTAAGTTGTGCGTCAAATATTGGCATGAAATTTAGCTAGACAAGAATGATAGGAATGGCAACCTTAATGATATAAACAGCTTCATGAAAAGAATGGCTATTTTATTAAAAGGGTGGTGCCGTGCTGACGTTTATTCCCTTTCAACTGTTTGCATATGCCATCTAATACCAGGATCAATAAAGTTGTATTTATGATTAGCTTACAGGTGTTCGTATCTGACATTTCCTATTTCATCCACTTTCCAACAATCAGAGTAAATTATACTTCAATCTGCCATGTTTTCTTTTATGGCCGCAACCAAAGTTTTCGCTCAACAGTCTGGCACAGCCACTGAAACCATTCTTTCAATTCACAGCAAATACCCACCGCGGTGGAAGAATACGACCATAACGAATATAAAGCTTCCAAAGTTACCACATTTTGGAAGCTTTGGCACACAATTACGACTGGTTCCCCTTTAACCAAAAAGTACTGTTTGAGTTAAACGTATTATTGTTTTTCTTGTGACAGATTTGTATCAGTAAAAATGGTGACAACAGGGATTTTCTTTGTCAAAAGTAATAAAATCCAACAAAATGATAACTCTGCAAACTACCAAAGGCTATGGGCTCACTTCAAATGCGCTAACTTTGGAACATATTTGTAACCTTAAAAAATTTCAAAATTCTGAATTTTATTTCCTGTGTCAACTAATTGGTTGTAATTTTTTGCAGAACAATATCCAACTTCATTTAAGTGACGAAAGTCCATCAGTATATTCAGGGACAGATGTTCAGTGGAAATGTAGTATCCCGACAGAATATGCCGCCTCACTAAGTAGTTCTCTTAAAAAAGGTCACTTATTATTTTCATGATTTTCTTAAAATATGGCTTGTTTAAATATTTCTGGTAATGTTTAAAATTTGTCGTGGCTCAAACAAAAACACAAAATTTAGTACTGTTTTTTTTTTCATTTTACAAATATTGATTCAAATTGCTGTACTATCCTAAGTAAACAGGGAATTGCTGTTCTATTCTATTCAAGTAATTACTGTACTATCCTAAGTGCATAAAGAATGGTTCCTGTGAAGGAACGTTGGCAATATTCTATCTTATCAAGAGATTACACTTTCTGAGTTGACAATATTCTTAGTGCTTTCCAAGAGCATGAAAAGCTATGCCAATTAAAGAGTGGGATCAACAGCTCATGGAGATATGGGACGCGAACAATAAGTTTGTAAGAAGTAATAACACTGGTTAAAATAATCATTTAAAACTCTTAACATCTTTATAATAGTTATGTTTGCAATTTAAAACTAGTGTCATTGATGCTAAGTTGCAATGCATTTAATGTACATCAGTTGGTGAGAAAACATTTCTATGCTTACAAGATTAATTACTGTAATGCTTCCTTCAATACATTTAATGTTTTGCCATAGGTGACAAATAGATATTGCGAGTATGCAGTATAATAATTTTTCATCTACTTCTGCAATTTTTCTAGGTATACGTGTATGTCTCCTCAAAAGCTCTGCTTCCAACAAGTGATCATGTTCTAAAATTTTGAAACATCCTTGAGTAACCAACAAATCAGGAGAGGCTCTCCTCATTGGCAATTGAAAGACCCGTGTATCCAAATTATGATGAAACCTTTATTAAACTTGTCCTATATCCTGACTAAGAAACCACAAATGATTCTTCTGTAAAATTTCAAATTCAAAAATCGATGTGCACTCCATGCTAAAAGCGTTATAAAACTAAATTTTGATGAATTCAGTTCTCAACGTGTTTTTCCAATTTATGGAAGATTTGATCTTATTTGTTCACGAGGATAAAAATCAATATATTGCTTAAAAGTGTTTTAAGTTAGTGTTATAAGCCGTAATGTAAAACATACTCCACTCCCAGTATAATCAAGTTCATTTTTGAGTTATTCATAAAGTCAATAATTAACTTAAAGTGCAATTTCATGTTCAATTACCATGAATACCAAAAAGTAAATATCCATAAGATTCATTTCATGACCTGTGATTATATAATTTGCATTTTGTTTACTTCATTTTATATTTCAGACTTCTCTAAAGAAGATAAGGAAGCTGAACTTCTGGAAGATATCAGTTGCCCAGTCAATGGCGAAAGAACACCCTGAGTCACCTGATATTTTGAAAACTGCATGAGCATAATTCTAGTGTGCAATACTTTTGCACCCTTCCTAACATTAATAGATTTATAATTAAATAAATTTAATGCAAACAATTTCTTGTGTGTGTATGCAGTTTATTGTTCATCATTTTATCAGTACTAGTTTCATGATAAAATTTACATAAATAAGGCTGTGTTTATATAATTGAAAGTCAAATGCAGAAAAAGAATGAAAAATTTTTTGAAACACTTAAATAAAGTGAATTTATTGAATAACTAATTTTCTCTTAATGTCTCAGGTAAATATTTAAAAAAGGACAACATTACATGCAACATTTTGCAATTATATTTATTTTAGGGCCTTGGTGGCCCAGTTGGAAGAGAAACGAATTAGCAACCAGAGGGTTGCGAGTACGAATCCAACCAAGGACCGTCGTGTATAGAGGGGGCTGATGCACATTAAATCTGTCGTGGCCTCAAATGTCCTAACGTTAGCGTGGTGTGGAAGTTTGGAGAGTGGGGTACCAGCTCAGGTGTTGCCTCGTCATCTGACCGTGGTTCAAAATTACCTGGTGTTCTCGGGTCTTTCCCTTTGGAATTGATCCTGGACCGCCACCAATAGCCAGTAATGTTGCTCCAGTGTGACATTAATTGAAATGCCTACCTACATTTATTTAAATTAATTATTCTCATCTGTTTTCACTTGTATTTTTTCCACCTATCCATTTTATAAATTTTAAATATTTGCTCAGTGAAAGGCATTCAATCCAAGTATTAAACATAGTTTCATAAATTTTTATGGAATATTTTAATAAGAAGTTTATATTAAACACATTTAAATTTCTACATTCATTTTAGTGGGCATCTGTCGTCATTCTTGTACCTATTATCTTGTATATTTAATTATACCTATATCTTGAAATTGTATGACATTTCTGGTATCGATCTTATAAGTATTGGACAATACTTATAAGACATAATTAAAAATACAAGGTACAAAAATCATAAAATAAAGGACAGTAGTGATGGCTTGATCAAACTAAATCTAAAGGAATGAATGATAAAATAAAAAGGACATAGTTACCATATACATGTGTAATATATAAATGAATTTCTCTAAATATAAAAAGCACTCATAAATAGCATTTTTCCTAGTGTAGTGAGTTGACACGAGAAAACAGCTATTCTCAATTTTATGTAATATTTAAATAGGTAGAACAAAACATTTGTGCTGAAAACAAATGAATTATTATACCATTGGAAAATTTTAACAAATGTTTCGATGACAATAAAAATTCACTACTTCCCAAACAATCAAGGTGTGTGTTCATTGATGAAATTGCATCCATTGAAACATTAACAGAATTTGCTAACAAAAATTGAAAGATGAAAATTAGGTTGCATCAATAGAAAAATAATCACTCGAGTTTAAAAAGTCTTTAAGGCAGAAATGGATCATTCCTAGCTACTGATAAGTTGAATTTATTGTACCAAACCAAATGAAAAAATGTGCAGTGACTCCAATTCATGAAAGCTTAATTTTTTCTGTTTAATTTGAAAATAAATTAATATTCAATTTTTTTTCTTTATATATGCCAGGCAAAATAAATTTGACCATGTGTAGTATTTTGCAAAGGTTCTGATGAGTTTTTAGTGACACATTGGTTATATGAATAACTACAATTATGGTTAGTGGTTGGCTGGATTAAAATGAGTACATCGGATATATATTTAGATTTCAAAATCTAGGAAACCCCATCAGATATCAAATTTCGTATTTAATTGAATTTTACATAAGCTCAAAAACTAAAGATTTCAAAACAAATTAATCTAATAACAGAATTTCATGTGGGTTTTTAATGCTCTGATTAAATTTATCCTAAAGTTTCAATTAAAAGTAGACATTTGTTTTTGAAAAAAGTTTTAATTTTGAATTATTTGAGTGTTCACAAACGGTACAATATTTTTGTGAAATCGAGATTTTCTTGTTTATTCTATTTTCAGTTAGGTTTGGAGTTAATAGTTTCCAAAGTGATTATATTTTCGTAACGCTCTTCGATACACGTCTATCACGTGAAAAGTAAACAAAATACGTAGCGACATCTAGTGTGCGTAATAAAAAGCTGGTTATCGCGTTACGACGGGAGCTCTCGACGCAAGATTCTGGACAACTTCCCCTTGCGTTTGCGTTGAGGCGGAGTTAAACGCATACGCAATACGCTAAACTATAAACCTAGCCTAAGCCAACCTCTCTGGATGATCTGAAACAGCGTATCAGCCTTGCTTGTCGCAGTTACACCAGCTATGCTCCAACTCGTCCACGATTCAGTACTGTCACGCATTCAATTTTGCATTGCCACCCACCAATGGGGAACATTTTGAGCAGTATCTCCAGTAGATTTCTCCACTTTATATATTGTTTTCCGCTGTATGCTTGTCGGTAACTTGTGCGAGTTAGATTTCCAAACTTCCATGCTTCGCCACTGGGGGCGCTGCGACCGCTTTCAGTGAATCGGGCATGTTCACTTTACTATACATGCACCCATCGTTTATGGTCGGGGAACCCCCTTTCGCCGTAAAAGGGGTGTTGCACCCTGATTTCAATCTCGAATTATTCTAATCTATATTTTAACCGACCCCTCAATAAAGGCAAAACAAATCTGAAAAAATCCCAAACTTTGAAATTAAATATCTCGGTCAATTTTTGTCACACAGAAGTGAAACTTTTTGTATTACGTTTGTTAGGATGAGTGTAAACTTTTACTATCACTATAAGGAACGGGGACTGTATAAAAAGTTAGATTTTGTAATTTTTACAAAATTGATTTTTTAAATTTCAAAATGTCATAACATGAATGTTTACCTCCTTTGAAACCTTTTTGTAATTAGAAGTGTATGTCTACGACCAACGGTTGCGAAAATAAATGCTGGGTACGGACTTTGCGTTGCACCCTGTATATACTTATTACATAAAACTATTTAGGACTGAAAAGTGATGTATTTATGCTACAAGAGAATAGAGAATAAAGGGTTACTTTGTTTTGAATTTTGGTATGGATCAATCTCTTAAAAATTTTAGAGGAGGGAACTGAAAGTCCACTAAAAAGCAATTAATTTTAATAACTATATCCATTTCTGTAGAAAATAGACCAAAGTAAAGTAAGAATGATCTACATAATCTTCATTCTATTCATTTTTAATACTGTAATAGTACAAGACAATAATGATATGTATAATGAAAGTACATGGCCTTTGCCTATACAGGGATGTATGCAAGGCAACACTTAAATTTCCTAGAGGATGTGTTTGGCAGTGAGGCCATCATTTTAGACACTGACTTCATATGGTTAACTTGCATAAATTTATTAATATTAAGATGATTCACATGCACCTAGCATAAGAGGCGGCTAAAAAACTGGATGAGTAGCTGTGAGATTATTGTACTCAGATGTGTGCCAAATCACCATATGTTTGCACCAGAGTGATACAGGAATATTCCACAGATAAATGCATGATGCTGGTCAGCGACAATCGATGCACACTCCATCCATAGAACTCCTCACTTCTTTCATGTATCAATGTTGTCAGCCGTGTATTACTGTTAGTAATTGCAACTCTGAGCATTCTAAATAGTCTATTCCATTGCAGTCTAAATTTCCAATCACCAGTTATAAAATCAAATTTGCTCAGACAGAAATGTTTTATTAAGTAGCAAGCACTGTAATTAGAAATATTTGTGGCAACAGTACAGGGTAGGGGATATAGTTTATGTAATGTAACTTGGTGTTCATATGAGAAGTGGCACTCTTACCACAGCAAGGTTGAGTTTATTAAATTCAAAAGAAATGTTTGCAAGCAGCATACAAACACATGGGATAAACTTTGTGGGTCAAGGGGACAAGAACATATCTTCTATGGTGACACAGTACTGTATTTCGGAAAGTAGGAAAACATTTAACCTAAGGAATAAGAAAGTGATATCACATTGGCCATAATACAGCTACATAGGATACTTTAGAGAAGATAGGTATGACATCAACCATTTAGAAAATAGCAATATTATAATTAAAGATTTATTTGATGCAATTACTCATTTATAACTTTTCAGCTAAATATTTTTCTTCTATTGTTAAAATTTATGATGATGGAAAATTGGCATTTCTTTCACCCAAGCAAAGGAGGATTATTTAATATTTGACCAATTGATATAGTGTCCCTTCAAGGTAGCAATACTCAAGTCTATTGTATTATTAGAATAAGGAATAGTTGTTCTAAGATAGTCTTGTTAAGTTCTTTGCAATTATATAGTCAGCTTTTAAATATTTTAAAATGAAAATTATTTGTTTCTACAAGCTCAGTAGTAGGTGAACTCTTATTAGAATGGATCGCTCTCTAGTGAAAATGTTAAAACAGAAGATGTAAAAAAAGAGTCTTATAAATGTAGGACAGCTGAACATTTAACTGTAGTTGCTAAAGAAAATTAGCATTGTGTGTGAGTGAATTTTAAATTCTATTCCAGAAATAAACTAGAAAAATTCATCTTCTGGAAATTAAAAACATGCCTGAGTCATTTATGATCAATATGAACGTTACTATTTTAAGCATATGTCTTTAAGCATATTTTACTTTTACAGTGCACATTTAAAACGAAGTAAATGCTGCTACTGAACATGTAGTAAGCAAAAGATTAGGATTGATGCAGACTTTTTTCCAAGCCTGACCAGTGACCTCTCGGCCTTCAGTACAAGGGGCAATTGACATTTATTTGTAAAGGAGCACCTAATGGGTGAGCCACCACTACTCCTGACAAGGAAAATCATTAACATCCATGTGCTTACAAACCAGGATTTTGAATTCAGGTAGATAGGTAGGTGAATTAATGTCACAATGGAGAAACAAAACAGTCTATTGGCAATAGTTTGGTATCAACCAAGAACGGAAAGATCCAAGGACACCTCATAATTTTGAATTGTGGTCAGATGACAAAGTCAACACCTTAGTTGTCACACTCTCCAAATTTTCAGTGCCAAGATTTTGAATTGAGAGCTTGTAGTTTTTACTTCCTACTTTAAGAATCAAGTGGCAATTCAACATAATGTATGAAAATAATGTATAATTATTAGATTAGAGAAATGACTTTTCAAAGTTCAATTCATGAATTCAATAAGTAGATACTATTTGAGAGATATTTTCAGAGATACTCACAGATTCAGTTTTCTTTCGTTCCATCAGATGCCCTTTTGACTTTTTAAGTATTGATGCTTCTGTATTATACAGATTGAAACCAGGTTTAGAAAAAGAAATTTTTATGCTTATAATTTTTATAACACATAACATAAAAAGCATGATGTATAACTATAGAATAAAAATAATATTTGTCAAACTGCTTATTTGAACAAGACACACACCAGTAAATATTTACCATGGCTGTGTCTCTATCACCATACATTATGTAACTAAGTGATTGGTATAAGTTTAAAATATTTATCCT